>JAWMRA010000113.1:100606266-100675443 GCA_035584735.1 Pseudotriccus pelzelni
AAAAGAAAAGAAAAGAAAAGAAAAGAAAAGAAAAGAAAAGAAAAGAAAAGAAAAGAAAAGAAAAGAAAAGAAAAGGAAAGGTCTCCTGTTTATAGATGTATGTGTATGGAGGCTGACTGACTGTCACCTTAGCCAATGTGCCATGTCTGATTTTGACAGTGCGTCGCATTGCTGGCTTAGCAGAAGGCGAATGAATGACTGCTGTGCTGGGTGAGGTCCAACAGAAATGCACAGTGGCTCCAGCTTACCTAGGGACTACAGTGTTGTAAGGCCCGACTGGACAGGTCTGTTTGCCAGCAGATGTGAAATGGAGAAATGCCCTCAGGCTTTAATGGGATTAATGGTAGGAAGGGCCCTCAACAGGGACCTGTGTCTTGTGATCTGATGTGGAAAGAGCCCACAGTGCCAGACTCCAGATGTGTGCCCCAGCAGCACTGCCATCCACACCCTAATCATGAGAGAAAGGTGGCCAAGGAGAGTCCCTCCAAGTGGATGAGTCACTTGGGAGGTAAAGTGACACTGTGCATGATGGTTTTTTCAGCTGCGTGTCTAGGCTGTGATCAAAGCACTTGAAGATACCAAGCCCTACTAAATATCAATACGGGTGTGCTTTATTCCTAGGAGTGTTTATTTTCTTTTAATTTTTACCGTATTCCTCAAGCCTTAAAATATTTGTCCTTAGTCTCTCCTATCCTTTTTCCCCATTTCTGCTGTGAGATTTCTCTGGTACTGTACAGAAAGAAAAATACAACTAAAATATCGAAGTTAGGGTGCTCTATTTTCTGCCGTGGAAGACACCCCCAGGTGATGGCTCCTTAGGAAACAACAATATATGTCCTCTTAGACAGGAGGAAAATATTCTGGCAGTTATTGGAGAGTCAGTTTTGGAGCTTATGCTGACAGGTGCCGGCTTTTGAAGGGAGCAGATGGCAAAGAGACATCCAGCAGATCTAATTATACCATGAGGCATCACATTAACTATGAAGGAAATGTACTTAAGTCCAGCCCTGTCACACTTGGAAGAAGTTCTGTTAGGGTTGCTTTGAGAGCTTTGGGAAAAAATTATGTGTTATTATTATTTATTTTAATTAAGTGTGTTGATAAGTGGGTTATCCACTCCAATACACATTCATCTGTGCCATCTTCTCCTCAGAATAGGAAGTCCTACCAGTAGCAGCTGGAATCAATGTGAAGAGTACAGGAGGCAGAAGGAAGATACTAAATTGTGACATATAGAATAGGAGAATACCTTCTGCAATAGCCCATGGTTTAGACCACCCTCTGATTATTTTCTTCCTTTTTTCCTGTCCTTTTTCAGAAACCATACGTGGTCAAGAGGTTACTGTCTCTGTTCTCCTTTCTCTGCAATATGAGTGCAAGAAATTCAGATTGTTTAAAAGTCTTCATTTTCTAAGAGCTGCACCAGGAATGCTTGGAAAATTGTAATTATTGCATAATAAAAAAGGTTTGTATCAATTATGTAATTTTTTTCCTCTCAGAGAAGATCTACCTTTTGTTAAAATCATCCTTCTTTTCCTTTGAAGCTGCAAACCATTAGGCATTGTATATAGATAGTATACAGATATTAGGATTGTAACCAAAATACAATAATTAAAACACCACTTTCTAAACAAAGCTAGAAACTTTTTGTGTAAAAACCATTAGGATCATATACGTGCACAAGTACCAATTCACAATGTGGTAGGATAATGAACAATCTAAGGCACACATTAAAGTGCAGATAATGAGACTCCTACTTATTCACATTTCATTAACAGTATAAAGGATCTATCTGTTGCTACTCATTCCATAAAGCATTGTCATCACTTTCATTTAAAAATACTGATCTTAGTTCTCTATAATTACTGTATAAAAGCCCAAGATATTGTTTCTAACAGATCAGGTTTACTTTCCTGAACGAAAATGGGTATGGACATCATAATGAGCTTCATATCAACTAGTCAGGTTTATTCACCCCTACAGTGGCTCATCTTACTCTGAAAATAAAGAGACCGCTGGCTGACCTTGTGTTTCAGAGTTCATGGGCAGGGAACCTCTTTTAAAACATATTTGACCTCTGCCTAGGGAACTAGAGCAGCTGTTTGCTTCAGACCAAACACAGACGCTGAGATAAAATTCTCCATGTGCAGATGTCTCAGCAACTCTTGGGGACGGGGAATCCCATGAAATGCTGAGGGTGTGAGGAGGAGGAGGTCTTTACCTCTCTGGACCCTGCTGCAGGACATGAGGCTGTCCCTGTGTTGCAACACCTGTGCCCTGCAGTGCTCATTGCTGCAGCTGCAGCAAGCAAATGTTATCTGTGCTATCATGCTCAGGGGAGCCTGATCTGCAGCACCTTTGTCAACACCTAATATCTTTACCAGGTAGCTCAGTTACAGTGAGACAGAGGCAGATGGAGAATCTCTTGATAGCACTGAACATTCAGGAAAGGTTTAGGCTGCAGGTCCAGAAACACTTTACCCTGCTGTGTTTCTCAGATGTGCAGATAATGGAGCATTTCTTTTCTCTGGGGCAACCCAGGCTGGGCAGGCTCTGACCACGCTCTGCCAGGATCCTCCCCAGACCTCTCATCTGTCTCAGCCACAGGCAAGGTTTAAGGTCAGCCCATCTCAGTGGCACAAGTCGCTATGGTGAGCAACAAGAGTGATGGTGACTGCTTGATATGCTCTAGGACTTGAATGGACAGAGCTCATGGTCTACACATGGCCCATGCACCAGTAGGAAAAAGCAGGAGCCACGTGTAAAGGAGTGATTACCATCTCAGAGGCATTTGTGATTTACAAAGTACTGAACAGCTGAAGCACACAGCCATGAGAAGCAGTGTGCACTGTGTTTATTTAAGCGTGTATCCTGGGGCAATTTTGATCAGTATGTCCTGCCTGTGCAGTATAGCAAGCATCTTCTGTTAACTTGTATTAATTCCTTGATGGATTATAGACATGCTGTTCCCTGGAAGGATCAGCTTTTGGCCCTTCTTGCCACACTCCCTCAACTACTTCAGATGTCTAGGTTGAAGGAAAATAGCAACAAAAAGTTAGACATCTTAGTGTTGGGTCTGCAGAGACAAAATAGGTTTTTTCTGTCTCTGTCATGCCATTCCAGTTTTATCATCCTAAAATAAAAATCAGAAATAATTTGTAAGAAATTAATCTCTCAGTGTTGGGAGAATGAAACAGGTGCTGTATGAAATGCTCTAAGGTTCAGCACATCACTGAGGAAAAGTGTGGTCTTTTGGTGAAGGTACTGAGCCTGAAGCAGGACCTTGGTGTCCTGCACAGACTCTCTTATGATGCCAAATGGCTCATTTAAGGTTCAATTGTTTGTTACATTGAGTGTCATAATATCTATAGCAATCAATATCTGTACTGGACAACTATGCTGACCCTGTCCCGACTGTTATCTACCATGAGTAGAAACTCATGTTGGTTTGCCCCAGTAGCATGGTCTTGCTAGTTCAATTGCCTGTCTCCTGTTTAAGACACCGTAATACTTACACAAAAGTAGCCTTACTGGTTTTTTCGTTTGTCAAACTCATAGTTCTCAAATCTTTTGAGTATAGAAATCTAGAGCAGCTTATTCTGAACACTGCCAGCCTGACATTTAATAGCTTTTATACACTTTCCTACCTAAATGTGCTCTATTTAAAAGCAGGATAGCTCTTGCTTATGTTCAGAGCAACTTTACATGAACGTTGCTACAAGCAGTGAGTGAAGGACTGAGTTGCCCACAGTAGCACAGCAGAACTGTGGACAGGACAGAAGACACTGTCCTGAGCATTCTGTGAAGCTCTGTGTGACTTATTGCCCCAAAAATATAGTGCATTGCCTTTTTTTGACTTCACTGAACTGATCAGTAGAACAATGCTGCAGAAAGATTAATTTTGGGTTGCAGTCATTCTCGGAAAATATTCATCATGACTGAATAATTGCTTCACAGTATAAAATAAAAGTGAAAATTTTGGTTATTTAAGCATATTCTTATTATATAACAGCCATGTTAGTTAGTAATAGAGTATTGTTTTTGAAACCATTTAGTAAGAAATAGAGCATTCTTGAGTTTAGTAGCAAAATTTGAAAGCAGAAAAAGATTTTTTTCTCTGGAGTACCTCCAACCTATTTCGTGATTAGGTTGATATTTTTTCTGCTTGTTTTTAAGATTTTTTTTCATTTATTTATTCAGTTTGCATAGGATTAGGGAAGTTAAACATTTGTGACATGATTTCATTCCAAATTCAGACACATGTCACTGCATGAATAGAGCATGAAAATACTTGGGTCATTGTCCTCAGGTGCTACAGACAGAAATACCTTCATAGGTTTCACTAGCACCACCATGGCTGATACAAGTTTGATAATCAGGTGCCTTCAGTCAAAGAAGCTTTGGTAGAAATTTTCTTGATTCATCAAAATACAGCTGCTGTGCATGAACTGATAATCAGAGTCTTGCTTATTAAAGAAAACATACAGAAGATTCTATGCATTTTTAGAGAGATGAGCCTCTAAGAGCATTTTAAAATCTTCTATAAGCCCACACTTTGGTACTTGAAAAGATAAATCCAAATATTTTTACGTGCTTTTTAAAGGAGGAAAAGACAGCTCTTCCTCCCATGCTTTGCAATTTAACCCTTTAAACCCATGTGAAAAGTGATGCCAAATGCTGCTGGATCTATGTGGAAGGGGTTTTTTCCCTCCTGCTTTTTACCAGAGATAATAACTTCCAAAAGCTCTCTAGTTAGTGGAATTATTCTGATATTCCTATCTTCTGTGCCAAATTTCAATCAAGAAACAAAAGGTTTCATCCAATTAAATAAGGAAAAAGGAGTTGATTTTTGCAGTGCTGTTTCTGTTGGGCTTGGTACATCAGTGGTTCTCTGAGCAGTCTCCAAAAGTGGCATGCCAGATAGTGTTTTCTTTTCCAAACTGAGGGCTAATCAGGCTAGTAGAGATGGCATAGGAGCTTCCTGGAGGAAAGACACAGCTGACTACTCCTGTTCCTCCTCCCTGCAGGCTGTGATGGCTTCCAGCTCTCCTATTCAAGCCCAGATATTCACACTGATCTTTGACACCCAGGACTTTGCACTGCCAACATGCCCCACACTGTACCCATCAGGCTGGGATTCCACTGACTCATTCACTACTGGTGTGCCCTGACTTCCTGCAGGTTATATCTGTCTTGAGAAGCAACTTGAGGTGATAGGAGTGGGTTGTACTGCAAGTCATGATGATAGCCCTGGGTCCACACTAAATGCATTTTGATATGCGCTTATGAGTCTTACCCTGTCCTGGTACTGTGCACTCAGTGACTCTTTCAGTAGAGTAAGTGAAGGTGACTGTGAGACTCCTTTCAAAAGCTCACTCATGATCCAACCTAGAACATTTCAGCTCAACGCACTGATACAGGCAGAAATATGATGAGGGAAAATAATAGCAAAACATCCTGGTGACTTCAGTGGTTCCAGAATTTCACCGGGGTTTGTCTTGAGAAGAAAACAAACCCAGAGATGTAAGAGAGAGTGAAAGGAAGGACAGTGAAATTTATGAGAGGTAAATGGATAATAATAGCAAAATCCCAGAGGGAATTTCTCAGGGATTTAATTTTCACTTGTTATTTTTTGTTAAAAAATAGATGTATAAGAGAAATTCAAATTGATCAGCTAAAAAGCAGTCTATTTAGAAAGTTAACTTCCCCATACGCTTGTGCTCAGCAAAAGCTCTGAAAGCAAATTGCATTTAGACAATGGATTTTAATAATACCATCTTTGTATAAGCTAATGTAATGATTAATATTTTGCATTAATTGCACGTCTCTTAGTCCCTTAGGATCCTCAGTGAGATACACTGCCATAATTGTCTTCCCCTTTTCTTTTTTTCTTAAGTAAAAATGACCTCCTCCCTCCCCTGGTTTCCAAACATCCTCCAAAGCAAGAAAACGTAACAACTCATTATCATCTGGCTGGGAGGAGAAAAGATGTGCAATGGAAGCTACCCAGAGATGTGTTTCCAGGGGAAAAAAACCATGCCATGACATTTTGAATGAACCAAAGCTACAAACTACAAGGATTACAGCAAAACAGAGAGGGGAAAAATGACCAGTCATTTAAACAAATGTGCATTAAAACACCTGAGCCCTTATGGTCTATTTAGAAACTTCTTGCCAAATATAACATTTAATTTCCATACCAGTGTCAGCATTAGATATTATCTCTTCTACTTGATGCCAAAAGTTATTATTAATTGCTTTCTGAATGCTCACCTCTGTACAGCATGTGAAGACTGATTAATGTAGTATTCAGGGATTAATGTAGTATTCAGGGACTTTCACTCAATTTACATAAATGCAAGCCGAGACCTATTGCAAGGAACTTCTATAGCAGGCACGGGAGTGTATTTAAAGTTTATTTGCTGGAAAGATGGACAACCATCCCTTCTTTTACTGTTCAGGATTGTGCTTGGGTCAGAATCTGACCCAAAATTACATGATTGTTGTTATTCTGACTGCTTCCATAGTTTGGTAGAAAACAAATTAAAAAATGTAATTTCTAATTCTACAATTTAAAGACAGTGTCAATACTTTCCCCCTGTTTCACTTGTTCTAGTTACTGCCTATTAATCTCTGCTTTTCATAGTACATTTTAATTGCTCTTTTCAAATAATTTCCTTCTTATCCTAATTTTTAAGGCTGAGTTATACTGGCAAATAGATTCCAGCAAATTCTTTATTAGGAGCTGTTTCAAGTTCTACCTATGTTTTTATAATAGATTGTCATGCTTACATGCATATTGAAATCTTTAAAGCCTGCTGTTTCCTTCTGAAAGAAAAAGTATTAAATAAATACTCCAAGCAATGAAGCAAATAATTCCTTCCTATCCCGTGTCTCTGCTATCACTTGACCTCTCTTCCTTAAGCTAAATAAAGATTTTTCTAGCCAAGGAGAAGGAAAACCAGGATTTTATTTTTCTCCAGGTCTGAATGTATTTCTTTCTACTCACCTGATGACTCCACTTCTTTGGAAATCTTTAAATGCATCTTAATCCGAACAGGTACGCTGATTAGAGAGCTCCTTCTCTTGTTTGCAATCAGCCCGTGTTTTGTTCCCTGAACTTCAAAGAGTTGATTATATTGTATCCTGGCTTCTTGTGGGTCTGGGTTTTGATCTTACTGATAATACCATAACTGGGAAAAACTGGCTTGAAATCGCTGTGCTCTGTCAATAAAAATAAGACCTGACTTGGATTTTATTAAGAGAGAACTACATTTGCTCTGTGCCTTACACTTCAATTCTCCAACAGTTTACTGTCTGCCTCCAAATCCTCATTGCAATGGGTCCATACAATGTAAGACTTCTAACAAGTTCTGAACCTTAGCTCTAAGTCTTATATATCCCCCACTTCTAATCCCTGTTTCTGGTGCTCCTGCCTTGGACTTAGTCTATTACCTTTCCATGCCTCTACAGGTTTTGCACTATCCCTTCTTCTCACTCATCCCTTCATGAGAGATCTGTGTCTTGAGCTACTTAGCTGCTTCAGCTGCTTGATGCACCAGAAATTACTACAGATCTTATCCATCTCTCTCCTGTTTACTGCTGAGTCCTCTTGCTGTGACTAATTTGGAAATTATCTGCTGTATGAAATAATGGCTTGCAATACTTTCTTCCCTGTGGGTCACAGCAGTGGACAAACAATCATAGAATCACAGACTTTATATGACTTTGTGTTTGTGAATTTTGTGGCCATAAATACCATGTGACCAGATTATATCAAAGGACTTGGGTGCTTAAGCAAATTTATTTTTCTGATCTGCTTCATAGGCAGTTCCAACCTGCGGTGCAAATGGATCTCTGATGTGTTTCACGTGGCCTTAGCTTTGGCTGTTTACTCAGATGAAATTTTTTTAGCCCTTTGGAGAAAAATGTTTCTTCTGTGAATCTTCACTGGTCATGAAAGTAACCAAATGATCAGTTCCTAGGTAGAGTCTGCATGGCACTTCTCTATCTCTGTTTTCCAAGAGCTCAGGTCTCAAATTGTCCTCATTAAGTGGCTTGCAGCTACCATCACCTCATCACACAGCTCACCTGCTCATCATCTTCTGACACAGGTAAGTTTTTTCTGACCAGTCACTGCAGTTGCTGATGCTAAAAGGCTACAACAAGAATATTTTTTGTTGCCTCTTTATGACATTTTACAACTGAAAGCAAGCAGGAGCACCAGCATCATGGCAATAACAGGCAAGAAGAGAGACACTGGAAACCCTCGGAGAACTTCAGCACAGAGCAGTATGGGACAAAGGATATATATTTATTTCCTGGAGATGCTTCTCTAAAGGAAAAGCAGAATGAGAAATAGCTCAGTGTCTATTCAGACAGAAATAATTCAGAGAAAATGTAGTAATACAATTTACCTTTCTTTTTTCTGCCAAAAAAACCTTAGCAGTGGGGATACTTTCTTAGCTTCATGAAAGATTCAAATGCATTCATGTATATTGCTGGGTTAATGGCAAACCAGTTAATGTTGCTGGTTTCATGGGTCCCAGAATGCAACTTGGCCTCATCCCATGTCTGACAACGTAGTGGAGACTTTCAATTATCAAACACAAGGAAAAGGTTTGTTTGAATAATAAGGAGTAGCATTAGGCCAGCTCTGTAGAGCTTTTTAGAGCATTATCTTTGTTTATTAATGGCATTCAAGTTAGGTGTTCGGAGTTCAACACTGTGGGACAGCAAAGATGTTTGGATCTGCATTCACCTGGAGCTGCCGGAGAGGAAAGATAGCTCTGGAAGGACCTGTGGAGGAAACTGGAAGCTCTGCGTTTTGAAGGTTTGTAAGTCCTCTGAATGTTACTATGTACAAACTGAATGTTCAAAGCAAAGCAAAAAATCTCATCATTATTGATCAATGAGACTGTATTTACAACATTTGTGTTTTCCCCATTTTTCTGCAAGGATGTCAGTAAGAGGTACTTGAAAAACTCCAGGGGAAGTACTAGACTTGCTGGAGGAAATGGGTAGACTCCCAATGGCTTCATCTTGGTGCTGAGATGGCATGTTCCCTAACATTAGTGGTCCTAAAGACTGCTGCCTGGTCCAGGTAATCTCCCCAGAATCAGCCTTAGATGTCTCTCTGCAGCGTGGACTGAAGGTCCATTAGAGCTGCAACTCAGACTAGGCACCTAATGGTGGAATGGTAGGTGATGAGAGGAGTCCTGCTTTCACCAGCTGGGGCCAGATCTTCAAAGCAAAACTAATCCCTAAAGATCATCCCCCACCTTCCCCCACTTCCTTCCATATTTTTTTTTGCTGAGTGGTAGCCTTTTTTTTCTACACTGAGATACTAGTATTGAAAATTGTGGCAAACAAATGTGGTGAGGTTTTTTTGAAATGCCATCTGGGGTTTTTGTAACTGAGAAATACTGAAATGAGTGCTATGTTAATGCCAAATATATCAGTCCAAAACCCTCTCTCTTTTCTGATTGTTTTATTTGGACAAGATGAGTATCTTTTCTTATGTCTTCCCCTTTTACTGAAGTTGTCATCAGTGCAATATGGAGCCTGGACAGGAATCACAACTCTCCCATTGCCTGGCAGGGTGGGAGTGGAAGCAGCCCACAGAGAAGGCTTAGGCTGCCTCAGTCACAGTAGCAGAATTCAGAGATGGATGGAGTGGTGAGAATGAATTTTGTGGTAGCATTTAACTTAGTATCTAGAATAAAAATTAAGAATATTGATGCAATTTGGGAGTGGTGGGCTGAAAGAAACGTCAGAGAGGGCTTTGTGGACACTCTATGTGATTTAAGAGATCTATTGGTTTTAGGGATTTTGATCCTACTCCTCACCTTCCTTCTGTTCTAGAATGAGGTTCATGACCTGATGATCTGTCTCACAGCCCTGGAGGAAGAATCCCCAGTAACATCTTGGACAACAAGTACAGCCCATTTCCATCTGCTCACCATATGCAAAACAGGCAGTCTGAGGGCTGAACCAAATCTTTCATGAAAGGTTTGTCTCCCAGTACTTTTCTGTGAATATACATTTAGTGGTCTGTAGCAAACAACTGGAAAGGAGAACAGTTAGCTGCAAAAACGCATTAGTACCTGTTTAATGGGATATTTCTGCTCAGATTACATGTGTACATTTTCAAGCATGGGACACCTGACACCTGACATGTGAAGGTTTGTTCAGGAGACCTGGTAGGGCTTGCAGCTGCTGCCCAGGCAGTGATCTATGGTGAGGCACACAAACAACCAGCACAGCTGAGTGGACAGCTCTGCATGTCCAGGCTCAGCTTGCCCCCCAGCCACTCCTGCACGCTGGGCATTGCTACCTGTTCAGACACCACTGTAAATCCGGCTGCTACCTTTGCTCATCCTTTGCAGACGCTCTCCTCGTGAACAGATTGTACTGTCTCTGGTTTCTTGGCCAAATTACAACACAAAGCAACACGTTGGTGCTTTCAAATAAATGTTGTCCTCCCTCCCATCTCAAAATTTGCCATATAGACTTTTTCATTCTGGTAGCTCTCTCCTGGGTGGCTGAGTTTCAGCAGTGGATGAACAAAGTACTTCTGCAACAGGAGATCAGGTGGTATCAGCCAAATCAGCTCTGCTTGTAATAATGGAGCTTTTCTTGCACCGAGGATGATCTCACCCATGTTACCTAAAAGCACCTGGGATGCAGATGATGAAAGCACAGCATTAGCTCATGCTCACTGACTCTTGGGAAGATCCCCACTAGAGCCATCAGGATAATTTTATGAACATCAAGCCTCTCAGCAAGGCTTTGCTCTATGGCACAAATTAGTCAGGAGAGTCTCCAGCTGCAGCTCTGGTATCAACCCTGGGCCAATGGAGTGGGCTGCTGGAGTATGACAGAGCTGCCTGAGCAGGTTTGCTTAGGTTGGAAGATAATTATCACTGCTGCTCTGAACTGTTCCTGAGCATACAGCCCAAATGGTTACTTGTGTTTTAAGAGTGCCTTCAGGTTCACAAAGCTGCTAAGGGCCTCTCTCTGTTATGTTGTCTCCATACAGGTACTAGGAGACCATCACTGCCCCACTGGCTGCCAGAATAAGGACAAATGGCTCGTTTTGAGAGTTGTGCAATTAATCAAGCCTAGATCCATACAGATTTGAAGCCTATATATCTATCTGTTCCCAAAATGCTCCCTCCCCATATCCTCACTATCCCTCCTCTTACTGCTAAAGAAACACTGTTTTCTCTCTACAGTGATGTTTTTCCCTTCCTCAGCCCCAGCCACTGGTCAGGCCAGGGGCAGAGTCTGCCCCTGCTGTGCCGGGGATAGAGGTAACATGTACCCTGGCTGTTCCAGAGCTGCACATGTGGTTTGAGCAAGAAGCATGCACTTGCTGAATGCTCAGCAAAAGGCTGTACTGAGGAGGCAACTTCAAAGCTGCCTCTGGAGGGGCCACTGAGCTGGCTTTCTTTCCTTAATCTCACAGAGATATGATAAAAGCAGCACTTCTGCCAGGGAGGATGGCATTTGACGACTTTAAAACTAATCATGTTCAGTATAGCTGGACACCTATTAAAGCCATTTAAGACTTCCACCCAGCTTTTGTGGAAAACAATCCCTCTCTGTCTCTGACCTGATTTTCACCTGTAACAGGAATTCTTTACTGTTCTTTAGAGGAACTCTTTATTGGGAAATGGAGTTCTACATTCCCACTATGTTGTGAGAAACAGAGTAACAAAATATGTACAATTAGTATGTGTAACAATATCCCTTCCAAGTACATTTATCATCATGTATCTAATCACTTTCTCTGCTACAGCTGCAGATGTATTGTAGTCTCTTAAAAATGCAAATTAAATAACCCACTGATGAATCTCTTGCACAGATCTAGCATATTGATGAAGGGAATCTCAGGTGCATCACAGAAGCATTTTTCTTACAGCATGCATCTGGTCCATTGCTGAGCCTCGGTGAGGAAAGGCTCTGTGGTGGGATCTCTTTGGTCTTCATGAGCACAAGCTCCATCTCAACAGCTTTGCCTGCAACCAGTTGGGTTGAAGTCTAAGGATCAAACATTGTGCCCAGCCCCAACAGGGATACCTGAGGTCTACACACATGTGTATTAGAACAAGACCTCTGAACATTCAAGGCTGCATAGTCTAATGCAGAAGGAGGAGTTTAATAGACATTTGATCTTTAACTTCTGTTGGAACTTCTCTGACTTCCATATCTTTGAGTTTCAATATTTCTCTGCCTATCTGTAGTCTAGTAAGAAGTGCATTTCCAAATTTTTCTACATAGTGAAATAAGAGAAGACTTGTCTCCTTGAAATTGCTTGAAACTCCATTGTCTCTGTTGTGAGTCTACAACAACTGCAGTCCTAGTTTAGGTACCTAAACATTACATTGTGTACATTTAGATCTGACTTTCATTCTCTGGTTACAACATTTGTCATCCCTGAGAAATGAAAGATTTTGCTCTGTTACAGTGCTAATTCTGTCCTTTAGAAGAAACTGGAAGACAGAGAACAACAGTGGTCACAAATGAAAAGGGAAAGCACTGGAAAAGTAGAAAAATAACAAAGGGAAAGTAGAAAAATAACTTCCCATCGTGGGTTGTCAGCATGCCACCAGACCTCCCTGCCCAGCTGGACTGGTCAACAGTTTCTGCTCCCTTTCTTTTTTTGGTAGAGTTATAGAAATCAATTCAAATAAGAAAAGGAAGAGAGCTAACAAAACAATGAAGAGACATGGGTGACGGTTAGGGGGTGGAAGTGAAAGTGTGGGTGTGAATGCTAGAATAAGAAAAAGACTGCCTTTTAAAAACAGGAAAGAGCCAGTAAATAAGCCTGAGTAAGGCCATGAGTATAGGAAAGAGTAGAGATGGATAGCACAGATCAAATGCAGAAAAAAATAAATGCAAATGAAGAATGAATAAGAAGGAAGAGTAAGAAAAAAATTACAGAATCACAGAATATGCTGAGCTGGAAGGGACAAAACTGAGTTTGGATAAGTTAATTTTATTTATACTCTTTTAAATATAAAGAAGTTTCTTCCTGAAGGCATCCTACATCACAGTTAAATAGTAAAAAAACCCCAAACAAAACAATAAACAAAATCTGTCAGTCAGATAAGGAGGACAACTTGCCCTGCCTGCCTCCAATCCTCAGGATAACCACATGAAAGTGACTTTAAGCATGGAAATCCTGCTGCAGAAATCCACTTCTGCCAGAAGTCCTGCAGGTGCAATGGACAGACTGCAGCATGGATAAGGAACTGTCTGGAAGCTGACTATGTCTCCCACTTCATGTTGCACTACCTGCCTCCTTTTTCAGGTAGGCTTGTAAAAATGATTCAGAGGAAGATGGGGTAGAGATATACCAAAGAAATCAATCCTTTAATAGAAAGCAGTGGCTTGTGGTTGAGTGTGTTTATATTAGCTCCCTGAGCTTTCAGAGGGCTCCCTCCTCCCCCTGCTCCAACCCACTTTTTCTGCTGCTTTTCCCTTGAATGAGCGTTAAGTTACTGCTGCAGATTTTTAAAAAGACTGATGAGAAACATCCTGCTTCTGTCATTGTTTCCTATTTTATGCTTTCCCTAAGATCCTTTGAATTAGCCAGAGCAGGACCAGCTGAGGTTTACTGGCAATTACTCTGAGGGAAGGATTGATTGCTTCCCCAATCTGCCGTCACTCCAAATCAAGCTGGCCAGAGGGAAGAAAGGTTGTTTTCTCATCAGGTAACGGTGTTTGACTGAAGATAAGCAGGAACAATCAAAACTAAACTATAGTTTTAACTCCTTGAAAGGAGTATCCTTGCCTATGTCTTTTGGTAACTGTAGGACTTCTGCTCCACAAAATTCTCTCCATAAGGACCTGCTCCAGAGACACTGCGGAGATCTGCAGATCATGCAAAACCAGGAAATAATGGCAGGGAAGAGGGAAACAAATTACACCTTCTTTCTGCTGGAAGAATGAAGAGAATGGGCAAAATTGTACACATCTTGGTAAGATGGTGTGGGAAAGATGAAAACTAAATACTACCCATAAAAATAAGCAAGACAAGCATAGAAGCATAAATTAATGACTCTGATCTTGCCAAGGGCCTTACATTTATGATGTTTAGCTTTGAAAAGCTGCAGGGACTCTCTAACAGTAGGATAAGCCAATCCAGAAAGCATACAGCATCTTTCCTGGGGTCAACAGAAGATTTCCTCTGAGGGACATACCAGGTTTTCCTACGGTGGTAAACTGATGATCATTGCAATCCAGCTAGGTTTTTGTTTGGTCTGCTGGTACTGAGTTAAACCCCTGACTATGGGAAAGGATTTCTTCTGTGGCCCTGTCAGCAAGCTGCTGGTCTTCTAGTTAAGGAGCCTGCACTTCAGTGTGTGGTCAACCTTACCGTGTATTAAATAGCGCATCTCCAAGGAATTAAAAAACAAGCTGCAAACTGGCTCATGTTTACCCAACTAATTTTACTAGTCCAGTTTAAAAGATTGTCCCTACGTCTTCTGAACTAACTGGTATGGGGAACAGTGTAACATACTGTAAGCATAATTGCGTGTGTTGGTGTGACTTACCAAAAAGATGGGAAGCTCAGATTAGTTGTGTGTGTGATATGAATGGGAGCATATTGACAAATTCCTCATATTTGGCTTCAATCTTGTTTCTTCACGTAAAGACACATGATAGTCAAGTTGTTGCTAAGACTATACCCATAATGTTGGACACTTGGGGTCCTGAATTCAGGCAGATGTGCTTAGCATATATGAGCCGTTTGGAAAGGATGGTCTGTAGGTCGCTGTGAAATAAAGTGTGAAATCCAGCAAGTGCCAGCACTAGAGCTGGTGGGTGTCTGCTATTCTGGAATTCCCAGATGCTCATTTTGTGGGATAATGTCCTGTGAAAATATCCTCATAGATCCTTGTTGATGCCATATTGATACATCTTGGATCCTAACTTAACTTATCAAATGCTGTCCAGGCAGTCTAAGGAGGCAAATGTGGTTTTACTTTGTTCCTTCTCTTGCCTGCTCTGCCTCCCGTAAAAAAGTATTCTTTACCTGACTTCACTGCAGTCACCCCTTTCCCTTTTCATAATGCCTTATTGTATTATGACTTTTTCAGGTAAGAAACCATGAAGGCAAGCAGCCAATGTTGGCTTTTATTTCATGAGATGTAAGACATTCTAGTCTTCATTCATTTGTTTGGATTGTACCACAGAAATTTTATGCTTGTGCCACCTTTTTTTCCCTTCTGGCTCTTCTTGTGTTTATTTTTGTCCTTTCTAGTAAGGATGAGCAGCGAGCCCTTCTGTCAATGTGCATATGGTTTTGTGCTGCACTAAACTTCTTTGTGAGGGTCCCTGCTTCCACATCATTTCAGAGTGCACATTATTTAGCTGACTTCTCTCGAAGTGGCAATCTGGGTTGCATTCACTGACATTCATTTCTGAGTTGTGTATGTACTGATAAGGAGCTGTGCAATTTTTTTCAAGACATATTTATAGTTATTTTTCTAACCACAGACAGCTGGCTGGAAGATTTCCTTAGAGATTCCTTGAGTTAACTTTGAATGTGGTCAGTGCTGACACTGCACAAGACGGAGACAACATACTGAGTTCTAACAGAGTTGCTACAGCTCCCGCAGCGGCAGTCACAGAGTAGTCTCAGTATGTTAGTCACTGTAAACAGGGTAAACTTGGTGTGGATGAGTCCAAAGTGAGTCTAACTGCTAATCAGCACACTACAGCACACCCAGGATTGTATCACATGTGCTGTAATTACCAGCCAGGAGGAATTGGAACCGTTGACAGTAAACTGAGTCAACTAAATACTGATACCTGTGGACATGGATATGGCTCTGTGTTATAAATGTTGGCCTCAGAGCTGATACTGCAAGTTGAGCTGAAGTCAATTTTAGAGAATACTGAGCTTTTGGAAATAGTTCTGTGATATGATACTAGCAATAAGGGAGGGAATTCAGACATGCTGAAGATAGGTGACAATTTTTGTCTGATACCCAGTTTCTAAATGAACCAGTTAAGCAAGGCCTTACTTTGATGGTACATAGAAATAATCTGTTTGACTGTTGTCATGGTAGTGACAGCTTTGTCCTGTTGGTTGCCCCATCAAGTCTCCACCTGTGCTGAGAACTTCAGCCACTCCTTCTCCTGAAGCTTGTAAAACCTGTACAAACTCAGCTCATGATGAGCTATGTCTTCCTCATGACCCTGTATACCCATCAGCTGCTTGCTCTGCCCACTGAAATCACAGCTGTCCCACCAGGGCATGTCCATGTGGAGAGGGTCCTACTGCTCCAGGGATGCCTGCGCTCTGTTCTGCCACCACCGCCGCTCTGAAGACAGGACACAGACATGCAGAGAGGAGCATCCCTATCCAGGTATGGAGTTTCCCTCATGGGAGGTCTGGCAAGGTCAAGGGAATGGCAAACCTGTGATGTTTCCTTTGCAGAGAGAAAGGAAAGTAATTCCTGAGAAACTGAATAATGAGTAATAATACTACTAATAAGAACAAGCAGGTAAAAGAAATGCTTATGAAGCAATAACACCTTACCTATGCCAACAGAAGAACACTCTTTTGTATCATGAAGCTGTGACAAACTGACCCTGATGGGAAGCGAGGTTGTGTTCCCTTCCCTGTTAATTGTCATGGGGAAGTAGAGAGAGATATGCAGAGCAAGCTGAACAAGGGGGAGAGCTAAGATGTAGTCTGCCTCCAGCTGAAGGGAAGGTCTTGAGCCCAAAAAGCACAACCATCTTATCCTCATAACTATTAAAACTATGACAGTATCAGACTGCCCCAGTATCACCATCTACCTCCACGTAACATTGGGGTTCTCAGGCATTGAAGACTGAAGTCAAAGTACTAAAAAAGGCTGCATAAAAATGTCGAGCTACTGTGCTGGCTGAGTCCAGATTATCAGAACAGAGCAGGTGTATCTGCTGTCTGGGATCACTGGACTTCTGCAAAGCAAGTTATCAAAAATCAGGAATGTGGTTTACTGATACAGAAGTAAAAAACAACACAACTCAGACTAGCTTTCTTTGGTGCATGAGGAAGTAGTATAAATTACTTGTGTGATGTTGAAGACCACCAGAGCTGACAGGCTTGAAAAATAAAGCAAAGGAGGGGAAATGTTTGGTTGCCACTGGAATAATAACTCCAGTATTGCTGTTGTCAAGAGAAGAAACTAAACCTGCAATATGCTGGGTCTAGATGTTTCAATCAAAGGGGAGTTGCACAGCGGTGGGATGTGCTCTTTGACTGACAGATTTTGAGAAGGATAATTCCCTAGGAGCTTCCAAGTAAACAGAGGTGAAATTGGAGTTTGCGCTGGGAGATCAAACTGTAATAAGCAATAAAATTTGCTTTGACCTACACATCCAAAC
This sequence comes from Pseudotriccus pelzelni, assembly GCA_035584735.1. Lineage (NCBI taxonomy): Eukaryota > Metazoa > Chordata > Aves > Passeriformes > Tyrannidae > Pseudotriccus > Pseudotriccus pelzelni. The sequence goes on from JAWMRA010000113.1 coordinate 100,623,661, forward strand.
AATTGCCTTCTACTGTTTCTAGTGCCTGCTCAGGGATTGGCGAGGTACGGTAAGGGCGAGCGCGCGGTGGGGCTGCGTGGGTGCCGCTACTGCGGATTATTTGTTTCTGTCACAATTCATCTTGTTTTCCAAGAGCTAAAGCTAACAGTAAATTAACAAAGAGTGACAAAAATCGATCTGGCATGTTTCCAAATCCCTCCCACCAGCAGTAATTCATTGTGACTTTATTTTGGACCAATATTTCCTTCTTGCTGAAAAATTGCCCTGCCATTCCCTTTAGCTCTTTGACCTATGACTTAAAAAACAGCAGCAATGGTGCACTGCTTGTTTGTGTGAGCTCTGGCACTTGATAAAGTGCTCTCCAAACAAAACTGTGCCTAGGTAGACAAACGGTACAAAGCTAATTAAAACCTCTCCTGCTGCCCCTTTTAAATTTTTTTCTATGAAGTGTATTTAGAATGTAGGATTATTGATTTCTCTTCATATTAATTAGATTAAAATGCAGTGGGCATTTTACAATTTTTTTCCACAGAGGTATTATACAAACTTCATCTAGATTCTTGTCTGCTCAGTTCTGCTTCATATATTGGCTAGAATTTTTTACCACCTCTGCAGCATAGGTTGTTGCACTCTTTGGTGCCTCTTGTGTTTCACTTTTAGAGGTTGCAACAAGTGTCAGAAAGCATAAGTAAAGAAATATTTGTGCTTCAGTAAACTTGATTGCTCTTCAAACATTAATCAACCCTGCTGTTTGTTTTAAGACACTATTGTTAGCATGACCCCATTAACTGCAAATTTTCTGGTTATGTCCTCAGAAATCTGAACAATCAATAAGCAAGGACCATGGGCTGTGAAAAAGTGCACCCTTGTCATTTGGAATAAGAAGGGAAAGCTGAAAATGGAGTAGTCCAGGTGATGTCAGGAATGAAGAAGTTTCCCTTTAAACAAATAATTTTCTGAAAATCTTCTTTCTTGTGAAACCCTAAAACTTCTTTGTTTTTCTTTCCAGGAAATTGTAAAGAGGAAAAAATAATTTTCTTAATTAAACATGACCTAATCAATAGAGAGAGAGAAGAGAGGAAAGGGAAGAGAGTGATCACTGGGAAAATGCAGTGCAAGGCATGGGGGCAGAGTTTTTCAAGCTTGTGAAAATTTGCCTGTAAATGTCTAAAGGTAGGAAGAAAAGCTGTGGGGTTTGGTTTGTTGGTTTGGTTTTGTTTATTTTTTTGTACTGAAAGCAGCCATGGGGAGCATTAGTAAATGAGCAGAAAAATGCAGCAACACATCGCATGAAAATTATTTTTGTTACAATTAAGTTTTCTGAAAATTCTGTTGATAGAGTTGTACAATTCGTGCATGGTAGAAAACTAGGAAATCTCCTCCCATCCCTCCCAAATGCCATCAAGACCCCCAAATTTTCAAAAGGAATAGTGGTGGTGGTGCCAATGTGCCACCCAGATGGTTCTTTCTAAAAACATTTATGCTGTATACATCACTAGCCATTGCACACATTTTCATTCTGCTTTAGACATGTTCATATGCTGCAGCTTCTTATAATAACCATGTGCTATTTGGGATTCTGTTAAGTGATGTGACTTTTACAGATCACACATCAGTGGTTCTTCTGTTCTTTTCTACGGCAAGATACTTGGAGAGGAGGAGATTTGGTATGGGTGTTGCATACGTAGCATGAGGCTGTTGGAAAGCCTTTCACAGGCAGTACAGGCTGTGGAGTTGATGGTTTGATAAAGTCTTCATTTTGTCCTAAACTAGTCCCAGAAATTTCCTTTTCTCTGAGAGATGAGGCTGTCACCAATGAAGCTGCCCTGGCTGGAAGATCTCTGGGTTGAAGGAAGAAGGCTAATAGTGGTCTGCAGCCCAGATTAATCACCTGAAGCATGAGTGATTAGCATTTGGTGTTTGTTTGTTTGTTTGATTTGTTTTCCATCCAGATAATATTTCAGAATGAAATTCTGTCTCAGTTGTGGCTACTGCAAAAATGAGCTGTGCTGTAGACACCGTTGAAAGCCTTCCTTGGCCTGACTTCTACAAACGACCTGAATAAATCTATCCAGTTTATCTACTGAGTTACTGAGAGCATCAGAAAGAGGTTTGTTGTGATTCTTCAGCATCATTTCTCTTTTTTTTGGGTTGTCTCAACTCTTTATGATCTTGCAGCTTTCCTATGTTGTTGCATATACCCATATAAACTGTTACACCATAGAATGTCTGGGATGATAGTGTCATGAATAAATTGACAACATTTTTGTGAAAATAGACAAGGAAAGGTGTTTATGAAGAACTTGCCTTGCACCAGTATTATGAAGCCCTGCACTGCGAAGAGACAGAAAGATATTAGTAGTATAGTTAGAACATGCCTAGTCTAATTTGAATTTTTCTTGGGTAGAAAAGGAAAGTTGTGTAGGTGGTAACAAGTCATTTGGCTTGACAACAAGCATGGTCATAATATGGCTCCATGCTAGAACTATAACTGTTAGAGGTAAAGGCATTTCTTACCACTGAATCTCTGCTGAACATTGCAAATTTAGAGTTGATTCCAAACTGCAGGATTTGTGCTTCCTTTCTGTGCAGACAGATTCTATCATCACAAAGCAAATGTAAAATAAGGTAAACTTCAAATTGGAAACATAATCTGTGTGTCTTAGAGCCCACTCCCTTCCCAGTGTGAACGAGACAATGTTTTTCCTTTTAGTCAAATATTCAAACTATTTAACCCACATTTGACCTCAGTAAAGCACTCGTATCTTGTTATATTGATTTTGTCTGCATTACTGTGAATCTACTGCACTGAATGACATCATACAGAAATTTCTAATTTTCTTGCTTGAAGACTTCTGTCCTGAACTGTATCTCTGGCTCACAGATGATCAACAAATGTTATTAGTATGGGATTAGCTGGAAATTGTTCAGCAGATAATATATCATCTTCTTAGATGACTTCAGTGGTTAAAGTTACCTTTCAGTTCTGCAGCATTTAAAGGATTTTCATGGTTCACTTCTTCTAAGCATGCCCAGTCACTTTTCTTATCTTTATAGAGCCATGGTTATAAATTGTACAAGTCAGATCAATAAAAAAGGATTTTGAAGAAGGGTGAAAATAAATGTCATGCTTCATAATTTCTTTCAAGACACTGCTATCTTTATTATTGTCACGCCTACTCTTTGCTAAAAATAAGCACAGGTTAGAAGCCAGAGTTAAATTCATTTTCAGATATGTCCTTTTCAGGTGTTCCCAAAGAAATGTTTGAGACTGATATTACACACCACCACTATTGCCAAGTTATATGCCTTCAGAAACTCAGAAGTGAATCTGCTCCAGGCTTCCAGACCAAAGGGTTCATGACATTGTCACTCACCATGAAATCCTCTGTGAGCCTTTTATGCCCTCAGACACTCTCAGTGGAGAAAACAGTTGCCTGATCCTTAATTTGGGGAATAAAATTGCTGGTATTTCTGTTGGATTTCATGTGTATAAATACATGCTGGGAAGGAAGGCTGAGGGGAATAAGAAAGATGGAGCCAGACATTTCTCCAAAGTGTCCACTGACAGTGCAAGAGACACTGGGCACAAGTTAAACCACATGGAATTCCATCTGAAAACACTTTTTTTCTTGTGAGGATGGGGGCTCAGAGAGGCTGTGGAGTCTCCACTGGTGGAAACTCAAAACCTGACTAGATATGATCCTGGGCAACCTTCTCTGAAAAGGTGAGGCTGAAGGAGATGACCTCCAGAGGAAACCCAGTTGTAAGGGGCTGAGGACCCTTCCAGCCTCATCAATTTTGCGAGTCTGAAATTTTCTACTGGCTCCAGGAGCTGCATGTACCTTGCAGATGTCTCAACATATTGAAAGGGATAGTGCATTTCAGCATCCCTAAAGAGAAGTTTATCTGTGAGTCTCCTTTCCCATGTCCATGAATACTTTTTCTCCTGGAATACACAGTATATAGACCTCAACACTTGCAGAGCTCATGTCTGATTGCACAAATATAAAAGCAGGCAGGGAAGGGGGAAATCTCGCTGGGCTGCAAAGGTTTACTGTGAGTTATCGTCTCCTGCAGTAATCAATGAAAGCAGAGGGAAGCCTCTTCCTATTATGAATTACCAGGTCAAACCCTTCGTCTGTGAAGACTGAAGCTGTTGAGGGAACCTACAGAGGTTATATTAGAATTATGGATTGACATCCCTTGTGTGACAGCTTGAAACCTTTAGGTTTACAGAGGCAGCTAATTTGTTACATTAGGATTACATGCCTTTGAATGTTCTTTGTGATCAAAGAACTGCTGAGATGTAGTGCAAATGCATACTGTGAAATCTTGTATGAAAGGTATCAGCTCATTGAAGTGCTCTTTTGGTAGTTACTCTGTCTTTTAGGGAAGGTAAGTTGCTGTGTATATGTGGAGACATTTTGTTTTGAAGTGCCCTTTCTGTACCTTTGTTACAGGCTTTATTATGATTTTGCAGGTGACAGGGTAAAGTTTAATCGGTATGAAAGAAAAAAGAAAAGCTACAGAAACAGCGTTTGCTGGTGCTTCCTTTGTGGGTTCACACCTGCTGCTCTGATCTGGGGCACTGCTGTGTTCACCAGCCTCACCGGACTGTTCCCAGGCCAGATGTTGCTTTTACAGCACTGGGATTGGGGGAATGTGGAAAGTAGACCCTCTGAGAGAGTGATTTGGAAATGCTTAGGGAATTCTGCCTTCTTTACTTGTAGAACTCATCTTTCTTTACCCCAGCTAAGCCACTGTGCTTGGTGCATTTGCTTTAGCTGGGGAAGTACTCTTGGAGTGCAGTGCAAGAGGGGGGGTACCCACATTTGCAGTGGGCCTTGGCTGTTAGGCTTTAATGCTGAGCTAGCAGGAGCACTAACCCCCACACCCCATTGCAATGGTAATTTCTGCATTTTTCACACTTCTGACCTCATTAGAGGTCATATGAACCTTGATACATCTGACAGGCCATCAAAACAAGCCTTCAAATAACATCTTCAAACAACTTGTGAGAATAATTATTTTGAGGAAATCTGATGCATGAGGACTAATAATAAGGAGAAATTAAGACAGAACTGGGGAAGTCAGGGAGGTATCAGAGCCCAAGAGACCAGGAAAGAAAGAAGGCTCCAAAGCAAACCTATCTCACACACGCTGCCAAATTGCCTTTTTTAAGCGGAGGTGGGAGTTTAGCATGCATGAAAGCACAGTACTCCTGTCCGCCTTGATAAACAACACTGTTGTCTCCAACACACAAAGTTGGAGGGAGTTCAGCATGCAGCAAGCCCACAAAATTGTCTGAAAACTAAACCTGGGTGGAAGGACCAAGAAATCCAGGATTGATCACAACAGCCTAAGCTTAAATAAGATTGTCTGAGCGGAGATGTGATGGCTACGGGTACACAACATGAAACAGTGAAGAGGTCAGGGGTGGAGTATCGCAATTAATGAGTGAGGACAGAACAAGGAATAATGGGGTCCGTGTGCAGGTGCCCTCAAAAGGTGACTACAAAAATGGCACTGTATCCAGGAGGTCTCTTTGCTATTTCTGATGTTTGAATGATTTTCCCAGGCAAACCACAGCACAGGCTTTAACAGTGAGCTCATGCAGCCTCGATTTCTGGTCAGTGAGGATGTATTTGCAGCAAAGACTCTCTTTGTAGGGGAACTTCTCTGCTTTTGCTGATAGACTGGAGCTGCAAGAAGGCACAGTGTAGCGAGGGAGCAGAAACCTGGGATAGCTCAGGAAAGAGGGAGTGCCCTGTCCCCCAGGTCAGCATATCACAGGGGTGTAGACAAAGGTAAACTGCACAGGCTGTGGGAAGAAGAACAGTGAGAGAAAGAGGCAGGGCTAGCAGAGGGAGAGAAGAGAGAAGGTATTGATTAGAAAGGACAGCCGAGGGAGGTGAATGGAGGGAGCTGGACAGCCCAGGAATAGGATTCCTCTGTGTGTGTGCCCATTGCAGTGGTCTGAGGGCTGAACTTGCTTTACTAAGTGGAAACACCAAGGCTGCTCGTGCTTGTAGCAGAGCTGGGCATGAGTGGGCAGCACTAGACACAGAATGTAATGCTGCTGTTTCCTGACTTCCTAGTGTCCCTTGTTCCAATGGAAGGACTTGGAGAGTTCAGAGACAGGTAGTCAGAGTGCTCCCTGGGAGGTGGGCAAGCAGCAATTCCATTTTATAGGTTTGGGTTTACATTTTCTGAAAGCTTGTTTGCAGCTTCAGTAGCACTGAGTTTGGTTTCCATCAATAGCAGGCAATCATGTCTCATTGCTAAATACATTGATGTCTTTAAATGGAGATGGATATTCCTTAGCTCCACTACCTCATCTCCAGGGCTGGTAATCATTTGCTTTTGTGCCAGCCTGAGGTTGTGAAATACTTTCCTTCTGTTTGTGACATGTCCTGTGATGTATTTATTTAGAAAGTTCAATCATATTCCCTCTCAGCACAGGATGAGCAAAATAAGCCATCCTTTTTCACTCTTTGTGACAAGCTGTAATCTTCTGCTTTTACTCGTTAACCTTCCTCTACAACTGCCCAGTTTTTAACCCCTCTCTTGTGTGTGCACTGGGCAGAACAAAACACATGGTTGCAGATTAAGACTAATTTTCTGTTAATACAGCTTCCTCATCCTTTCTGGAAATGTCTGATGGTTTCCTAAGCATTCATTAGACAATTTGTTGAGGTTGGTGAGCACAAGTGGAACAGGCTTTGTTAGTCTGACTTCAATAATGTAAAAGACTTGAAGACAAGTTTTGAAGAAAAGGAGAATTAAATTAATAGGATAAGATATAAAGTAAGAGTGGATTATGCCAGATTAATCCAACCTATCTAGGTAAATGAGGAAAAGTGCCACTGCACTGTGCATACATGAAGTGGTACTGCAGGGAGGAATGCCAGGCAAATAGAGAAGACCACTACTGCTTCAGGGACGGCACTGTCTGCAAGGAACTGCTTACAGGCAGGGAGATGAGGGAGGATGAAAGCTTTGGCAGCAGGAATTTGCTAAAGGAGTTTCCCTAGATCTGTCCCTGTGGGAAATCTCTCTGCAATGTTCTCAATTATGGCATTCTCATAAAATGCAGTGTGCTAATGAACTGGTTTTTGGTGTCACCAATAAATAAAAATGGAACACCATTGAAGGACAGATCTCCAGAATAAATAAGGTGAATGGATGAAACAGGACCCATAAAAAGGTCATGATCATGACGTATAAGCTATGAAAATATTAATGGAAAATAGCAGAGCCTGGAACTATTATGGAGGTCTAACTCCACAGAGTATTTAAGGTAACTGGAAACTAAATAGGAGTCTCAGACAGCCTCAGTGGCAGCTACCAAGTTGTGTGCGCTGCCCAGTATGTTGTACAATAGTTTTTTCTCATGCTTCTATTCGTAGCTCTTTTGCTCTGAGGAAACTTAACACTATGTCCTTGCTATGTGATCTGCAGCTGGCTGGGCTCCATGGGTTCCTGTGGGGCTCTGAGCAGGCAGAAAAGCCCATTTCCACACAGAACCCCTGGTCTGGACCAAGATCTGTCACCCCAGTATCACCAGCAAGTGGTTTCATGGTACCTGCAGTGATACCAGGAAGCATCTGGTTATCCTCAAGGAGATGGAAGACTGGGATGTAAACCACTGCTTTTGCCAGGTTTACCCATTCACGCATTTCAGCATTACTTTCACATATGAGTTACTTAGGTCCCTCACTTTTCCTGTCTTTAAAATATTCCTTCCTGGAAGAGTATTCTTACTTCCTAATATTTGCCAGTAAGGTGGTATCTGGTCCATATCTTACGCTGTTCTCAGGAGTGCAGGATCAACCAAACTGCCTTCTGCAACCTATGACTAAGCTATGTAACTTGATGAAATTTTATTCACACTCCAATGTCATCCTGAGCAAACCTAGGCCTTTAATAAAGGATAGGAAAGCTTTAAAAAGAGGGTATAAAAATATATTCTCAGTTTGATCTCACCTCAGATCGTCCCTCACTGCACATCCACAAAACTTCAGGGTATAGTTTCAGGTGGGAAATTTGACTAGGGGGGAGCTTTTTTCTGCTGTATGCATGTGGCTTGATTACCTGCATCAGAAGGAAGGACCTAAAGAGGTCTGTTCATGGCTGTGCAAACAGCAAAATCTTGCTACCAGGAGATGTTTGTGTTTTCATTGCAAAGATTTAGTGGTGGCTGCACTGCACTGGATGGGACCTTGAGTAACGGCAGCCAGCCAGATCTTCCTGGCAGGGCCAGGCCTTTTGTTGAAAACACTAATGGAGCTGCAATAAACTTTCATCCCAGCTGAGCAGCCCATGGACATGGAGATGGCTGAGCCACCAGTGCCTCCATCGCAGCCAAGGGGATTGCAATAGGATGGTGACACAGTTCCCCACGAGCCTGGGGTGAGGACTAGAGGAGAAGGGAGATAAAAGTCTCAGGCATATAATAAAAACCAATACACACTAGGGAAGAGGTTCTGGCAAATGTCTGCCAAGGCTGCTGCTAGAAGGATGAGGAATGTGATGAGACTGAGGTAAAGATCTGAGATGACTGCTATACCCCTGGGAGAGAAAACACTAATTTCTGAATGACTCAGTCTGTAGTATTGTTGCCCATGGCTGCTCTGTTTCCTTAAACAACAGTTTGCATTTATATATACATTTAAAATAAGCTTTAGGCAGAAATTGTTTTAACAGCCACCAAAAGGGAAAGAGATAGAGCTAAAATGTTTTTACAGGCTGAGTCAACCACCTGTAAGGCTATAGCAGGATGCCCATGACAACATTACCATTTGTTAGTTGAAGGTGTTATTGTTTCATACCCTAGTACCACATCCTGGATATTGGCTGTAGAGGGGACAGTCTTCAGGATCTTCTGGCATGGAATGATGAAGGTGCTGAACTAAGAGAACAGTCACAATCTAGGCTTGAAGCTTAGTTTTATTTATGTATTCCTAGTCATTGAATTTACAGCTCCACCTAAATGATGACCATGACACTGGTAGTTGTCTCAGCATTTGAAGATACACCTCCTGAAAAGAGATGAGATTTACACTTTTCAGTGAGTTGAGAAATCTTGTACAAACCTATAAAAACAGGAATAATATAATTTATGCAAATTTTGCCTACTAATTTGCTCATTATGAACTGTCAAGTCTAAGAGTACCCCAAATGGACAGATGATAATTCTGTTACCATCTAAGACCTAAACTCTTGAATCTTTTTGCCAAACAATGATAAAAAGATATAAATGATGCAATGGTACAAAACACCATAACTTGCAGAAACAATGAAAGGATGCTACAGATTTTTCTGCTTTTTTATCTATGTATCACTTGATTGTGGGAGTAAATTTAAAATTAGTCTTCCTGTATTCACCAAAGGTCAAGTCACACATCTTGAGTTTTGTCCAAGGACAAAGCTCTTGGAATTACAGAAGGGAATTCATTTTGTCAGTACTTGAATTTGTGGAAATGTTAAGGAATGTCCAGCTGAAAAGCTGTTAAATGTTTTCTATCAGGCATGGGTTTAGGTGAAGCTTACTCACCACAATAATAAATTCTTCAAAGATTTTCTTCTTCTCTAAGCACATACAAAACAATAGGGATGATGGACAGGTACTTTATTACTGAGTACTATTAGCTTTTTCACAATATCCTGAGTGCTCTCCTGTTATCATGTTAAATTTAGAAAAAAGCCTGAAAATATGCAGTTAAATTTGATATGAAAATAACATTGAATTAAAAAAAAATTAGAAAAATATTCATTCAATGAGGCATATATTAGCTTTCCAATTCTGACTTCACATTTTCTTTTCAACAGTATATGTTTCAGGAATCTTTGTGTTAGAAATAATTTGGTATTTCTATCTTCAGCTCCTGGATGTCCCCACTTCTTGGAACTAATGGAAGTTGTTGCTTTCATTTCTGCTTGGTATTCAACAATGGAGAGATGTTTGTGTGTGTGTGTTAACAGTCTTGGACAGACTATATAAACCTGCTAAATATTGATTTTGCAAATGAAGAGTGTCAAATTAATTTGAATTATCCCTTTAAAGAGCTTAGGCACTGATTAAATATACTAAATGTCATTTAAATAATAAATGGAAGCTTTGTACAACTATTTATATTAATACTCCTTCATATTTTATGGTGGTAAAAAAGCATGCATGGCTATAAAAACGCACACTCTGTTAAGAGTACTGGTTGAGCTTTTAATTTGAAGAGGTGTTCCTCATTTCCACCCTAGAGATTTAAAGATTTTACAGGTGAATGAGCCGTGTAACACTTTGGGCTGAAGAGGGTTAGGAATCTCAAATCCTCACTCAGCTCTCCCCACCTCTGCCCTGGCCCCTATACATGAAATCCTCACTGCTGTAGAGAGTTGCTCAGCTGGACTCCTTTGAAAGACAGGGTCCTTTCTATAAAACAATAAGGAACACTTTCAATTTTTGATGTAAAAATCTACATTTTGATGAACAGCTCTGTAAAAATACCTTGGGTAGCTGGGCTGGTGTATACCCAGTCAGCCCTGGATGTGAGCCACTGGAGCTGGCTGCTCCAGCACCCCAAAATGTCTGGGATGCACCTTATGGCAGAGCTGAGCTGGAGAGCGCAGCTGGCACGTTTTGGGGAGGAGGTTAGGCTTTGCTCCCCAGTGCAGGGGTGTGTGTGACACACTTGAAAGCACAGCACACTGTTTGCATGTGCTGGCACTTGTCTGCATCAGCCGGTAAAATTGACTAGGACTGCCCAAGGGTCAGTATTTCCCCAGCTGGCACAGATGGTGTAGCACTAGTGTGATGGGGACTGCATCAGCTGGCAGGTCTCAGCGGGTCCTGGCTCTGGCCGGCCCTGCCTCCGCTGTGCAAGACAGACCCTCATACTCCTCTTGTGCTCTGCGCAAGAGACCTGACAATTCTTAGCGAGAGATACTGCGTGAGGAAAGCACAGTCAGGAGTCTGAATTATCTTCTTGGTAGCTCTGTAATAAAGCACAGTGCAAGGCATAAGCATGAATGCCATGTGAAGGACATTTATTCGAGCTGATAGGGCTAAGTCCTCTTACTATCATTGCCTCTCTGAAGGGCTGTTCCTCTTTTAAGATCATGACGCTCATGTGTACTGTGGTTCCTCTTTGATACTAAGATCTTTGCTCTTTAAAGTTATTGAGTGGGTCTTTCCGAAGTGGCAACAAATGTCAAATGTTCCCCTGCCTAGTCTTGTCAGCTGCCTAGGTGAGTCAGGAGAAGGGCTGCAATATTTCTGCTGCTGGAGTTTAGCCACTGGCTTTTCTGCCTTGTACAGAGCTGCTGGGATATTAGGCCACTGGCTGGTCTGGCAGTGATGCTCTGGTCTGAACCAACGTGCTGGTATAGAATGCCATGTCAACATGGAGTAGAGGGGATGGGTTTAGATTATATGGAAATCTTCACAAAAATACACCTTTTTTTGTGTGTGTGTGTTAAACATTTCCTAATTTTCACTTCTTTTTTACTAAAATAGATTCTCCCATTTCTAACCCTCACTTCCAGCCAATGTCTGTTTTTCTGTCTATCCACTACAACATTGTTCCTTAAGTGAATACAAAGATTTAATGGAGTGCCACCTCAGAGTAGTTCCTTTCCTTTTGACACCCCACTGAAATTTTCTTATGGAAACCGTATTATCAGGACAAATAATGTTCTTCTGACTCCTTCACATACAATATGTTGTAAGAATACCAAGTTCATGGTATGTTACATGACCCTCTGAGTCAATACTGGAGTGAAATAAAGGGGAAAAAATAAATTATTTAGTGTGGTTCAGATTTGCTCATGCAAGTGAGTAAGCTCAGAGCTCTGAAGTGTAGTAGCAGTCAGAATTCTGCTGCCAGCCTTTCTCTCATAAAATCAGCTCCTTGTTCCTCCCCGTATTCAATGTTGCATATAATGTACACTGATTGGCAATAAAACGCTGCATGCAAGGCTGGAAGTAGAGCATTGCGTGCACTAAAGTGCCTACCAAGCACTTTAAGGACCATTTAGGCTCTTGACTCTTGTAGATGGTCTGTGGGAACTGTGTGTTTAATTCCCATTTGCCCACTCCAGAGAGGGGGAAGGACCCTCAAAGAGACACGCTCGTTCTTCCTAAAGCGGTCTTTGCTTCTTTCCCAAGCTTTGGAAACAGGGACTGTGCTTTGGGAGCAGAAAAAATTAAGTCTGCTGCTCACAGTATAGATGGGTACACCTCTGGTAGGTGGACATCACCTCCTTGAAGTCCAGATTTGAAGGAAATTCAAGGTGGGGAAACAGATCTCCTATAGTACAGTCAGATGTCTAGAAGAGACAATGTTAGGAATGGTGCACAGGTAGCTGGCAAGAACTGAACCAGTCCTTATTTAGAGCTTGTGGTAGGGGAAAAACTAGGATTCTCCCATAAGGATTCCAGAGAAACTGGTTTAGAAATTCTGTAGGATGTGAAGGATGAAGCAGAATCTCAAAGTTAAAGCACAGACACAGTAGGAGCTGCTTCAGTTTTGCTCTGTTATAGTCACTTACCTTTGCTTATTCTTGCTAAAGAGTAAAGAGACATCCTCAACTTGCTCAGAAGAGCCATATATTCTGAGAATATTCTGGTGGGAAGGAACCCACAAGGATCATCGAGTTCAACTCTTAACACTGCACAGGACAGCCCCAAGAATCACACTAAGTGCCTGAGTGTATTGTCCAAATGCTTCTTGAACTCTGTCAGGCTGTGAATCTGGGGAGCCTGTTCCAGTGCCCAACCAAAGGCTGAAGAACCTTTTCTTACTATCCAACCTAAACCTCCCCTGACACAACTTCAGGCCATTCCCTCGGGTCCCGTGACCAGGGGGTCACAAGAGTGCCTGCTGCTCCTCTTCCCTTCCTGAGGAAGTTGCAGACTGCAATGAGATCTCCTGTCAGTCTCCTCTTCTCCATGCTGAACAGACCAAGTGACCTCAGCTGCTCCTCGAAACATTGAGTAGTTACATCTCTTCTGAAGGTGAGGGACAAAGCTTTTATTTCCTTTCCACCATCTCTTGCAAATGACATTCTGGTTTAATTCCAGTCTCATTCCAATTAACCAGGCAGAGAATCACAGCTGTAACTGCTGACATTTACTCTTCTCCTCAGAGAAACCAAGTACAAGGACCTAATTCAGCATGGCAGTTTAGTGCAAAGTTTGTCTTCCAAAGAAGTTTGCCAAGCCCCAAGACAAATATATGTGTATGAGAAAGGGTCCATTTTAGTGTCTGTTCAGTCACAAACCAGTGTAGGGTGAACACCCAACTTCCCATCCCGGATTACCTAGTCCAAGGCATGCTGGTTTAGTGAGGCTAAGAAACATGGTTAAGCTTGAGCCCCTCTGCACAAAAGAAAGTATTTTCAGTCTCCAAAGGTGGTGCCTCAGTACTTTTTGAAACATTTAAATAATTTTAAAAGGTCTTTAAGAATTTACAGTAAGCCCTTGAGTTCTTCCACAAGCCACAAATTAATTAGCTTACTCCTTAAATTCAAGCAAGTTAAGTGGAAATGCTTCAGAGTTTCCTTTCCTGAAAAATCTAAAACATCCTTTGATTAACTCTCCACTTCATGATAATGAAGACCTGGAATTTTTTTAAAGAGCTTGATGTGATTTTTAAATTTAAGTATTGGAGTAGGTTTCCAGTCAGTGTTAGAAATTAAACTAGTACTTTACTCATAGTTGGAGAGAAAGGATTTAGTTGGTCACCAACTAGGAGAGACCCTTTACCATGAGACGAGCATCCATCTCTGTCTGCTGGCAGAAGCAGTCTGCAAAAAAGCCCCAAAGCAATGTACTACTACGATTTGCAGATGGAGGCAAACCAGAAGCTGGGGCTGCAAGCCTTGTGGGTGCATGATATCATAGAGTAGTTTGGCTTGTGAGGGACCTTAAAGATCAAATAGTTCCAACTCCCCTGTCACAGGCAGGGACACCTTCCACTAAACCAGGTTGCTCAGAGCACCATCCAGCCTGGCCTTAAAAACCTCCAGGGATGGGGCATCTGCTGTGTCAGCTCCATGTGTTAGCTCTCAGTCCTCACACCTGCCTGTGTTTCTCATGAGTACAGAGAACGAACCATGGGTTTTCAGACTTGTAAAGGTGTTCGAGAGAGACTTGTGAACGCTCCCCCTGGCCCAGGCTATCCACGTCTGATCAAGGCATGGCTTGCATTGCTCTGTTGACCAGTCAGGCCTCTTTCTGGCAGTAGGTCCTGAAGATTTTGGGATCCTGATGCCTCCTCTTCGAGTTGCCTTTCCTTTAGTGCATGCACTTGTCCATCTTTTTCAACTCTTCTCAAAGATGGCATTGTCTTCTCTTCCTTTGATGCTTATTTCTGCGTCCTGCTTCCTGGATCCTCTGGATTTTTTTTGAGATTTTAATTGAGATTTCCTTATAGACGACAGTAAGGGGAAAATAAGCCTATAGCTGGGGTAGCTGCCAAATGAAAAGTCAGATAAAATCTCAAGGGATTTGGGAGGCTACAGAGGGAGAATGGGGTCCTCTGAGGTGCTGAAAACCAGTGAGCTGTCTAGTCCCTGTGCAGAGAAATCATACTGTCATTTACTGGAGATAAAATTATGAGGGGGAGGTGGGCTTTCTTGCAGAAGTTCAGCCATCCAGCTGAAGTAAGTTTGTTCCCAGTTCCTGAGAGTATGTCCTACAGGGTTTGGATTAGGCACCCACAGAAACACAGGTTGGACACAGAAACACAGGTTGGACACTACCCCAGTCTTGATGCTGAAGCCTCCTCAAACATGGTCTTGGAAGAGCCTTGCAAGGGTGCATTGCAGTAGGAAATTGTCAGCAGGTACAGATATGTTATATCCATGCAAAAATACACAGCTTCACTGTGAAATAGGCAGCTGAGAGCCATATGTGGCAGTTCAGCCAGGGAGTGGCTTGAGGCAAGGTCTGAAAGAGTTGGCACAGATTAAAAATTAACTTTTCTCCATTACAGCCCTGTTCTCAGATCCTCTCTGCAATGAGAGTCATGGCCATCCGCATCCATGCTTACTTAAAAACTGGTGGTCCAAGCCCTAGGGTCCCTGGTTCACTTTCACTGAATTGTGGAAAACAAAATTCTCCCACAAAGTTAACTGACACTTTTGTTTTGTAGATTCTGAAATCCTTCATGTGTTAGGGTGCCTCATGAGAGGGCTCATCCCTGCTGTCTGACTGCTGATTGCCTCGCAGCCCATCCTACTACTCACCTCTTAGTAGGGTCCTGGGTGATATGTCCCTTTTCTCCTCCTTGACCTTTTCTGCTCGATCCTCACCCCAGTTACTTCTGTTTCTTTTCTTTTCTGTAGCTGCAGTGGTGGCTCGAACATGCATTGTGCCATATCACTGAGATGCTCAATTTGCTTTCCCAATCTTGGCAAAACCTTTCAAACAATGAGTGGATACTAAACAGTAAATTTTAGCTGCCTGTCAATGACCTGGTTTTAGTTACCTAGTTTAATTTGGGTAAGGCAAATTTTGACCTTGGTTTGTTCACTGTTAGGGCATGTTTTCAGTGTGTGTAGAATGCCAAAAACCTCTACAAACTCTAATGGTGGTTGTATCCTTAATGCACAAGATACTGAAGTATAGTTGCTAAAAAGGCTATGTTGTTGTGCATGTCATTGGCTGATCAACACTGCCTCACTCCTGTAGTGGAGCGACCTAACTTAGTAAAGCAACTAACAACTAAACTTCGACTAAAGATTCTTTCTAGTTACTTCATATGCCACAGAATTAAAAATATGCTGAATATCTGGCTCATAGTGAATAAGACTTGCAGGAGGGGAACATTTCTCTACCTGATCTTTTTTAATAGCTATGTAACACTTGATTTTGTTTTCCAGAGGAAGCAAAGTAGAAAGTGGCCAAGGGTGAAAGATCTGTGCAAAAGACAGTTGAGGGGAAAGCCAACTTTAACCTAATGAAAAGGCCTTCTCAGAGGGTAGACAGAACAAAAACTTGAGCAATAGGTCACGAAAGTATGGGGAAGAAGATCAGCCCAGCAAAACACTGCTACAGGATGGTTGTTTCTGAATTACAGCTATTTAAGTGCTTTCATCCATCTCCCAAGTAAAAATAATATAAAACCTGTTTCATACTCTCAAGTTAAAATGTACTGGTTTATTTTTCCTTCAATGGAGACATTGTGGAAGGCTATGTAGTAGAAAACATCTCCATATTATTGCAGGAGAACTGAGTTTCTCTCCCTCTAATGGCAGTTTTGCACTGTAATACACCTCTGTTTCTATCCCAGCCTACTGCTTCTCTTATTTAGTTTGTGACATAAGGCAGGATACAGATTGTGTATTTCAATGACTGTAGTACTATTTAAGGAGATAACAAAAGCCAAAGTAGCTGAGAGCAAAATATTCAACCTTATTATAGAGGGGAAACTTACAAAGCAAGCGTGATACAAGGAAAGGCAGTTGTATAGTCTCAAAAAGTAGGTTAGGGTACCCAAGAGACAATTTAAATGAGCTAGTAAGAAAAAACAGATCTGGGACTATTGTGAGGCATTCCTCTGATAATATTGTAGAAATGAGTAAATCCAAGGGGAAAAAAATCATATTTCATATATACTGTTTCATATTGTACTGATTTCAGAAGACCTCAGTGAATCATTCGTATCAGAAGTGTGGGAAGAGAGGATGCCAGGAGGAGACTAACAGCTGTGATACAGTATAACAATGTTATGGCAAAATTTATGAGAAAGACTGGGTTTTGTTTTCCATGATTAAATGTAGGAAAACCTTTTGTGGTCTTTGCTTTCATTGTGCATCATGTGCGTCCCCGCTAAACTGTTATTGTTGCTATCAGTGTGCAAAAATAAAAGCCTGACCTTACTGGAATGCCACAGTTAAGCAAGATCACAACAGGAGTTAACGCAATTTTTTGGGAGGGTGAAGGACAGGAGTGAATCATGGCACAAGAGGAATGAGAAACATGAACTGTGCCATGTGGGCTAAGGCTGCTCTGAGCACTGTATCTGCAGTTTCAGCAGCAGTGTGTTGATATAGAGGCTCACATGGTGCAAATAGCAGTCAAAAATCAGAAAGTGAAGCCGTGCAAAATGTAAGCCATCAGCTTTGGCTTTTACTAGCCAAAGATAAGCCTTTTGCCTGAGGCTGCTAATGGAGGGGGCTGCCCCCAGTCCCTGCTGCAGTTTCCATGGCTCTGAGCATCTCTCCTCTCATTCAGCTATCCCAACAGGAGTTCACAGCACAGTCGAGCCTCAAATCTTGCAAGCTGGTAGTCTTTTTTCTTGATGTATAAAGAATCCTCCATTTAAAACATGCTAAATTACTGACAGGCAGAATATCCAGTGGTCTTAGAGCAGCTTCTATGCCTTTGTTCAGTTATGCTTCAGTTGTTCTGTCAGCTGAGAGCTTGCCATAGGGGAAAATACCACTTATGCCCTGTCCTTATTCCTTCATAGCATCCCCAGGTGAACAACACAGTTTAAAAAAGCCCTCAGTATGACCTGCTATCTTCTTTATGACATGGCTCACTTACCTGCAAATACAATCTCATCTGTCGGTAAAATCGGAAACCTTTGTTTTTATTGAAGTCCAACTTGTTTCTACAGCAGTTTATAACTATACATATTTCATTTGGAATTAAATTCTACCATTTCCGAAGTGGTAACTTGAATACTGCTGAACCTTATGCAGTAGAATGGGCAATTCTGAGCCCATTACAGTCTACATTAAAACCCCCAGATCACAGAATCACATAATATGCTGAGTTGGAAGGAACCCACAAGGATCATCGAGACCAACTTTTAGCCCCGCACAGGACCATCCCCAAGGGTCACACCATGTGCCTGAGAGCACTGTCCAAACATTTCTTGAACTCTCTCAGGCTTGGTGCTGTGACCCCTTCCCTGGGGAGCAGCCAGACCTAGGGTTGCAACAGACAGGTTTTTATCCAGACATTCCCAGTTTTAACTGTCTGATCATAACACTAGACGAAAAGAAAGGGTGTATATACTGATATAGAAAATAGAGTTTAAAAAATCAAATTAAAATCTTTAGGAGAAGGAGTTAAAAGCAGAGAAGAAACTCTGTCCAGTAGCAGCAAATGACAATCAGCCTGATCTTTCATTCCTCAGGATTTCCAGAATCAAGTACTACTTATATTTCTACCTAGCAGATGATAAGAAAGAGCAGGCAATTTTGTCTGCACGGGTACTGATGAAGCCTACTCTCCAGTGGAGTTGTTTGCTGAGCGCTGGCCCAGTGGATGTCTTACTCCTACGGAACAGAGGGACCTCATAAAAAGGCTCACATAAATGGCGTTGAGGCGTGGGCTTGGATTACAGCTTTTCCATTTGTCAAGGCACTCAGAGAGTGTTTTCTCTCTTCACTACTTGCTCAGCCCTTGTGCTCATGATACTTTAGGAACTAGATAGTCTCTGAATTTTTTCTCTTCTGTCAACTTCTGGCTGGCATGCACCAAAGGGTTCAGAAGTTATTAGGAGGAGACAAGAGGAAAGTGTTTTATGGGAACCCTTGTTCCCATAGAAACCTGTCTAAAAAGCATATTCATTGTCAGATGGCAGGAAGGGTGAGCCAGCTCACTGTTTCTGAGAGCTCAGCCGGGGGCAGGGGGACATGCAGTTGCTGCGTGATTTTCATCTTCATATGCTCATTTCTGTGTACTGTCAGCCAGGTACCAGGAAGACTCCCCCTGGTTGTCTTCTTCTGGCTGCTGATTCTGTGTGACAGTGAGCAAAGACACCATGAAGCTACTGAGATGCATGCTTCCAGCTGGATTCAGAGAAGAAAGACTTCTCCCTAGTGCTCAGAAGGACTGCAACAGGACTTGCTCAAACTAGAAGCCTCTCCAAGCTGACTAAAGTTTAGCTCAGAGGCTGGGATAGAATCATAGAATCATGGAATGGCTTGGATTAGGAAGGCACTTCTAGTTCCAACTCCCTGCCATGGGTAGGGAACCTTCCTCTAGACCAGGTTGCTCAAAGCCCCAGCCAACTTGAACACTTCTAGGGATAGGGCATCCACAGCTTCTCTGGGCAACCTGTGCTTGTTCCTCATCACACTCGTAGTGAAGAATTTCTTCCCAGCATCCAACCCAGACCTACTCTCTTTCAGTTTGAAGCCATTCTTCCTTGTCCTGTCACTACATGCTCTTGTAAAAAGTCCCTCTCCATTCTTCCTTTTAGGCCACAATAAGGTCACGCCAGGACCTTCTCTTCTTCAGGCTGAACAATCACAACTCTTTCAGCATTTTCTTATAGGAGAGGTGCTCCATCCCTCTAATCATCTGCCCTGCAAGGTCATGGATGGCAAAGAAGATACTGGATTACATCTTATCTGCCTTAGTTGAATTTTGCTACATAAAATGCTTTTTTGCAAGTAAAACAAAGCCTTAGAGTTGAGACTTTCTTGTTGGTTTTGAGTGTTTGTGTTAGATCCACCTTTTAGTTTGGACTGGTTTGTGATGAACCAGATGCCACAGGCTCAGTGGTTTGCAGGGTTTCACTGCAGGGTTTTTATGTTGCTTTGCTGAAGCATAAAGATGCACAGCAGCAGAGCACAGCAGCTTTTTGCTGAGAGAAGGAATGGTTTCACTGTGCCTTGGTGACAAGGACTTTCTGTTCCTAGTATACATATTTTGCATGGATGTCCTGTAGTCAACATGCCCTGTCACTGGGAATCTGGGGGCTTTTTTCACAGTTTATTGAGTGACATCAGGTAGAAGTTGGCCAGAACAAACAAGGTTTCTAAAATTTTGTGCCAAACTTGCGTATTTCTTCAATGTATTTTTGCAGAAAATTATATTGCAGTGTCCAAGTTATCATATTGTACCAGGCAGAATGCTGTGGCATTATGGAGAAAGTTTTCCCCCCAGCTCCTCCCACATTATTTCTCCATGCCAAGCACAGTACACTGTCAAGCATCTCAGCTTCTCCTTCACACTAAGAGGCATGCACTGGGTCACTAAGCAGAGCAACAGTGATTATTTGTTGAAGCTGCAGGTTGTCAGTTCAGTGGACAAAACTCTACTTGGGTCTGAATTAAAGGTATTTTCTGAAAAACCTGGGGAGGGTCTTCCCTGAGCTATTTAATAATGAGGAAAGAAAGGGAAACAACACCCAGAAAAAATCTCCCAATGGAACACCACATTTTAGGCTTTCTCCACTGCTTTTGCTGAATATCCATTTCCATGCAGTTACTAAAACCTTCTGGGACCACATCCTGCTCAGTAAACCTCTTCTTTTCGACATCTTCAGCAGGATTTCAGCCCTTAAATGCACTGCACTTAATGTAAGTTGTCATTCCTGTACAAATCTGAGCTGACATTCCTGTGTATGAGTGGTTACTGTGGTCATCTGGGCTCCTTTTGAAAACATTGTTCTTAAAGAACAGAGCAACTGAAGCCTTGGAAGTATGGAAAAGAGATGTAGAAGAATAATTAAAATGATAATTGGAAATCATACTAACCCAGTTCACCCAGGCTTGAGGTGACTCCTGTTACGATTTTGACATTTCGTGATTCTGTTATAAATGTTCATTCTTTCTTCCACATTGGTATGGTGTTACAGTCTGGTGATGATCCAAGCTGGCAGGGTTGAAATGCCAGCCATTTCTACTCTCCTTCTATGCAATGTTACATCAAAGATGATGACAAGTCTTCTGAATATGTATATATAGCTGTGACTGAGGGGTGAGCAGTTAGCATTCCACTAAAGGCCTGATAACGCTAAGCCAATTAAAGATAATTCAGGATACCTAGGTTCTGATTCAGTAACTGCAGGCTGAAAGCAGTTTTTGCAGAAAATGAATACATTTTCTTTCTCAACTATTTGGAGTTGTTAGGGAGTTTTAAATTATTTTTAAAACAACTTTTTCAAGCATGGATCATTTTTTTCCATCCATGTCAGTTGAATTTGATAACTGCAGATTGTTCTGTGAAAGACAAGATTTTGCTTCTTTACACCAAAGTTCTTGTAACATGTTCTATCGGTCTCTTTGATATTCTGAGGTTTTTTTGTTATCAGCCTAAACTTGAAGACTGATGAACACAAGAAACTTAAATTTGCTTAGAGAAGAATGGGGTCAAAAGTTTAGGCCTAAAACATGCTGCTCACTTTTTAGCTCATTTTCCCTTTGTTAAATTGTCTAAAACATTAAAATGGAAATCTTCAGACTTTCAGAATGACATTTTAAATGCATAATGCTGCCTTAACGTCAACAGTTGTTTGTGGGTGTAGCTCACAGTTTTTGGAAAAGCAGCTCATTCTCTCCCAGAAAAAAAACGTCTTGAGTTTCCTCATGTAATGAAATGTGAGGCAAATATTGGAGAGGAAACTCTTGCACAAGGAGGTGAAGTGAGTCACTTGTGGTTGTGCTATCAGTCAGTTGCAGGGCTGAGATGAGTGCTCGCCTCTGGAGGGTCTCACCAGTGTGGCTCAGTCCTGCTCACAGCTTGAATTGATGGATTTTAACTATAACTTTCAGCTGGAAGAAAGTGGTTTGCTGTATCCTGTTGTGCTTCTGGGGATGGTGGCAGCTTGGCAGGGCTGAGGGCAGTGTCATTACAATGCAAAAGTTTGGGCTGTCATCCTTTGGTGGCTTACAATCATCTTCCTGTTACAGGGTGTGCTGTGCCATCCATGTGTTTCTGACTGAATGTAGCCAGAGACTCATCTTATTAGCATTTCTACCCACCAACATTTACTCAGAAATAGGAACTATTTTAAAAACAGGCTGAGAATACAGATTCAATGATGTTGTTGTAATTACAGTACCAGACGAGATGGCTCATTTCAGGAAGGGGAAAGTAGTTACAAATACAGCATCTCATAAAAGAGACTTTAATTAAGTTGAGAGGCAAAATATAATAACAGTCTTTTTAACGCAGACATGCTCTATCAAAGATCCCCAGACTGACAGGAAGATTAAGCTGGTTATGGTTTCTACATCAGCATAACTATTGAATTCAGCACTTTCCAAAATAAATCCTGGATCATAAAATACACAGGTTCCCATATAGCAAATTGTGAAAGGTTTTCAACATCTTATTTTTCATTTGAATTAAATAAGTTTTATTCACAGTGAATAGTTTCCTACCATATACATTTGTACAACGAGAGATAGAAGATACTTAAATTAATTAAAATTATCCATATTTGACCTCAGTTCTTCCCAATACAGTTAAATCCTGGGCATATCTGTTCATATATACGCTGCTATTCATACGTGCAGCACTTCCGCTAAAGTGCTGTCAGTCATTGCAGCAACTTCAACAACTTTTCCCATGCCCTGTAGGAGTTCTTCAGTGGTGATCTTGTGATGCTCCCCCCTAAAACCCTCACTGATCTTCTCCAGCCCTTGTGCCTCCCTGAAGGTGTCTTTACTTCCTACCCCATCTTATCCATGCTTGCATTCCTCTCTGTTACTCTCTCTGTTGCTATTTATTTTCCACCCCTGCAAAGTGACAGGGTTTCTCTTTAGGTTGGACCTGGCAGACAAGAATAATCTCAGGGGAAGTAAGTCAGACTTTTCCCATATCCTTATTCTCTGGATAAGCAACAGCTTCCTTGTGTTATTTAGAAAGTCAGGCTGTGTTGGCTTGATCCCTAGCACTGCCTTTGGAGTGAATGGCCAACCTGGGCTGGTTCCTGGGCATCCCGTCTACTTCTATGATGTGCTTAAAGCTCCCGGGTTTGACTGCTCTAGCAGCAGGTGGGACCATCAGGGACTAACACTGAGGCTTCTGCCCCAGAAACGAAAGGGCAAACTTGTCTAATCAAATAAGAATTCAGTGCCTCTTGCACTGTGGATTTGTTCTGCCAGGTCCTTACAACCTTGGACTGAAATCAGAGGAATCAGTTTGGACCTTTGCCATAGGTTTGTTGTTTTTTTCCTTAGTCAGGTCACTGAAGATAACTTTATAGGCTTGACTCCACTTGGAATGTTATTTATTTCTGGTTAACTTCAGTGTGACTTAAGCAGTTGGATCTAGATTTTCTCTGTTTAAGAGATGTGGACCCTATGTTTCTCATTTGGCAAAGCTGGTAAGTCTGTTCCTCCGTGAATGTGAAATAGTTTGTATAAGAGAACGCTGCTACAGTAACACTATTAATTGCTAGTAAAATTTTGGCACAGAAGTAGTAAATGAGAGTTGAGAATCACTATCTGCTTCAACAACTTCATTGAAGCTTTGAAGTGGGGAGCAAAAAAAGATTACAGTGATATAGGCTAGACTGTCACTTCATGGTAATTTTAATTATAATGGTCCCTTTGGATGAAAGATATTTTGTGAATGTTATTTGTAATCATTCAATACTTCAGAGGTACCCTGCTATTGCTGACTCTCATTACCAGGAAGAAGCAGGCCTTTTGGAATTCAAATGAGATGCAGAGAGCATCGTTTACTGGGCTGACTCCACTTCTGTTGGCAATCTATCAAATATGTTGTCAGTGGGAGTCCGATTCTGCAAGATGAAGAACAGTCAAATCCACCGGCTCTGCCGCACCCCACACTGCTTTTCAGCCAGGTTTGAAGATGGGTTACTAAACATCCACTCTCATCCATGGCTGGTGGTGGGGTTGATCTTGGCTGCTTGAAATTCTTTCAAAGGTGGGAATATTTCACTGGCAATAGTAAAGATGCTGAAGGCTCATGGACCAGGGCCTTGTTGCTACAGCATCAGCATTTTCATCAAAAAGATCCCCAGAAAAACATTTCTTCTACCTGTAATATTTTAGTTGGTTGGGGTTTTTTGCTCATCAGGCTTGTTGATGGTTTTTTATAAAGGTATAAACAGCATCGGTTTCCACTAGTAGTACGTGCACAGCGCCCCTGGGAGACAAGTGACCTTTGTCTGGTTAGCGGTTTGGTTTGATGTATTCTTCCATCTAACTCAGCTTTCATTAACTAAGAAATTATAGGGAGATATTGTCTTGGTCTGGAGCCAGGAAGCAGTTTCCCTGGGCTGGGGTTATCTGTCTGTGTGTTTGGATCAGTCTCCTGGCATGGTCCCACGGATGGGGACTCTCTACGGCCATCTGGTTTCATGCAAATGTTTCTCTAAATGACTCTCCTGGGCTACGTGGGAAATCCCCCCTTGTTTTGGCTACTCTGCCACTTTCAGAGGTAGCCTTCAGCTGCTTGACTTCTGCTCTGGGACTGGGCATGCTATGAGCATCCCCTGCCAGCCTTCCTTGGGGGGCCACATACTCCAGCTCACTCACATCCCAACTTTTACAGGTTCCCCTTTCAGCCTCTGCTTCATTGCAAACACAATTCCTATCAATAACCAAAGATATCAACCCAGAAGAGGAAAATAACAGGTTAGAAGGTAGCCCTGAAGTTAAGAGCTTATCCTTGCTTTCACTTTTAAGATAATGCAATGTGAGGACCATGATGGATAGATAAGGTATTTGGAGGTTCAGGAGCATGCAGGTGTACTGGAGAGAAAGTGGGAGAAAAGACACAGATGAGTCAGCTGAAGGTACCACCTTCCTGCATGAAAGCCAGTGAAACAATGGGCTGTTGGAAAGCACCTGGAACAATCAAGTCATACTGGTATCAGCAAACACAAATCAGTCTCTTAAATTCCCACTTATTTTCTCTTTCAAGTTAGATAAAAGCCAATGTGCTCAAGGGAGAAAGAGGTATCAGAAATCGTGTCCTCAGGCTTTGGATGTTACATGTAGAATGGACCATCTGACCAGGAAGGGAAAAATAGTCTGGCTGAACCTACTGCAATGTATGTGGGTGGTTAGTTGATAACTGTGTATGAAATGTGGTAATGGTTTATTTCAAACAAAATTTGGTTGCCCTTGGGCATTGCTGCAGCTGTCCTGGATGCACTTTTGCTCCATGTTTGTCAAGGATTACCTGGATGATGGGCCAAGGCACCCTAAGCACGTTAATCTGCAGACAATGTGCAACCAGGAGCATCTGCAAGTGCACTGGTGGGCAGAGTGAGAACTCAAAATAACCTTGAAGAAATGTAGGATGTGAGCCAGTGATAGCAAACACAAGGTGCTGACATGTTGGGGGAAAAGATAGAGAAGATGAGGGTGGGTGGCAGACCCTCTCTGAGGGAGGGATAACAGAAGTGGCAAGCCTGTGGTGATCCCCACATGGGGCTAATGGGAGAGACAGAGAGGAAAGGAGAAATAAGTTCTTTGTGCCTTTGGTGGATAGGATATGAAATGAGAAGCTTAAAATTGCAGGAGAAAAAATTCAGAAAAATGGTTTTATGGTATCAAGAAATTCCCAAACCACTAGGAAAGCAAGGTCATGGCAAAGTAAGGGAGGAAATGCTTTATTTTCTTGTGTCTCCCATCTATCAACTGCCACACTGCTAACAGCTGAGCTGTGTCCAGTGGTGGACAGTCTAGTTAATATGAATTGGTTTCAGTCAAGTGCTTCTTATTTTTCAGACCAAAGTATTTCCATGACAGCAAAACACTAATTTTGTGGGGAGAGGTACACTTGGGCAGATTTAAATCAGGAACATTTTGGTTCTTGAAACATGGCAGATGTAATTAGCACGACTCTTGAAGAAAGTGAGATGTGAAGTTGGGTTCCCAGATGCATGGGTGGTGCTGGGTGGTACAGTGCATTGGCAGAAATGCACTGAAGGAGAGGTGGCTCTGCCTCTCTTCACCAAATGCTTGAGAACTGCTGAAATGAAGGGCTAAATATGAGCTTGGTGATGTTAAAGTGATGAATGACAAGTTAAGCCAGAAAAAAATTGAGAGACTGAGACTTTCCTTTTTGTCCCTTAACCTCTCTATTTGCCATCTTTAGCTTGCCTCTGCTCATCATGCCCACATCTCACAGGCAGCAATCAGCTGCAGGCTTTGGCAGGTTTCCCAGCCCTCCTCCATGGTCCGGCCACCACAGCTGGAGACAGTAAGTTCTGCTGCCGGCCACACTACCCCAAGAGGCTGAGTGAAAACACTTTCATCAGTCAAGGACAAGGTTATAACAGTCTTTGAGAATAATGGGATTTTGCAAAGATCTTATTACGTCTTCAGCTGCACTTACATTCCTACAAATCCTTAAGCAGAAAAGTGTCCCAGTGCTTGCTATGGTAAAGTGTTGAAGTAGTTCACTAATTTGAAGACACAAACTGGTGATAACCTTGCTGGGTTATGTCTGAACACCCTTCTTACGCATCATTGCCCATTCAGTTACTATGAATGCCTGGGTAGGTGAAAGGCAGTGTTGGGTTTTTATTGTTTTCTGTTGCTCCTTCTAAGTTGCTGTCAATTTGGAGATTTAAATATCATATGTGGGTAGAGTTCCAGTCAAGTTGTCCAGTTTGGATGCTGAGTGTCACAGTTATATTCTGATTTGTAGAGATGCTAAAATGTGTTTTGTGCAATGGAAGCAGGTAGTGGTCATGGATACTTGAATCTTTTATGACTTATTTGATAACTGAATACTTTTTTCCTATTGCATCAATCAGCCTAATAGATTGAGTTTTCTGGTTGCTTTCTGATATCATTCAGCAATTCCAAATGCTTAAGCACCTTCATAGGTTTTGTTACTTGCAATACCAGAATTAAACATATTAAATAGAAATGAAAGTGAACATTGTTTCCTTCTCCACTGGAAGTATTTCCTATTTAATTTCCGAGATGTTAACAGTATCTGCATGGTATCATACTTATAGAATGGATTTACCTGGTAAAACATGACAACTATCAGCAGACTTCAGTTTATGGTTTTAGGCATAAGGAATTGCTCAAGTGCATAATCCTGCCTAAATGGTGATAGTGATTCAGCCCTTCCCAAAAACATGGTGATTTTCAAAGTTGCAGAAGAGTGAAGGAACAGAGTGAGCATGTGGCAACATGTTCACACCTTCTTTCCATCTGCATCTCCCATCTGTTGAGAGGCACAGGTGGTATTTCTCTGGGTTGATACTCTTCATATTTGTGTAACTCCATTTTGCACCTACAAGATTTTTGGAACTCTAGAGATGTTTTGTAATCAGGTATTTTCTGCGTACTCTCCATTTCGTCCAGTTGGAAAGCATTAAAAAAACCTGATAGGAGCCAGGTTAAGTAATTATCGTCCTGCATGCCCTCACTTGGACTTTGAAGCTCCCTGTGGTGCCTCTGATCTATTGTCTCTACTGCCCTGAAGACGCCCAGTGTGTTGAGCCTTCACTGCCCTTCCCTGTGTCTCTCCCAGCCCCAGTCAATGCTGCTGGAGGTGGAGGGCACCCAATTCACACACCATGTGCTAGATGGAGATGTTTCCTGCATGCTCCCAGTCTCACTAGGACAATTTCTTTTCTCTTCTTTGCTTCTCTTCTTATTTTTATGATCCCTGCTTCTAACAGTGCCTGTGTTGAATTTTTCAAAAGCTATCCCATCCATTAACCATATGGAAAAAAAAATTTAAGATTCTTCTTTGGCAAAATCAGAGTTTTTTACTATGTGTGTCACTTGGTATTTATCCATAAATTACCTACCAGCTTGCTGCCCAAGTGTTGCCCAGTAAGGTCCTTCTGAAATTCTTCAGGTTTTTTTTTGTTCTAGATAACTCTGTATCATCAGCAACATTTTTTGGTATCATTATTCAAGCTGTTTACAGCTCATTACATCTATTATAACTTCAGCATCCTTTTCATGAGTGGTAATGGATTGTTCAGAAACCACTATAATGGAAGTAAAGCAAGAACTGTTTTTCTCTTGTTTATTTATCTACAGTGAACTTAATTTGCCATTATAGAAAATTATGTTACTTTAAAAACCAGAAGATATTTATTTAAACCAGATTTCAGTAAGAAGCAAATAACGAAACAGATGATCTGTTTTTAGACATGAAATTATGACAAGTGTATTCTGCAGTATCTGAGAATCTAAGCTGATATAAATGAAATAGACTATTTAAGAATGACATTGCTTATTTCTATAGCTAGAAAAAGAAAGAGCATAGAGCTCATAAAAGTCACCACACAAGCATCTTAAACAAGTGGGTTTTGCCAAAATAATAAGACAGTTTTACAGCTATTCCATCTCAGCAGGAATTCAGTGGGGTTTTTGTTTCAGCATGTTTATCTAGTTTAGCTCAGAGACAAGTTAATTGAAAGCTGAAAAACTGTTTCAAAACAGGAAAAGCCGAGTGTAATTTTTCTGCACTGTCATGGAAGTGGGATGTGAGGAGACTAGTTCTAATGCTTTCAATGTCTTGAAGGACCTTGTGGTTACTAGTGCCCAGTTCAATTCATTTGCCATAGAAAATGTGTATGTTAGTAAATAAGAAACTTTTTCAATAGCAATCACATTTTGTTAAGAATTAAAAAAATATACAACTGAAGTAATTGTTCTCATTTTTTAAAAGTTGCTATTGTGCTTTGTATTTGTATTTTTAGACAAACAAATCTTGACACCAATTACCTAGCAAAAAAAGTCACACACAACTAACAAATCATTTATTTTAAAATAGGAAATTATGAGCTACAATTAAAATTTATGAGCCAGATGTACAGATACAGTTTATCCCCCCATCCTCATATAGTATCTCATGTCTCTCAATGTTTTATTAAGTTTTAAAATGTTGCATTCTTACGGATGCCAGGAAATAAGAATTTTTTTTTTTAAAGTTAAAGCAAAGTATACAAGGTATGAATAAAATTCATTTGCTTCTATCTGCAGTTGGCAGAACTTGCTGAAACTGATGACAATTGCAATTGGTCAGAGTCAACTCTTTAGGCGAGAGCTGCTACTCTATATGTCCCTCAGCATCCTCTGATCAGCTCAGCGAACAGTGGAACCAAAACAACATTGTGATCTTGTTTCCAAGTCTGTAAGCAAAATACCACCAGAGCTAGAGAGACACGCATGATATTCATGTATGGCAATAGGTTAAAATAAAGGTGAATGTCTGGATGACCTGAGTAACATATTCTGGCTTAATCTTAATGCAATTTAATGCTATTTCAGCTAAACCTTGGCATTTATAACAGAGGTCTCCGGATTTGGAACAAACCAGGTATTCACTTCTTGGTAATGCCTCTGACACCCTGAACTTGGGTGAGTTTTCATTTTCAGAGACCTTGGTAGTGACACATGAGTGGCCATCGAATGCTGCAGCTTCCTCTGAGTGAGATCTGGCACTAGGAGCTTCCATAATTTCCATAGGCTGCTGCCGGATTCTTTCGGCACTGGCCTGAGTCCCAGCCAGCACAACTCCATGTAGCCCCATTGACTGCAAAGGAGGCCCATTGACAGAAACCATGGACTGAGCCTGGTATATGCATGTGTGTGTATTACATCTAATATAAAAGAAACATGGTAATTGCTTGGTAATGGCTGCCCTTCTTCATCTACCCGTCTGAGATATAAATTAGCTCTCTTGCTTTTCTCTGATGAGCTAAACAGGGTGGCCTTCTCAGAGGAGGTTTCAATTAACATGCAAATATCAGATTGTATGGAGGATAGCTGACACCTCTGTCTCGACCTTTGTGAACTTAATTCATAAAGCATTGTAAGCAAAATAAATTGCTTCTTTTCTGAGGCTGTAATTGCCAAGTACATTATACTTGGTGTTCAGGAAGAAATTATCACTATGCTATCAGATAAAAATCTGGAACTAATAGAAACACACAAATTCTTGTCAGGGAAATACAAAACAAGGTCATGTAATTTCTGCACATAATTGTGATAATGTAAGGCCTAATTCTGCAAGACCATGAAATTCATGCACAGAACAGGAATCCTGATCACACTGGTAATTCAGGAGTGGGTTCCTACTAAAATAACAACTGTGAATAGCTAGATTTGTGAGGATAACTAGCCATCACTCGACTTGTTAGGATAACAAGGCACTGTGGCACGGAAAGACACTTACCATTGGATAAGACATATTAGATTTGATCATTGGATGCACATATAGATAATGACATTTAAAAGTTTCAGGGAGTCTGCTGACTTGTTTTTATCACATGTAGCTTTTGAAAGCAAATTGTAACTGTCTGCCTGATTGGAGAGATAGTATCTCAGTTGCTGATTTCAGGCAGAACTGAAGAATGGATGGTCTCACTCCAAATCAGTAATCTAGTACAATCAGGCAGATTTCTTTTGACTGCAGTATTTTTGTGGATGGACCAGATCAAGGAGATGCAGCTTCTCTTAACAAGCAGATTAAAAATGTATAAAAGGAAAAAACCCACTTTTTAGCAAAGAAAATATGAATAGAACTATAATGGGAAGGGAGGGCATTAAATGCTGAAATCTCATGTACTAAACTTGCCTAAGCAAAATACCTGTAATGGGGTTACCAACTTCAAAACAAGGCTCATATTGGTAACTTTGCCCCCTGAGCTAATGCAGGGCTCCTGGAATAGCTCAGGCAGCCAGAACACTGACAAAGCTGATTCTTTAAAGCACAAAATGAGGAGGAGAAAAAAAAATCTCTTAATTTAGAGCAGGTGCAAGTAATGGCATGGGGTAAAATAAGAGGAAAGGACTAGACTGCTGCCTAGGTTCTGCCAGCCTGGGGTGACTTGAAGCAGTTCAGAAAGGACCATATCCTTCCCTGGGAAACAACCCCCACCAGGGACTGGGAGGGGATAATTGCAGATGCACGAGGATGCAGATGCAGGTGAGGATGGATGGAATCCCAGCTGCAGTGGGGGGATTGCTCCCACTGCTGACCAGTGTGAGTGACTACTGGTCACTCCTGTGACCAACTTCCCCAGCCCTGGCAGTTGGCAGCAGGGAGGGGATGACTGCCAGCACAGGGGCTGGGCTGGCCAGATTGCACTTGGCCCTTGGTGATGACAAGGTGAAGCGCTTTGCAAGGGTGGATAAAGCCCTCAGGTGTCCCTGTCCACACAAAAGAAGACAATCTGCCACAGCAGCTGGGAGCCAGTAATTAACTAAGGCAACTTGCTCCCAGTACTGAGCTCACCTCGTCTTAGTGCAAAAACATGCTCTGTCTTTCCATGTATGATGCCCTGATATGCCATAGTTGCATTCCTTTTGAAAGAAGACAGTAGCTCTTCTTTTACTATGCCACTCCATACAGCTCATGGAAATGTGCGTGGTCTTGCCTTGGATTAGGTGAGGGAATAAGCAAGCTCTGACACAACTGCTGCATATTGAGAGGTAAGATTATTCCTCGGAGACAGATTTTCATTGCCACTAGATAAACCTGGTTAGGCTTCCTCCTGCCTGTATTTATGAGTATGTTTGAATGAAGAAAAGACATGCTCCTTCTTCAGGATTTGCTTGCTGCCTGGGTACCGGGTGCCTCTCCCTGCCCTTCACCCACAGCAGGAGCAGCTACAGCCTTTGCCAGCTGAAACTGCAGCTGCCCACACAACAAGACCCCAAGTCAGGGCATGTGGATGCTACTGTAGGGTCAACAGCAGCTTGTGGGTGGAGGTGCATTATAAGAAATTTGGGAAAAAGAGATGCTTACAGGATTATGAGACATTTACCATTGCACTCCTGATTTTCAGAAGCTGATACCTTCTGCATACACACACCACTCTGTAACTGGGATTATTGACTGAACTGACAATGCACTTGTAGTATTGGAGTGACACTGCAGCAATCTTCGTTTCTTTCGATACCAGCTCCAGAAATAAAGAACATCTTATGCTGGTACCCACATTATTTGTAAGATGTTCTGCCTATTCATCACAATTTTACTTCTTCTCTCCTTCCTTGTGTATATGCAACATATTGACCAGACTCCACCATTTTCTTTCTTTATTGTTCAAGATTAAATTTCTCAGAATTATATTTTCTCTTCCAAGTAAGACTGACCATGCAGTCTGATATTGCTTTTTTTCTGACAGTATTAGATTTCTCAGCAGATGAAATATGGACACTATTAGATGGCATTGACTTTTTTAAAGCTGTGAGTAGTGAGTGATAAAATCAGTAACACAGATCATTTTAAGTGACCTTTCATCCTAATAATTCTTTGGCTTTGTCTGATACGGAAATTAATTTTACATAATGTGAGAAGATATATTTATGGAGTCTTGAAAGAGCATATCTTCTTCTGAGTTACTGAGACTAGCAATTGCATTTTCTTTTTGAAGTTTGTGTTGTTCTTTGTGGTAAATGACTGAAGATGTTTTTTGGCTCACTGTGTTAAAATTTTGTGCAGTGGAAGGTCTGTCTAATCTGCCACAGAGTTATTAGAGTCACACTGTGCAAGTTTTATAACTCTGTGAGGGTCTACAAGAGGCAATCTGTAGCTGAGCCTGCTTGGCTATTTGAAGGTGGGTGTTTGCAGGGGTTTTTCTCAGAGACAGTGGTACCCTGACTTGCCACAGTGAGATCAGTAAAGATGAAGTCTTGGAGGTGGAGTGGGAAAAGGGCCTCTGCAGTGCTGGAGTCCTCTGCTAAGGCTGTGACAGTATCTGGAGAAAGTGCACGTGGCTGAAGATAAGGGGGTGGGATAAAGCCACCTTGCCTAGGGGCTGTGTTGTGCAGAGGTTCAGAGCTAGCTTGGGCACACGCATTTAGAGATGCAACTTGTGATCTGCAAGGAGAAAGGTTTGCATGAAAAGCTGAAACAAAGTCTAATAGATCCCTAATGCAGAGGCATTGGTTTTTTTCTCATTTTACCACAGATGGGTGGGTAGATTCCCAAATACGGGAAAACTAGTGTCCCAGACCCCTCTGAAAAGGAACTGCAGGTACTCACTAAGTAGAAAATGGAGCTCCCACTCTTGTCCACAGACCAGTATCTCTGCTGAAACAGAAAGAGGACTGGTGTGGAAGGGCAGCCTGTGGCACTGGGGTTGGGGTGGGAACGGAGCCAGAGACTGCAGCTATTGCTGCTACTGAAGTGAGACTAATTGCACCTGCTTCTGTGAACCATGGAGACAGCAAGAAAGAGCTGGGTAAAAGCTGTGCTGGTAATAGAGCAGTAATATTGTTGATTCATACTGTTGTAATACTCAGAGAGCAAATTTGGGGTGTCTGCTGCGTTGAGTGCTGGGTAAACATTTGATTGCCATCAACAAATGAGAACAAAAGTCAGCTTTGATTTGAGATGAGAACTCCCTTTTAATTGAGGGTAAATTAAAAACATGACAGGCCCAAATTACTTGGAAATGTCATGTTTTGAAGCATGGTCCAGGGTAACACAGAGAACTACTTCTTTTTGGTAACTGAGCATGGGATTTTGGAGCTATAATACATGACCATGAAAGGTCTTCCATCAGCTTCTAATTCAATCTTGTATTTTTTGTCTTTCAGAAGCTTAAACTGGGTGTTTAGGAGGGGCTCAAGATGACTGCTGGCAACAAAACTTGACTTTTTTCTGGCACTTAATGAGATAAACCTTGTTTTGTCTCTAATTTTTTATGCTACTAAATATGAAGATTATTACTGGTAACTTGTATTTTGTTACCTTTTCTCTGTGTCTCCAGACTCTTGGAGGAGAAGAACCATTTAAAGTTGCACGTCACTGTAGACTTAGAATTACTAAACAATTTCCATTCTCAAGTCCTGTTCTCAGTTGATTCTTGTCAAATAGGATTGTCAAATAAGATTGAATACAAGTGGATTACATATTATACTGCCTTTCCCAGGGCTTGGTGGCTTTGCAAGCTTCAGCAAATTTGATCTGGCGAATTTGGAAAAAGTCTGACACAAAGCAGTTTAATTTCCTTATGTCAGAATTCTTGGAGCTCTTTAACCTGAACTGCAGTGCCTCAGTTTGGAGCAGGAAATGAAGCTCAGTAGGAGGGTTTGATTTGCAGCTGGGTCAGTTTTCAGTTATCCCTCTCACGTAAATCTGGCCAAGACATAAACCTCTGAAAAAAACCACAAACACCACTATTTCACATAGTCTTTAGATACATGGTTCTGAGGGTAAGTTCCTGGATGATTTCTTCTCCAGACCTAAGGCTCCAGCCCAGCATAGTCTCGAGCTCTTGGCTTGTAATTGGGCATTGGAGCCAAGGATGAAGAAATGCTACAGCTGCAGTTCAAGCATATGGATGCATAAGGCAAAGCTGTGAAAAGCAGGTGAAGCTGCTGCAGACTAGTGAATGAGGAACAGATGTAAAAATAGACAGGGTTATCTAGACAGTAGGAATAGGAGCAGGGTAAAAAGCACAGTGAAGAGCTGGGATATGAAGCAAGAGAAGATGGTGGGAAGGCAGGTGGGTCTGTAATGAACAGAGCATATGATCTTCTAACATCAAATTCGAGATGGGTGAGTTTCTTTAGCATCTTTCTCAGCAAATGGACTAGAAATAATGTCAAGTAAAATGTGAAAGTCTTCCTACACAGAAGGCAAGGGTTTGCTCTGTGCTCCACTAACTGAGTTTGAAGGGATTAATAGAATGAAGCAGCCCCGTTGGGTAAGGAGTGCTTTGGGGTGTAGCATAGAGGCAACTGAGATGCCCCATACACACAAGAGACAATGGGCCAGTGCATCAGAGGGAAGCAGAAAAGTGCAGAGACACGTAAGTGGAAAGCCTCCTCAGTCACTGTGTGGGACAAGCCACCCCTGAGGAACACTGCTGCAACAGACAAGCATCTACTTTTGAACAATACTATCAAAATGCTGGCAGACATGTTTCAGAACACTCTAATATCTTACATAATATCAGCCAATGATTGAAGTGCTTTGCCAAGCTTCATCAAGAAAACTGGGACAGATTGGCAGAGCACATCATAACGCAGGATGCATGACACTTTAAGGGAGAGAAGTACAAGAGAGAGGAGACAGTGTATTTAACATGCTTTGTATTAACATCAACAGCAGAAAATAGTGTGTTTCTATGCCAAACCTGAAGTGATCCATTCACCTTCGTATGGTAAACCCTAGCACTTATTGACACTTGGGCTAAGGGTTTTCTAATCTCCTCAAGGAAAGGACTGCGAAGGGTTGACAGCATTCGAGCAGGGTCAGTGTAGAGATGCAGTGAAAGGACCAAGTAGGTAACAGGCTTAGCAGGTAGCCAAGGATATTGATTACAGCAAAGTGACAGTCCTGCAGCTGGAGCACAGACTGAGTGTGCTATTTTGGCTGGGAGCAGAAAAAGGGAAAGGCTGTTGAAAAAGTGAGGGATGAAGCCAAGTCATGAAGAAAGAAGGCTGTATGTGTGTGGGGGGGGGGCCTTGCACTTCCATTCAGTGTCAGGGAGATGTAAGCAGCAGTATTTCTGTTGTGAATGACTGATGCAGGCTTGGTTTGAACAAGCAGCCTTGAATCTCCACAAAATATTTCTTGGAGGTGATGTTTGCAAGAGAAATAAATTACCAATATGAAATCAATGCTCTTGAATCCAACTGGGGAGGCTTTTGTAAAAGATGATTTGTCTTGCAGGGAGATCAGGTGGACCCTTGTTGGGGCACAAGGTGCAAGAGACCACTCAGGAGTCTCAGCAGGCCCCCTCAGCAGCAGTGCAAGGGGCTACTGGCTCCCAGAGATCTCACGAGTGCAGTCATGATGTTAGTACAGTGAAGGGACCTTCCCCTGTGCTCCCCATTACATCCCAAGTTTGACCACCTTGATGGGATCCAGTAGGAACGATCTCATGGTCACTGAATGCTTGTTTGTAGAGCTGCTAGGAAAAAAATAATGAATTTACAAGAGCAAACTCAATTAATTGAATTTACTCATTTGGAAATTTTTCCTGAAGCGTTGTGAGATCTGCAATCCTTTAGCATATGTATATCCTTTAAGTGCCAGGAAAAATTCAATATGCAAGTCATGAAGCAGACCTTTGGGTGGCCTCTCAGGGAAATGCAGGGATATTTCAACCAAGACTGAACAGTGTTCCTCTAGGGTAATAATTTTCTGGCAGAGATGGCTAAACTGCCCTTTTTTGATCACAACATCAACACAAAGAAATGGGTAGGTTTCAAAATCTCAAATACTGTATTTAGCCAAAACAATCTAATGTTAAAAATATATTAACATAAATTTCATATTGAGTGCTGCTTCACCTGCACTTGGACTGAGACTAAAATGAGGCACATGTCTTTGGCCCTGTCCCCTGCAGCCTCAGTCCCCAGGCTGGGACCAAGTTCAGGGTTTCCCTCCTGCAGAGTGAAGGGAGAAGCTGGCGTGTACCCAGGTCCTAACACGGACTTGGGCAACGTCTTGTCTCTCTACACCCAACAGATGCCTAACAGATATTGTGTGTAACACAGCAGGCTTCTTCTTGTCTTGCAAAGGTCTGCATAAGACAATTAGCTTTGAGACATACTTTCAGTGAAGAAATAATATGCTTAACACAGCCAGAGAACTTAGAATTCATGCCTAAGTAACACTTCACTGAAGACACATCTTCCACGGGACAGACTTTTCTGCGAGTATTAATGATTCACCTTGAAAATATGATTCTATAAGTGGGCTCATGTTCTCCATATAAGTGAAAGAACATAAATTATGAGCTTTAGAGTCTGAGTCAGGGCAGACAGGTAACACTTGAGAGGGTTTGCAAACTGGTTTTGCTGGTGACTGCATCAGATTTCTATAAATGCTGGTTTCAGTGCCGATAGCATCAACATAGGCCTATTGAAGCAGCATTGTGTCTCCAGAAGGGATAAAAAAAAGAAAAAGAAAAAGAAGAAAAAGACCCACCTCAGTTTGGAGTTCAAATTTACTTTTCTCTCTTCTTTTAGGCTCATGGTTTTTGTATTACTCATTTAATTCTGTGGTCACTTTTCAGGAGCTCCTGCAGGGGATTTTACCTCCTCCTCTTCCCTGGGAAGAAGGTTATACAGGGATTTTCCAGCTGTGTTCAAGAACTGAGCAAATATGAACTTTAAAAATGAAAAATCTGTCTTTTTAAAGGGTAAGAGCCGAACATCTCTGCACAGAGTTGCAAGAAATGATGGATGAAGTTTGGAAGCTTGTTATGAACATGAGTGGTGCTTCTGCCTGATCTATTTGTTTTGTACTTAATTGTGGCTTAGCTTTAAATGAAGCTAAATGCCAGAGCTGTCAGTCTAGCTCAGAAATGGTACAAAATCTGGGAATCTGGCTGCAAAGCTCATGTTGCTCAAGGCAACCTGCATTCACAGTCAAAGAAAAAAGGTAACCCATCTTGCTTTTCCTGCAACACAGTCAGCCATTTGGGTGATGTATATGCTGCTGTCTATTGTAAGTGTTGGTGATACTTTCCATGTAGAAAATGCCATTAGTGTGACAGATATTCACTGCCAACACATTGAAATGGAAAGCCTGCTACAATTCAAATAGAAATAACCAGGGAGATACTCAGCTATGTTGAATTAAGGAGGGGAGAATAGATCAAATGTTCTTTTTCTAAGCCCTGTTAACTCCATGAGAACAGAACACAGCTGTGAGTCCCTTAGAGGCAATACACATTCTTTGCCAAGTTATAAGGCAATTATTCTTCATAAATCTGTCTTTTTAAATCCAAGCAGATCGATTGTCTCGTCTATCCTTTCCCTGTACAAGCACCCGGAAAGGCTCTTTTAGCACCACCTACAACTAAGTACCCCTCTTATCAGGAGAGCCACACCATGGAAGGGATGGAAGCCCTGTCAGCTTTGCATATCCTTTTATAATGGTGGATGTAAAGGTACGTTCAGATTTTTAATATTTTAACCAAGAAGTTTCTATGCTGATTTTAAACATTGTTTTGGCTTTAGATATCTGAAATAGGACACTTCTTAACATTCATTTTCTAGCTAATAAGCAGAGAAGTGTTGCAAGAATACAGGATACTTTCCTTACGTGTACTGTCATGGTTGCATCAGCATAGAGCTTCCAGAGCTGTGCTAAAATTGGCTTGGTTACAAGACAGTCATCTCCTAATAGCCCTGTTTTGCCAAATCACCCTGGCTCTGAAAGTCAAAACGGCTTCTGTCCTTCTTGGTGACCTGTAATCACAGCTAGATATCCAGCAGACACAGAGAAGACAAATACTGTTTGGTGCATTTGTGAGCAAAGCCTGTGTAAAATTGTGTGTGAGACTTGGGAAGATCAGTTACCTTCAGATCTTTAAGGTATTCATTGTGATCTGAGTAACACATTAGTCTTGCTGATTTTCACTTTTTTTTTCTTCTCCAGATAGAGAGAATGCTTTGCAGTATTTGTAAAGCAGATTTTGAGATTGTGCTGATTATAGCCATTACTGCTATGGTGTGTCTTCTGTGGCTGACACTTGGTGGATTTACTAACACCCTAAAAACCCAACAAGTGCTATGAGAAAGGGAGAAGAGTTATCATAAATTGTTATTTCCAATGTTTCTGTGGCACAGCAGTGAAAGAAAAGGTGTTCGTTTATCTTTTTTTTTTTAATTTTATTTTAAAGACCATATTGGTGTATTTATCTATTCTATTATAATGAAACAAAGCAAGCAAATGAGACGTTTGTCCTTATCAACCAGTCTCCAGTCAGAGTCCAGCAAGGAGAGATGAGAGGTGGGATATGGTGTGGAACAGACCCAGCAGCAAGTCCTGGGTCAGCTGGTTGGTGACACTAGGCATGACTGGGGCAGCCTGGAGACACACCCTCATCATTGACAAATATAGGGGAAAAGTGTGTTCTAGGAATGAAGAAGTATGGGAAATTCTGCTGTCACTTAGGAAATTTCTGGTTTACCTCTGTGGGCATCATGGGACAGCCCTCTGGTATCTTAGTCCCACTTCTGATCACCTTATGGTCAACTTCAAAATTAGGTGAGATTGTCCGTGGCCTCATTCCACTGAGTTTTGAAACTCTGTGATGGAGAAACCACTGCTTCCTTGGGAACTTTTCCTGTGCTTGACTATCTATCCTCACGATGGAAATGTCTTCCTTGATTCCCTGGCTGCATCTCTGATCACTGTCTCTTGTCCTTCTCTGGTGTCTATCTGTGAAGGGTCAGGCTTTGTCCTCTCTGTAACTCACCATGCTGTTAGTCAGCGAGCAGCATTACTGACTCCCTCAGAAACAGCAAATGAAGACCTGGGCCAATACTTTCATAATAGCTTCTGAGGGTCTGAAATGTGAACTTCAATTTGTGAATAATTTCTGCTACAAAAGCAGTAGGAATCGAGAAAAGTCAACAGCTTGGCATTGGATTGACAAGGGATGATGGGAGAGAAAAGGGTTAAACAACCTGGAAGCTGGACTGAAACACTGATGTTATTTTGACCCATCTATAATTTGTTGCTGATGTTTTAGCTCCACAAAAATGGAGAGGAAAGCTACAAGCATTACTTTCATAGCTCCAGAGGAGACCAGAGCACAGCTTGCTGGAGACTTCTTAGCAGCTTTGCTCCGAAATTGGTGAGGTGTCACTGGGCTTAGACAAGAGGGCTTCCACTTTCTCCCATCATCTCCTCTGTGGTGTTGGCCAGTAGAGCTACATTTTTAAGCACTGAAAATGTGGAAAACTGCAGATGTGAATCCTCTGATAAATCACAGAAAACCAGGGCTAGAAAGATTCACAAGGGCTCATTTAATTTTTTTCTCCAGCCTCAAGGCAGGTTGTACCACTTTCTCATCTCTAACCTGTCTGACCTGTTTATAGCGTGACAGAAATTTCAATCCTCACAACTGCTGCCCTTACCTGCAGGACTATGCACAGTCTGACTTTCCTTTGCTTTAATTCAAGCTCATTGCTCCTGTTTACTTTAGACATCCCCATCCATTTATGATAACATTTTACATAGATGGAGGATTATGTTTCTCTTCAGGCTGTACATATTTAGGCTAAACCCCTATTCAGTCAGCCTCTGCTCTCAGGGTGTTTTCTACCCCTGCTTGCCAGCTAGGCTCCCTCAAGCTCCACTCCTTGAGCCACAGCACATTACTCTGGCTGGTGTGGAAGGGTAATTTCCCATTGTATGGGCTCTGCTCCTCCTGTATCCAGACTAAAAACATCTATCTTCTGCACAACAACATGACATTGTACATTCATATTCACTCTGCAATCCACAACCACCCTCTCAGCTCTTTTTTTGGCAGAGCTGCTGCAGCTGAACCGAGCCTGTTTGCACAGCTGATTGTTCCTGCCTATCTCACACGTGTCTCTACTGAACCACATCCTTTTCCCAGGCCTTTTCCCCAGCTTGTCATCATTGCTTTGAATTGTCATCCTGCCCTCATCCAGCCCACAGCTCCCACTTGCTTTGCCTTGCCTGTAAGCTAATAGGCATACACTCTACTTCTCCATACCTGCACCCTCACCAGATGCTCTTCTCTTCAATTGACCATAATGTTTCTGGACACAAGAGAAATATGTGATCCTTTACCTGCCACCCACTTAAGAGCTGTAAAGAACCAGTCTTGGAGAAATGGCCTTTTGTTCTCCTTGTAGCAAGAACCCCCCCAGCAGAGTTGGATGCATTTTCAACTGATACAGTAATGATTGCTTCCTCTCTCCAATTGCTTCCTTTCATGTCAAACAGCTACTGCGCTTGCAAATGGAGGAGAGGATATCTGCTTATAATACATACTTCCCTTCACACACATTTTAAGTTCAGGGAATGGCAATGGCATATAGGAGAGCCTTTTGCTTTGAAGCATGCCAGTGTTCTTCATAAATGAGGTCTGTAGAAAATTGTAGCTCACCGTTATGAAAAGAGCACTTGTTTGATAGAATGCTATGGCTGTAGCCAGTAACTTCAACCTGGTAATGAATGATGCCATAACAGGGAGCTTCTGGAAACATGAGCTGATACAGGACAGACCCCTCTGCCATTTCACATGTGTTTCTGATCAGCAGAAATGTCTGGACGTGTCTGGTCTTGTGCCACTGAGAGTCACACCGAAACAGGACATCGGACATTAAAACGGCTCCTCTGAAGTAGTGATAATCTCCCTATTGGTTTGTGAGTAACCTGCCACTTCTGACTTGCATAAAACTGAATTCTCAGGTGATCTGTTGCTGTTACTAAAAAAGGGCAGTGAACTTCTGCCTCTCCATGGGTATGCTCTTTTACCAGAAAGCCACTAGTAAAGGCAGAGTTTGTGTGGAGGAGTCCTGTGCTGAGCCTTGTG
This sequence comes from Pseudotriccus pelzelni, assembly GCA_035584735.1. Lineage (NCBI taxonomy): Eukaryota > Metazoa > Chordata > Aves > Passeriformes > Tyrannidae > Pseudotriccus > Pseudotriccus pelzelni. Next base: position 100,664,649 of record JAWMRA010000113.1, read on the forward strand.
GAGTCCACTGAGATGCCAAGGGCACTAGGGTTGCATCATGTCTTCCATAAACCAGTCACACAACACTGGCTCCTCTAGTACTCAGTTAAAACATGGCCAGTACACAGCCTGACTACATGTGTTAGTAGGTAAATTATAAAAATCTCACACCTCCCTATTGGAGAGTGCCAAGTTAAATGGGCAGTCCCAAGGATTCAACATCTTACTGGACACAGTAATGACTGTCTTAAAACTTGGGAAAATGGAAGAAAACTTCTGTGTTTGCTTGCTGGTGACTCAGGGTTCAGGGTAAATGTTTTCAAACCTGCCATGAAAAGTATGGATTAGAAATATAACTGATTAGGAAACTGAAGGTTGGTGTCTGCAAGAAACACATGAATTCCAGCATCTGGAGCTTTGAAAAAAGCCTGAATGTGATAAGGTCTGCAAACAAACTGGGATTTTACAGAACCAGTAGTAACACAGTAGACATGGGAGCAGAGGCAGGGTGAGAGGGAAGCATGTTAAACTAGCATTATAATAAAACATTTCAGAAAATACCACTCCCTGTTTACACCTGGGGCATGAATGTTACCTGAAACAATTTTACTCCTTTCCTTTATGCTTTCTCTACTAAGAGGTGTTATTTTAGATTTCTACTCACTTCATCAAAATATCTGCAAGGGCTGCTTTCTCTCCCTGGGCTGAATCCACCCTGAGAGGAGCTCTTTAGGAGACTATGCAGTTCTGTCAAGTCTGAATTTGATCCACTATGCTCGATTGTCCTACTAATGCATCTGTCTTGGGTCCAAGTGCTCTCCTGATTTGAACTATAATTATCCTAAAACTAGATTTTTCTAAGTTTCATTCCCTTGTAGCTTTTTATAGTTTTGTGAATTAATTATTCAGAGCTGTGGAAGTTCTCGGCAGTGCTTTTCCGCAGCTTTTATGGACACGGATGCATTTCACTCATGTAGGGCAGAGCATGCACTAGAACTCCAGATGGGGACAAGGGAAAGACTTTGTCCAAATGTTAAACACGCTGAGTTCAGCGTGTCCTCCTCTGACACCATCCTGAATCTTTTGAGACACAGACAATTTCTGAGACTAATAGTGTCTGTATTCCCTCCCTGGCATTCGTAGGCTTTAAAGTCTCCCTTTACAGTTTGATGCCACCTGCAACATCGTGGAGCAGCTGGGACTGCTGTGAGCACAGGGACCAGTGTGGCTGCAGAGCTGAGCACTGCCAAAAACACCCCCACATTTTGGCTTGGGGGCGGGGGGAGTGAAGTGCAGCAGGTGTGCAGTGGAGAAACTGAAAAGGACAGACTTCTAGCCTAGAAACAGAAGCTGGGGAGAAGTCAGCAATCTCATTTTGCTGCTGAGAGCAAGTAGATGTGCATTTGGGAATGGCCAGACTCTGTGGGACATGTGAGAGGGATGTCTCTCTGGGATACAGGCTGGGGAAGATGTGTTCAACTAAAGCCATAAGGCTTTGTGTGAATTTCACTCAAGTTGGAAGTTAGGAGGCATATGTGGAGGGCATGGAGGCACCAAAACACAGACCTGTGAAGCTGCTGCTGGCACTGCTCCTCTGACTTCCTCAGCTGAAGCCTGAGCAGTCTCCAGGGCAGGTGTGTGGGGAGAAGCACTCACACTGGGGTGTCACTCCTGTCCTCACCATTCACACTCCATCTACCCAGGGAGTCACAGCCCCTTCTTTCTCTGAACCCTTTCCCATGGAGGCTGCCATTCACATACATTGAGGATTTTCCTTCACCACAGAGGAGGAAAAGGTCTGTGCTGCAGTCACCAGGCTCTGAGCAGGACCCTAGCTCCCCTGCGTTTGGCTCTGCAGAGGCAACACAGCAGCAGAAAATGAGATTGAGCATCTTCTGCCTCCCACATCCTCCTTTGGGTAAGTGCAGAGTGTGTACTTTAATTAGTGATGATACATGAGGGAGACAGGAGATGAAGCAACATTCAAATTAAGTATCTGCAGAGCTGGTGAGAAGGTAAATATGAGCTCCCAGACTTCGGGGATTTTTTTCAGTCCCTTCTTCTGCAGCAACAGTTTGAGATTTAATTTAAAAAGTAAAGAAATCATTGTTGCAGAATTTTTTTCCACAAAAAAACCCACCTTTGAGGTCCACCTTCACAGGCCTCTGAGCTTTATGACACTGCAAAGCCCAGGGTGGGTTAGCTGGGCTTCCATTACAGCTGGGGCCCAGGTCCTTCCCAATCATGGCAATAACAAGGGTTATTGCTTCCTAGATGAAAACCCACAGGGAGCATGGTGGACTGATGCCTACATGACCCTCCTGCAGCAGATTACCCACAATAGAAACTACCATAGAAAGGTTTGGAATCTTTCCTTACGAGTGGAGGCTTCAGTGACCAGCTAGCCAGCCTCTCTCCCATCACGTTGCACTGTTGGGAGGACTGTGGGAGCACCTCTGTCTCCACCCCTGCACACATTTCTGATCAGGAATCAAAGCTCACAGCCATGTACTTTGTACCACTGCCCATCCTGGGACATCTGAACAACTCATACTTGACAATGTGCATCTTCCTTCCTGCTGGCATGGACAGGGGCTTCAGACTGAAAGTGGGTGGGAGGCTGAACACAAATATTGCATGTGTCAGAAGGATAAATGAAGATTTATTGAAGAATAAATTAACCTCACATTTAAAATTTGCTGTTTCTTAAGTGCTTAATTTCCTCTATATCCTATATGACAGATTTTTTTGTTTACTTTTGTAAATAATACTGTATTTAATAATTGGACAAAGCATGCTTCATAGCAAAATATGTTTTTTAAAGCATTTTGAACTGATAAATAACATGTATTCACACCTCCTTTGCTACGATTTCACTTTAATAATGATTCTGGTGTTTCAGTATGAGTCAGGCAACAACAGAGGAATTGCTGAAAAATCTTTGCTAAAAACCTCTCTGAAAAACCAGTTATGAGTCAGAGGAAACACAGCTGAATTTTACTGGTTGAGGTCTGGCTTGGGTGAGTCTGTAATTTTAGAAACCAAATTCCACATCTGGAATTGTCTACAGTTTGGCTATTAATAGGATGTCTGTGTTTTTATTTCAATGCCACCGCCAGGAGATAGGACCCGCCTTGGGGAAGGAGTGGCTGCCAGTGGCCACTGCTGCCTGGCAGATAGAGCCCCACTACAGGAGATTCCATGCAGAGATGACTCAAAAGAAACAGCCTTTTTTCCAATGGAAAAATGCATTGCTGATGTGAAAGAAAAATGTAATGAGGAACAGCTCAGACATAAAGACACCAGAAGACCCCAAATGCTCCAGAGTCCCTACTTTTGCTTTCTACCCCTGCTATTATAACTTGTTTACCTACCTTTTTGTTACAAAAATGAAATTCTATATGCCATTAAAGGGTGGTTGCTCCTGACAGAAGTCCAAAGCAAAGCAGCAGTTGTGTCACTCCGGGGAGTTCATCTGTGCAAGGGCAGAAACACGCTCTCTGTATGGTTGAAGCCAAACTGTACATTAATTATTAAGTGCTGAAACTCTTATATCAGAGGTGGCCCAGTCCAGTGTTTTTTAGGAATTCATCTGGTTTAGGAAATCATCGTGTGCCCTTTATTATTTCTCAGTTTCTATCAGTGTGAAGGGATGTCTCTAAAGTCTCTGTCAGGCATAAATGTTGTTCAGATACCCTCAGCTTGATGTAAATAACTCAGTTTCTCTTACTTGCCTAGATATCATTTGATATAGAACAGGATACCCGATATCACGATAATATGAAGAATCTGGTGGTATTTGCATGGCAACCTGAGCTCAGAGGAGCTGCTGTGGCTTCACTAAGCTGTGCCTTTGGATGCTGTCAGGCATCATCAGATCAGCTGAGCGCAGCCGCACCGGCGGGTGCCTCCAGCACCAGGTACCTCGCCAGAACACCCGTGGGATGCTGATGAGAACACAGTGTCACATGTTGCCCAGGATCCTGCTAGTGGGCTCTTTTATTGGATTACTGACTGTTTGGAGGGAAAAATATCCTCTGCTTGAAGCAAAATGCCTTATGGTTTGTGTTGTGATAAAAGGTGATCAAGCATCCATGAAAACTCTGTCTTTTTAGTTGCAGTTGCTGCTCTTCTCTCCATTGATTTTATTTTAAAAAATGCATGTTTTGATAGTGCTGTGGTAGATGCAAGGTAGAAAGTAGCCTGCCCATGAAAAAAGTCATGCCATTTCAGCTGATGGAAACACACATGGATTTTTCAGGACAGTGAGTGAAATGTAGTTGTCTGAATGCTTGGAATTAAGTGTGGTTTTCACTACTTGAAATCAAAGCTTGAGGCAGGAGCACTGGGACATTCCTGCAACAGCATGGATGATCTGGTGATTATCTAAATGTGTAATCAATATCCCCATTTACTTATTAGTGTGTGTCTGTCAAATGCTCAACAACGTGATTACCCTATTTAAGTATTTTCTTCAGGCATAAACCAACCTTTTCAAAATTACTAACTTTTTTTCTCATTGAAAGTGTTGTTAATTAATACTTCCAGTGTCCTCCCCTGAGATTTGCTTTCTCTTAATTACCAACAGGAGCAATACAAGAGCGCTCCACCACCAGTGCCAAAATTAAACTGACTTCCTCCAAATTGCACTGAATGATCCACATGGCCGTGCCTTCAGGTACTGACAGGGAGACCTTGATCCCACAGGAAATGCTGCTTTATGAGGCCCTCTGTTTTCACAGAATCACAGAATGGTTTGGATTTGAAGGCAGCTTTAAAAGTCACATAGTCACCCCCGCAATGAGCAGGGACATCTTCAACTAGATCAGGTTGCTCAGAGCCCCATTCAACCTGATCTTGAAAGTTTCCAGGGATGAGGCATCCACCGCCTCTCTGGGAAACCTGTTCCAGTGTCTCACCACCCTCACTGTAAAACATTTCTTCCTTATATCTAGCCTGGATATGCCCTCTTTTAATTTAAAATCGTTACCCCACGTTCTATTGCAACAGGCTCTGCTAAAAAGTCTGTCCTCATCTTTCTATAAGTTCACTTAAGTATGGAAATGAATTTCAGTATTAAGCATTTCAAGGTGGATTTATGCAGATGGGAGCAGCATGAGGACATGGATGTCCCAGAAGGAAGGTTTGAGCCCTGGATAAGAAGTGCAAATATGATGCAAGGATCATTAACCCCAGTGTACAGGGGCAGTGGCATCCTCATGCTGGTGAGCAGAATCCCCTGGCTTTTGCAGGGCTCTGGAAGGCATTCCAGACCATGCAGGCTGGAAGAGCACTACATTAACATCTTGTTGCCTCCAACATCCCAGGAAGCATTGTCAAGTTTCTTTCTTTTCCTCTTTTGTTCAGCCATACGAAAACAAGTGGTCTCAGCAAAACTGAAAGTTGCTGTGGGGAAATACCAGATTTAGTGTATTATTTTTCATTGCCCTGATGGAAGAAAAATACTTTGTTTTGTCTTGCCTTTTAAAGCTTTTATAATGCCAAGCTCAAACATTGATTTTCATTTAGACACACCAGTATGTTTTTCATACTTAATTTCTGACTTTAGCATTCTCCTGTTGTGGTTCAGAATAGCAACAAGTAACAGCATTGATATTTTTTGCTCCATAGAAACACTTGAGTTTTCTTACTCTGTTCCAGCTCCCTCAGCATAAATTTGCCATGTTGGAGAACAAAATCAGAGTTCACTCTGTTAGATCTCATAGACATGACAGTTTTTCAATGGCTACTTTACTCTGTGGGACCTCATCCATTTCAAGGGCTCCCCGTTATTTTCTGCTCAGACAAATTAGACATGTCATTTTCTGTTTTGAAATTGCTGCTGCTGTCAGCATGAGGAAATAGCCTGGGTGGGAATGCCAAGCCCAGGTGGGAATGCCACAGATCACGGGCAGGGCAGACACTCAAGGCCCTGCTGCTCTGCCCTGATGGCAGATATCCTTGTGTGGAGACCCTGTGGGAGAGCAGGATTGTAGGTAGATGCAACTGGAAATAAGCATGTGCAGGCTATGGAGTGTAGAAAATTCCATTTATTTAAGTTTTTTTTGTTATTAGATACAGCTATAATGTCCCTGGCACCAAACTTTGATGATAAATCCGAGCAAACATTGTGGCAAATCCCAGAGTGGAAAACTACAGTAAAGCACCATAGAGAGAAATGAGGCTTTCAAATTTTCCCTATTTAGCAAGATTTTTCCCTTTTTGTGTAAGAAACTTTCGTATAAAAGTCTTATCTAAACCATCTAACTTTAGCGTCTGACACAGCAACTGCAGCCTGGGAGGTCCTTTTTAGATTTCCATGTAATAAACTGGTACTCAACAGTAAATGAAATGAAAATGTGCCAGTTTAATTCATAAATTCTTCACCTCTGTCAAACCTAATTTTTAAAAATATTTCCACCCTCAGTCTTTCTATTACTGGAGAGAAAAACCACGCAGCCAATTTTCCTTTATGTTACTCTAATTGTTGCTCTCTTTGAGTATGAAAAGAACACTGAGTGTTCTCATATATGTAAATATGCCTGATGGCTTTGACTGTTCATATGCTAAGGCCCCATAGGCACTGGGTGTCCCTGGGGCAACCTTAATAAAAATGTAGGTAGAAAGTGCATTTTTTTATTTGTCCAGCTGTGCAGGCTCACATCTGCTGTTCTCAGGCTTGCTGCCAATCACCACAGCTCTTACCATTTATTTTTCCTCGCAGGGGAAGAAAGCACCCAAGACAATCTCCTGCTAAGAGAAAGAAGAGCAATCATGCAAAGATGGATTATTGACACAATTTTTGTTACTTTTTTTAAAATCTATCTGATGTTACTGGCACAGTAGCAGGCATAACAAGTAGGTTGGAGATGAAAAAGCATGCAAAAAATTACATTATTATTGTGTCGTAGCTAAATTCTCTGAGCACTCATTTGCCCTTGCTCCACATTATATTATTCAAACTAGACAAAGAGGTAATTAGCTAGAGGTAACTAGCTGATTCCGCCCCTCCCATTTCTCCCCATCCTACAAGGTCATTTAAAACAGGCCAGGGAAGTACACTAGAAAATACTGCTTTGGCAGGAAAAATCATTGTAAAAACCTACCTGTTCTTTTCCACTCCCAGTCTCTGTGATCCAGACGACTGGCAAAACCACTTGGCACGTTTGTTTTGGTACTACATTAAATACTAGGTCTTCCTGTTCAGGCCACGCTGCTTGCCCACACTGCTTGCCCACACTGCAGGCAAGAGCCATGTGTGCAGCTGGCATTTCCCAAGTTATGCTTGCCTGTTAAGTGTGACTTGGAAATGCAAAGGAGCACAAAGAGCGGTTAAACTGATGCAGGCAAAGATTCAAGCCACAGCATCTGGTAGCAAAAAATAGGAGGCTTTATAGATGAGCACCTAGAGGTTTATTACTGGAATTCAAAAATTATCAAAGAAAATAGAAACAATTTTCCCTCTTATTTCCTCAAGTACCTGCTAACCAGTTTTATCACAGGTAAATAACACTGGCTCATTTCTCTGTTACTGTTCTCATTCAAATTTCTCTAAAGTGATTCCTGACACTTAAGGGATTTCCAAAAGCAAGATTAAAAGAGGATTTAAAAAGTATAATTACATTGTCTTTCAAAATGTTGCTTTCTTCTGTTAAATGTACATTGTGAGGAAGCTCAACGGTGGAGGGAGTGCCAGGGGTGCTTCTCCAGCCTCTGCTTCAAGTTTGTTCTGCAAATGGCCCAGCCAGGAGCTCCTTCCCAGGTTAAACTGCTGACCAGCAGCTTCCCCTGGGGAAGTGTGTGCCATCCACCTCCAGGATGACAGTGTGACCAGGATGACCATGTCCCCAGCTCAAAACCAGAAGACATGCTTTTGCTGTCTGTAGTGGTTTTGAGTTTAGGCCTTCCTTGGTAACCAGGTTGTAACCGAGGAACCAAGGCCATACTCCCAGTATTCCATATGCAATATGTAAGAAAAACAGAAGTTTTAAGGTTTAAGTGAAGTGCTTCAAGATGGCTTTTGCGGTTTTTGCAAACTCACTGTGTCTTCTTCCCAAAATCCCCTGTAACAACTGTTATTTGCATGCAGGAATGTCCTGCGAAGATATCAGGAGGTCTTCTCATTGGCCTTTTTAACCCCTTCCTGTTTGCTATTGGAAGATTCTGTAACCCCCTGAGACCTTTCACTGGTGATTTTACAATCCCCCTGAAACCTATATAACCCTGTACCCCACAATAAACTTCCTCTTTCGCTTGTCCCTCTACTGTGGTCTCTGTGTGGGTCCTGGCCAGGCTCCCGGGGCCATGTGGGAGGGGGGACAGCGGGGGTCCCCCCTCGAGGTAATGGACTGAACACCCAGACCCAAGAGGTTCTCCCTCCCCTTCCGCCGCCAGAGATTTTTACGTAAGCAAGTGTATAAATAAGAAGGGAGAGGAAGTTCTCGCTCTCTTTTTTCCAGTGGACTGGAGGCAAAGGTTCTCTGCTATCTTGAGGAACTTAGTAAGCTATTACTGTGATACGTCTGTGTGTTGATGTGTTTTTGGGGTTGATTGTGTGAAGCCACCTCTAAGTTTTTTTTGGTCCTTTTTCCCTTTCCCCTTTCCCTTTCCCTTCCCTTTTCCCTTTGGGGGTCCCCAGTGGGTGGCATCCTGACTGTATATAATTCCAGTATATATATATATTGCTTGGAATTCGGTTGAGTTTTGTTTGGTTTTTTTCTGGTCTGTCTGGGGAGAGGAGGGGGGAAGGAGAGGGTTTGTGACCGTGGTCCAGGCACTTGGCTAGAAGCCAAGTTCAACCTGATGATCAGGATTACTTTTTTTTTTGCCAATAGTGATCATGTGAAAGAAATTTCTGAAGTCTAGATAACCACATACTTGTTTTGTGTCTATCTTCACAACATATGCTTCCAAACCTTTAGTTAAAGCTGCTCTTATGGCTCGTCTGCCGGCATGTGGCACTACCAAAAGGAAAAATTTAGGTTAGTACTTCAGGCTTACTAGCACAAACAGAGCTAAACTTAAGTGACAATGGGATTGTACCATGAGTATGACTTAATTAAAAAAGAAAGAAGTTAAGTAACATTGTAATGAAAGTTTTGTGCCAAAAGGAGTAGCTCACAAAAAATTCAACACTCCCAGCGACCCTATATTTTTTACTTTCTAGCAAATTTGGACTTTTACTGATATATTGTAAAGCATGACATTTGCCCAAGGCTTCTCTTCAAAACAGTTAAATTTTACCACCCTGACTTTCCAAGGTAGGGACCAGCCAAAATTGTAATGGTCTTCTCCAGAGAAAAGGGAAAAAGAAAAGAAGAAAGTAGAAGATGTGGAACAAATATAGAAGAGGGAGGGACAGGATGGAGTACCAGAAAACTGTCATACTTTTCTTACTATTGCCATGGAAGGATAAAAACAACAAATGATGCTCTAAACAACAGAGCATCTGCCACCTTCTGTTTCCCCGCCACATCTTTGGTAGCAGCAACCAGCTTGACCTTCTAGGGCTCTGGCACAGGCAGAAGAGGTAAATGACTTGTTTGTCCACCTCCAATGATGTGATCCCCTAATCAGCTAATCACTGCAGTAGTGCTTAAGGGTTTCAGTGGCAAGTTGTATGTCATTAAAGAAGGGACAAATATCCTTTCCATTGCTTGACAAACAGGAGAGGCATAAAAGCAGATCAAACAAAATAACATAATTGTAACGTGACAGTTTCATGTAGTTGTTGGGACCCTTTTCCTGAGATAATAGAAATTGCAGTTCTTTGTCCTCTTTTTGCTTTCAAGCTTATTTAGTTGTCAAGATACCATGATTCCATCATGTTAAAAATATATTTTTTTTCTAACCTTTTAAATGGGAAACCAAAACATTTCCTATGGAGGTTAAAAGTCACGTAAATAACTTCTTATATGGTTTGAATATTTTAAATTAGCCATTGCATTTTACATTTGTAGGGTTTTTTATATCTGTAGTTTCCTGAGTTCGTTCATTTATAATTTCATTATTTCTTTATTTCCAGTCAGCTAGGGGGTGGGGGCAGGTGATGTTACTGGCAGGGGGGAACAGAATTAGTACTATTTATTCTATTCACACAGTCATATTAACAATCTTTGCCCCAACTTTCTTTACTATAACTTGGATAAATATCCTTTTTCCCCCCTTTTTATAATCCATAGCTACTTCATTTCTTTGTTCAAGAACTATGAAAGACTGTTTTCTGAAAATGGACTGCTCAGCTAATAGTTTGCATCTTTGGATCAACTGGAATGCCTTCAGCCTGAAATTTGTAGTAGTTTGGTTTCCTTATTTAGACATATTGTTCTAAATATTTGGCTGGTAGGTGGCATTTCATCATTCTGGAACGCTGCGACATTATGGTGAGTTACACAGTATAATGACCTTAAGGTTTGACATGATGAATTGTTCACTCCTGATAAAAAGAGTAACAGCTTTCAGGTTGCTGCAATTATGAATGTGCAAGCAGTTCAAAGCAAGTCTAACTTCTGTCGTAAGACTACAGACATACTTCCAGCCAATGGGTTTTGTTGGGTAATTCTATTAAAGACTATTGAAACACCCAATATTTTTAAGGAATTTGACTTCAGCATGCTAATTCCCCAAACAGTCATTCTGAACATGAGCCAGCAGTGTGCCCAGGTGGCCAAGAAGGCAAATGGCATCCTGGCCTGCATCAAGAACAGTGTGGCCAGCAGGACCAGGGAAGTGATCCTTCCCCTGTACTCGGCGCTGGTGAGGCCACACCTGGAGTGCTGTGTCCAGTTCTGGGCCCCTCAGTTCAGGAAGGATATTG
>JAWMRA010000113.1:100679562-100725239 GCA_035584735.1 Pseudotriccus pelzelni
CGCCGGGGAAGTTGCGCTCCGTCCCTCGCTCTCCCCGGTCCCTCGGCGACGGCTCCTTCCTCCCCCTCCCTCCCCTCCAATGCGCCTCCCGCTCATTTCCTCTTTTCCTCCCCGCTCGCCGCCGCTCCGCAGGCGCGCGGCTCGCCCGGGCGCCGCCGCGGAGTTGTAGCTCCCAGGAAGCCGCCGCGCCCCCGCGCAGCAGCCGCCGCCGCTCCCGGGCCGCCGCGGGACCCCGCTCGCACAGCCGGGTAAGGAGCCGGCGCTGCCCCGCCGCCGCCCGCGGAACCGCGCGGAAACTTCGGCGGGGCTGCGGGAGATCCGCGCACCCCCTCCTGCCGCGGGGACTGTCGGAGAGCGGAGCTGGAGGGAAGGGGGAGCTTTCTCGCTTTTTGGGGGGGTATTTTTGGGAAGCGAGGGTTAGAAATATCCCGTCTGGATTGCGGGCGCGGGGCGCTTCGCGCATTTCTTGCAGCCCCTCGGGGCGCAGAGCGGCGCGGGTGCCCCCTTCGCCGCCAGGGGATGCGGAGCGGATCCCAGTGCCCTTTTCGCGTCCGGGAGATGCAGAGCGGATTGCCTCGCTCTGACGCCGCGGGGCTGCGGTGTCAGCGCTCGCCTCGCCCCGAGCAGAGGGGACTTGCCGGCGTTTCCCCTGCCCTTATAAAACCCCAAATATATGTGTGTACCGGTGTGTCTTCCTGTATATATTTGTGCATGTATGGATATCTGTATATATGTGTGTGCATATACACATGCAATCCGCGTGTGTGTGTTCGGGTGTGTGTGAGCCTCCCTTATGGCGAGGGGCGTTTCGCAGCTCTGCTTTATGGTGGTTAATGGTTTACCCGGAGAAGTTCCCGCCGCATGAATGTTGCAGGGACCTTTGAGTCAACTCCTACAGACCCGGACTTCTATTGCCACCTTCCTAAACTGCCTCTAAAAAATGCTGGCGTTTGCCTCTGGTCAGCTGGATTTTTCGCCTGTCTGCTCCCCGGGGAGGCTGTGTTGAAGGCCGGATGGCAGCCACCAAGGTCACCCCCGTCCCCTGAACCCGGGACAAGGGGGGACACCCTACTCCTGGGAGGTTGTGGCAGCAAAGGCATCTGCCAGCTGTGGTTTGCCATCAGGCTGCAGGGGGACCTGCTGAAGCACAGGGCTCCAGCACAGAGTACTTGCTGGAGTACAGGGAATTGCAAGAAATAGGGAATAAAACGAGGCAAGTGTGTTTACAAGTTTCCATGCAAATAAGTTTCTGCTCGGTTTGGAAAAGGGTCATGTAATGCATCCTCGGGAATGAAAAGCTTGCTGAGAAAAACAGCTGGGTGTTCAGTAGGTTTGTATCTCCTGTTCACAGATGGGTGATTTATAGCTTTGTGACAAAATCCTGAGCTTTTTCACAGGAATACTTGTAGGCAGGCACTGGAGCTGTGTTGTCCTGTAATCCCATTCACAAGTGAAAATCTGGTAGGAAGATCAGATTTTCTCTGTGGGAGGAAGAAAGGAGGAAACAATTGCTCCCTCCCCAAAATATTCCACATTTTTCCCAATGGGAGCCATTTGTCACAGCTTTAGATTCAAAAGCTCTTCTTGCCTGAGATGAAATCTGAGCAAAGACTGGGGGGCTATTGCAGCAGCTGCTGATATCACTGGTGTGATATGCTGTCCTGCATGGGGTCCACCAGCATCATCAAGTACTTCTGGCTAGGGAGCAGAGCCAGGAGGAGCCTGTGCAGGGCACACTGCCTGTTCCAGGGCTGAGTATCTACCTCGCGTCTACCGATTCCTCAATTCTTCTCTGGTGCTTGGATTTGGAACCCTTTGATTCAGGCAACAGGATCTTACAATTACGTGTGTTTGATTTCATCTGGTTTAGTCGGGCTCAGGGAAGAATGCACATTATCTCCTCACATTTCCCTTCTGTTAGGTGTGGAGATGCTGGACAGCCAGCAGGACAAGCATCACCTCGTCCTGACACTCATTTTCTGCTTTTCTTTGTTTCTTGCCTTAAATTTAGGGTTTCTCTGTGTAGAGTTGGAAGTATAGGAAACTGAGAGGGGAAAAAGCGTGTGCCGCTATAGAGTGGCTGTCTCAACGCTGGCAGCAGCTCTGCTGAGGAGTCAGCTCTGCTGGCAAAAAAAGTGCTTTTGTTGGCATAGCTTAGTCTGTTCAGGGAATTGCAACGGTGAGAAGAGTTCTGCCAGCTGCTGGAGTGGGGTTTGCTCTTGCTGCTGGCTTCTTGCACCAGCAGGAACTTGCGTAGACAAACCTTTTGAGTTCTGAGATGAGTCTGTCACTGTGTTGGTGCAGGCAGTGCTTTGCTCGCTGTGTGTTGCAGCTGACACCATGGTGCCCCCATTCTACCACCCCAGCTCACGGGCATGGCAGTAACATGGGCCAGTTGTTGGGAGCTGGCGATAGAGATTAATCTGTAGCCTAAGCAACATTAAACTTGGATTATGATTCAAAAAAAAAAAAAAAGAAAAAAAGAAAAGGGTGGACAAAAAAAGCATGTGATCTGGTTTAGAAATGGTTGCAATTAAAAACACTCATGCAACATTTTGTTTTTACAAGCAAGACAACTTTTTTTGAGTATTGATCACTTTGACATGGATGAGACAAGAATGCTGGTAGACTAAGGGGGTGATGTGAATTAAAATTCTGTATCATTGGGTTTTTCTCTTGCTTTTAGTGATGTGAAACTGTGAGCAATAAGGTTGCACTGTATGCATGTGCAAGATGCACTGATACTCATGGGAAGAGGATCTCACACTTTTCCAAAGAACTGCTGGCATTTCCTTCAAGCGTGACATTTAGGTCAGAATCAGGAACAAATGCAATATGTTTTCCAGTTAATGGAAAAAAACCAGACCTTTTTTTTTAGTGTGCTTTTCTTCACATTCTTACAATGCTTTCCATAATGTCTATATGTTTGATCAGTTTCTTTGCTCATTGACTGTATTAGAAAATTGTTTGTGTCTAACTTCTGCAGGTCCATTAAGCGTAAAAAGTTTAACTTCAGTCTGAGTTTTGGCAGGGGGTTTATCTTAGATTGTGTTAACTGTATTATTGTATTGTGTAGGATCCTACCCATGGATAGTAGAAGGATTTGCTCTTGCAAAATTTTTGGATTTTAATAACAGAAAATGTTTTGAATCAGTGCCTGAAATTTCCATTGTTCCAATAATCCTCTACCATTCTGAGAGTATAACGAATGCAAACAATTATCTTCACATTATCAGTGCTTTGCTGCATAAAAGCTTTCACAAGTCAGTTGTGTTTTGCTAACCTGCAAATTAACCCATTGATTTCTGTATTTCTTGACTTCCCCAGTTAAATATCCTCTATTGTCATGCTCTGATAGCAAAGTAAATGTGAATCCATGAACAATGCAGGCAAATACTCCATAAGGATCTCCTTATTTAACTTCTCAGAGTCTTTCAGTGGATAGGAGAGACTTCAGCGGAACGTTCTGGAAATGTGACCTTTCTGGAAGTTTGGTATTATGTTGCTTAATGACTAAGACCTGCAGGGTCAATTGCAGGACGAATTATGCATTCTCCTGCTCTGATTGTGCTGGAATTAGTAGGCAAGAGCTGGGGGGGCGGGGAGCAGATCAGTCTTGCAATGTAAGAAACACTGTGGTTCTTCTGGATTGCCCTGCATGAAATATGCCTTTATTATTATTAAAAAATGCTGCATATCATTTGCACAGTAGGTTTGTAGATACCTGTGAGTAACCAGTGTGAAAGACATGGCAATGGCACTTTTGCTATTTCAGCGCTTCTTGTTCTGTAGATGTGTATCTTTTTAAAATCAAAGAAAGCAGCAAGCACTTTAAGGAATTCTCCCTGATGATCTATGTTAGTCAAGATATTTGGAAACTCATGCCAGCAGCATTCTGTTAAAAAGATGCCAGCTACAACCTGGCCAGCTTCTTTCTTCTCTTGCACGCAACATATTTCCAGTGATTGAGCTGCCTGTCTCAAGTGGCACAATGTACTTGAAATCTGGCTGGGGAGAAAAGACAGCAAGAAAACTTAGACATAGCTGCAGTTACATACAGTTCATGCATCAGCCTTTGAGACTTTCTGCCAGTGGTTTGGTGACTTCTTCAAATGCGTTCAACCTTATTTTCTTTTTCTGCCCTCTGTTTTCAAAGGAAATCAGGCTGCCTGAGTGGGAAAGGATAAATGCTGGATAAATGCACATTTGACAGCTGGGAAAAAAAAAAGGATGCTCGCTGGTATTTCAGTTACTGTAATCTTAATGTATTCAGGGAGGTGTTTGAGCTGATGATATCCCTTTAAATATCTGCTCGGGCTGGAAAACACTGGATTTGGGTGACAGGGACACTTGGAGACTTCAAAGGCAGAAGGCATGGCTTGCACCTACAGAGATGTTTGCTGAAAGCCAGGCGTACTGAGATCCTGACAGTTTTGCCAAAAGCAACAGCTAAACTTGGGCAGCTGGTTTAGCAATTAAATTATGTTTTTGTTTTGGACAATGGATTTATCGTAATTAATTAACCGGTGGACTAGTCAGAGTGGCAAAGGGTTTGTTTTTGATTCCCCAACCATGCAGCACACCAAGATTGGGAATTTCCCAGCAATGGAAGTGCAAGAGCATTTCACACTGAGTGCCCCAGAGAATGGGACCATATATTCTTGTGTATCCTTTACTGTGCAAACCCCAGTTTCTTGTAATCTCTTGAAAATACCAACGTGACGGATGGTATAGCTTGGGTACAGGGTAAGGAAATAATACATGATGCTGGTGCTAGGAAATTGGCACGTGGCTCATGCGAAGTCGTTTTAGAATAGTCAGGGGCGGTGGTGGGAGGAGGGAGGAAAAGAAATGCCTTCAGGGGACTGGGAGCCAGCATGTGGGCGTGCTGCAAGTCTTCCTCGCCAGCCTTCTGCCAGCCTTCTGCGAGCCGTGCTTCTCATTCACCTCTGCTCCTCACAGGCTGGCCTGTCTGTGCAGAAGGAAGCTTTTCCTTGTTCGGAGGTAGCAGGAATTTTTTTCATGTTTCTTTTTTTCATTCTAAAGGGCATTGTGTGCAGGATGCTCTGTTCTTGGCAGCTTGCCCACCGTGTAAAGGGAGAAAGCTCGCTGGTTTTGGTCACGATGCAGATAGCCACCGTCAAAGCCAGTTAGCATTTGCAGGGCATCTTTTCCATTTTCTCTTTAATGAAGCTTTTTTTTTTAGTAGGTAAATTTTGTTTCTCCAAATGTACCGCTTTCTCTTTCTTAAAACTTACCTGGGGAGAAACAGATTTTCCTTTGGAGAGCAGTTTGTGGCTGGTTGATGGGAGCTAGCTGTGCGTGAGAGGAGAGTGGGAGTTACAAGGGAGGACAGTGTGGATGCATAGCCATTAGCACCAACTTTAATTATGAAATGTGTGTTCAAAATAAAAGAAGCAAGTGTACTTTGCAGTGCTTAGGAAAGGACCTAGGAACAACATCTGTGCAATATGTTAGAAGGCACTTGAAAACCCTGTATCCCCTTCGCCAGAGCTGAAGGGAAGGCAGCAGCTTGAAACTTAAGCTTGGGAGCATGGGCCTGGCAGGAGCTGCCTGGCAGGTGGGTATCACAGGCAGCTGCCTTTTGTCATCCTCTGAAGAGTGATCAAAGCACCATCCTGGAACAAGCCAGGGTTTCTGCTGTTCCTTCCAGTTTCCAATTCAAGTTTCTTCTTCAACCATCAGTACACCTGTGTCTTGAGTCACCTCTCTCATCTCCTCTCCCTGGTGTCCATCCTCCTAAAGCTCTTGTACCGAGAGAGCTGGAGTTGATGTACACAGGAGGGGGGGAGAAGAAAGCAGGCTCAGCACCCTCTGTGGTTAGACACCATGATGTTTACTGGGCTGAGTTTTATTGCTCTTGAGCTCAAGCATGTCAGCTTTGCTTCAGAGAGATTCTGGGGGGGCTTTCCAGAAAATGGGTACTCCTGTGTGTAAGAGTTTATTAAAGGAGGCACTTTAATAACATAAAACAGGCATTGAAAATGCAGATATTTGACAGTCATGCAATCCTGTGTGTCTCTGAAAGCCAGAACCATCTAAGTGGGAATGAGTACATGTCTGTGTCCAGGTGTAAGCTGCTGGTGTAAGCAGCCGGATTCCCCCAAACCCCATGGCAAGTGTTTTCCTTTGGCTTAGGTTTAGTGTGGAGCAAACTGACTGAAATCAGTTGTGGGAGACATTTTGGATTCAGTTGGTTCCCTTCCGCATCAGCTGGGGGTGGTTCGCTGGGTGCTGCACCCTCAGTGATGGCTGAGGCCCCTTCTCTGTCGGGACAAGGCTTTGGTCACTGCCCATGTGCTTGCCCTCCCTGGAGAGCACAGTGTGAGCCTGGGAGTGTTGCTCCCCTCTGTGCCAGGCTCGTCCAAGGAGCAACAACTCTGCCAGGACCAGTCAGGATTTCTTCCAGGGTTGTCAGAAGATGTATCAAAAGATAAATTTTTTTAATGGAAATTAGATTTCATTCCAGCTGAGGGTAATTGAAGCTGTGGTAATGGTCTGAAAGCAAATGAGATCCAGCTCTGTAGACTGCAGCCACAACTTTCTGTTGTGCTCGTGTCACACTACTTAAAATGGCATTAATTCCTAAATCTGGTGCTAAAGTGCTGTTACAAAGAGCAGTGTTTTTCTCAGGAGATAGACAAAGTGAGGGAAGATCACCATTTTTAATTCATGCTCTAGCCTCCTCTCCCATCTCCTTAAGAATTCCCTGAATCTGCAGGCTGACTTGCTCAGCCAGGCTTGTCCCTATGGGAAACCTCCTGTCTTTCATCACTCCTGCTGGGGGCTGTTGGCAGGCTGTTCATGAGATGTGTGCTGCAGCTTTCCAGAAGTCTTGTCCCTTAAGTGAGGCAAGCTGTTCTGAACTGATAGCACCAGAAACAGCTGAATTTACTGAGCGCTCGTTTTTATGGGTGTAATTCAGAAGTCAGGGTCGGAAGTGAAGGTGCACTTTCTGGCCATTTCCAGAGCCCTGATTTGTTACAGGACATATTCAAGAATGATCTTCCTCAGCAGTTGGCTGAGACGTTGTCTTCTGAGCACCAGGAGCTTCTCAGTCAGGTGTTGGCTAGTCCCATTTGTGTTGGGACATTCTGAATTAGTTGCGTCTTGGTGCCAACCTTTGTTTTCAGATGCCTGATGCCCATTGCTGGTGCTGGAGTCTTGTCTGCATCATTATTGGGTTTGATGGCTTTTTACACTTTGTAGGGAGGCGTGTTTCTAGCAAAAATGCTCTGCATTGCTTGCTCAGTTTCAGGAAAACATTGCAAAAAACATTTTGAGGGAAAGTTGATATTCCTGAGCAAAAGGCCGGGCTGATTATTGCATGGCTGCTCAGGGGCTTGTGGCAAGGGTGCCTTCTGGTGGAGCAATCCTTAGACAGAAAGATGAACTGTCAGTGGCTTTCAAGTGTCATGAGGGGTATAATGTTGTGCCTTCTGTTTTCCATACTCACTGTCCATGCCCAGTGTTGAAATGCAGTGTGACCTGAGGAAGGTGTGCAGGTGCTGGGGCAGAGCAGAGCTGCAGGCCAGCCAGCACTGCCGTCTCTGTCTGTGACATCCCCATGCCAAGTTCTGCCTCTCTGGCTGCAGCCTGTGGCTGATATGACATAGGGTTTGCAGGGTGCCGATTTGCCACTGGTTGTCTCCTCTCCTCCCTCAACTCACCCTCTTGTCCACATCAAGCTGTAGAAATACCAGGCTCCCGCTTCCCGATATCAGCCTCCATTTAAACCCATTTCTTAATTGTTAGTTGGAAGTGGATGGAAAGAGAGGGAACAATCCCTAACTGGAGCAGTAATGGTGAGAGATCCCAAGGAATAGACATTGTGGTGGTCACCCATCGGTCTTCTCCAGGTGCTTGGCTTCACGTGGGTTGTGGCTTCCACCAGCTTACAAAGAGGAGGCGCCTTCCAGCGTTGTCACCCAAGTGTCCCTGTGGCTCCTGTGGAGGAGTTTGCCCAGCTGTGTTTCAGACAGCCCTGCTGCTGGCTGGACCCATCTCCATGTCCCCTGGTTGTGCTGGGACAGCCTGTGCCAAGGTAAGCTGTGGGCTGCAGAAAGGCTGCCTGTGAGGAAGCAGCAGCCTGTCCTGGCAGACCCATCACCTTAGAAAAATCGTTGTCACCTGAGCTCAATATTTTACAGCCTTTGAAGCTATGATTGATGTGTGCAGGAAGTTTTGCACTTAACATTGCTTTTCCTGCTCTCTGAAGGTTAACAAGACACCAGTGCATCTGGTTTTTACTTTGCTTTCAAGGTGCTTATAATTATAAAGATGGCAATGTGTAGATTTTTTAAAATGAATAAGCGATCGGCCCAGGACCACTAGTTTGTGATAAACTTAGTTTAAATGCATCTGCATATTCTGTAGCTGAAGTGTGGTTTTATGTAGCATAAACCCCTCAATATTCAGAGAGGGTTAAGGTTATAGGAGGCACCTTGGCTGTGCCATAACAGCATTATCCGTGTAATTTGTTTTTTTAATTAATTCAGGCTTCATTCAGTCCTTGGAAAGTTTTTGAACTATTTCAGCTATTGCTCTGTTATGTCCCTCCACCTGGTAGATTAGTTAATACTAACAACAGTCTCCTTTAATAAAAGGCAGTTGACAGGAGGTCCTACGTAGCTGCTTAGCAAATCTTATTTTAGCAGATATCTCCCTTCCTGTGACCTTCCTCATTCACTCCATCCCTCCCAAATCTTTATTGTGTAACTTGAATGTAATGTTTAGTTTAGAGCATCCTGTGAAGCAGGGAAATGCAACTGAAAAGGAGGCTAAAAGGGGGAAGGGAGAAACTTCCTGGACAATGAATGTGTAATGACACAATTTAGTTAATTGTATTGGAAAAAAGTTTTAAGAGGAAATAGGGTAAATAACTGACACTGTTCTGTCCTCAACTGCCTGTACCCTGTTTAACTGTAGGCTGATTGCTTGTGTGGAAATCAGACCAGGCAGTATGTGGCATTTGTTAATAGTCTTTTTTGGAAAAAAACGCAGCATCTAAACAACCTTGCAATTCGGTAAGGGAACTAAGGAGGGAATGGAAGCCAAAACTGACATATAATGCAGAAATGCAATCTGGAACTGTGGATTGAAGTGGGCAAAACTCCTCCAAAGCCAGGGGAATTGCTTCTGCCTCCACCATGAATCTGTGGTGGTGTAGCCCATGATGAAGCCTTGTTGGCATGCAGGTTTCTCCTTTGCATTGCTTCTTTTGGCTTCTGTTGATTTCTCTGTTGTTTTCCTGAATCTGGCAGGGATGACTGCTTGATACAATAGCATCAGTCAGAGATAAGGTTCTTGTTCTGAAGATTCAGGCTGTTCTTTTGTCAGTGGTTTAACCACTGAATTGCAGCTGTGTTCAGTAAATGAACCTTTGGGAATGCTCAGAATGGGTTTTTTGGAGGTGTAGAATAGTTATTTGCTGTAGACCTAACATACTAAAGTTGATCCTACCTTTTTGGATTGTATTCCAAGTGTTTCTGTGCTGTAAGGAGAGCTCCATCATGGCAGATGTGCAGTGAGCATGTACAGGGCAGCATGGAGCGTTTTCTAAAATCCCACAGGAAAAATCAAGGGGATAGATGGGTTCATTTGGGAGGATTTCTCTGGTTTCTGTGAGCCCAACTCTGACGTCTCACAGCTAAGGCGGGATGTTCCTGCTTGGGCAGGAGCATAAGTCACAGCCTTATAGACAGAAACGTTGGTTCTGTTACTCACTTGGAGAGTTTACTTTTAAGCACCCAGGTGAATATGTTGTGCTCTCAGGACTTGTTGATTTACAAGATAGACCTGAGTGCCAAGGGAAACTGAAGGAATACAGGCAGGGATTATATCAACATCCCTGCAACACCCAGCAGCCCCGCTCCCCTTGGGTTTTGGCTGGTTTTTTGTAAATTCTGTTTTGTTGTTTTATTTTCAGTGGTGCAATATGGGGTAATTGTTTTAAACTGAAGGAGGGTCAATTTAGATTAGATATAAGGAAGCAGTTTTTTACAGTGAGGGTAGTGGAATACTGGCAGAGGTTGCCCAGAGAGGTGGTAGATGCCCCATCCCTGGAAAAATTCAGGGTCAGATTAGGTGGGGCTCTGAGCAACCTGATTTAATTGAAGATACCTGCTCATTGCAGAGGTGTTGGACTGTATCACCTTTAAATGTCCCTTCCAACCCAAACTATTCTATGATTCTATATTCACCATTGTTTTTTCTTTCTTCTCTGCTGAGAGCTGGACCTGGCTTTGCATTTCACCTCACTATTACAGTTAAATTCACCAAGCAGTGTCAGGGTGAATTTGTGAGCAGATGTAAGTACCACTGTTACTGCAACAGGCTTTAGGTTGCAAAAATTTATGTTGGAATGTTGTCTAAATAAACTGTATAAGGGAAACCCTGAAGGCAGAGAGCTGGCAGGAGTTGGATAGCTTCTGAAAATGCAGGCTGCTTTACAGCATGTGAAATTAAAGTAGCCTGGGAGCCTGTTCAGTCAATAGGTGCAGGAGGTGCTCCAAATAAGCATACACAGCCTCTGAGCAATGTTTTGAACTCCTCCCTGTTGCCATTTCCTGCTACTGTCAGTGCTTGGTGTTTCCTTCGTGCTCTGGCATTATTACTATTATTGTAATTACTGGGGGTATTGCAAGCACATTTCTTAGGCAAAATGATAATGGAAGAGGTGCCACTAGAAGTATTGGAAGCAAAGAAAGGAGAGGCAGCAGTTTATGCTGAGGATGCAACAAAAATCTCTCTCGGCAGTAGCAGCCGCTCAAGGGACGCACAGTCTGAGGTGTATTTGCACTGCAGCCACAGCAGGACATTGAGAAGAAGACTTGAATTGGAATTTACATTAGCCAGTGTCTAATTCCCTAGTTATAGCAGCATGAAGCTCAGTATGGGCTGGAAAAGCTGCCCAGGAGCCTGTGCTGGGCTGCAGTGGCCTCTAGGCTCTCTTGTGTCACACTGAGTAGGGTTAGTGATCCCTGGGAGTTGGTGAGGTTGGCAATGCGCTTGAGTAGCGATTGTCCCTTGATTGCCCGGGTAAACTGACTGATACCCCTTCTGGAAATTAGGGACCTAGAGCCCTCTAGGACTTTCCTTGCATTGTGGGTTGAATTCTATGTCCAGATGGGCTCTGAGCATGGTGGGTTATGGACCTGGTGGGAAAGATGAGGAGGAGAAGGGGGTAAGACGTGAGTGGGAAGAGATCGTGCATTAAGAGGAAGGGGTTGGGTGGACACACTCCAGAGCAGTGGGACAGCCAGTATGAGTGCTGGCATGGCTGCATGTGCTCTCTGGATGCATGCATGACTGTATGTAGAAGTGAACAACCAAAGTTCAGGTACTGTGGTTGGTGATGAGTGGGCTGGCTGGGGGTGACTGGAGTAAAGTTAGAGCAGAATAGAATAGTTCAGTTGGAAGGGCCCTACAATGATCATCGAGCCAAACTGCAAACCATCTGACAGGACAATTAGTTTCTTGGCTGTTCATGGACGATTGCTATGCACATGTGAGGGGGACTGCAAAATTTTATGTCCTGCAAGTCTTCATCAGTTTGCATTTGCAAGGAAAAGAGAAAAAAAAAAACACCCCATTTTTATAAAATACCAGAGTGTGGTTGAAAAAGAAATTGCAAATAAGGAACTTCATATGATGCTGGGAGTATCCTCCCTGCTGCATGTGGCATTTGCAGTCAGCTCACACCATCCACAAATGTGGCCATGTTAATAACAGTATTGATTTGTCTTAATGCAGTTATTAAAAATGAACCTCGGAGGTGTGGGAGGTCCTTATTGGTAATTAGCATGGAGATTGATCAAGGATAGTATCAGCCAAAGGGGGGCAAATGGAGTCTAGAACAGGGCAGGGTAAAATAGTGACCATTAAAAGAAGAAAAGCGCCCCAAACACTTGAAGCTTCTTCATCAGTTAGAAAGAAATCTACTTAAAATATAGTGTCTTTGATTCAGAGAAAATGAATGGGCTTTAAAACTTTGAAAAACATAAGAAAAATAAAGGTTTTGGTTTTTGCAATGGTTTTGGTGCAAGCCAAGGCAAGTGTGAGGATTGTGCAGGACATGGCAGAGCTGCAGTGCCTGCAGTGGAGGCAGAGGTGGGTGATGTCTGACCATTGAGAAGGAGTTTTACCCATGCCAGATAGGTCAAAGCAATGTCTGAAAATAAAAATCTGTCACTTTGGTTTCTCTGGTCTCAATGAAGCTTTTTTATAAGGAGGATATTTAAAAGTTATTATTTGGAGCAGTCTCCTCCTTAAGCTTTTTGCTAGCAGCTCTGAAAATAGTAGATTGATGCACCTCTTCCTGCCCAGCCTCCCAAAGTTTCTGACATCTCTTCCTTTAATTCTGCTTTGTAATTGAATTTCTGTCATAAGTTGCTTCTGCTAATTCAATTATACTGTCCTTTTAATTGGCAGTGAATTTGAATACCGCACGGACTGTAAACATAGAAATTAACCTGTGCTGTTCAGTTACCCTCAACTCCTTCAGGTTGGACCAAAGGTTTTGTATGATTATAAGAATTTACATAGCCATTTTTCTTGCTGAAAGTCTTTTGGGATGCCAGAATCTAGCATCTGGACTGTGAAATTACATTTATTATGAGCATATAAACATGGTCAAAAACAATCTTACACTGTTCTGTAGGGTTTGTTGGATGAGGAAGGCACAACGATTTTGTAGCAGCAACACAGAAAAGAAATTAAAAGCGTTTGCGGGTTGTGTTTCCTATTTTGCCAGTGACCAAGTTCAGTCCTTACCTTGCCTTTCCATTAGGTTTTATTTGGTTTGCAGCTTAGAGAGATAACAGTCTGTATGAGATGAGGATCCTAAGTTTTCTTCATAAAAGGGTGTTGAATCTAAAATGATTTGCTTAAATGGTTGTGTTGGTGCCAGGTTGCAACATCTGCGAGTGCCTGCCCAGGGATCTCAAGAGAAAATTTCATGGAGTCTTGGAACTTCCCTTCTGTGAGCAGAAGACTGATGTAGTTAAAATCTGCACTGATGAGGGAATAAATGGGGATAAAATACGAATGTAGTCATTTAGAGGGCACACACTTTAAGGGTTTTCTCTTTTTCTTTATTTTTTCTTCCAGGTTCTCTGGGCCTTAGAGGCAGGTTTGTTTAAAACAACTCCTCAGATGCTGAGAAGTTGCATATGGGAAGATTAATCTTCAGTAGAAGCTGTTCAACAAGCATCACCAGTGGTCAGGGGAGAGAAAACCTTCAGGGGGTGACTGGGGACCTCACATGAGGTGACCCTGACCTCGCTTGTGTGACACTTGTCTTGTTCCTGTGATCTGTAGAAGGAGCTGCATTTCAGCTGGCTGCATGACTTCTTTACAGTTTCTTCACGGTGTTTACTTCAGAAAAGCAAGCGCTGGAGAATTTGTGAGGTTACCATAACAATCAAAAAGCAAAAGATACAATGCTAAATTTTTTAAAAGGAGGAGATGGAATTGCAGTACGGTCACTCTGACTTTTATTACAGTGTTTTTCTGGAAGTTAATAAAGTATTTCCCACTTAGGCATCTTCTGGAGCAGAGTAACAGGTGGATTAAAAAAGAGCAAATGTTATGATGTACTTCAATCCTGGTTAGGTTTTTGGCACTGTTTTGATATTTATAGAAGAAAACTAAGGAAAATAAATGTTGGTGAAACTTTTGCATTATGAATGGTACAAGTGGGTGTGCTGACCGTGATCCAGACCTAGCTTCCATGTGTCATCAAGCTCAGAAGAAGTATTGGGTGAGGATTTCCAAAGGTGGATCCTGTGGCTTGGATCATTGTAATGATGCATTTGAGAAAACGCTGGTTCAGACTCAATAGGTAGCACCAAACTAGGGGATGTTATAAGCACTTGGAAAAGTCATTGGGTTTTCAAATAGCTTTGGATAGAACCAGGTAATGATTTTGGAGAGTCCATCATTTGCACCCAAAGGCTTTAATGTGGGCTTGCAGTTCTCTCTGGTGAATGGGTTGGCTGGACAGACTACTCAGAGGTGGTTGGAGGGGCTCCACTGAAAAACGTCTTGGGATTGAGGTGGGTCATACATTGCTTTGCCAGGATCATCCTGCCCGAAAGCAACAGACACTTCCTTCCGTGAACAGGAGGATGGACTTTTTGTGCTGTGTTGCATTTCCTGGTGCTTTGGCATCGCTGGAGTACTGGAGTCTGCATAGGGTGCTGCACTACTGCACCGGAGGGAAGATGTAGAGAAAATGAGGAAAGCCAGCAGGGATCTGAAGAACAGGACTCAAGAGGAAAGATGGGAAGGAACAGGGTGTATGGTCTGGAGAGAAGGTAAAGGATTGACACAAGGAGTTTGCAGTGTCAGGAATCCTGCTATGAGGGAAGAAATAGGAAACCTCAGTCCATGTCTGGAGGGGTTAGGGCCAGTGGAAATGAGTGTGAGAAGTATCACAAAAGGAAGTAACTCCTGCTTGTAGGGATGGTGAAGTGTTGAAGAATATTGTTGGGAGGCTTTAATAATGTCTGGAATGTCTGTGGCTGCGGTTTGGCAGTGGGCAGACCAAATGTGTTTGTTGGGGGGAGCTGGAGGCACTTGGGAGCTAAACACGGTGGGATTTTGTTCACAGAAGTTAGAGGATTACCGGGTCAGACGGGGATCTAGCAGGAAAGAAGTTGGTGTGTTGGGCTGGAGGAGATGAATCCTTCCCAGCTGTGCCTGGCATCGATGGTGGAGGAAAATCATGGTCAGCTCTGTGAGAGAGTGGAAATCAGAAAAAGTAACTTGTTTTCAATTTCTAATCCACAGAGTTTGAGATATTAGGAATTGCAGAAGCAGGTGAGCTTGATCCTGAGTCCGTGACTCCTTAAGGGCTGATGAACCCTCAGCATTTATAGATGACAGATACTGAAGGAATACAAATTATTATACTCTGCTTCCTTGAGAAACATGCTCAACTGAAATGAGGTGATTTCTAACCTTTCAGAGCGATGTTTAGTGGGTTCAGATAACTTGAAACTGGCTCTTTCATATTTTTTTTTTATTTTTCTCTAGTTTTTAGGTCTTGGTATAGCAATATGGTGTGGTATGAGTCAAGCAACTCTTCTGACTCTGAACGTGATACTTGCTTATTTTGAAAGATGAATTTTACAGGAAAAGATTTAAAGCAAAAAGGGTGTTTTCAACAGATTATTGAATGTCAGAAGAATTTGCTGTTTGAATTCAAGACAAATCTGTGCATTTTTCAACATGGAAATATTTTGTATTTCAGGACAAATAATAAAATGCAAATTCACAACAAAGTTGTTTCTCAGTGTAGGGTAAGAACTGGAGCAGGGGTTTTGCATGTTTAGACTGATTCTGATTTCTTTTTCAGCTGGGAAAGGTGGTTTTTAGGGGGAGGCTGAAAGTGTGAGGATTGTCACTTATAAGAAAGCTGTAATGTAAAGCATGTTTGGTTTGTTTCTTCTCTTCTAGATAATTGTGCTCTGTGGACTTTCTCTGAAGAGATTCCAAGATAGGTGGTGAGTACTTTCCAGATCCTGCTCTTTTCAAGGCACTCTTTAATTTAGTAATTGAAAAAATAAATGAGGAATAGAAAATGCAAACGCTGTTTTTGTTCTGCGTTGGGTGCAGAAGTTTGCATTTGCTGAGCTAATGGCATGCTTTAATTTTAAAGCTCTCAGGGCTAATCTTTGAGCAGGAGTTAGGCATCAAAAGGTTAAGCTTCACCTTTGCTCCAGAAAGAATTTCTTGAGTCTTGAAAAGTGAACTAAAACATTACCTTTTCAAAAATATTTGAACTTAGGGAAAACCTGTACAAATTACACTGTATTTTTTATCAAAATCTACACATTGCAGTGGGACAGTGTTTTCTATGTCAGAAAGCAACCCTAGGGTTTTCTTCCACTTCTGTTCTGTCTGAATGTGTTAATCTAAAGGAATGAAACTTCCAGAAGGTTAAACAAGCTGCATAACCCATGCTAATCTCTGCCACATGTGACTGATTTTTTCCTGCCTGCACCTAAGACTTCCACATATTTCATCTATATACACTTCATTAGATTCTTATTTGTAAGTACGTGAAACATTAAATGAGTCAAGAGCTGCAGGAGAATGAGATTGCTAAGAACTGCCAGTGTGGTGGCATTGCAGGTGCAAAGCCACCTCTTACATTGATTTTAATCAGTGCAATTTCTTTTCCTGTGGTGGAGCTGATCTCTCCGACGGGTGCTAGCCAGTACTCTGCTGGGGAATTTGTTTTTGTTGTTTCTAGAGAAATACATACTCTGTTTCCTCTTTCACTTCTAGATTTCTTTGCAATGAGATTAACCAAATTATATCATTACCCATTAATTCCTCAGGAAGTTCATCCTTGCATTGCATTTCCCTAGTGCACAGGATACAAGCTATTAGAGCTCTTGTGTGTTCAGACTGACTAATGAACTACGTTGGAATGCCCCAAACCTCTAATCGACTTCTCCATCTTCCCAATCTCTGTATTTCCCATAGATCAGATGCCTTTTGATATGTATGGTCCCAGGTTGATTTGAATTGTTTGTGCAGCTGAAATGTAGCTGTCTGCACTGATTGCTTCTCAGGGCAGGGGAGGATGATGGAATTTGGTGTGCTGTGCGGTGCTTCTGTCCACCCTAAATACGTGTTCGTTTTGGCCAGAAAATTATTGTTTTTATTTTTAAGGGGCTTACTTAATGCCCCATAAATGTATTTGCTATCCATTACATCTTTCATCAGTGAAAGCATCTCTTACTTATTAAGTTGTGTCATCCTTATTTTCTGTGTAAGGGTAGGCTAATTTAACCCTTAGATAGTTTTTCTGACTAAGGCTTGTGTCTTACAAGGCCAAATCATGAATTCCATGTGCCTTTTGTCAAAATGCTCTTGTGAACAATAGCTTATGAACCCCTCCTCTTCCCCATCCCCACAACTACAATGGGATCTATATTGTAAACCTGCATGGTTTGTACTGCTAACTGCTGAATTGGGACCTGAATATTCAGTGGATCTTTTTTGAGATGTTGAAAAATGAAATAAATCTCTTCTAATCTCTATGAGATTGGTGACTGTCTAAAGCCCAGGCGCTTTTAAACTGTCTGTTTAAATTGTACTTAAAATTGGATTTTCTTTTCTTCTTGTTTCAGGTAACACCTGAACAGGGTATAAAGTAAAAACCCACTTGTTGATACTCCAGACTGTGCTTGCCATAGTTCATGTTTCTTTCTCCTGGGCAGACCCTTTGGGTAGGGCTTTCAAAAGCATGAAGCTTTGTGGTCTTTTGGGGCAGCTTGGGCTCCTGATGCACTTTTGCAACGGTTTGTAGGTGTTGAGTGTTTACACATCATATTTTTTCTGATTTAATGGCCTGTATTCCTCCTTGCCATTTCAAATTCAGGTATGTCCATGATTTCAGTCTGGGAATTTACATGATCCATAGCAGTATGAAGGTACATCTACAAAGTGTAACAATTCCTGTATGGAGCCTTACAGTGGTCTGGCTGTGTCAATTCATATTTAACACGTAGTAAGAGACAGCCTTGAAGACAGACCAGTGCTGAGCCAGGTGGGCATTTTCCAAAATCTCGTGTGTGCCCAGTGGTACATATGTGGCTTCAGAGCAAAGTAGAGCATCATGAAAACAAAATGTGTATGGAAGTGTCTGAAAGTAGCTTGAATTTTGCCCCAGGTGAGCACATCTGGAGATGAGGGTGCTGGCCAGGAAAGGGGGGAACAGGCACAGGGGTGTTCTCCTGGTGGGATACCACAGACTGATTGAACAAGCTGCTTACCTGCGTTTTTGCCTGTAAGCGCATGAGCAGCTCTGGGCAGGGAAGACCAGGGAGCCAGACACACGATGGGAGTTGTACCTGTGTCAGGGCCACCCTGGGCAGGGTGGCCAAATCAATAGCTGTGTTGGGAGGCCTTGTTTCAGGGTGCTGCTGGGGTAACTGTGCAGCGGGTTTGGAAATGTGATGTGGGCATGAGGGTTGTCTCCATCCCAGGTGGGATGCATTGGGGCACAGCAGTGGCCTTGCTGTGGCCTCCATGCTGTTTTGGAGGAGCACAAGTGGCTGTGACCCATGGCCAGGGAAGGCAGAGGGTGGGGCACGAAATGGTGTGATCCACAGCAGAAGCTGCCTGTTGCTTGCATGGACATGGAAACAGGGCTCCTCGCTTCTCTGGTCCAGAAATGGCTTGCACTGATGGAACATGAAAGTGAAACTTTTTGCAGCCAAAGGCTGACAGATCTGCCCTACCAAACTGGCTGTGAGAAACATTCTGTTTTTAAACTGAAAGCTGAGTTGAAACCTCTGCAGTGTTTGTTTTTGAGGAAAGGAAGGTCTCCTTGAATGGGAGGTTGCATGCAGTACTGGTGGGTTGAGCTTTTGGAGATACCTCAGTACAACCTGTGCCAAGGCATGGAAATTGAGGAGTGTTCTTGCCATTGGCGGTGGGATGATTTTTGGAAATATGCTTTATGTCCTGTTCACAGAGGAGAGCCATGGGCATCTCCCCATGACTTGGCTGTAGAACCTTCTCCATCACTAGGACATCTCCCCTCACCAGGATGTCCTCATCCCTAAGTCCCAATGCCTTCTAGCATGTCCCCTCCTTTACTGCTCCTACCAGCATCTCGCTGCCTTCTCTATAGCCCACCCATGGCCTCATATCCAGGGTCCCACGGGATCACCCTTCCTGTGAGCATTTGGGCTCTGCAGGAAGAAAAAAACAGCAGCAGTGCTGGGGTGAGCACCAGGG
This sequence comes from Pseudotriccus pelzelni, assembly GCA_035584735.1. Lineage (NCBI taxonomy): Eukaryota > Metazoa > Chordata > Aves > Passeriformes > Tyrannidae > Pseudotriccus > Pseudotriccus pelzelni. The sequence goes on from JAWMRA010000113.1 coordinate 100,698,346, forward strand.
CAGAGTAGGAGAAGGGAGCAGGCAAGACAAGTGGGAACTGGAAGCTACTTTCTCTTTCCTTTCAGCATCATCTGTGCTACAGCCTTGGAAAACTCCCTTGTTTCAGGATTCAAATTCAAGTCCTGTTGGGGAAAGGGAGACCTTTCAGTGTTGTTAACTTTTCCTGTTACCTTTCCACACTGTCTGGAGGGATCTGCAAGGGCCAGATGTCTGCCATACATAAAACTATACTGTGGGAGCGGGGTGGAAGGGGGAAGTGCAATTAATTGGAAAATGTATCTTAAAAAAGAACAGGTGGGGAGCACAATTGCAAACGAAGTAGCTTATGTGAGTGGCTTATGTAACAAAGTAATGGAGAAGAATGTATTATGATTTAATGTCTCATTGATCAAAGGTTGCATTTTTCTTCTTAACCACCTTTAAAAATTGCTATTTGAATCTTTGTCTTCTACATTTTAATTATAAATAGGTTTGTTATTGTTTTCACTGTTGAGGCTTTTTATATTGTATTGCACATTTGCTTTCCATATACACTGTTTGCTCATTCAAGGATATTAAGAAAAAACCCCAGAATGAGCATGCGGCACTGCTGTTCATCTGTGTTTGTTTTTATGAATGAATGTTCTGCATGAGTGCACACAGGCTTGCTCACTTCTCAAAAACTTCTAAAATTCAAACTTTTTCATTAATTCTTTACTGTGATGAGGATAATTTAAAAGCTGTTTTTCCTTTTAAAAAAGTAAATTATTAGCCAGCATTTCCAAGCTGGAAGATAGTGGGGTCCTATATTTGTCCTGTTTTCCCCATTGTGTGCTGTGCCTCCCACAAACACCGCCTGCCTTCTACATTCTGTAGAGATGCTGCTATATAACATGGAAAAAGGAGTGTCTCTTAATGCAAGTATCTCGTGTTGATTCACTGCTATACAACTGTTCATCCCCTAAGAGTGTGGGATTACAAAGCATTATCATGCTCAGATTGACTCAGGTAGTGCTATTTTTATTTAAGCTGTATTAAGGTATCATTGCGAATCTTTGGTCTTGCAGCATGGTGTAATACGATTTACTATTTTTATAAAAAATCAACATGGCTGTACAAATCCTGTCCATGGCTAGAGCTGCAAAGATTAGTCATGAACTCATCACTTTTTTTTTCCCCTTTCCTCTGCAGTGAGTTGTTACATTTTGAATTTTCGTGTGACCTCCATCATGTTGGCCAGGCTTGGAATAAAATAAGAGGTTGCCTTGGCTTATGGTGTCAGGGTGCTTGCTGGGAACAGCTTTGATATAAGCAGGGGGCTTTGTGTAAGAGGGAGGCAGGTTTGGGGATGCTCAGTGGAGTTAACTGGGCAGCCACCAAAAGAGTGCAGAGGATTTCATCCATCTGAACCCTTATGGAACCATCTAATTCAAGCAAATGAGACCTCCCCTGGACATAGCAGCGCTCTTGTCTCTCCATCTCCCTGGCTCTTACATTAGGCCCCACCCCCTCAGTCAAAAAACGGTGGTAGTTTGGAGTGGATCCATATCTTGCTCTGCTCTTCCTCATTACTCTGTAGCAGCTTGGTACCCTGGTAATGCAAAAATAAACATACATCCTAGATGTGGGGTTGGCTGAGAGATGCAGTCAGAAATATCTACAGACAGCACGTCTGTCTGTCTGGATCCCTGCGGTTTGGACAGACTGCCAACCATTGTGTTTCCAGAGGGACAGGAAAGAAAATAATCATGGCCTTTCTTGAAAAGGGAATGCAATGAGAAGAGGTGTGATTTTCCTCAGTTGGTACAAATGTGAAGTTGATCAAAATGAAATTCCTTTGCAATGGGTCTCAGAGGAGTTACCACTAATAGTCAGTGTGGTTGACAGAGATGATGGGTGCAAAAATTACTTCACAACATTGCTTTGGTGCTTTAGGAATGGTCTAGCAAAGTTACAGTAGCCCAGGGAATGTTTCCTGTAAGTGGCTTGGATACATCTCCCTCTCTGGGGAGCTCAGCTGGAAAGACATTGCCAGCTGTAAGCTTCCCACCTGTGGGATTCATTAGGATGGGAGGCTGTCTCTTGAGGGAGAGTTTCTGGACATCTTTCCAAATGCCTTTGCTGGCATTTGGACTGAGAGGTGATGGTTGACAGGAGGAGTGGTGATGGAGAGAGAGGCTGAATGTGGGCGTCCTCCTGGGCTCTGGATCACAGGGCAGCCTGGCTGGCTAGCAGCTTAATTGCTGTAATTGGCTTGTGGCACCCAAAGGTGCCAGAATCCTGGTGGGAATGTGGCCACAAGCAGCCACAGTTGTTCTGAGTGTGGTCTGCAGTTGTGTGACTGTGAACATGCAGAGAGACAGAATGAGCCATTCCATCCCTATCAAACCTTCCTTTGAAATGGTGGGAGTTTTTACAGCCTTCTCCTTAATTACCAGGAACTCAGAAAAACTTTAAAAACTACTTGACTACTACCTTTCACAGAAAAAAAGACAGTGCTACTGGTATGTTGCTCCACAGTTCAGTATGGGCAGCAGAGTGTGTCCACCGAAGGGGTGAGAAGATGCAGTAGATTTGCCGGTGCAGCTCCACAGCCAGCTTCTTGCATAGTCCTGCTGACAACGAGCTGTTGCATCAGATGTGGAAATCAGCTGATGATGTCTTATCTCCGTTATGCCAGTTAGGGCAGAGGAATGTAAGCTGTCAGTTTAGCCATGATAAAATACATGGATAATTTTTGACATGGGGTGCACACTGGGTTTGAGCATAGCCTGGCTGGAAGGCAGAGGAAAATTTCTTTACATTAATTGAAAGGTGTGTTGAAGTGAAGGCTGAAAACCACGTTCAATTTTGAGGGATTTGACCTATCTAATGTGTTTGGGTTTTTGTCCTTTTTATACTTAACATCTATTTTAAACTATATTTAAGTGTTTCAATAGGAAAGTTAATCATTTGATTGGCTAACCTCTTGCAGACTTGCAGGTCTGAGTATTTTGCTGCTGTTTTGCCCCATCCCTGCTGTGGCCCAGGGTTTGGGCTTCATGACTTTGTTAATGGTTTTGTTCAGGGGGCTTGGTTTGGGGCTTTTTTCTTTGAGGGGGCAGTTCCCCCAACACCACTAAGTGTTGCATGTACATCCACTGTCATGTCCAGACATTGCCCTCCTCCTGCACAGTGACCTGGTGAAGTTCCAGTGGAGCGTTGGTGGGGTGCACACTGATTTTTGTGTGAACAAAGAGAGTCTCAGCTAAGCCAGGCAGTTTTGTTTCCTTCGCCTTATGCACTTGGTATTTATAAATATCACCCTTGAGCTACCAGAAAATCTGATGCTTAGCAGTCAAAATCCCAACCGCTTCTTTCCAGAGAGCTGAAATGCATTCCTGGGCAAGGCAGACATGGTTGTCAGTCCCCTGTCTAGATTTAGCTGTTGTCTGGAATGAAGAATCAGGATCTGCAGTTGGACTAGATGATCACTGTAGGTCACTTCCAGCTGAACGACTCTGTTTATTCAAGTGCAGACAGGATTGGAGAGCTGGAAGAGGACTGGGATGTAGATCCCAGCTGTACCTGTGTTACTGCTTTAATGCAGGAGAGGTGGGAGAGATTTTCTCTGCCAGGTGCTTGCTGGCTGTCTGTCTTACCCCCCTAAACCCTGAGAATTAATTGTCTTAATATTGATTTTATCAGCAAATGGAGTGTGATCACAAAATGTAGTAAATCTGCTAAAGTAAAAATGAAGTGGATTCAGCTACAAAATTTTTCATTCCACAAAAAATAATGTTTGGTCTTCATTCAATGTAAAATGGACTGTAATTTGACATTTTATTCAATGAAATGCCAGGGGAAGAATAATTTAGGAAAAATATTAGTCTTTGGTAATTTGGGGAGGAAACTTTATTTTAGAGATTTACCATCAAAAAATTATTTTGTGGCATGTCAGTATTAAGGCATGTATCCTTATGGGTATATATCATGTCTCATTGTTTGTTATGTACCATTACTACCTATATATTAGGATGGTTAATTATCTAGTTCTGATCATTTGTATTGAAATCACAGGGGCAGGTTGGTTTTAAGTAGTTTTTGTTTGGGTGCATTTTTTTCTTAGGTTAAAATACCTTCTCTCTGAATTATAATGAAATATTTAAACATTGTAAGAAGGAGCACAATACAGATGTTAAGTATCTGAAAACAGAAAATTCAGGATGTAAAACCTTGTGCTGGTTGGTTTCAGAATATACTAGGAGTACCTTCCCTGAGTTTTCCTGTGTCTTCTAAGTGTTTTGAATATGAAGAAAAGACATTTTTTTCTTTTGTTTTGCTTGGGTTTTGGTTGTTCTTTTGTTTTGAGTTTGACCAAATATATTTGACAGACTCTGCTCCTCAGTTACAGAGTGAGGTAAGAGGACTGAAAGATCCCTGTTCATCACTATAAAGATAGTGAAAGATGAATTTACCAGCAAAGTGGCAGCTGAATGGAGGACTGATAGAAGATAGCACGTGTAAAAGGCATTTCAAAGCAGTCAGGTACTAAATGATGTGTTTTTTGGAGTACCTGTAAAATTACTTCAGGTTGTCCTCTTGAATCGGTGCCTTTTAAAGATCATAGACTGGGTCTCTAAGGAAAGAGGTTTGGTTTTGCAGGTTATCTGGTTGTTTGGTTGTTTTCAGATGTTTAACAACTCTGTGGTAGTGTTCACCTCCAGCCATATGTTTTCTCTGCACCATGGATAAAGTGTGACTTAGTAGGAGAGTGGGCCCTGTCATGCTTTCCATTCCTCCCAAATTAGTCCCATGATGGTAAGGGAGTTGTCTACCTGAACAAAGGTAATTTTTTTTTTTTATTTCTCATTGCATCTCAAGCATCTTTCTCCCTTCAGCTCTGCAGGATGCTCTGGTTGAGGGTGATGATGTCTCTGTCTGGACATCCTGACATCCTGGGGGAATGGAGCAGCATCCACCTCCCATGACAGCACCCACGCAGAATACAGGATTTGTTACACCTAAATTCAAGTCAAAACCTGTAAGAAGTGATTTAATAATGGGAATATCAGCAGACCCCTGAGTACAACGCTGCTGCTGTATGCTTTCATAAATCTAAGGTTTAGGGAGGACAGTTATGATGCATGGCTTTGGGAGTATGTGAAACTGCAGTCATTAAACAAAAATGGGCTTTTAAACTAATGACAGCTGCCTAAATGGTTTTGCAGTGAAACAGATTCCCTTAGGCTACCATTCTTCAAATAATACAAGTCCTATTGACTTTAAAAAACCAGGAAAATATTTTGGTTTGGTGCTGTAGCACTGCTTTTACATTCTTCCCAAAGGTCAGGCTGCTAAGCATTTGCTAGGCTTTAAGCCGGAGGTGTTAGAAGATAATGAATGGCAATGTTTCCAGTAATTCATGCATAGTTATTCCCCTGAAATAACCCATGTTCAATACCAAGGATTCACACCTGTTCCAAGATGGGTTTCCAAGTTAGTTTGGGGACACTTTTCTCCATGTAAACTCAGCTGTGTTTAACTGAATAGGTAGTTCTTCACAGTGTCTCTGTTATACAGAATTTTATCCAAAGTTCTTCATCAAAACCTCTTCCAACTCCCGCTGATTTTAACTGATACACAATAAAGCAACGTGTTTTCTTGTCTCCTTTGAAATCATTATTACCAGTCTAAAGCTGAAGATGTAAAGATGCATGCTTTGCCTTTTCCTTTGTGCCAGAGGTCCTGGTGGACAATGATCTAAAATGCATTGGCTGGTTTCCTTGAAGAAATGTTTTAAAAGGGTTGCCGGTTGCAAAAGGCCAACCTGTTGGGAGTTCCCCACATGAGGCCCATGCTTGGTGGAGGAAAACCTCTGAAGAGAGAGAGGACTGAAGAAACACAGCTTTGGAATACAGCAACGCTGGATAACAGATAGCTTCCTACCTCAGAGACTGTTTTCTATGTTGTAGAAGTGTTATGTTTAATCAATTTAGTAACAGTGTTGTCAGAAAAAATCCTGCTTTGTATGTAATCTGTAGTTTGAATTAGTTAACCCCTTTTCTATTTGTTGATTTGTAAGCCTTTTGGCTGTTGGTTAGTTACCCAAAATTTATAGCTTTCCCTGTCTTTGTATCTCCCCTTACCCATTATTGGCTGTGTTTAAACTGAATCTTCTAATTATAGATGTTGCCTATCTTGTATCCTCCCAAAATTCCACACATTCCAAATCCAAGAAGAGATAAGCAAACCCCCTTTTGAATAAACGCTCTCTGCTCTTTGTTCTCCCCCTTGGGTCCATCCTGTCTTTCACTGCATGAGTGAATTTTCTGCAGGGTGGACCCTCATGGTCCTTAATTATTACGGGGTGTTGTAACTTTCACCCCGATACTGAGAATGGGTTCATTCTCAGTCAACCCCTTTCACATCTTTTTAACTTTTACTTTTCCCCTACCTAGGCTTGATTTCTTCTGAAAATAGCTTGTTTTGTTTCTGTCTCGCTGGCCCCCTCACTCTTCGTCTTTATCAGAACTCATCAGGGTTTCTTCTCTTCTGTCTCTTATTGCCAGGAATAGAGGAGAAGACAGAGCAACCCAGACTGTGAAAGGATGCCAAACAGCAGAATTTGGTGGTTTTGCATCATTTCTTTTCATACCATACACAACTTAAAGCCCATTTCTCTCCCTGTAAATTCAGTTTCAGCCTGGGGCTGGCCTCGCTTGCTGAATAACTCCAGATAACTCTGATTTTTTTAATAAAGCAAGCACTTCCATTAGAAATGTATGTGAAATCTGTGGAGAGCAGCCATATTTCACTTTCTCCATGTCATGACATGACAGTTTAAGGCTGGACGTTGCAACACTATATAATGTTTCTAGGAGCCCTGCAAGAGTGAGCAGGGGTTGGGAATGATGGGATGGAGGTCCAGAGGTCTCCTGCCAAGTCAGGGGTGTTGAGTGCAGCTTCAGAACCTGATGAATTCTCTTCTGAATGTCACCTGCAGTCCTGGCTCTCTGCAGGCTTTGGCTGTCCTGTGAGACCTGGATAATATGCCTTTTCCACCACTTTTCTCATTTGCTTCCATAGTCTGTTCTAACTATAAATGTGTTTTCTGTGGGCAGTTCTTTGTGGAAGAGGAAGGCTATCTAGTTGTGGTGACTTCGGCTCTATTCTCTTCTTCATAGGGAGTATGCTTGAGTCAGGAGAGAAGAGTGGAACAAGAAGGGTTAAATTAACTATAACACGAACACTTGAACAGATGGCTGACCTCTGTAACATCAAGAACTGTTTAATTTTAGAAATTTACAGGCTGTTTCAAGTTTGTCATGCTCCTTACAACCATCTGAGCATAGATACACAACACGATTTGTTAGCTTACTGCAAAGCTTCGTTGTTTAATTTCCCTGCTGTTTGAAACACTGAGCTTTGGACAGAGTAAGCAGGATCCTGGAGTATCGATGGGATCGGCTCCCTTTGTGCCAACCTCCTTTAAACCACTGAAAGCTGAGGGAGAAGGGATGCTGCTGGTCATGCTGGAAGGAGCTCCGCTCCTCTGCTTCAGTCGCTTCCCCAGCATGCTCAGCCTTAGTACAGACCAGGGCCATGGAACAGTTAATTATGGGCAGGGAGGAGACAGATGATCATCCTGCCCCAAATCACTTAAACATCTTAAGAGTCTACCCTTGCCTGTCTGAACGAGCCAACTAATCTTTCAGTGAGCCGCACAAGTGAGCACTGAGCTGTATATGGGACAAAGAGAGAGATGACAAAAAGTGATCAATTTCCCTTTTCCTACCTCTACCACAGCAAAAAGCTGTGCACCTGCTTAGTTGTGGAAGAACATCACTGTTTGAAGTAAATTGTTTCTGGCTATGGTGGGTTCTCATCCTCTTGGAAGCTTTTAGGTCGGGGTACATCTCTTGAAAACAGGTGGTATAGGCCAAATAGGTGGTGGTTGGATGCCAAAATTCTTGGAGAAGTTATTTGAAAAAGAAGTAGTGGACTAGGTCTGTAGTTCTCAATGCTTTTTGTGAGATCACAGCAAATTCCCAGGAACTGTGCTTCACACACTTGCATGATGATTTGAAAGAGCAGTGTCTTCGTGGTGACCACACTTGAAGTCTTTGCTGTCTGGGAGGCCCCGTGGGAAGAGTGATGCCAAGGGTCCCATTTGGAATTCAGTGAGCCAGAGGTGGAGGAACAACTGTGAAGTGCTTGAAAAATGTCTTTATAAGGAGTGTGCCATGTTAGTCCACCAAAAAGTGAAAGAAAAAAAAATCTATATCAGTACTGCATGGATTTCTTTTATAGAGACCTGGCTTATCAGTACAGTTGGCTTTTCTTAATTACTGCTAATGCTTCTGCAGGCTGTGCAGAAGACGGAATGTTGCTGGCCCGGAGTCAGGGCACAGAGGCTCTTATGGAGGCCACTCAGAGACAGGCCATCTGCAAGTTGTATTGAATTTTTTTCTTGGTTGTCTTCTCTAAATAAAAATGTGATGCTGTGAGAATGTCCATTCCATCCTATTGCTTCACTCCACCAAAGCTGCGGTTTTCTGACAAAATGTTTTTGAAAGCTATATTTGGCAAATGACTGTTGACTTAATTCCTCTCCCGTCATTGCTACTTGTCTGTGAAACCCAAATCTCTTTGCGTGCAAGCTCAGCTGTAGCTCAGTTCAGAGCATTCTTTAAACCATAGTTGCTTTCTGCTCTCATTTGCTTTTTTTGACTCCCTTTCTCTGATGATAGGGGAACTGCAGGTAATTCATGAAGGTCAATCCAGTACCTGCGGAGCCGAGGGCTGTTAGGGACTGCGACAGCTGTGTGGTCAGGTTTCCTTGCTTACCCCAAGTGTTGGCGCTTCAGCAGCCTTGGCATCCCATAGTTGTAACACAGGGAGTGTAATGAGGATTAGCTTTGCAGCAGTGAGTGGCTTCTGCTTGAAGAAAACCATGTGAAGCTCCATGAAGGAGCAGAGACCCATGTTGATTCCCCAAGTCCTACTGGCTCAAATCCTTAGCCAACAAGGGAGACTTCTTCATCGTTACCTTCAACAAAACTGACTTGTCAAGAGAAGATTTGGAAAAAGTAGCTTGTTTTGTTTTGTTTGGAGGTTTTTTTGTTTTGTTTTTTGGTTTGGAGGGGTTTTTTGTTTGAGAAAAGTAACTTGGGCTTGGTGCCCTATCTGAAGTGAACTTTTTTGCTTGGGATATTGGAATTTGTTTTAGAAATAAAGTAGTTCTTCATCATGGAACTCTGTGCAAAACTCTGCTGTTCAGATCACTGGGGGAAAAGGAATAGTCCCTCCATGACAATAGTTATTGTAATGTTTTTCTTAAACTGATAAATTTAAGGCTGTCCATGAAAAAAAGTATCTTAAGTAAGGCATAACATGCTTTGCCCATAGTTACAGTGATGTAACCCAGCTTTGATCACCCTTGCCTAGCAGTGGGTGTTTCTGAAGGAAGCACAGGGACTGTAGTTAGAAAGAGAAATGCAATTACAGGAGCAAGAGAGCAAACAGTTGTTTATATTTTATTAAATTGGTACTCATTGCTCTCTGGTTCACCTTCTTTCCTTAAGGTTTTCTCATTAGAAGCAGTTTCTGTAAATACCATCTCTTCCTTTCCCCTTGGAGAGATCTCAAATAGCTGGCCTGGAATTAGTGTCTGGGTAATCAATAAATTTTAATCTACATGATGTTTTTTTTCCTCGAAGTTGGTTCTTTCTGTGCTGGAGAAAATACATCTAAAGCAAATGTTAAATGAAGAAGGTTTGGATTCTACTTAATTCACTGTTACTATATGCTATTACAATTTTGCAATATGGATGTCTTCCAAAACAATTACAGTTATTGCTAGGTTGACACTAAATGATTAATCTACTAGCAGACAGCCAGTGCAGTAGTGCCTTTGAAAGAATTTTTAAGCTTCTTCCCTGCTGTTCTTTCCCTGGAAGCCTGATTGAAAGATAAGACACTGGCCATAAAATAAACTGTGATATGTAGCCTGGTTCTCTTTCAGTCTCCTCCTTTGCTTGAGCATTGTGCTTCTGTCTCATACTGAAAAGTGTGTAATGAAAGGGTTTAAAGTCTGCCCTCATACAGAACATTCAGGCTTGTATTTTATTTGAGGCATATGCTTAAATTATCATGAGGTTTGCTGAATTTATTCATGCGCTTAGATGCATTTTAATCTGGACGTATAACAGTGCTTGAAAGATTTTGATGATGGGAGATTACAAGTATTTTTCTTTGTGTTAGTGGCATCAGGTGCAGAGCATGAGAAAATATTCATTGATCATCTCATTGTCTGGAGCAGTCCTTACAGCGGGAATACCCACTTATATCCTGGTTTTCTTCTCAGATCTCTGCCTTTGCTACATTGTACAGGGGGAGAACTTTGCAGTGCTTAGTTAAGGAGCTGAGTCTGCAGCTGAATTTAGGGAGGTGACTAAACACTGTAAAAAGCAATGATTTGTGAGAGAAAAGGGAGAGAAGATTCCACTTTGGTTCCTCATGCATTGTGTAAACTTGTACATTTTTAATACTTTTACAGCTACAAGTTATAACACTGTGTACCACATGGCATCAAGACAACTGACTCAGAATCCTCCAACACCTGTTGATGCCATGGACCTCCTATGTGCTAATTCTGGTTTAATTGTCTTTCTCTTTAAAGTAATGTCTTCAAATCTGACCGGAGGTTAGAGGCTAAGGTGTTCCTCATTCTTCTGAATAGCAGTGGTATGTTTGGTTGTACACCCAGTTGAGCTGGCTTGGAGATGATGAGCAGCAGTGGAGCTGGGCATAAGTCATGGAGTTATTCATAGCTTCTTACCTTTTCCTTTAGTTGTCTTGGTTAATAATACAATATAATAATAATTCTGGACAAGAATAGATTTGCTTCCCTGGCTTGTGTGATGGCAATTCTGTTGTTGCAGAGGTTCTGAGTGTAACTCTGAATAAACAGCAGTAACAAAACCAGCTACTGCGTGCATGGTTGAATATGACTTGATGGAGCTACAGCTTATTTTCTCTGCACTTGAAAATATTTTCTCATCCCTTAAAGGCAATCCTGTGCTCTGACAGCAATGCTTTATTGGAGAATGAGAAAAGTTAAACACTGGTTCACACTGCCCACTTTTATAGTCCCAGGTTTCTCGGCTTTTCGTAATTCCATGTGATGGAAGAAACAGTCCTGCAGTGCTTATAAATGATGTAATTTCCATTTGCTCAGAATGCTGAAGTTTGGGAGTGAACTCCAGGGATATCTCTGTTATGTTAAGGTTATTCAGAGAAAAACTTGGTTTTGGTCTCAGTGTATTTGCTACCAAATTTTAATAGGCAAACATGAGACAGACTGCTCTCATCCAGCAACAGATTATTATTGTTTTGGTGATGTGTCTTTGGCTCTTCTTCAAAAAAGACTCAGATGACCAGTGCTTATAAATAACCACCCTCCCCTCCTGTAAGCCCCCAAGTGTGAAAAACCTTTGCTGAGTTCAGAAAAGGGATATGAAGATCCTGCAGGAGAGCACCAAGAGCACCCTTTCCTCTGGGTGCTGTGAAATGAGGCTACACGTGGCAATTAATCCCATTTGATCTTATTTTTAAGATATTTTTCTACACACATCGTGAGACACTCTCATCATCCTGTTGTTGAGGTTATTCTGTGAGTTGGTTGTGGTCAGCATGTTTCAAAACAGCAGATTTCACGAGGCTGTGTTGACTGCAAAGCCCAGTCTTGTGTTATTGCAGCGAGCAGGCTTCCAACTCAAATAAATTGGTCCCCTCTCAGGTGCTTGCCCTGTGGACAGGCTGTTCACCTCCCTCCCTGACTAGAAACTGCCCCATTTTCAGTTTTAACTTGTTAGTGGGTGTTTAATAGTTTGAATGGGGTTTTTGGCAGTGCTGTGGGTTTATTTTTTTCCATCTTCTGTTCACCACCCTGATGCAGTTACAGCAAAAGCTGCTCTCCGTTCATGTTTTGTTTTGAGATACATACCCAAGTGCTGCTAGTCTGCCACTTTCCTGACTCGTTTTTTTTTTTTTTTTTAAATTTGTATCACTGAAGAACATTTTGGTCTTTACTTTTTATTTGTACGATCTAATTCAGCTTGACTTTAGCAATTTCTCTTTACCCCTTTGCTTCCTGACCTCTGACACAGCTGTCTTTGCCAAGCAGCCCTTCCTTTCCATTCCTCATATTCACTCTGCTTAGTCCTAAAAATCCCTTTTATGGTGATTTTTTTTTTCTCGAGTTGATTGGGAATCATTCCCTGGATTTCTCTCCCACTTTGTTTGTGGTTGATCAGTACCACCTTTTTTTTTTTTTTCTATTTCTGCCATACAGATATTCTAAGCTTTTTACGAGTGTGTTCTTGAGTACTATTGTCCTGTTGACTTCCATTCTGGGTTCCTTTGATTTCTCAAAGCTTATGGGAAATTGAAAAGATTAATTTTTGTGCTTCCCTTTATAGTATTCTTCTACCTAAACCACCTCTCCATGATTACAGTCGCCTCCAGAGTTACTTTCGTTGAGCACTTACAGCTACTTACAGAGTCTAAATTAGAATCACCCTTTTCCAGTTCAGCATCTGGAGGATTACAATTGCTGTCTGCTGCTTCCAGGAATATCTGTGGTCGGCTCATTATGTTAACAGTGGGTTCTTCAGTTGAGTATTTTGGGAAGTTCAGTCCCAGAGTAAGATAAGCCCTGCTAGCACTTTTATCTTGCTGTGGACGTTGCAATCTATACTGCACTGCCATGCAAACTCTGTAGGGTGTAGGATAATCTATGCTGTTGTCCCTCCTTCTCCCAAACGGTGTTGACCCCATACCACTGCAGTCCTCTGGAATTTCTTTTTCTGCTACCTGACTTTTCTGTTGCATTGCACTTACTCCCGGTATCAGTATGTTAATCTTTGATCTTGTTTCTTACTCATCATCTGTGAATTTCTGGCTGATTATCTACCATCCTATCTGACTGCTGCTATTGATGTTAATATGCTCTTTGTTCTCCTATGTTTAGATATTCAGTGTTGTTTTGTCCATGCTTATCAGTCCCCATGTTTATTAAAACCAGCTATGGGAATTAACTTATTTTACCGATTATCCTGTCTCTAGAGGTGTTTTTTTTCTCTAGTTTAAAACTCCTGCCTGCTGTGATCACAGAAGGACATCTCCCATCCACAGAGAAGCATCTTTTTTCCATTAATGCCTTCTGGTGGTGGAACACCCTAAAACTTCCCTTTCAGTGTCAGCTCTTAAGCCATATGGATGACATTAACTTGTAATAGCTTTTCCTTCCTTTTGTAGCATTGAAAGAAAGTCTTCAGGGATGATGCTCCAAGTCTAAGCCTCGTCTCCCCAGGCTCTCTCTGTAGCCTAGAGGGAGGTAGGCACCTCCAGGGAGCATCTAAAATAGGTTCCTGCTCCAAATTGCCTTCCTAGTCTTAACGGCAGAGAGACTGTCCTCTTCTGGGCTAAATTTAGTCCTGAGCCTGGTTCATGCCTGTGGTTGAGTTCTCCGTCTGCCCACTGAGAGCAAGAGCACTTCATCTCTTACTGAAAGGCCAGAGGTAAACCTCTGGGGGGAAAAGAAACTAGAATACTCTTAGTAATAAGAATCAAATAAAGTGGTGTAAATAAACAGGGAGCTGAGGACAGTACAGTGGAGCAGCCAGTGACACAGGATGGAGAAGGAGATGGGGAAGCAGAGTATGATGGAGAAGAGTCAGGCCTCCAACACGTGAGCTGTGGCCTTGCAATCAGAAGCAGCTGAAAGACTTTCCTGGTGCAAAGACATCTTGCAGCATCTCTCCAAGCGGGAGGAATGAGTCCAGATTGCTGTGTCTACAGAATTATTGTTTTATTCCCCATTAGGAGGGTAGACACAAAATCAGGTTTCCACTCCAAGTTGTCTTATATTTTTAGCCTGTGATTGGATTGCAAATGCGCACTGGATATTTACATTTCTGGAAACAGGCTCTGGTGCTGTCATCTTAACCAGGATCCAAGTTAATTTGCTGAGCTTCCAGATGGGAACTGTTCATTTCTTTATTGCAAATTTGCAGGAATGCTTAATTTAATCTAGATTTTCTAGCTCAGTAGTTTGCCTATTCTGACATTCAAACATTTTTCTTACCTCCCCTTTTGCTCTTTTTTTTCTTTACTCTTGAGGTGAATTATCCGTTGTGCAGAATAAAGAAAATGGGTTTTGCAAAAGGAGCCACCTGTCCATCGTCCGTCTTGTGTGGAAGCTCTCGGGGAGCTCATTGTCCTTCCATTTCCTACGGAAGGTTTTCTAAGAGATTACTAAGTTCAAGGCATAGCTGGTAGAGCCTCTTAGCCCTGTTTCACTTGGTTTGTTGAGGCTCATTACATTTTGATAGCTTCTTTGTTTTAAACTATTTAATGATCACCTTATTCTGGTCTAGTGCATGTGCTGAATATAGATGTTGTTAAACTGTTGGTTCTTTCTCTGTTGTGGGTAGATAAGGATATTTGCAGGAGGAGGTTCATAATTTTCCTTAGCAACATTCAGCCTCCAGTGCATTGAGTGGCTTGTGATTGTGTTATAGCCATTTCTTTAATGAAATTTTAAACTACATATCTCTCTGCAATCGCTTCTGCCTGGGGTTCTTCGATAGCCATGCAAACACTATGTATATCCATGCTGTGGTGTACAGTGCACACTTAAGGAGCAGATGAGGTGCAGACAGGTAAGGCTAGCTCGTGAGCCAGCTCTCCTCTTCATTGCTGCAGTTTACATAACAGCTAAGACTGTGGTAGGAAAAAATGATGCACTGTGTTTTAGCTACTTCAGATTCAGAATGAGTGTATTGAACCAGCTTGAGGTCAACTTTATTATTTCTAATTCTTGTGTTATGAGTTCCCAGTGCTCCAAATAGCCAAATGGCATTCCAGAAAAACGCAGAAGTGCTGCAGAGGGAGTTTGCATCCCTAATCCCTGGAGACACAGCATGCCCAGAGCGACAGGCACAACTGAGAGGTTGTCTTGAGCAAGTCGGGTCGACCACCTGAAATACTGAGCCCATGGGTGGCAATGTACAAGAGCCTTGCGTGGTTTCTGTGTTACTTGTGGTGATGTAGCAGTTGAAGGAAGCTGGGGTTGGTGGGGAATATGCAATAGGAAACTGTCCTACATCACTCCTTGCTCAGGACTGTTGCCGCTGAGGCAGTGATGATGGGAATGACATGATAAGGTACCAGAAGACATCTTTTTGTTCTTCATCTGTACAACATAAAGTTTTGCTGCCCCCTTATCTGGGGCTCGGACCCCGGCGTGCTGGGGTGATGCTTTCAGCCAGGTGGTGCTCAACCCGTGCAACACTGGGGCCAAGAGGGGCGCTTGGCTAGTGGGGTAGGAGTCAGGAGACTCTGGCTGCTTCCTTCTGGTGTAAACAGCCATTGCTGCTTGTACATTTTGAAAGTGTCAGTATTGGTTTTATCCACAGCAGATCGGTGAACAGGCTTTGGAGTATCTTGTCAGGTGGTGGAAGTGGTGTGGCAAGGCTGGGGACTGTGTTTGTGCCTGGGAAGGCAGGCACAAGCTCAGCAATGCAGCCCATCCTCAGGACGAGGGGCAGGGGATACATGCTCAAAGGGTCAAGGCAAAACTTGGACATTCCTAGCACCACTGGCAGGCGGTGAAGCACCACAAAGGCAAAGGTGATGTGATGGAAATTATACAGTAAAAGATTATTTGGTTAACAGTTCTCAGGTCAACATCTCAGGTTAACAGGCAGTAACCCAAACAGGGTAGGCTTTCTTTAGGAGGAATATAGTAATGTGTAAATTCTTATCTTACATATTTGTTTGAGTACAACAAAAAATTACTACTGAGAGAGTTGGTTTTGTTAACTTACAGGAAATGAAATGACATGATAAATTTGAGTAGGAAAATAATATTTTGCATTATTTGACATTAAAATGGTATTATATTTTTTATTAGAGCATTGTTTTTTATCTTACTCTCCCACTATGAAATAGGATGAATATAAAGGAGAAAGAAACTGCATTTGTAATAAGAACAGAAGCTTCTGAAATAAGGGATAAGCTTGTTGTGTTGAAAAGGCCAGCCTGGAAGTTTTCTCCCTGTTATGCTGTGCATTCAAACTCATTATGACCCTTTAAGTTTCTAACAGTCTCCTCCTGTCTTAGGGTGACCAGGGCACTGAAAACATGGGGTTATACCTATGCCTCCCCCAGCCACAGCACCATCCGGTGTGCGTGTGTTGGGAGAACAGCTCAGCAAGGCCGCCCTGTAGCAGCCCGAGCTGGTTTGGGCTACCTAGGAAATCCTATTAAGTCAGGGGTGTCAATACAGTGTGCACAACTTTGGTGCAGAGGTGGCTATTTATAGCTGCAGTAAGAGTATTGTGTGCACAGGTCTTTTCTTTCACACCTAATCAGGGACCTTAACAGATTCACCGTCCCCTTTACCTGCTCAGCAGCTCAGGTGCCAGACCTCTGAGAGCACCAGTGTTTCAGCTGGAATCCTGGTCATCTTCTAAGACCGTCTGAGGGCCACTGTGGAGGAGGAAGTCCTGATTTTCCACCTGCTTCTCTGCACATCATTTCCTCCTCTCCTGACTCACTGGGTTGAGCCGTTTGGCTCCTGGGGCGTTGAGTGCCCTGCTGTCACCACGAGCCTTGCCATGGGAAAGAAGGAGGGACACCATGTGCGTGTCAGAGATGTCACTAAACTTCTGAAGCTCTTCTTGGTGATGAGTGAGCCTTTTGGGGCAAAGTGCATAGGATCTGGAGTTTGGAGGGACAGAGTGTGGCAGAGCTGCAGGGTCAGGGTAACAAGGCGAGGTGCTTGGTGTTCGTGGGAAAGATTTACGCACCCCATTGTCAGTTAATGTTTTTTTCAGGTCTGGCTGAGGAGATGAGAAGGACTCGCCTATAAGAAGTCTCCAGCCTGGGATAGTCCAGTGGCAGAGCAAGGACCTCCTTTGTGTGTGTGTGTTCACGATGTGATTTTAAGCTTTGGCTTTTGGCAAGCACACGAATGGTGTGTCAAGGAATTGCCACGAATTAGTTTCAAAATAACATAGCATTAGTGGAACACAAAAAGCAAAGCCACAAAGAGCAAAGACATTAGTGGAACACAAAGAGCAAAGACAAAGCTGCTCCTTCCAGCAGCTGGTCTGGGCTGGGGTCCCCCCCACCTCTGACAGCCCCCCCATATCCTGCCACAAAGTGTGATCAAATGTGTTAACAAAGCATATGAGATTTCTGCATTCTTACTGCAGTGCATCAAGCAAGTTGATTGTAGAGACTGTTGATTTTACTGGGTTTTTATATTCTTACTGGGAGCCATTTGTCAGTCTGCACAGAAATCTGGTTAGTTGAGAGTTGCTGGCTTTCTGATATGTGTTGGCCTATAAAGTGAAGGGTGCAGCAATAAACACAGTCAGTTGGGCTGCTGGAGAAGTCTGTAGGTTTCTTTGGAGGTTGGGAAGGAGAGGTCTTGACACTTTAATGCCTTTCCTTTGGGACCGTGATGGTGTTTGCCTCAGGAGTTCTGTGCCATCATCCTTTGAGGGGACTGGCAGCCTGTTTCAGCCCATGGTGTTGCTCTGCCAGGTGTCTGTGTCCACCGCTGTGGTGAGACAAGAGGGAGCATAACAAGCCCCTCTTGTTAGGGGTGGTCTTGTGTGGGAAGAGAGCAGGAGGCTGGTGTCATTGCAGTTTCAAATCCACTCTGTTGGCAAAGGGGTGAGACAAAGCCTCAGGCAGTGGGAGAGGGAAGACGCTGCTTCTGCAGAGCAAGGAAATAGGAAATTTTAGCTGACTAGTGCTTGTGCAATGTTTCCTTGCAGTAAGCACACTGCTCCTTGCAGAGCATGGTCTTTGTTAGTTAAGTAGGTTTAAATTCAAGAGTCCTTCAGGATTTGAGACACAGTATAAGGTCTTCCCTTCACCCAGCAAATACACCTCAGATACACCTCTGGCGCTGTACACAATTGGATAAAGCATGGACAAGGTAATGACACCCGCAACCTCGCTGCAATATTTTTGTGAAACGTCTCTAATGCAGCAAAAGCCTAGGGCTCTTCTCAGCAATGTCTTCTTCCTTTATCTTAGTTACAACAGAAGGCTTGTTTTTTAGTTAACGGTGTAGGAAAAGCTTTTGGCAATAAGAGAAGCAGAGGCTGTGGAAAGCTTTGCTCTCTGTGGTGAGGCATTCGGGATGAGGCTACCAGCATCACTCAGTGTAAGGTAGTTTGGAGCAACAGAGCAGTGCTGCTTGAATCCCCATCCTGGCATCCATGAAGGAGGCCAAGCCTCCATCCAGAGAGGATAAAGATGTATTTTTAACACTGTTTTGACAGGACAAGTTCAGCTGCTTGGTCAAGGTGAATCTGGGCTGCATTATGTCTGAATGGCATGTCAGCCTGTAGCCTCCTGGTCCCTTCTGGAAGCCCTGCTACATTGACTTGTTTTGAACACCCAGTTTGGCTGGTTGAGGTGAGCCAAGAAGACTGAGTGAGACTGAAGCAAGGGGTGGTTGTTAGCTAATGTAATCTGCTGTCCTAAAGCCAGCAGCTTACCATGTGTTTGTTGGGTTGGACTGTGAAAAGATGTTCCACTTCAGCTCTGCATCCTAAAATGCACAAAAATATTTGCCAGCTTTTCTGAAAGATTTTTGAATTAATTATCTGCAATTTTAATTAATTATTGAAGCTAGTTTTCGTCCTAGCATAGAGGAAGACTTAGTGGATGGAGTGACTCAACTGTCTTAGCTTCCACTTTTTCTTATTCACAAACATCTTATTATTGTTGAGGTTGTAGAGCAAAGCTTATGTCTTCAAGTCTTGTAATGCTTGAAGCTGGCCAGTCCATCCTTGAGCTGTTGTGCAATGGTATACCCACCAAATTTTTCATGTCTTGGAGGTAAAAGTCAGTAGTGAGATACTAAAGTTGAGGCAGATGCCTTATGATTTCAGGCGTCTAGTTTTATCTCCCAAGTTTGTTTTCATCAAAATGGTGGTTTACACTTGCTGTCCAAGCAGTATAGTATCCAGCGAGTAGTGAGGCATTTTTCTGCCTGGGATGAGGCATTGCCAGCATTGTCAGGGTGGCATGGAGCTGGCATGGCATTTGCAAATGATCGCTTATAAGACCAGTGCTGTGATTAATTAGTGTTTTCTGAGCTCTGAAGCAGTCATTTCTATATTAACAACGTTCATGTCTAAGTGGCACTCCGCTGGCATGAGGTTTCTCTTTGAACAAAAGTTGAAAGCAGGTAATTTTACGATTAAACACTGAATGTGTAGCCACATCAGGCTGTGGGCACAAACTGGGTCTGAGTTAGTGTATTTGCCCCCTTAAAGTTTTTGTCTCTTTGATGCAGAAGTCTTGCTGCTCAAGGCGTAGATATGTGTATGCTGACCTTGTGCTCCCCTTCTTTTTAAAGAACTTCTGTGAAGTTTCAATAGACACATTTTGCATACAGTATTTTTCAACTTTTACCTCTGAGGAATCTAAGTTCTGTTCCAAAAGTTCCTGTGGTAAACGATCAACCAGCCAGATGGTCTCGTCCTAACTCCAAAAATTCAACCTGAAGAGCTGTAGACTGCAAAGCTATCAGCTGGTCGGAAACCCTTCAACTCTTTCTACCTGCCTGCACCTCTGAAACTAAAGTTTGGGGTGTCTCTTGAGATCCCATAACTTGTTTATGTGAACATTCAAAGTTATTACAAGTAATGACATCTGAGGAGCTGTAGAAGAAAAGCAACAGCCAGCTCCTGGTTAGTAGGGATTCAAAGCTGTGGTGAACTTATGGGGAGGGATACATAATCCCACACTAGCTCTTCTTTCTATGCAGTGTCTGCAGCAAAGCTTTGGAGGTGTGAGCTGCAACTTTTGCCAGTGCTCCTGGATGTCCTGCGTGGTTTTGGAACAGAGCCACTCTCTCTGAGCTGTCTCTTCAGGCTTTACTTGCTTCGTGGAGAGACTCAATTCAGTGTTTCAGAGATTCTTATTTTTCCAGTGTAGGAACGGGGATACTGAGAGTCATAATGGAAATGTGTGGGGTGATGCAGTGACATCTGCTCTCCATCATTGTCCGGGAATGTTTGAGTGTTGGAAGGATGTAAAATGTAAAACCCATCAGTGGGTGGAGTGAGGGCGAACATGTGGTTTATGCATGTGGTTTTGCTTTTTAATTAAGGGGGGGAAAAAAGCTAAAAATAAACTGCTGGCTCGCCTCCACTTCCTGGTTCACACAGGGCTGCAGAGAAGTAGCTGAAGGGATGTGGTAGCCAGCCCAGAAACCCCCCTGTCTGAGCCCAGGGTGTTTGG
Organism: Pseudotriccus pelzelni; assembly: GCA_035584735.1. Lineage (NCBI taxonomy): Eukaryota > Metazoa > Chordata > Aves > Passeriformes > Tyrannidae > Pseudotriccus > Pseudotriccus pelzelni. Next base: position 100,718,647 of record JAWMRA010000113.1, read on the forward strand.
AAGGACAAGGTGAGGGGGAAAGTGGGGTCAGCCAGCACCGTCTTGGGCAGCCAGTGGGGAGTGGGGCTGGTGGCACAAGACTGGCCCTTCTCTGGGTGCTTGGGGGAGACACTGCTATCAGTTGGTATGGAGGCACCCTGTGGGTGTCTGTCCTGCATTGGGTGGCTGTGTGAAGTCCCTCCATGCCCATAAATACTTGTTGTGGGTAAATGTTTAAGTCCTCCATCAGTCCCAAGCGTATGTTTTGGCAGTGAGGGAAGGGGTTGGCTTTAAACCCTAAATCCCAGAAAGTAGTTTGAGTAGTTTAGAGGTCGAGGTGAATTTGGGTGAGTGAGCAGAGCAACGGTGAAGCCATCACAAACCTCTAATCTAATTGCAGCCTCTTGTTCTAATGAAGCAGTGTGGTGTTAGGGTGGTGTAACTGGCACCAAAACTTGGCCTGAGAGCCACCAGAACACCATCCAACAGCAGCTGAGCCGGCTCTCAGAGGGCTTTGCTCTGCAGATCTGGAGGAGCAGTGGGTGCTGGTGTGGTTTGCTGAACTGGTGCTGGGAGAGCTGCAGATGGGAAGCGAGAAAGGCAGCGAGGGCCCTGCTGAAATGACAGGGCAGCTGTGTTCGCCAGGAGTTGCCCTGGGAGTTTATTTTTTCATGAAGGATGCTACAACATTTTTCGTTTGTTTGTTTTTTGGGGAAGCCTAATTGTGTAGGTAGTGTGCAGGTGATTAAAATGTTCATAATACTAAAGTGTTGATAAGTTGACAAAAGCAATAGGAAGTTGCATCATTTTCTCTGCTCTTTACAGGCAGGATTGAAACTCCTCCAGCTTGTGTCAGTAAGTCATTACAGAGCTGGTTCTGGCCCCAGCTGTCAGCAGGGACCTTTATGTTCTCCATGTGAGCTAAATTCAAACTTTGTTTGAGCCTCCATGAGCCTGCCTCACTTGTCTTAAATCCAGAAGCTGATGATTTGGAAAGATTTGTCTGAAAATCCTCCTAAATTTTATCAGTGATTTTGTGTCATTGGTCCCACTGACATATGTATCATCTGTGTATTTACATTGCATATTTATACTTCACAGCTTGGTAGTTCTCAGAGGTTTAGAAACCTCCTGGAAAAATTTGCACTGAGCACTGAAGCTGCCTGATGGAGGACTCAGTAGCTTTGATCCTTTGTGATCTCAGCTTTCTGGCCTTTATTAATGTATTTTTGCCCCAGCCAGAAGGAGATGGTTCTTGCAGGTTCAGCAGTGGGCTGCTTCAATGGCACCAGGGAGATACAGGCTTGCCAAGCAGTGGGTTGCACATCTGGGGTGGCTGATGAGAAGCATCTGACATTTTAAAAGCATTAGATGATGATGGATATTATATCTGTATGTAAAAAGTACTTTTAAAAGTGCCTGGAGGGGTTTCAGGATGCCCATCTAGCTGGCAAAGCATCTGAATGGCAGAGCTGCATGGTGAAGCATCTTGCCATACTTGGAACTTTTCTGAGCAAGGATGTGTTGGCAGACATTTAGTTTCTGGAAGGCTGTAGTTAGTTTTTTGTGGGTAATGGTGAAGGGAGTGACCATGGGTGGAAGGAGAAGCACGGCTGGTCTGGTAGAACAGGGCAATCTGGGTTTCTTTCCTATTCTTCTCTAAAGAAAGCCCCAGCCCTGGAGGCTTTGTCTCTGCTGCATGGCCCTGTGGGGATGCTCTGAGCTGTGGCCACTCAGTACTAACACATCCAGGGAAGAGATGCTCCTGCATTGACTGGTGTGGTGGCAGGAGGGCTGGGTATTTGTTTAACGATGGCTGCCATCACCTCGTCCTTGTGCTGTTGCAGCCCAGGGATATCTAAGGGATGCTTTTTATTAACTGCAGATTATTCATCTGCTTGGTTTGCCTCTGTGGGGTAAGAACTGGTTATAGTACAGGGATTTCCTTTGGTGTATCTGGCAGATTCACCTTGAATTTTGTGACTAATTGCTGCAGCAATTGAATTTGGTGTCTGAAGACAGCACTGCAGTCATGCATGATGGGAGGGGACAAAAGTAATTTTTCTATTTAGTTCCTTTGAAGACTTCATTTAATCTGGCTGGTTAGACCAGTTTTGTTGGTTGGTTGGGGTTTTGATATTTTGAGGTGTGTATGTGTTTGAGTCTTTTTTGTTTCTAAGGAAAAGAAAAAATAATCACTCCTTGCCTCTTTAGTGTAATGTAATTAGACAGGGGAGCAAGCTATTGAATGGCTCCGGCTAAAGCTGTGAAGTAGTATTTTTGACTTCATACTGTTGTATGAAGGATTTTTCTTTTTCTGCCTTTATGATGCTGACTGCCCATTTATATTTTAGCATCTGTTCCTGCAAGAATGTGGAAGGAAATGAGCTGGTTCAGCAGAAACTGAAACCCAAACTAATCTCACGCTGTAGTAAATTCTCAATGGCCTCATTGTCCGTGGGCATTTCAGCAGCAAACCCAGGGATAAAAAACCCCAAACCCAGTATTAAACGGCCAAATAGATGGCAGAGAATGCACCAAAGTCTTTTTGTTGTTTTCCGCAGCATCCTGCAGGCTCCGTGCTTGTTGCCCCCGAGCACAAAGCTCGGCAGCAAACCACCAGGAGCTTTGTGCTGCAGCTCAGGTCGCCGGGCGTGGGGTCCTGCAGCCGGTGGTGCCGGAGCCTGGATTCACTGTCACCTGGATTCACTGTCACCGGCAGGGCAGCCGGTTCCTGCCAAAGCTCTTTATGAGCTTTCCGCGGCTGGCTGCCATGCATCCCACAGAGTCCTCCTGTCCTTTCACCCTGTGCTTCCCCACTTACATAACTGACTTAGGCATTATCCTCCCTGCTCTCCTTGCCTGCCTTCAGCACTCCTGCATCACTTGGCCTCTTTGTTTCAATAAATAACTTTCCAACCAAGTCACTCCTTAGGTGAGGCTGGAAGTATTTTGAAGCAGAGGCACCAAGTTTACATTCTTGACTGTTTAATTTTGCAGATCTGTTTCATACCTAAACTCACTGGGATTATTTACTGAAAGTATATGGAGAATAATATTTCTGATTAAAAAAAATTCTGGTAGCTCATGAACCCACGGTGCTTTCTCTGGTCAGAAACTGAAAGTGGAATGGATTTTTTTAATTGCTTTGTCAGACTGAGAGAAGTGTAGAGATTAGTAGAGCATAAACAGAAGGAAGCAAAGCAGCTCTCAAGTGTTTTAATGATCTGAGTAGCTAATTTGTTTAGTATGAGTTGTCATTGAACCTTCAGTATGGCACTTAGGGTTTTAGTTTGTTAAATACAAATCAATAAATCATGGAAGTGGATTTTCTAGCAATTGTGGTCCAGTGTATCTGCGCATACATTCTTCAGTCCCACATGCAGAATTGCTCAGTCCACGTTGGTTATTCCCCAGCTGGGCTTTTGCTTGCAAGGTGTTGTCATGTATGAAGGAAGTGATCCTGCCCCTCTGCTCTTGTGAGGCCCTACCTGGAATATGACGTTGAGCTCTGGAGTCCTCAGTGCGGGAAGGACATGGACCTGTTGAAGGGAGTCCAGAGCAGACCATGAAGATGATCAGAAGGGTGGATCACCTCTCCTGTGAAGACAGGCTGAGAGATATGGGTTTGTCAGCCTGGAGAAGGCTCCAAGGAGACCTCATTGCAGCCTTTGTTGTGGATACCCCATTCCTGGAAGTGTTCAAGGCCAGGTTGGATGGACCTTTTAGCAACCTTGTCTGGTGCAAGGTGTCCCTGCCCATGGAAGGAGAGGTTGAACTGGATGATCTTTAAAGGGTCTCTTCCAAATCTAACCATTCTGTAATTATGTGATTATTCCAGTGAGATCTGGTACCAAAATCTGCATTTGTTTACTGGCAAAGGCTAATATTTATACTGTACTTTAACAGCTGTTGGCACTACTGCTTGGTGAAGGTAAGCAAAATTCCTCTGTCTGAGTGGAAAAAATGTTCTTCAAGTTTAAGACATAAGACCTCTAATATTTTCAGTCAGGGTAAATTTAATGATATTTTATGGGCTGGGAGGCAACAGTAGGAGAAAGGACCGTAACCTTTTGAAGGAAAGGAAGCTTATATTTTTTTTAGGCTTGCCAAGTACTGCCATTTATCAGGCAGCTTCTCATTACTCCTAGCCCCTGCCCTTGGACCTGCTCAGGACTGATTTGAAAGGACTTTCCACCTCATCAGTGCAGGGTAATGTTTGCTGCTGCAAGATGTGTTTCTGCAGACAGCTGCCTGGCAAGCAGGGGAGTCCCATCAGCTGCCTTACAGCTTAAATTATCCACTTTTTGGCACAGCAACAGTCTCTTTTTGGCCTGGTGCATGGTGCCTGGCACGGCAGAAGCCAGATCTAAGCTGCTACTTCTCTGCATCACAGCAGGAGCACTCCAGCATCCTGCTTTTGTGTTGGGACAGCCACCAGCAGGTGTGATCCCCCTTGCAGAGCCAGAGCAGCAGGTTTGCCACTGGTTAACTCTAAACTGTACCAGCCTAAGATGTGCTCTTAGCAAAGAAATAGGAACTCCAACTGCTTGAAACCAGGCTACTCGTGTCAAATGTAGCGTGGGCTGGAGTGTGTGCATGCCATGGATTTCTCCAGGAAAGCAGCAGGCTTGGAAATGCTGCCAGCAACAGCAGCGTCAAGACATTGAATGTGTTTTAGTGGGGTTCTTTGTGGGTAGAGAGTGGTGTTCTGTTTTTGAGGAGCTCTGTAAGCTCTGCCTCAGGTGCTCCCAGCAGCCTCTGCAGCTTCACGGTGCAGCCTGCAGGAACATGCTGCCACAGCTCCCCTCCCTGCTGGAAAGAGCAGTTTCTGTGGAGATGCAGTCACTTTCCATAGGAAAAGTCAATTTGGGAGTTTTGTGCATACATAAATTTTATTCAGTGGCATGCCAAGACATGTAGTGGCTTGACACTTTTTCACGACTCTCATGTCAGCAGTGATGCGAGCTCCTGGCTGAGCAGACTTGTGCCTGGCCAAAACTACCTGCGTGTCCCAGTGTACATCCAACCACTATGGCACAGCCCAAAGTTTTGGAAGACTTGTGGTATTTTTGCACAGTTTCTCCCCATCTGTTTGCTTGTACAGTGACACAATCCAGAGAGCCTTTCTGTTTTGCAGAGGGTCATGTTGTGTTGCTCTGGTGTAAATGCTGCTTGTAGCTAGGGGAGAAGTTGTATCAGATCCCTGTGGTTCCACTGATGGCTTAGAGCAGCAAAGGACACACTTCTCTTGATGTAAAATTTTTTAAAAAGGGGGGTAAAAGTGCTTTTCTCAGTGGCAAATCTCTCATTGACTACAAGCACCATGTGTCTGTACGTGTGCATGTACATGTCACTGAACTGCTTCCCCTGCCCCTACAGTGGATCCCAAGGCTCCTCACACTCCAAGGGGGCTACAACCTGCTTGTAGCATTCAGGGTATTTTCAGTCACCTTTTTCACTGCTTTAGTAAAGGGGGTTTTTTTAATTGTATTTTCAGAGCAAACTGCCTGATGGCCTTTCAGTTTGTTACAGCTATTCCTCTGATGTGCCAGATCTGAATCTCACCCTTTAGGAGGAAAAAACCCTAACTTTATTTTTAATAAAAGAGAAATATATGTCTGTGAGAAGTTGCACTTGCTGAAAATATTTTCTAGTACACAAATCCTGTTGAATAGCAAATAGAGAGTGATTGTGGTCTCCCCTAGTTGAGGGTGTGGTTAGATTTGGTTGGTTGGTTTTGTACAACCCTGCTGTTTTGTTTATAAAACAAATACACTGTTATTCCCTGTTCATGCACTGGGTAAGTAGTAGAAGAGGTCCTTCTTGGTCACCAGACACTTAGAGCTGGAGGAGAAACTGGAATATCCTTGTATGACTTGTACCACTAGGTTTTACATGTGGAAATGTTCCAAAAACGTGTTGGATCACTTATTTCTTGACATTATTTTTCCACTGAGCTTTATGTGTTTTCCATTAGACCTTCTCAGCAGATGGGTTTTGAAGCTCCACGTTTGGGGGTACGCAGATCAGGTATCTGGTCCCATGACACTGCCATTTGCCATCAACATGCAAGAAGATCAGGACATCATTCTGAGACAGTAGGATACCCCTGAGGGTGGCAGGCACAGAAAAGGCAGGGGGAGTCCGTCTCTGTACAGGAGAGAAGCCGTTCATCGGGAAGCACAGAGGAGAGCCCAGGCAGAGCTGAACACAGATTGACCCAAGACACTAAGGTCAAAAGGCAAATCTCCTTCTTGGATGAGTTCCCAGTGCAGATAAGGAAATTTGATGTCGAGGTGAGACCTTGTCCAAGATGGTGTGTGTGCTGCCAGTGGCCAGGAGTCAGGAGGCTGTCACTGAATGAAGTGCAGGGGAGGATTTCTGTGACAGGGAGAAAGAAAAATGAGTGTCTGAGAGGAGGCAAAAAGAGCCTAGTCAGTTAAACCAGGAAAGCCAAGGCTGATGTGGGAGTGATGAGTCTCTATTGGTGTGTGTAGCAGAAGGGAAGTTGTAGAGAAGTCGATATTAGCAAATATAATGGCCAGTCTTCGTGAACGAAGATCCGGGGAAGGTCTTTACACCTTCCAGCCTGCGCATTGGATTTTTTAGGT
>JAWMRA010000113.1:100725339-100743639 GCA_035584735.1 Pseudotriccus pelzelni
CGAGCTCCACCTGCCCGGGGAGTGTCCCTGGCTGGGATCGAACCCTTGGCCTCGGCAGTGAAGGTCCTGCAACCTAATACACTGAATACATTTGGGCTGGAAGTTAGAAGATGATTTTGAGCCAGTAGGAGTGAGGCCATGACTGGGGTGCTGGGAGCAAAGCCTGGCCAGCTTTTGGGATAAAGCGCAGGAATAAAGTCTATGAGTACATCTGCCACATCAAGGCCTGAACATGATATTTCCAAGAGGAGCAGCTCATCTTTGGGAATACTGAAAATAATGAATACTGACTGCATTAAAGTATAAGTGTGTTGAGACACATTCACTTCTGCACTGAAGCCATTAAGGCAAAGCTGAGTAATGGAAGCTTATAGGATATTAAGACAGCTTGGAAACGAAAAACGGGGAAATAAACTGTAATAGCTAAGTTGAATTTGCAGGCACAGTGGCACTCAGCATCTTTGTTTCAGTGCATGCCTGTGGTGGATATGCCACCTCTTCAGGGCTGGCACTCAAGCAGGTCTGTCTGTCCCCTCGCTCTTGGCTGTGAGTTTGCTGTTGGCATGGGCTGTTTTTTACTGTACTTTGCCTTATTTCAGCCCAACAGAGTCGCCTCCTCAGCTGAGTGCTCACCATATTGCCATGGTGTAAATTACTAGAGAAAATGCAGGAGTTTTATAAGAACTGTACATTTACTGAAGGCAGTTTGTTGTCACAAGAGACATATTCTGAGTCGGAAGGGACCCACAAGGATCATCAAGTCCAAATCTTAAATGAATGGCCCATCTGGGGATTGAACCCACAACCTTGGCTTTATTAGCACCATGCTTTAGCCAGCAGAGCTAATCTCAGGGTCCAATCATGTGGCAGATAATGTCTACAAGAAATAGTTTTGACTCTTTCCATCCTTTATTAAACAGGGCAGGAGTTGATAACTTTCTCTCTGAAATTTAGACCAAGTGCAATTTTGATGGCTGTCTCAACAGGTCAGAAATCACAGATGTCTGTTCCAAAGTGATGGGTAATTGCTTTGTGCAAAGCCAATCATGAAATAATTTTTTTCCTCTAGGAATGTAAAGTTTGCTTATTCAATCCCATTTCAGAGCAGTGCCATTTCTTGCTGTAGCAGAAATGTGTGCACAACTCGTTTCTTTCTGACTTGCCTATAGCTCTGTTTTTGTTTTGAGAATATAATTTGGAATATATTTTTTCCACATTGCTTCTTAATCTGTCTAGCCTGATATTTTCCAAACCTGTGGTTTCCTTCCTTCTCTCCCTTATTTTCTCTTACTAAATCTTCCAGCTCATGGAAGGTATCTGAGATATAGGTTTAAGAAATTTTTACACAGAACAAGTTGTCTTCTATTGGGTTAATAGGCAATGGGTGCCCTAGCAGACTAAGGATGTGTTGAAAAACAGCAAACAGGCTTCCTGCTGTGGGCTGATGCTTAGCGTGGATAACAGACCAGATGAGGGTTGTTACAACTGAATAGGTACGCTAAAATGGACAGATAAGGTAATTGATATGGTAATGTACAGAGGTAAGATCGGTGTGTTTGCAAATATGTATTACTGTGTTTAGGGTCTGATTCAGTTACAGCTGAGCAAAGTAAATATTCCATTGGTATTCATTAGGAGTGAAGTGGGGTTTTTTGTCAATGCCAGTTACTTGCTTATCAGTTGCCCAACCTATGGATTACCCTGGCCCCAGTGTTCATGGTCTATATGTGGGACTGTGGTAGACGCTGGAGGGAGGCAAGAAGGGAAGGTCTGGTGTGGTTGCTGAGGTGTGGAGGGAGGAAAGGAGATGGGAGGGATGGATGGAGCAGGTTGAATGTCCCAGTCCATCAAAATAAAGGTGCTGTTGCAGCCCTATAGGCCATACAAGGGAAGGCTAAAAGGTAGATGGGTCTGAGAAATAGTGTAATGTTGAAACGGCCTTGCAAAGTCTACATGTACACTTCGATTTTCCTTTTTCAGGAAAGGATGTGCTTGAGGGGCAAGTCTGGCTCTGCACCTTTGGTGGCAGAACTGAGGGCCCTGTCCAGGGCTTTTACAGGCTTTTTTTGTGTAGATGGTGCCAGTCAAAATGGGACTGTGGGCAGCCTAGCCTTCCCCTTCTCATCAGCATGTTGGGAACTGCGGCGGAGTAGCCGCATTCCCTGGGAGAGCTCCGTCTGCCTTCAGCTAGGTCCCAGACAGGTAGGACTTTGTTCCATCAGCAACTCTTTTGGTCTTCAGCAGAGCTCGGGAGGAGGTTTATTTAAAGCCCTGGTCCTTTCTGTGGAGTATAGGAAGTAGGAAGCACTTCCTCCCCGTAGATCACTATCCAAAGCTTTTGTCCACTTTTTTACAGTCCCACCCTGCTTGGAGTCACTCCAAAACCCAGCACGCCAGGGCCATGCACTATTGTTCAACAGGGTCATCCTTAACTGCAGCTCCTCTTCTTTTCCAAAATGGAAAGTTTTTAGCACCAAAACACTGAAGAGCTCTGCCCTGGACTATGGGATGTATAAATGCCTGTCTGTCCACCCTTCCCCACCATCCCTCCTGCAGCTGGAAATGTCGGTGTTGCAGAGAAAATACAGGGCTCAGTCTTTTTTGGGGAGTCTATTTGATGCTTGCCGCTGAGTTTTAGTTGTGAAGAAGGTCTCACAGTAGGTCTGACAAGTCATCTCTGCAATAGAGGGTCAAGAAACTAAAAAAATAGTGTTAACCACAAGAATGAAAGGGTCTAAAATGCTTTTAAGGTACTTCTTTAATGCTTTTAAGCATTAATGCCTACGCTCATCAGGGGCAGGGAAATGTGGGATTATTTCTGTTGTTCTGGGTTTAATAAAGTCCAGCAACGGGATCATGCCTGTGTTTGCAGAGGGGAGAAAGAAGAGACTGAATGACAGTCTCAGTCAGGGCAGAGTGTCAGCTGGAAGATCTACCTAGTGCTTCCATGGTCCAGACTGCCTTCAGCTGAGCAAAGCTTCACCTTCTGGCAGGAGCCTCTTCTCCAATGTCCATGTGACTCCAAACATCTATACTGGTTGTGGAATTGACTCCTCTGACCCGAAAGGTGGTACCTTTGCAGGCCTTCCCTTTTCAACATACAAACTGCCAGCACAAAGCTGTTAGCAGGCTTCAAGGGAAAGGGAAGTGGCCTTGCTGTCCTGTGCTGAAATGTGATGTGTGCACACCCCAGGAGAAGGCATCACTTCAGAAACTTTCAGTTAGTGCACCATCCTCCAGCATCGGAGTCCTCCTTTTAACCACTGCTGTGGCCTTTAAACACTTTTTTCCTGTTCCTTTCAAGAGGAAAAAATAAATGATAAATTATTGTGTTGATCTTACACAAATGTTGGATTTACGGAAAGGTCTTGTTGACGTGGTTTCTCACACAGGATACCTTCTCCTCCTGCAGAAAAGTTGCTGAAAATTTCCAGGAAAATAGATAATGTCATCCTTGGGGAAGAGAAATTAAAAAAAAAAAAAAAGAAAAAGACAAAAAAACCCCCACCAAAGCCCAGTCTGTTTTGGACCTTGTGTGGATCTTGGTTAGCAAAAGATGCAGAATTTGGTCAAGGTGCTTCATTTAGTAGGATTTCTTTAGCACTGTTAGAAATCAAGCAGAGTAGTTGTTGATAACAGTTGTAGCTTGGCGGCGTCTTTTCAGAGACAGAGTTATAAATTAAAAGGTCACAAAGTGGCTGAGGTCAGTATCCTGGTGTGACCATACCCAGGAGAGCTTATCTGTCCGTGGCCTGATATGTTAAAACCTTACGGATTAGGTGCTTCTTTTTTTTTGTCTTTGCTAAAATGAAGTTCATGAAGATTGTGCCATCTGAGAGAGAGACCTTAAGGGGGTATCAGGAGTAGATTTTCTCCCTCATCACCTTCTCCTCACATGAACATGAACGTTCATCTTCAGCATTACTGTTGAGAGAAGGCCCATTTCCTGTTTTTCCAGTCAGGACCTTCACCGATGCGGCACCGAGGCGGTGGGACAGGATGCGCCCCATATGTGCTCTCAGGTGGAGGTCAGCTCTTCTCATCCCACGCCTGTTGGGATGCTTCCTGCTTCAAAACCATCAGATCTCCTTCCTGTTGCTGTACCCAGTTAGGGAAGAAAATACACCCATTTGGCCACTACTGGCATCACTTAGATACAAATATAAAATTCAACGTGATTTGATTTTCCATTTGCTATCTTACCCAGCCTGGTAACAGAGACTCAGCTCCAGGCAGCCCTCACCCGCAGCGCTCAGAAAAGCACATTTGGTGTGGATATTGCTGGGGATGGAGCCCTGTGGTGGAGGTTAATGAGAAAAGTGATGTCTTGAGTGCAGATTGCATGGTTTGCTTCCAAGATGATTTGTATTGGAGTGTTAAATGCTACACAGAAATGCCAGAAGAGAGAAAGTACTTTCATAGGGTTGCTCTTGGTGCCCCTAAAAATACCAGTCTCCTCTGTCTCCTCTGATATGGAGCACTCCCTTTCTTGGAGACAGTTATATTGCTCTTCTGCATAATTTATAGTGAACGCACTTAAGAGCAAGTCATACTGTTGAGTGTGAGGATTAATGGAAGTTGCAACTACTTAATGGGTGGGCTGGGACTGGAGTTGTCCTGCTGTGCTGCTGCACCAACCTCCTCTTGCCTTGTTCTTGACTGCTGGGAGAGTCCAGTCAGCACAGTCCCTGACAGCTCAGTGAAGGGGTGGTGCCCATTTTTTATGGATTTTGTAAGAACTACTCACAGAATCTTATGGTTTGCTGTTTTCTAGAGCTACTTTCCCATTTTTAAGGATGGAAATTGAAGAGGTGAGAGAAGGTATTACTTGTATCTCTGATCAGAAGGGCACATTGTGTTCAGGGTCCATCTAAACAGGAACACCAACACTCTGCTCATCCCTGTGAACATTCAGTCTGGAGTTCATGCCATCAGGGCACTGCCTTGGGCAAACACCCACGTGTGCCCTCGCACACGTTGCCTGTGGGGAGCCACCAGCCTGGGTGTGCCTTGGCACGGGCAGACCCTGCCACGTGGAGAGGACAGCAGGACGTTGCCCAGATAGGTGTTCACATCCCAGCATAAATGTTTCTGGAGTTCAATGCAAGGTGATTGCCATTGTATTCTCAAGGCGCAAAAGCCTATGGTTCCCCTGACACTAACTACACACAGACCTTGCATCATGTCCCTGATGTGGTGCTCTTGTCCAGAATGTGTACTGGAGACATGACTTTCCTGCTCAGGATAGTAGTTGCTGCACTTTTGGCTCCTTGATTTTAAAAATTAATTTTAAAAAATCCCTATGAGGTTCGTACAGTCACCTGCACCAACTTAAGTAATATCCTTAGCTAGTATAGAGCTTGGACCAGAAGATTTGGTCTTCTTCTGCTTGAATTGCTTTATCCAGGAGAACCAGGTTCCTTCTTTACAGGTGCAATAATGTTCTCATGGAGTTATTTTACAGAGATTCTATTGCACAGGATTTTAAAACTCTGCAAGGAAAAAAAAAGTTAAACTCTAGGTTTGCTGTTAGATTTTAAACGTCAGTGGTTGTTTTTTTTTCATTTGGCAAACAGGAAAATGAAGGTGTGAAAGAATTTGATTATTGTTATTAGTGGTTACTACTGAAGGGGAAAGAGAACACAGTTTTGAAAAGAATTTTGGTTTAGTGGAGTGCATTTTTACAAGAAATTTAGCCAGTGGCTTTTTGTACTATTTCAAGTGATAATTGATGTTAAAAAAAAAAGGTACTTTAGAAATGGATGCATTTATATTAGATTTAAGATTTTTTGAAAAAAGAAAAACCCAGGTAGTAGTAGAAATTGTTAGCAATAGCTGTGCATTTGGTCATTGAAAATGTTGGTGACAATGAGTCTTTCTTTTTGGTTGGTATTCTTTCTGCTTGGTGTTTCAGTACTTTCAGTTAATAAGTGTTGGTTGAATTTTCATTAAAGGTAGCTGGTTGGCATATCTCTAAAGCCACATTTTGGAGCATCTTTTCGCTAAGCATACCCCTGCTAAATAATGGGGAGTTTTTAATTAAAAAAAGAAAAGTTTCTTTTCACTCTTTGAAAGCAAACCCAACCCTCTTTCCTGCTCTGTTTCAGATTAGCTACCCTGAAATGCCCTTGATTCCTCCAAGACCTGTACCTCAGCACAGCACCGGCAGCTGGGGAAGGAAAGGATGTCAGATCTCTTCTTTATTTTTCACTTAGGCATCATTATCAGTGAGGATGGTCTCACAGACCTGCCCTCTGAGGGCTGGTTATCATCTCTCACTGTCTTGTTAGCTAGTGTCATTGTCCCAAACTCTCCATCTTTTCCACATGAGTGGCTCTGCTGCTGCAGGATTTGCTCAGGGGCCATTATCTGGCTCTTGTGACTGCCAGAGTTTGGCTAATTCTTCTGAAATTTAATCCAGGTTCCTTTCTCCCAGAGGCTGTGATTATTCTGTAGAAATTTCCTCTGTGATTTACTTTCATCAATTAAATAAATGCGCCATATGAAATTTTTTAAATCTATTGACAAAACAGCCCACGCTAATTCTGTGGGTTTAATTACATTAAAAATGTAGTGTCCTGTGCTAATTTTTGTCACTTTTCTTCCCTTTTTCTAAAAACGTTCTCTCTTATTTCCCAGTTTCCATCAGGCACCTTCCCCTATCCTGCAGGCCAGTATTCACAGAGCTTTATTTAAAATTATGTATCACAAATAGTATATTCAGTGAACATGATGTGGGTTTTTCCTCATGCAACCCAACCTCAGAAAAAGACCTTGTGCACTAAGAAAGACATTGTGCTGACATGTTTATTACCTTGCAATATTGTGTAAACAAACTAATTTCTTTTAAGCCTTGCCAGCTTTGCACAGTGTCTGAAAAAATAGGGCTAGCTGCTTCTCCCTTGGTTTTGTTGGAAAAAAAAAAAGGACAAAGGGAGGAGATGGGGAAAATCCACTCATGATTTTCTTTTCCTGTCCGCAATCACAAGCTGTATTGCTGCCCAGTCTGCTCCCACCCAAATTAACCCAATTTCCTAATTTACTCAAAATATTTCTGTGCTTTTCTTACTGCATTGGGAATATTTGCCCTTTATAGTAATAAACGCTCCTCCCTGAGCTGGAGAACTTTATGGAGAGCTCCCCAAGGAACCGCCACTTTTCTGGTGCCAATACAGGTCTCATTTTTTCCTCATTAGCAGCAATACATGAATGTTTGGGGTTGGTTTGTGTTTCTTTTGTTTCTTTTCCGTGAGCTTGTAACCATGCCCTCACTGGCAAACTCTCATCTTCTGGTGATGTGGGTCAGTGTCAGCGGGTGCAGTGGGTACCAGCGAGTGCGGCAGGTATCAGCGTGCTCCAGCACCTTGCTGTGCCTCCAGCAACTGGGAAACTCCTGCCACCATGATCTGCAACTGCCTCTTCACCACACACTGATGATTCCAACGTAAAATGGTTCTCAGGTTAATGCAATGATGCTCGATGTCAGTGACTAATTGATTTTTCCCTGTAAATTGGGAATATAATCCTGAGTAAAGTGGCTTCAATAGATGGGAGCAATCCAGAGACCTGTGAGTCTCTCAGCCCTTGCAGCTGACTCCATGAAATGAACATGCCATCCTGGAAATAGTGCTCTCACATAGCTATTTTGAGGATTTGAGTCTTTGTAATTATGTCTTTCTTTGGCAAGCTGGAGGTAGTAGGTGGTTATTTATAATGGGTTTTCATCCCAGATGTGGAACCAGGTTTTCAAGACCACACAGTTCCTGGGTATGTGTTTATGGATAAACTTACCCTATAAGGTGGCTCGAGGTCTCTTACCAATTCACTCCACCTTTTGGAAGGACATTCAGTGTACATATCTGAAATCTTACTGCGTTTTCTGGATCTGAAATGTGAGTGATGCACGGTGTGGTCCTTCCCCTTCAGACACTCTTTTTAATATACTTCTGAAAAGGATTGAACTTAAAAATAAGTTGCAAATAAGCAATGTTCTTTATTTAAATATTTAAAGGCATGATAAGTCATTGGAAGTGAAAAATTTTAAAATTTATTTATTTAGAATGGTCTCTTCTTTGCTTGACAGGTTTTGTTTCTCTTTCTGTTTCCCCGAAGGCAGCAGCGGAAGCAGCTTCAGCCCCTCCTGGCATCAGCCTTTCGCATCTCAAACTTGCAGCGTTTCTGCAGGGTTTAAATTTTTCGCGGCATTATTGTTTGAGGTTTCTCTTTCATCTCGCTGCTTCTATTATTTAGCTTTTCAAGGGACAAAGATACTCCTTTTCACACTTATCGAAACACTTTGTCGAAAGGTGTTACTTTTGGCCCCACATCTGCAGCCTGGGAAGATGAAACAGGTGCTGCAGTGGCTGGTATGTGGGTGTCAGCTTTTGCTGCAGGAAAGAAGTTCACGAGTTTACCAGGCAGGACCAGATATCTATAGCAACGTATTTGTATATCCTGTGCCTTCTCTGTTGCAACACTCGTTGCTTAGGATACTGGCATTAAAACATGTAACAAAATCTGCTCTGTACTCCGGAGTTCATTATCTGCCCCAGCCCATGTAACTGCGCATTTCCCCTCCCAGTTCAGATCAGAACCACTGACCAGCCCTGGGCAAAGCATGGTCCAGAGGATGTTGTTATAATGCTGTTTTGCATCCTGTTGATACATGATTTTTTTTTACCACTAAACATTTTCACTAGATGGTGTCCAAGAACCCATCTCCCTCTTGTGGCTTGGACCACGGGAGCTGGAGGTTTCCTAAACACATCTGTGCGTTGGCTGAGTTGTTGAGCTCTGATGCTACCAGAGCACAAAACATTTTCCCAGAGGGTGTGTTCCTGAAGTGTGGCAGCACAGATCTTTAGTGAGTGAGGCTTTCATTTGGACTACTTGTGGAGGGTTTTTTGGCTTTTTGGGGCTTTTTTTTTGGGGGGGGGGGGGGAGTGGAGAGAAGAGGGGGGTGTTGTGGGGTTTTTTTTGTTTGTCTTATTTTGTGGGGAGTTTTTAATAAAAGGATCAAGCTAAAAATAGAGCTTCAGGACAAGGCACCACAATTTCTGAATTGCAGGATCTCTTTATGGCTTTCATCTTCACCTGGCCATAGAAAAAGGATATTGGAGCTATTTCATAGCATGATTGAGGTTAGTAGGGATGTCTTGAAATCATCCAATCCACCCCTCCCTGCTCAAGCAGGCCTAGGTTGTCCAGGACCATGTCCAGTTGGGTTTTCAGTGTCTCCAAGGTTGGGGACAGTTTCTCTGGGTAATCCACACCAGTGTTTGACCACCATTGCTATAAAATAGTGTTTCCAAGGAAAGCCTTTCTTGACATGATGGTCAGAGGGTCCCTGTGGGCTAAATCCTTTTGTCTTCTGCACCCCAGTGACGAGGGCATCAGTGATTGATCCAATGCTTTAGGTCTTTTAAGAAAAAAATGTTCCACCCCTGTTGAAATGGTTCTTTCATTTCAGACCAACCTAAAGCAGTGTTTGCTGCCCAGCTTATGCTGTTCATTTTCTTTGTGCTCCTGCAGTCCTGGAGGCACTGTGCTATAGCCTCTTGACTGTAACAGATCTGACATGCTTGTTCTGCTTTATAAGTGAGCACAGCAAGAGAAACGGTGCCACACTTTCCCCCAGAAAGCAGATAGCTCGGATAATATAAAGAGTATTTGTTCTGTTTCTCTATTTCTCAGCTGGAGAGCACCTCTGTCCTACAGACAGGCATTTCATCAATTTCCCTCTTTTTATTAACACTAAATTAGGGGTTTGCACAAGAAAATACATCTCTAAGGAGTCGTTCCTCCTTTTGCAGCTGTAACTCATTCACTAAGAGAATCCTGTCAGGAGCTCAGTTCAAGGGGGTTTTGCCTTCAGAAGGTTTGCCATAAAAAGCTGTGTTGGTCTTCAGCTTTCTGGGTTACATTTTCAAAACATGTGGTAACTGGTGGTTGACAGAGAGTTCGTGTGAAAGTGAGAGGCACTGAGCCTTCCAATACAAGTATTTCAAATACTTCAGTGCCTGGATGCTGACCGGCAGTCCATCTGTTGGTAAAAGCACAGAATTGCTACTTTAGCTGTTTCAGAGTTTGCTACAGTTACTCACCATAGTGCAGCATAACTGGGTGTCAGGGTTTAACCCCAGCCAACAGCTGAGTACCACACAGCAGCTCCCTCACTGTGTGCCCCCAGTGCAATGGGGAAGAGAACTGGGAAAAAAAAAAAAGGTGAAACCCATAGGGTGAGATAAGAACAGTTTAATAACTGAAATAAAGTAAAATACTGCTATAATAATGATGACAATAATTGTAATGAAAAGGGAGATGATAAGAAGAGAGAGCACAATAAGACCCAAGAGAAACAAGTGATGCACAGTACAACTGCTCACCGCCCAATGACCAATGCCCAGCCCATACCCAGCAGTGATGATCAGCCCCCCTCCCCAGCCAACTCCCCCCAGTTTCTATACTGACCATGATGACGTTCTATGGCACGTAATATCACTTTGGTCAGTTTGGGTCACCTCTCCTGGCTGTGCCCCCTCCCAGCTTCTTGTGCACCTCCTCACTGGCAGTGCTTCGGAAACTGAATAGTCCTTGACTTGGGGCAAGCACTGCGTAGCAACAACTGCAACTTCAGTGTGTTATCAACATTACTCTCATTAAATCCAAAACACAGCACTGTGCCAGCTACTGTCCCAGCTGAAACCACAACACCAATTGTGTTTTGGCCTCAGTAAAAGACCTTTTTACTCATTGCTAGGCTTTTGCAATGACATTATTGCTTATTTTCGCTTAAACTAGAAGGACAGAGATTGCATTCTTCAGGTAGGAGTTCTCTGACAGCTCAGTTTTGAGCCTGGCTAGAATTGCAGGCAGGCAGCAGCACCACGTATTTTTAACAAAACTTTTGGTGTGAAACTGGAGCAAAAGTGCATCTGCATTTCCCCGTTTGAGCCTTACATGGCTGAGCATTGCTTTCTTGATTAGCGATAGACTTGTGAAGTCTTTTGGTCTATATACTATCAAGCTTTTCCTTGTCTGATCACCTCAAGGGCGTTCTTGTGATTGTTTTTCCTACTGCCATGATAGTGCCAGATGCTCTGAGGGCTTTTGCTCATCAAGGTAAGCAGAAACAGACCTTGCTTGCAGCATATGTGGCATCACTTTCCTGGATTTCACCCTGGTGTGATGGGAAATGAGGGAAGGGCAGGCTGTGCTGGAGTTAGGTCTCTGCTGACTGCCCAGGGCAATGTTGGGTGCAAGGACGTCTCTCCCGCCTTACCTTCTACACCCACTGCAGCAAGTGATTTCGCTGGTAAAGCTTGTTAAAAAAAAAACCAAAAAACCAAAACCAAAAACCCCACAGCCTAATCACAAGACTGACCTGAGCATCCCAGTCTTGCTCCCTGTGATTTCCATTAGCAGCCATCCTCTGAGTGGTCTCATGGCTAAATCAGCTGCTGAGCCTCTGGAAAGTGATTTAATGAAAGCATTTTATAGCAATCGAATGAAATGTCAGTTGGATGCCAGCAGCAGGGTCTGCTGTCATGATTAATGAGATATTTAGGCATTTCATTTTGAAGGAGCTACCTGCAACACAATTTACATCAAAGCTGGTTTTTTTAGATGGGCTTTAATAAATTAATGTTGGTTATTTGATTATTCACAACAAATTCATTACAACTGCAGGGTTGCATTTGGGATGAACACATTATGAAACCTTTCAGAAAGCTCATGTACAAAAAGGACTGTGTTCAGAGCATTGCACATTTTCTGATATAAAATGATGTAAAAGATGAGGAAGGGTTGAAATAGCCTATAATCTTTTGAATGCAAAGATGGCTTGAATATAAAGCTTTTGAAGCTGATATTAAATTATCGTTCCTTCAAATAACAGGATATATCTTACCACTGGTAGAAATTGTGAAATCTAATTCAATGGAATTATCATCTTACCTCTCTTTTGTTTAGGGGTGTCTATTTTTTAAGGAAACAGGAATAATAAAGGATAATAAAATAGGAACGGGGAGACATGGCATTAAACCTTTTCAAACCTCTTGTAGCTACCATTTGGAAGTTTTACAGTCCTTAACCCTGTGCGTCATTAGAGCAGAGGTTGTTTCTGCTTAAAGCCCAGCTCCAGCATTAAGTTCTACTGTTCCTTCTGCCCCTCACCCAGGGAATTCCAAGACAGTGGCTGGTGAGGCAGGGACTGCTTTTTGACCTGGACACTAGCTCTTACAAAGTACCTGGGAATCATGAAGTGAAGTGTTTCACTGAAGGGAGGAAACTGAAAGCACATCCTCACCCAAGGACAGGAACAGAATGTTACAATTTCTGCTCTTAAAGAAAAAGGACCGCGTCTGATCCATTATTTGCTCCAAGCCACTGTTTTCTGCAAATTGACTGCAACAGAGTAGAATATTGTGTTTTCTGCCTTCGGCACTACAAGGATGAATATCTGAAACAGAGGATATTCAAAGATGGAAAGACAGTGGCAGCAGCTGAGAGCTAGTGGTTTAACTGAAGGGTAGCCTAGTGCTTTCCTAGGGGTAGTGCTGTCAGGGACTGGGAGCTGTAGCATCCCTGCACGTGGGGAAAGAAGAGGTATGTCAGGTATGTCGAGAAAAGTGCAATATAATGGACAAAAATAAAGCTTTAGAGTTCAAATATTGGCAGATTTTCTAGAAAACAGAAGTGCTAACGATAACACAGTTTTTGGTTAAGCCCGATGCATTAATGAACTAATGAGTAGCTGGCTGGGTTTTGTCTCTGAGCATTAAACCATAGAACAGGATGTGGATTTTTTACATATCTGAGGCAACGCAGAGACTAAGTGGAATACAGATGATACAGGCTTAAATTCACCTGTTTAAAGTCTCTTTGCTGTAGATAAACTTAATTTATACTGACCTTTAACATTTTAATTTTTTTAGGGTTCTTATGTGTGCCTGGAATTTTTATTCTCTGGGAAGTGCTTAGCCCCTGTTTTTCCTGGTCTCTCTGTACTTTGCTGTTCAGTTCTTGTGGTTTCCAAGTAGTCATGCAATGTTGGCCTGTTACTAACCCGTCTTCTGCATTGGCTGTGAGTGAGCCTAACGAGCATAACAGACTGTGCAGAGAATTGTCATTTACGTGGGACCAGTCACAAGGGTTTCGATGTGAGTTTGTGCAAACTTGTGAATAAACTTCTTGAGTTTGGGGAAGGAGATGATGCTCAATATCTAGTCTGGCAGTACAGTTTGATATTGCTGGGAAGCCATGAAAAGCTGCAAGGGATGAAAGCAAAAAATTAACAAGGTTTTGTTTTTCTCCAGTTGTTGCCTAAGTGCAGATTGACCATCTTTCTTTTTGTTGAAGAAGCTTTCCTGTTGCTGGGCAGTCTCACCTGTGTGGCAAAACATGGGCATTGTCAAGGGAGAGGACAGAGCCAACCCTTTCCCAACATCCTGATAAAATCCTGAATTTTAAATGCCCTTTGGCCCCTGTTGGGGAATATTGAACCTACTGAATAAGCTTATATAAAAGTATAAACCCTAGTAAACCTGAAAGAGTTGCTTTGCCAAACATTATGCTTTAAAAATCCCTTTTCTCTGATTGTCTGGTAAGGCTGGAAAGGATGAAGTCCTTTGTGGCAGTGATGCTGTGACAGCGGCCCATCTGCTCATGCTGCCTCCACGGTTGAGAGAGAGTGGGAGGAGTCTTCAAGGGTGATGCTGTTGAGCATGGGCTGTGCTGAGCTTCCCCTCTCTGCAGCCTCCTGTGACCCCTGGGGTGCCACAAGGAGCACCAACTAAGCACCCCGGCACTGGGGGGCTGCTATGGGGCAAGTGATGCAGGGAGGGAGGAAAGGCTCTGTGAGCCAAGGGCTTTCAAAGAGCAGCTGGACAATGCAAACGTGACTGGCACAGAGCCACCTGCCCTTCCTCTCCTTGTTCAGCCCCATTTACTTTCACTTTTGAATAGATGGATTTTACTTTTCTTCACTGCTGCTGTCCCTGTACACTCCCTCTCGGTCATTGCAGCAGATCAGCCTGTTGGAGTGGGTCAAGTGTAGGAATATGGAGCTGGGCATCACAAACCATATGATGGAGGAGTAGGATTTTAGCAGAGAAATTATTACTCCTAATTTCCCAAATAATTAGGAGTAATAATAAGGATTAATATTTCCCAAATATTTGCTCCCAAACTACCTTCTCTTCCACAGCATATTATTAATTGGGAGAGCCTAGCGGAGAAGAAGGGAGGCTAAATGAAATGAGATCTTTTCCTGGTGATTTATAGCATCCTTTATCTCCTCTTCCCCCCTTGCCTTGGGCAGGGTCTCTTTCTCGCAAGATTCTATCAGCCCCTGGCCCCTCTCTGCCTGGTAGGGCTGGACCTCAGGCAGATTTTCTCTTGCTTTGCAGCTGCTGAACCCAGACCCAGAAGAGGATGGGGAAGCAGAACAGCAAGCTGCGCCCCGAGGTGCTCCAGGACCTGCGTGAGAACACCGAGTTCACGGACCACGAGCTGCAGGAGTGGTACAAGGGCTTCCTAAAAGATTGCCCAACGGGCCATTTGACTGTAGAAGAGTTCAAAAAAATATATGCAAATTTTTTTCCCTATGGCGACGCGTCGAAGTTTGCGGAACATGTCTTCCGCACCTTTGACACCAACGGCGACGGGACGATTGACTTTAGGGAATTCATCATCGCCCTGAGCGTCACCTCTCGGGGCAAGCTGGAACAGAAGCTGAAGTGGGCGTTTAGTATGTACGACCTGGATGGCAACGGGTACATCAGCCGCGGGGAAATGCTAGAAATAGTGCAGGTGAGGCATGATCGCTGTTGTGTCTTATTTATGTTGCTGTAACCTCTTTACCCTGAGACAGCTGGACCTGGAGATGAGGAATATGCTGAGCTGGGTCAGTCCTGCCCCAGGGAGGTTCCTGAGCGCTTGTCCATGGTGGGACCTACGAGATGCAGATGAGGAAAGGGCTTGAGACATGAACAGGGCGCTTGTGCAGCTGGCCTGCAACCAAAATTGTGCAGCTCTCCCTGCGGATTTCTTAGTGCGTGTTAATGGGATCAAAAAAACCTAAATGCAAATTCTACTGACCTGATAAATCTCAAAATTAATACTTTGAAACTTCAAATCTGAGTCAATGTGAACTCTGGACAAAAGGCTGTAGCATGTCTTTGTCTCCACCAGGGCTCAGCCTCAGCAGTGGGCTGCTTGGCATCTGCTCTGCAGCTCAAATGTGTTTCTTGTGCACTGCAAGGAGGTAATGAGTCAGGCAGTGCTGTGACATTTGGTCCTCATGGCTGAGGTGGGATAATTTAGGTGGAAGGCTAGGACTGCAGACACCCTAAAGAGGTCTCATCTTTATTCACATTCTTGTAAGTCTGGAAATGGATTTCCTTACCCATCCACAAAGAAAAACAACCCCTATTCCTATAGATATATATTCACCATAATCCATATAGCACCCTGCATGCATACATGTAACTGAGTGTGTGATGAGAGCCAGC
The DNA here is from genome assembly GCA_035584735.1 of Pseudotriccus pelzelni. Lineage (NCBI taxonomy): Eukaryota > Metazoa > Chordata > Aves > Passeriformes > Tyrannidae > Pseudotriccus > Pseudotriccus pelzelni. The sequence goes on from JAWMRA010000113.1 coordinate 100,740,852, forward strand.
CAAACAGGTGATGGCTTAACCCAGTTGCAGAAGAGAGAATTACACGCCATTGCGTCCTATATATTAGCTCAGTTCTGCTCACACAATAATATAGGCCCTGACTTTCAGTTAAACTGATCCAGTGCTTCTTTTAAAGTGCAAATGAATACGGGAAAGAAAAATAAAAAAGCTGGAGTCAGATATTCCCATTTGGTTTGATTTATAAAATAAAGTCCTGCAGCTGCCTTCCAGGGTCAGCTGCATTTTTTTTATTGCTACAGGCTTAAATTCTTTTTCTCTATTCTCATGCTTTATCATTTGGGCCATGTTTTCCTATATCTTTTTTTTTATTATTTTAAATACACAGGCAATTTACAAAATGGTTTCGTCAGTAATGAAAATGCCAGAGGATGAATCCACTCCTGAGAAGCGAACAGACAAGATCTTCAGACAGATGGACACAAACAATGATGGTAGGATCGCCACCAGCACCCCTTCCTTGGCTCTAGAAATAGAGGTTTTCTAGCCCAGCTTTGGTAGTTTATGGTATTTGGGGAGAGGGGGTAGAGAGCAGGGATGTCCTCACTGGTGCCTCTGGTCTCTGACTGGCCTCAGTGAGCATCTGCGGTCCATGAAAAATAGAACGAATAAGTGGGCAGTGAGCAGCAGGTGAGAGACTTTCCCTGTTGGAGGACTGAGAGGAGAGCAGTCCTTCCCTGATATTTCATGGTTGAATCCCCTTCTGTGAAGGCACCTCTGAAATTCCAGAATCCATTGTCTTTGGATTGTTTTCTCTGGGTGTAGCACAAACTAGGCATGAGGTTTTGCTCCCGTTGCCCTTGATAGGTTTGCGCTCTGCAGGTTGTCATCCGTAATGCATGTCCTGAAATCAAAAATTCCCTGGGTCTGTAGTATTTATTTTCTGTGCATGTTCATGGCATGTATACATCTCTATACACATGAAAAAATACCATCTTATTTGTAGAGAGGTTTTTATTTAAGAAAATTTTATGGCTGCATTTTGGTGTCTGCTGCTGCAGCCCCAAGGCAAATTTCTGGCATTGCTGAAGTCCTCAAGTATTTTACCTTTGACTTCATCAAAACTAGCACTTCATCCCCTGACTTGATATGCAGGGGGCCCTAAAATAACATGATTAAAGTCTTTTAATTCTGTGGAAAGTAGCAGTGCGTGCAGATGTGCAAGAGAGTAGTGGTCACAAAACCTGCTATATATACATCCTCCATCTGTTGCTGAAATAAAATCATACTCTTCTCAGTAAAATACCAGCCTTGTAAGCCAGGCAGTGCCAAGCAATAACATCTACACGTGTGGCTGGAAATGTTTCTTCTTCCCCATCTGACTGTTGGGCATTGCAAATAGGTTTTGATTTGTGCTTCCCTTTTAAGAAATACAAGGAAAGGGAAAAACTAGTAAATGTGTTTAGGAGTACTCTTTTTCAAGCTGATAAAATCACTTAGTTTGAGAACATTAGCCAGAAATTAGGACAGAAGTGTGCCACAGGTTTTTAAACTTCTGTAATTTCTGCAAGAGGAAGGCTTGTTCATTCATGGAGTCATAGAATCATTTAGATTGGAAAAGACCTCTAAGATGATCGAGTCCAACCGTTGACCCCAAATGGCCAAGCCCACCACTGAACCATGTCTCTAAGTGCCACATCTACACGTCTTTTAAATGCCCTCAGGGATGATAACTCTATCACATCCCTGAGCAGTCTGTTCCAATTGTTGACAACCCTTTTGGTGAAGAAACTTTTCCTAATATCCAGTCGAAACTTTCCCTGGTACAACTTGAGGCCATTTCCTCTTGTCCTGTTTCTTGTTACCTAGGAGATGAGTTCCTCCCTGTTCAGCCTGATTCGGGTGCTGGCCACCAAGGTCATTCCTCTTCCATCCCCATGGCAGGCTGGTAGCATCCTGGGGCTGGTGAAAACTGGCACAATGACCTGGTGCCTCCCTCCCTTTGGGTGCATTTGGCCAAAAGTAATAGCAGGCAACTGCCAAGTGCAAGATGTTTGTGCATGGGTCCTGTCTTGAGCTTAGCAGTTTGGGTTAGGTAAGGATGGCCCTGGGGTGTTGTGTCAGGGGAGGGGTAGGTTGTGCTGAGTGCATGAGGTAAATGAGAGATCAATGGACATGGTGTTATGAATACAGCAAACGCTTGTCTCCTCAGGTTCATAAGGAACCCAGTTTCATTTCTCATTAATATTGCTACATCTTATTTCTGCCGCTTTTCAGAGTGCTGAAGCAGGAGAGTATTGATGATAACAAGCGAGGCAGAGGCTGCTCACAGGCTCCTTATGGTATTTGTGCAGGGGAGTAGTCCTGAAGTCAGGAGAAACCTGCCAGGGGGCTGGGTCACCCCAGGATGAGGTCTGAAAAACCAGACAGGATCTTTACTCCTTGCTGTACAATGCAGTGCTGTGCCATAGCATGGGATTGTTGGAGCCAGGGGATGTCAGGGTGGTCGTTTCTTGCAGCTGCTCCTCATGGCTGCTCCTCCAGAGATCACCTTTTCAGACCCTCAGACTGTTACAGGGTCCATCCAATTCGGTGCCTCTAGCCTAAACTGAAGGTGTATAAACCAGAAGTGCTCAGGAGCAACACATAGCGGTAGGTGGCTCCCCCAAAGATGGCTTTTCTTGCTGCCCCATGAAACCTATCCTGTTCCTGTACACCCAGCAGGGCACAGCAAGTGGCTTGCAGAATCACAGAATAGTTTGAGTTGGAAGGGACCTTTAAAGGTCACCGACCCAACCCCTCTGCAATGAGCGGGGACATCTTCAACTAG
>JAWMRA010000113.1:100743649-100799449 GCA_035584735.1 Pseudotriccus pelzelni
CACCCCTTGTAGCTTCTGGAGATGCCATCACTGCTCAGCCCTACATGTCACAGCAAACAAGGGGGCAAAGTGTGGATATTTGGAATATTTAGGTTTAAAATGTTGTAGTAACACAAGCATCATTTCGAAGTGTACATGAGTTCAGGTACTATACCTTGTGTTCATCTGTTATGTTATTTATGTGGTCTGGTTATGAGCAAAAAGCTGCCAAATGATAGTAGAACAGTTGTGGTTTTTATTTGGGACTGTCTTTTTAAATAAAAAAAAAAATTATTGTGGATTGTTTTGCAGAAGAAAAATGCATTTGGACTTAAAGGCTTGAGTAGGATTTAGCTGCTGTGCATTGCGCTAAATTCCTTTAGATGCCTTTGTGATAGATTAGATAGACGTTATGTTGCTTTGGTGAGGAGGGATTTTTGTAAGCTGCAGCAATAGTGGTGGCAACAACTGAGGTTTTAAGATTTATTTCCATTTGGGCTTTCCTCCCTTTCAGGTAAACTGTCGCTGGAAGAGTTCATCAAAGGTGCCAAGAGCGATCCCTCCATCGTGCGGTTGTTACAGTGTGACCCCAGTAGCGCAAGTCAATTCTGATTAAAGCGGACAGTGTGCTCAGAGAATCTCGGCTTGTGTCCTTCAAGCTTTGCTCGCAAACGGATGCCTTCTCAACCGTTCCTCCACACTTCGCGGATAAGATCCCGTTGCCAGATTGTGTGTGTGTGTGTGTCCGAGCGAACCAGCCCTCGCTCCCCCCAATAACACCAGTGCAGTTCTCCTTCGGCAGCTCCGTTTCTGCTTCCCTGTAATGTTACAATTCACTCTACACATTTTAAACATTAATTGAAAGGTATGTTTACATGCAGCTACGAGAGAGTTCAATCACTGGTGAGATACCATTTCACTTAGTCCGTAAGAAAGGTGATGTTTTAGTAGTTCCCGAGAAGATGCTAGGTAGGACTTTCACCCAACATAGAAGATGGTAGATAATTTATTTTGCTTCAGAAATTACTATGTTTAAAAAATAAAAAAAAAAAAAAACAGTGGACTGAAATGGAATAGAAAGTTTAAAAAAAAAAAAAAAGAAAAAGGAAAAAGGAAAAAAAAAAGCAGCTTTCCTGGGCATGGTTCCAATTTTCTTTTTGAGGAAAATTGCTTGCACTTATCTAATGGTCTTTACTTTCTTTTAATATATATATAAATTATATATATATGGTGAAGTAAAATTTTAAATATTTAGGTCATCTATTTAAGGCATAAAATAGAATTCAAGCTTTGTTTCTTCTAGTTGTCTGTGATTTATTCAAATCTTGGAGATTGTTTTTTTGTGATATTTATGCATTAGCAAATTGCTGTTCTAAAAGAAATGCATGACTAGCAGTTTGTGGATATTTCACTCTGTTTAATTCCTGAATGCAATTATTTGTTCATTTTTACTGTCAGTCGTTCCAATGTTACTGTATTAACAAAAGACCTGAAAGGAGTTCATCCTCATTTTGTATTTCTCAGTGGAGTCCTACTTTCTGGTGGTTGCTGCGTTAAATGGCTTTTGAGTGCCCCGAGGTGATGTGACTGGCACTGCTGTTCTTGACTTGGCTACACCTCCTCCCTTTTGCTGTTGATACGTTAATAGTCTCGTGCATTCCAGTGTTATTTAATATCTGCCTAATGCCAAGAAATATTAATTGAAATAAAAGACTACTTTTCTTGTCACTGCCTGTCTTGGTCTAACCCATGCAACAAGTTCCTAGAGTCAGGTATTTGGGGAAGGACCAAGCTGGTTCCCTGCCTGGCATATCCCCATCTTGTTTGGGATGTGGTGCTTTGGACGTATGTAGGGTTTTGGGAGCCAGCTGTTGTGGCTGGGTTAATGCAGTGGTGTCAGTGCCTGCGGGTGCCTGTGGAATCCTGCTCCATCCCAGCTGAATCCACGTGGAGACTTCAGGAAGGTGACAGCTCAGTTTCTGCTGGATGTATAGCTGCTCACGGCAGTGAAGGAAAAGCTGCTGACCCTGATGGCTGGGCTGCTGTGACCATAGTTTTACAAAATAAAACTCTGTTCAGGTACCAGGTATGTGCTGTTGGAATAATGTTTGATACTGGTAGCATGGAAAACAGTTTTCCCCACATTCATCAGGTCTGCAGTTAGCAGCATAAGCTTGTCCTCTCTGCAGAATAAAGGATCAACAAATTATTTGGCCTGAGGTTAATGTTGAGTATGCAATTAAGGGATTTTTACCGAATATAATGTTTTAGTAGTAGTTAGGTGATAATACTTAAATATTAAAAGAAGGACAGAGAAATGGCTGCAATATCCAAATGGAAATACATTGTTAGATCAGACTTGGTCTACAACAAAGACTTGTGGCAGTGCTGCCAAGCAGAAGAGTGTGTTCATTTTCTTTCCTGGAAATTCAGATTTGAGCTGTTAAACTGACAGTGCTTTCAACCACAGCAGTCTGCTGATGAGGCAGCCCTGAAAAGGAGGTTAATCAGAAGCCTTTCCCTGGGTGAGCCCAGCAAAAAGAAAGGAAACGATTGAAAAAAATGTAATTCCATGGTTGCTGATAGCCTGTCTCCAGCCTTTTTGTGTTCATGCTGGCTGTTTGCCAGGAGTTGCTGGGGTGTTAGAGATGCTGCAGATGTTCTTACTCTGATGGCTCTTCTTGCATGGGCTGGGTAGCAATTGTTTAGATGTGAGTTTGCCACCACAGGCTTTATCATCTCTGCATTCAGGAGAGAGTGAAAAAATATCTCTGCCCTTGTCCCAGGGTGGTGCCTCTGAGAGGGACTGCAGCATTTGAATCTTGTTTGTGTGACTTAAAATGAGTGAGGCATATTTTCAGTCAAGCATTGCACAATATCCTTTTCTTGGGTACCAAAGATGTAAAAACTGTTTTACAGTGGGACTTCTGTTACCTTTTCCACATTTTCCTGACACCTCACCTCTTCTAGTTTCCATTGCTGTCTGTAGTGAATAGCAAGTTTAAGTAGCTGTTTAACAAAGCCCGAACTCTTCTCATTTGAAAAAAAAAAAAAAAATCTACTTACAGTAGTTCATTTTGACCTTTTCAGATCGGGGCTGGCACAGAGTAAGCATGTAAGGTGCTCCCAGCTGGCCTTTCAGAAAGCAAGTGAAGGAAGATGCTCAGGAAAGGTGGTCATGCTTGGCACCCTGGGGGGACTGGGAGATGCTCTGAAGCCTAATCAGGCTGAGCTGTTCAAAGGTGGCTTCTGATATAGGGAACCTTTTAATTATAGGCCAGCCAAGTACTGAAAAGGGGTTTATCTGCTGCTGCCAAGCAGCTCTCTTAAAATCAGATGTGCTTCAGAGGCTGAAGTTGTGCATCCACAGTCACTGGGTAACTTTGATCATCTTCGCTGTGCTTGAACAGCTCCTCGGAGGATGTCTCTGCTTTCCTGTCTGGTAACAAGGACTCAGAGGGGAAAGCAATTTCCAGGCTCCTTCTCCAGGATGTCGTTTGAGTGTTGATACAGGCAGAGTTCAAAACCAGTAAAGACATCAATGAAAAGCTAAGAGAGCTTTACTGCTCCTTGAGCTCCCAGGGATGTCTTTCATGGAGGGATTGGTGTGTGGAGGGGTTAATCACTTCGGAAATGAAGTCCAAGTGATTAATGGAAAACTTCACCTTATTAAGAGACTCTGGTGTTTTGGCGAATTGTATGATTAATCAAAAATGGACTCCTAACTTAGCAAAAGTAGAGTTTGGCACAAAAAAAACGTCACCAGTGGGTCCATTTTTACCTTTCTTTAATAAGCTATGTAATTATTTTCTCGCCATGGAGATATATAGCACTCTGAAAGCCCTGGCTAATTACTACATAAATTCAGGCTTTTCTCTATGAATTGCAGGTCTTGTTAAGCTAATTCAGAACTATGTCATTGCCTTTTAAATTAAGTTAAATCCTGTCTGGTTGCACCCTAACACTGGGTGACGGAGGTGCTTGGGTTCTGTCTTGTGTTTCTCACTTGCCAAATTTTCACTGGCCCTTTGTTTTTAAATAAGGCCTTTTGCAATATATTTTTAGCATAAGCCTCTGAGTAATAAACTCCCGTTCTTCCTATGAAGAACAACGTGAGCATTTCTGCAGCCACAGGGCAGATGGTCTCCATGGATAGTCCCTGATCCATTATGCAGGGCACCCTTTATTCATATTTAAAGGTTAAGAACAGCCATCGACTTTAATGGTCCAGTGGGCAGACTGGCATTTTGAGCTCCCTGGGCTGCACCATGGCAGATACATTGCTGATGAACCCGATAATTGCTGTTATCTCTTTTGGGAGGAGAGATGCTTTATTGAAAAGTAGGAAAACAGTGGGAGAAGGAGAGCAGAGCGTCTCTCTGTGTAGAAGCTCTGGAGACGCCGGCGTCGCTGGGAGCGTTGTGCCTGCAAGCAGACCTTACCTATTGCCCACCTGTATCAAGTGTGATGGTTTGGACACAGACACAGTTCTGAACACTCTTCCATGGTCACTGGGGTTAAAGGGCAACCACTGCATCCTCAGAGGGTCGTGTTAATCCCATGTCACACAAATCAGAAACCACTGGCCCGAAGGAGGCAAGAAGCTGTCCCAGCAGCTGCCTGGGTGTCTTCAGGGACAGAGAGGCAAGACCACGACCACCAGTTGGGCAGGTTATTTTAAGAGGTTAACAGCAGGCTGACTCTTCCTGATGGAGGAACAATTTGTCCCACACAAAGTCTTTACTGGTTGGGCTGTCACTAGAGGGAATTCTCCCTCACCTGAAGGTGAGAAGCAAGGTCCCCTCCCTGCTCCTCTCCACATGCTTTCCCACACCTTGGTGTTTGTTGCTGCTGGGGCTTGAGTAGGTCAAGACTGACACCATGGGTCATCCTCAGCTCCTTCAGACCTTCCCTACCTGCGAGGCTGTAGCTCTGAGCTCATCTTTGGTGTCTTCTCCACCTTGTACCTGGCACTGGGAGCTGCATCACTAAATCTCTGGACACTGCCAGCTCACAGCTGTGCTCCTAGGGCTCCCACCCCAACACATTTTTACCTTTCCAACCAGTGCAACTGTTTTGCCTGGGACATTGGCAGCTTCTTTTCCCTTAACTTTTTTTTTCTTTTGCCAAAAGTGTTCCATGCAGCAGTATGGTGCAGAAGACAGGTCACACTCTTAAGTCCAAGTTGGTCACAGATATATTATCACAAATATGATAAATTACATCCTGGGTAATGCATGCCTCTGCATTCCAGGCCATTCTGCAGGTGTAAGATATTTAAAAGATGTGTAAATGTGGGCATGGGTTAATGGTGGCCTTGGCAGTGTTGGGTTAATGGTTGGAGTCTATGTTCCTAGAATTCTTTTCTAACCTAGATGATTTCTGTGAGTCTGAAATCCCAGCCCTGTGGCCGTGCATGGTTCTGCTCTAGTCTGTCCTCACTGATAAGAGCAGCCATGTATATCTTCTATGTACTAAAGCACCTCTAATGCCTTCCTTGACTTGTTTGCTGAAGAAGATGCAACCTGCCATGTCTCTCTGGTATCTTCATTTTGGGTACGTGCAAGAGGAAACACCTTCTTCCTCCCATGTGGGGTTTGAGTTGTTGCCAGTACTGTGCTGAGCCTGCACCAGTTGTTGAGAACTCCAGAAGAGGTATCAGGCAGGCAGTCTCTCCTTGTCTGTCTGCAGGACCCTCATTGCTTCTGAGAACTTTTCTACTGCATCTTTGCCATGGCAGTGCCTGCAGGGACAGCCACCCCTGCATGTGACCATGAGATGCGGTGCTGTGGATCTGTGGAGCAGGGCCGGGGTGTTCCTCACCCAGCGCTTAAACCAAACATTTGAATAACGGGCAAGCATCCAACAGAGAAGTTGAGCTTGTTTGTAGAAATGCCGAGGTGCCCAGGCTTAGAGGAGAGTGTCAGCTAACTTGTATCATTAGGATACTGGCCCATCCCCTCTTACGGAGACACAGAAACGGTACAGAAAATCCTCTGCCGGAAGTTGGAATTTGTCTTCCATTTGGGCTGTTTTTTCACGAACAAGATGTCTTTTTGAGTGGTTTTTAAAGCATTTTGGGAGCAGCTGGGGGAAAATCCCATGGCTGAGCATCACAGCATGGAGCTGGGGAGTGTCATCCTCTCAGGGACACTGTGAGCCCTTGTTTGCTGCAGCTGGCAGGAGCAGCAGGCTTCCCATTACCAGCTCCCCCAGGATTGCTGTGGGGATCATTGCTCTCCCCTCTAGTGCAAAAATGCAGTGGCAAAGTGATGGTGGGAGAAGAGACCCTCCCTCCTCCCACCAGACCCAGCTGATGTGAGCAAATGCCCTGCTCCTGGGGCTGCAGCAATGACTGAACACATATATTTTTCCTCTTTATTATTTTTTTCAATATTTTCCTGGACCCTCTTCAGGGCAAATTTCACTGCTGAGCAGATGCCATGGGCAGCAGGTGCAATGCTGGCAGCTGGTTCCTCAGGGAAGAGGTGAGTGCAGTGACTGTGCCTTAATATGCCATTAATGATGAGGAACAAAACACGAACACCGCACACGCTTTCCTTGATGAAAATAAAATAAAGTCAGCTAATTTAGATGTTAGTGTTGCACAGCCATGGTTATTCCTTTGCTGCTTTCCTGATGAATTATTAATACTTGCAAGGCCCACAACAAGCAGGTTGGATACCTGCTGGAGGAGAGGGGTGTCACCACTGTGTGAGTCTGGTGACACCAAGGAGCAAGGCTGCCTGCACGTTGTGGACAGTGCTGATACCCTAGAAATGGGTTGCAGGTGCCAGAGTCTCCCCCACACTGTGCCATCCTCCATCTCGCCAACATCACGTGTGGTGACGCCCAAGTGAGCTGCTGCTGCCAGACACCCTGGCCACATTGGGGAAATGGTCTCTGGAGAAACTGGCTTTGGTAACCCCCCATGCCCCACCTGGGGACCTTATGGGCTAAAGATAATCATGTGTAAGAAAAGAACTTCATTTTTAAGCAGGAGTGGCTTAAGTCAGCTTAAAAGCAGCTGTTGAACCCTTCTGAGCTACTTGGCAGGGAATTCCACATCCAGTTCTTACTGAGCTGCTGGTGCTATCAGCCACCCCTTCAGGCATGCCACCACTAGTCCTCTGTGGGAGCTGCTGACAGTTGCATTGAATAGCATGGCTCTCCAGGCAGACTGCTGTGGGCCTCAAACTCTCCCATGAGGATCTCAAAGTCCTTTGGGACCAAAGCATCAAGGGCTACATTGGTGAAACCTGCAGGACAGCTTGCCAACTCCAAGTCTGCTCAGACCTTTAATAACTGCCACCACTGCTGGTGGAAACTATGTAAAAAAAAAAAAGGAATAGGGGGAAAAAAGTGTTTTTTTCCTTCAGTGTGATGCTGTGCTGTGATGGCTGTGAAGGGAGATGCTCGCCACCCTGACTGCACCTCCATGTGGCTCTTCCTGTGCCCACCTCATGGTACTCAAGTGATGCTTTCCAGACAGCAGAGGTCAGGACCACCTCAGTTGCTGTGACAACACACAAAAAGGAGCCAGGAGTATTTTCTTTCAAAGCAAAACAACTTGCTTGAAGAAAAACCTCACTTTCCATTTTGGGTGACTTTGCAGCCAAAGTCCTCTTTTTCTCTGCTCTGTTCTAGCAATAAGTTTTTCTCAAGGCACTTGTGCTTTGTACTCCCCTGCATTTTTTGGTGGAGTTTGACCCAGAATATGGGGAAAGGGACAAAGGGCATTGTGAAGGAAAATGATAATGGATATTCATATTCTGGTAGCTGATTCTCAAGGCTCACAGACTATTCTTCCATCAGCCAGCAAGGTGTGTGCTGTTTCTTGCATTTCCACCATCATTCTTCTAGCTTTAGTTTCTTCTGTGCCAGCTGTCTTTGTTAAACTTCTTCCACCCAGGTACATGTTTCAGTGCTCTTATGTGGTATGTGTTTTTAAACTTCCTTTTCATGCTTGAGCCAGCACCAATTGACGGTGACTCCTCCAGCAGCCCATGCTTGCTTGGTTTGGGTGTCCCACAAATCTCAGCAAGTCTCCTCACAGCTGAACCTGTGGGCAGGCAGCAGGAACTGGTGGCAGCCACATGTTTTGCCAGAAAGATCTCCTACTCCTGGGTTTCCTGAAGAATGTTTTGCAACCAGAACCTTCTGCACAAGAACAAAATTCAGCAGCAGCATTTAAAAAACAAGGGAGGGGTGAGTAGGCATGAGAAAGAGGATGGGACTGGCAGTGGGAGATGAGCCTGTGGTGGAGTGTGTGGACATGCTGCCAGCTTACCCAGAGAGGATTTAGAACCATCAAGCAAGGAGACTTTCTTCAAAATGTCCACCCCTTGGCTGTGCCACCAGCAGATCATGGAGCTGATGGCACTGGCAGTGTGGTTGCTTTCTCCTTGCTTTATACTCACAAACACTTTCATAATGATAAAGCTAAATATGCTGCCTCTGAGTTTTCCTTGTTCTCCCCTGGGATGAGCAATTCCTATCTCTGTCCTAAGGCATGAATCACTTCAAAATCTTCACCTCCATCAGCACTACAGCTCTGTCTTAAAGACCTTTTCTGAAGCAAGACTGTTAGTTATTTCCCTCCTCAGTAATGTGATTTAAATAACCCTTCAATCACTAGTCATTTCCACACCTTGTGGCAATAAGGACAAATTAGCATCTTAAAAGAGAAAGGTCTTTCTAGGAAATGGACTTAATTTCTAATGGGTTTTTGAGAAGCAACTGCCAAGCTTCAATCAGTCAGTTCCTCTGCTGGGAATGTGTGAAGGAAAAGGGCACAAAGGGGAAAAAATGGCACATCCCTACGTTGTGCATGACATTGATATAGAAAAGCAGTTTCTGAGTGCTGTAGGAGGTACCTGGGGGGCTACCAGAGTGTTGAAGTCATCCCTGCCTGCATCCTGCCTTCACCTGCACCAAAAGCTTACAGCCAGAGTCGGTAGGCTTTTCTGGATTGCCCAGCATCCTCTGAAACTCAGAGATTTCAGTGCTTAATCAAAAGGTAGCTGGAAATAACCCCCAAAGGGTGAGATATACTGCTGGTGTGCAGCCAACCGCATCATTGAACAGTGGTGAGATTTACCCCCCACCTTGCCTCTAGGTCATGCCTTTTCCTTAAAAATATAGGAAAATTATTTTTAATATGAAAAAGAGTGATGTTGGGAGGTGTTAATCTAGATGCAGGGACTGGAATGGTGGGCTTGCCCATTTGTGGAAGCAAAGCTCAAAGTTCACTTGCTTTGTCCAGGGGATGGAGAGGATTTTTGTACTTCAGAAAACTGACCGCAGCCTTACCAGGTTGGACAAACACCTTGGATGACTAAGTAGTGATTTACAATGAGTTGAAGCCCACAGGCATACCCTGTCATGTCCTGGAAGAGAGGATAGAGTGAGGACCTGGTCCAGTGAGAACCTGGTATGCTGGGGTCTCATACAGATGAGAAGAGCTGAAGTGAATGTATTTGACCCAGGCAGGTTTTCACCTTTATCCATTTATCTTAGAGTAGCAAGCGTTTGGGTTTTTTTCCATCCCAGAGTACTAATGTTTTACTATTTATGCCACTAGCATGGCAGTGAGAAGCCAAGCTTCAACATTTCATTTCCTAAATCAAGAGTTGCGACCTCAGTCCTCTACAGTTACAGGTGACAGCGGCCCAGGCTGAGAAGCTGCCGCCACCTGAAATGCTACAGGAAAGGTTTTCCAACACCCTGCTAAGGTGAACAGAAATAAATTGCTTGGATCAGGTGATACCCTCCTGACTGCACCCAAAGAGCAGAAGGATGAGAGCATAACATTTAAATCACCCTCTGGCAAACACGACACCAAATTATTAGTAGGTTTTTTTTTTTAGTTACCCCAGGGCATAGTTTGAGGAACTTGAAACCAGTAAGCCTGATGTCTGAACCAGAAAAAAAAATGGTAGAAGCTATAGCAAAGCTATAGGATATTGCAGATGCTAGGATAAGTGTGACATATAAAAGTAAGAGATAAAATAAGCTTTTACAAGTGGAAGTTGTGCCTGATAAATCTGTGGTCTCTGCAGGAATGAAGAGGCAACACATTCTTAAATGGTCTGAAAAGGGATAGCTAGCTAGCTAGATAGATAGATAGATAGAGTGAGCGGGTGAGCGAGTGAGCGAGTGAGTGAGGTGAAGTTTGCTGGTGATACAGGATTGTTTAGGATCATTAGAAATTATGCAAAGTATTGCAGAAGTTTTTCTCCCTATTGATAGTGAATGAGGTAGTAAAGCTACCCATTATCTAAAGCTAACTACAAGAAAAAAAAAAGGAGTCTGAAAAAGAGTAGTTTGAGGTCCAAATTAATATGGTATTGGGATTACTTGGGGCAGAGGTCTAAAAATATCAGCTCAGTGCTCACCATATGAGACAAATAAGCTTTTGGACAGTCTCATGGTTGAGGAAGTTACTGACTGGGTAAAATGGTTCCCCAAGCACTGCACACATCATGTGTGGTTACAATAACCTCCAAAACCTCCCTCTTCTGCTCTGGCACAGTATGTCCTCCCTGTGCAGTCTGTGTGCCTGTGTTCCTGTGCCCTTAGCTCTTTGCTAGACAATTTAAACTTTGAGGCTCTTTACATGGCAGCTGGTACCCGGCTAAATCATGTGCAGTGTCAGCCATACCCGTGTAGACCAATGGCAAATGGCTTCACAGCTGCCTAATGCAGGCAGGGAACATTATGATCAGCTCCTCTTGACCCCGCAGCTAATGCAGGCCAGTGAAGCTGCCTTGGTAATTTGTGTACCAGGATTGTACCTTTGGCCTGAGGCTGGAGACGATGCTGAACATCTGCCGCTGGACTCCTGAGAGTGACGTCAATACTCTTTTGTCCTGAGTCTGGTACCAGCTCAGCTACATCCATCTCTCCCAAAGATAAATTATGCTGTATTGCATGATATTGCTCAGTACAGAGAAAACCTCTCATTAGGCACCAGCAATTCGGCACTTAACACCTGTTGTAATAAAGAGCTTGATCAGGGTAGCTTTTTGTCCCTTTCCCCTTTGTCTTTCCTTTTGCCCTTTCTGCCTGTGCAGGCCCTCAGGAGTCACAGAGAGACTGGCAGAGTGGCAGAGGATGGTTGCAAAGTGTCCTTTGGTGTTACTGGGGACAATATCGGGAAGCCAGGCCAGCAGAGATGTGCTCAGCCTTGCTGGTGTCCTGTGCCAAAGCAAAGGGTGGTTTTCTCAGGAGACAACATCAGCAGGAGAAACATCAGCAGGGCCTCCTCTCCTAGGGCATGTCTTGGGGTGCCTCCAAGCCTCAACTTACACCCAGACTGAGCTGTCCAGCCCTGGGTATGGGGTGACCTCCACTTCCCGCATACGATGCAAGGCACTGCAAGACTTTTGTCTCCAGCCCTGCTTGGGCCATGAGGTGCTTGTCTGGTCTCGGAAAGTGGGCACGGGCGGAGTGCAGGGAGTTGGGCACAGCTGAGCTCCTCTCCTGCAGAGGTTTTTAGGGAGCCCTCACTCTACCAGCCCGTCCTCATCTCTCATCAGCTGCAGACACTCCAGGGAGTCTCTCTGCCGTGTCCCACAAACCCCTGGACTTGCTGGCAGTGGGCAGAAGGACGTCTGGAACTGCTGAAAACCCACAAGGAGAGATGCGTCCTGGGCAGGGTATGCTGGGCATTTCTGCTCTGACCTCTTACCCCAGCTCAAAAGCCAAAGATTTAAGGAATTACATTTTCCCTGCAAGCCCTGTTTCCTTCTCAGCTTGCCCCAGTGACAGTAAATTTATTTGCTGATAATACAGAAATTTCCTCTCTCTGCCCAAAAATGAAGTGTGCAGGCAGTAACCACAGCCTTGGGAAGGCCCTGGAGCTGAAGGCCTTAGGCTGCTGAGGAGCAGGTGCTGCAGACACGATTCCCGGTTTGGGGATGCAGGAGGGTGCAGGAGAAACAAGGCCCTAGCACGGGCTGCTGCTGCCATCTAGCCATGCCCTGCTCTGCTCAGCCCTCACCCAGGTGACCTTCTTCGACTATTTTCTGTGCAAGTTACTGCTTCTCTGCATCTTTCCTCTTCTGATCCACCAAGGAAAAGATGTCTTTTAAGGTCTCTTTGTTTAACCTACCCTTTCCAAGACTGCTGCCACAGCTGCTGCAGGGCCAGGGCATGCAGCAGCTCTGTGGTCACAAGAGCAAGACATGCTGGTTGCTCTCCCCTGCTCCCCATGGGCGTCAATCCAGCTTGCTTGGTTCCTTCTACCCAGTAAGAATCACCTCTCCTGGGGGAAGACACACTTCATGCCCTCATGCTGGCATGGATATTGGATTCAGCAGCTCTCCCACCACCTTGCCCAGTGTCCTACACATGAGGCTGGGAGTGGGTCTCTGCTTTTGAAGCCACTTGCTCCCTGAAACGTATGTAGCTCTCAGCTGACCCAAGAGGAGAAGCAAACAGCAATCAGCACATTCAGCTGGGGGCACATGAAAACTGCTTTAGGAACGTGAGAGGTCACCTTAAAAGAGTCAAGGCTTGTGGGTGAGGAACCTTCTTCACCCCATGGAGAAGAGTGAAGCTCTTTCCTTTGCTCCAACAGCCTCACTGTGGCTTTGGTTTAGCATCCATTACCAGTTCTTCCCCCCTATTCTTTCATTTTTTTGAGGCAGGAGCAGGTCCTCTCCCCTCAGCAGCTCCTCAGAGGCTGCTGCCCAGTTTAGATCCATTTTAGCTCTGAAGTCCCCTCACAAAGCAGAGACCCACAGGAGGGACGGCAGCCGAGCAGCCGGTAAGTGTTGGCAATAGCCATTGCTGGACTGAGGGGACTGCGCTGCAGGGCTCAGCCCCACCCATGGCACTGCCAGACTCACTGGGAGCAGGATGAGGACAAGCGCACTGGGGTTGGAAGGGACTTCAGGAGGTCTCTAGCCCAAGCTCCTGCTCTAAGCATGATCAGCTGCAAGATCAGCCCATGGTCGCTCAAGAGTTTGACCCATCAGGTTTCAAAAGCCTCCAGAGATGGAGCCTGGCCGACCCCACCAGTCCTGGCTGTCCCCATAAGGCAAGACTCTCCTTGCACCCTGTTTGACACCCTGCTTCCAGCTTGTGTCCACTGGCACTTGGCATCAGCAGTCCTGCAAAGCTGCTCTACAGAAGATGGCATAAATTGGTTCCATGCACTTACTCCAATAAAAAAAGCCTGACAACAGCAAACCTAAATTAACCCCAGGAGCAAGAGAGGAGAATAAAAAACGTAACAGAAATAGCTTCTGAAAGAGCCAAGCCTCAGACTGGCCTCCAAGCAGGAAGCTGGAAGCTGACAGGACATTTGAGGTAACAGCCTTAATAAATAATTTAAAAAACCCTAACTCTTTTTGAAGTCTTATACATATTAAAAACCTCAAATCCTCTGTTTCCCATCTCTGTGAATGGATAGGATGAGAGCTTTGTTTGGTTGGGGGTTTTTTGAGCTGTGCAATAGTTTAATTACTACTTTGTACATACTTTTTCCTTGTACTTTCTTATTTGCATTTGTTCTCCCTAATAACATCTCACTCATGCTGCGGTCTAACATTGGGAGTGTGAGACTCATTTGAAAGCTTTCCATTTTGCTCTTTCTTCCACCCTCCCTGGCCCTGAGACAAGGTTTCTTTGATGCTTTTTTTTTGAGCTGAGCTCCATCTTGTGGGCTTTTGCATGGCTATTTTGTCACCGTATCCTTATCCTTAGAGGATCTCCTTTGGTCTGGGTCAGAGAAACTTCACCCACTTTGCTTGCAGTCAAGTATAACCATAGAATCAGAATAATAGAATGGTTTGAGTAGGAAAGGACCTTAAAACTATTTCCAACCCCCCTACCCTGGGCAGGAACACCTTCCACTAGACCAGGCTGTTCAAATTCCCCCCTGAAGGATGAAACCCAAATGGCAGAAGCAGATGAGTGCTTCTGCATAGCACTTGCTTCCTGGGCAGTTTGGGAGCCATTCTGGCAGGGTGCAGGAGCAATCTCCCTCCCTCGAATCAGCAGTCTCTGGCAAGTTGGACTGTCTTTTGCTTTTCACTTCACTAAGATGCTTTAATGGTTTAATGCAAGTTTTGACTGCAGGAAAGAGGGAAAATCATTGCTGAGAAATATTTATTGAACTGCTATGGTGAGATGCTGTTGCTCCCAATGAACTATAGTTAGCAGCAAGTGACTGGAGTTGTTAAACAGGCTTTTTTTTCCCTTTAATCTATGAACACAGTAGATGATTTCTTATCCTCACAGTAAGGGAAGCAGCACCTCTGTTCTCTTACTGAAAACTGCATCCACATTATCCACTGCAAGACCCACCTGTCTTTGTGAGATTGTCAGTATCTTTTCCTTAACAGCTAGTGAGCTTAGTAGCCAAATATGAAAGGGTGATGCTCAAGCCCACTGAATGTGCAGATCCTGTTCTTCTCACAAGGTAGGGAACAGCCATTTAAGGACAGATGAAATAGTACCTGTGATTGGAAAGTACTTTGGGAATTCTTTGTACTGAGTTACTGCAATTACCCTTCCTCAGCTCATATGCAGTGCTTGCTGAGTTCTCAAGGTACATACTCTGACCCTCCACTTCCCTAGCAATGATAAGGTGTTGGTAGACACCCAGCTGGAAGCAGTGGTCTGAAAGTCTCTCTGTCCTTCCTTCCTCCCTTCCTTCCTTGAACTGCTGCACAGCCTTGCTGTCTTTGGCTGCTTTCTGGACTGGAACATGGCAGTTGGCTCTGTACCACAAATGCAGGGTGAACCAATTAGTCCTTTGCAAAGCAGTCTGAGAGCATGAATTGAAGATACTATAACTGGAAGGCACTTCTTTTTTGTGGGAATACTGTGGGTGAGTCTGGGACCAGCTTCCTAAAGTGAGAAGAAACGGGAGGGTTGAATTCAGCATGCTAATAATTTTGTCTTCAAGCAAAGACTAACAGATGGAGGCAAATTGTTGCTGCAGTACAAGCATCAAGAAACACATGCCAATAAGGGTCTAATATTTATTGGATTGTAGGGATATTTGCAAGACTACATGGACACACACAAGACTGCAGTGTATCCCCCCGAGGGAGCTCCTTTCCTTTGCCAGTGCTCAAGCCTTTGTCTGTAAAACTCATGGCTTCTCCTTACTGAAATGGAGGGGACTCAGGGGCCAGTGCTCACCTTCACATTAGCCCTTGGACTCACTGCAAAGGGCAACGTCTTGGTGGCCATGCCCCTCTGGGTGCTCATCATCACCCTTCCAAAAGTGGCACTGCTGTGGTTTAACTGCTCTAAACAACTTCTGTATGGAGGACTACAAACCAGCTCAACAGCAATAGCAAAGCTTGCCAAAATATAAGTCCCAGCCCCGTCTATGCTCCCTGTTCTCAGTGTACTTTCAGGGTAGTCAAATACAGTGTTTTAACAACTAAAGACAAATTTGAACTGGAGGCATTTGTGACATGGGTACTGAAACTGCCCTCAAACTGTAAAGAAAATCAGGTGATTCATGTCAAAATCAGGGACACTTCTCCAAAGCAAGTTACTCTCACTTCTTTTGGTACTGATCAGTGCTTCTTCCAAGAGAAAATGAAAAATAATAATTATTCCAATGATTGGTGATCCTTTACTTTTTGCCAATAACATTTAAATTCATCAATTAAATAACAATTCATCTAAGCTCTTCTTGCAATACTTGTGGATAATAATTTTTTTTATTTTTTTGTGGAAGAGGGTTGGTTTTGCTCTGGAAGGCAAGCTGTTTGCTTCAATCTTACTGCAAATTGGTGCTGGATTTAGCTATAAAACACCTATTTAAATGATAGTACTTTCTATGACACAAGAACTCTTCCTGCCCCAAACTCACTTCTGAAGCTCCTCCTCCTGAAGGTGGAGCTGTGGGGTCCTGGCTAAGCGCTGCTCACAGCTCTGTGTTTGTCTGGTGGTGAAAGTGAGGCAGACTTCACTCTTCCAAGGGGAATCCTCCACTGAGCTTTTTCTGCAAGGCCTGTGTTGCAGCCTACAACTTAGCAGCTTAAAAATTAAAATGTGAATGAAATGCTTATTCAACAAGACAAGGAAAACCTGCCCCACAGTACACCGCCATCAGCTACTTCCGCCCTTGTCCCTTACTTTCTCTCAGTCTGTTTCAGTATTCTTCAATCTCTCCTGAAAACATTCCCACCTTTTACTTTCCATCTGGTGTTATTTCAGAGGATCAGTGTTTCTCAACTTTTTTGGGGTATGAAACTACCTTTGCACCAAAGAACGTCAGCTGAACTCCAGTATAGGCCACATGGGGACTCACATAAGGTCTCAGCTAGACCTGTTTTAGAGCTCAAGTTGCTTCACCGCTCAGAAGAGAAAAGCGGTGATGAGAAACCACCTCAGGCAGATGTCTTGGTATTTGCCTTAGATATTACTCTCCTTTTATGAGTGATTCCAAGAAAACCAACACCATTATCAACGGTGCCAGGGAGTGCAGAGTGCCAGCCTCAGCCGGAGCCGGAACTCCACAGTCCCTGCAAATGGGCCAGCAAAGCCCAGAGTGAGACAGGCAGCAGCATACAGAGCAAGGTTAGCAAGGAGTGAGCTGA
Source organism: Pseudotriccus pelzelni (assembly GCA_035584735.1). Lineage (NCBI taxonomy): Eukaryota > Metazoa > Chordata > Aves > Passeriformes > Tyrannidae > Pseudotriccus > Pseudotriccus pelzelni. The sequence continues at coordinate 100,760,203 of JAWMRA010000113.1, forward strand.
AAGGCACAGGCTATTCTTGGCTCCAACTTTAATATTGTTAAGCTAATTATATCAGACAGCTGCAGCTGATCTCAATTTTTCTGGCATACAGCTCCTCCCTTCCTCCTTATCAGACAAGCTTGCCCCAGGGAGGAATAATTAAGATGTGCAGTTAGAACAACTGGAGCAAAGGCTTTAATGGCCAAAGGGCCATCAAAGGGGAGGTCAAACCAAACCATGAGCTCATTGCTTACTTTTGTTACATCTTTGCTGTCCTATACGGCACTTGCTCCGGCTTCCAGTAGGAAACGTATTTCCCTAGTGGGGAGCGTAGGGAATTCCCACAGTCACCCTATGACCAATTCCTGTCACTCGGAATTTTAAAATCAATTAACAAAGCAGAAACGAACAACTAAGATTCTAGGTAAGCCAGGAGCAGAGCAGAAATGAGATGAAGGATATATACTCAGTATCTCAAAGCCCAGAACATCTGCTCAGCACAACCCAATTTGAGAAAGTTGTCCTTCTTAAAAACACACCACCATGACTGTAAATATTAATTATTCCCACAAGTACTAAAAGTCTGTTAGCAAAAGCCATTTTTTTTTCCACATAGAAGATGCTTCAGATTAGCAGTTTTTAAACACTCATTAGACACGGCTTATGCTTAGAGCATAAGCCAAATCTACAGCATACCTCCCACGGAAGAGAAAGGTAAAGCTCAACCAGCCCCAGCCTTCAAACAGGCACACTGACAAAGCAGCTACATCTCCTTTGGACAACTGCATGTTAGGTGTTTTCCACAGTTAAAATGCACTTGGCTTTTCTAGGGCAAGATTTAGATGTGGAATTTTTACAGTATTAGCATTTGGTTACCATTCACTACTTTTGCTTTCATGTTAAGAATCATTAAGTTTCCAGATGAATTGGGAGATGCTAAAGGAAACCCTGGTTTGGATGCCGGGTCTTTCTTTGAGATTAAGGCTGTGGCTCCACTATGTATGTACTGAAGTTTGCTGTATGCATGAGAATAAAGGTGAGTGCCATTTCAACTGCAAGCTTGAAGCTAAGAGTAAAGCAAATGTAAAAAGTCACTTGGGAAGCCTCAAGAGACTCAGAAATGAGGTACCATCACTTCTGTCTACCCTACTAGTTCAGACAGTGCAGAGTACAATCTCAGCTAAAAGCACAGGGTGAAGAACTGTCTTTCACAGTTGCTTGTAAGAAAACAGCTTTATTTCTCATCTTGCTAGAACCACTGTTTCTATCAGCAAGGCCAATTATTGGACAACCCTTTAAATTTTAATACTTAGACTAAGTCAGCTTAAGCTTCACGTGTTTACACATCAAGGTCTTCTTTATACATCAGGCATTTGCTATGCCATGTCTGCAATCCAGGACCTTCTGGCAAATGGATCAGATCCAGCTCCAGGACCAATGAATTTGTCCGGAACATTTTCCAGTTTTAGTGCAACAAGTGGCAGCAGATTAGCATCAGGTTAAACAGAAGTCAGAATGCTCTACTTCAATAAGCAGACTCACTATTTTATCATCACCAGGCCCTGTATTAGCTCCCAGTACTGACTACTTAGTGTCACCTACCCCATTTAATCCAAAGTCAGAAGGGCAGCATTTATTTTCATAGCGTTAAATAAGAGCTTCTAATCATATTGCACGTACCAAAGATGTCAAGGCCCATTTCTTATCTGTTTTATATTAAAGCCCTAGGCAACATGGGTCAGAGAGCTAGTCAGCCACAGAGTTTCAGCTTCTTAAGTTTTCCCATAACATATTTTAGTTCTTGCACACATAACAAGCAGCTTGTCAGTGGCAGTTATGGAGCCTTGTGCTGTATTCTCTCATTAATGATTAGATGTGTTTAAACAGGCATCAGTCCTGGCCACAGCACTTACAGACTAACTTACATAAAACCAGCACTGCACTGAACTTGCAATATGCAACTGTGTTAAGTCCATGTTTAGTAGTGAAAAACAAATGCAAATCCACAAGAATTCACACAGTATCCAATTTGTTGACAGTTAACCTTTTTCTAATCATATATGAAAAAAGACACAATTTAGTTTCCCTACCCACTGAGGGTTTCCTCCACTCCTGACAAAGTTGGGAGGGCAATGGTAGGGGAGATAGCAAATGTGTACTCATTTATTAAGAAGTTCTGGGTTCACAGCATCTGGTCTGCCTTCATACATGGTATAAGAGGTATGATGACGGATTAATTTTTTACAGATTAACCAAACACAGGACAATTTATTTCAATATACTTTATTTTAAAACAGGTAGGTCACAAAGCACTAAGCTTAGCCCGTTCTGCCATACACAAGCTACAAATACTTGTTTGACAGTTGAGGGTCAGTCTTTAGTAGCATACATGAAAAGTGAATAAAAATCCATATAAAACAATATTCAAATAGTTTCCATAGGAACACAGATAATTGTGACCCATCTCCTAGTCATTTTCTGTTGCATTTATGCCAAACCTAAACTTTAAAAAAACCACTTAAAAATCCTAGCAAGAATTAAGTTAATGGTCCCCCAAATGCCCTAAATTCAACGACTAACCTTGCAGTTAATTACTAAATATTACCTATACATTAATACTAGCTGAAGCACAAGTTGCTGGATATTCAATTCCGCTTTCCCAGGCACAAGAGAGTGGCAGACTAGCAACATCCTGCTCCTCCACTTCAGCTAGGAACCCTTGCTCCTTGATCTGCTGCATTAGTTGCCTAGAAAGAAAAAAAGAAGAGCAAGTCAAAAAGCGTTTCACTACAATCTGCTTAAAGAGGTAAGCAAGGTACTTTGTTTTTTTTTACTGTCATGGAGTATGAAATGAATTTATTCATCACCTAGAATTCAGACATTATTACCAAAGGGGGAAAAATAAAACTAATAAAAGCAGAATCCATGCAGGTCACTTGTGGTTGCCTAGGCTTTAGGGTAAATGTCAATACCAAGCTGGTTTCACTACTTCTGTGTAGGATTTCGATCTGAAAATATGCATCTATATACCTGTTGCTATATCTGTATACCTCATTCTATACAATTTTACTGACTTAGTTCTCAGTAACTCAAAATTTCTGACCTGAAAATCCCTGTCAACTTCACTATCCCTTATCCCACACCCTCACATTCCTGGATAACTTAAATCAAGTAGAAGTATGGATGACAGACTAGGGCCTGACCAGTGAGAACTATCCAACTCCTTCCATACTCAGATGGGTGTTGTACTAAAAGGCAACATCAGAAGAACCTCAATTGACTGAGTTTTTGGACTTAGCTCATAGATTCATTAAACGGTTTGGGTTGGAAGGGGACTTTGAAGATCTAGTTCCAACGCCCTGGCACAGGCAGGGATACCTTCAATTAGACCAAGTTGCTCAGAGCACCATCCAACCTGGCCTTGAACACCTCCAGGGATGGGGCATCTACAACTTCCCTGGACAACCTGCTCCAGTGCCTCACCACCTCCATAGTAAAGAAGATTTCCCTAATATCTAATCTAAACCTACTCTCTTTCAGTTTGAGCCATTCCCCCTTGTCCTGTCACTGCATGCTCCTGTAAATAGCCTTGCCCCATTTTTCCTGTAAGTTCCCTTCAGGTACTGGAAGGCCACAATTAGGTTACCCTTAAGCCTTCTCTTTCCCAGGCTGAACAATCCCAATTCCCTCAGCCTTTCATCATAGGAGAGGTGCTCCATCCCTCTGATCAACTTGGTGAGCCTCCTCTGGACTCGCTCCAACAGGTCCATGTCCTTCCTGTGCTGGAGACCCCAGAGCTGGAAGCAGAACTCCAGGTGGGGTCTCACCAGCACAGAGGGACACAATCCCCTCCCTTGACCTGCTGTGCATGCTGCTTTTGATACAGCCCAGGACACACCTGGCTTTCTGGGCTGCAAGTGCACATTGCAGGGTCATATCCAGCCTCTCATCCACCGGCATCCCCAGGTCTTTCTCATCAGGGCTGCTCTTGATCTGTTCATCCCCCAGCCCCAGCCTGGATTGATGCCAGGGGTTGTCCCAACCCAGGAGCAGCACCTTGCACTTGGTCTTGTTAGACTGCATGAGGTTCTCATGCACCCAGTTCTCAAGCCTGTCTAAGTCCCTCTGGATGCTCTCTCAACCTTCAGATGTGTCAAAAGCACCTCTCAGCTTGGTGTCATCTTATAGTTCTAGTTATTTTCAATATGCACAGCAAAGAGTTGTGCTACTACATGGCTCCTCATGTACTACTAGCTTTTACTTAAACATATGTAACTATCTTGTCCTTTATCCTTCACAGTTTCTAGCCACAAATTTAGTTGTACACCTTTATAACATTTAGATTACACTACAAAGGACTTTCACCTGGTCTAGAAAGATCTGTACCATAATCTCATTGATGCATCCCCCTCAGTTAAGGGTCACCTGTATCACAGAATTCTCTTGCCAAAAAACACAGGCAGTCACACAGGGCTGAAAGAGGGCTGTGGCCTTAGATTACAGTTATGTCTGCACAATTAAGCTCAGCATGCCCCAGACCAAGTATTAAATTTTAACAGAAACCTACTGCTACAGAGAAAAAGCTAATTATTCCCCTGCAGAGCCATTTTTAGTTCAATTCTGGAGTCTTATAGGAAATCTAAAAGCTTCATTTGGTTTAAAAAATGCTTCAATTGACAGGAGATTTCACTAAGGGAAAGCAACAATACAAGCCTTGCTTATAGAGGCAAGGCTAGTAAAAGCATGGAGGAAGCTTCCTCTTACTTCCTCTTACTTTCACAGCAGGAATTCCCCTGAACTTAAAGATAATTTCAATAAATTTGAAAGTAACCCAAGAGCAGAGCTAACCATGCTTTAAGGTAACACTGCTGTCCAAATGCCCTCTGCCAGTTTAGCAGACAGCTGTTCTTACAGGAAACCACTTTTATAGAAGGTGCAATCCATTAACCTGTCTTGCACAGAAGAGCACCCAGGTTACTTTAAACTACTGTTTAAGGTGCAGTTTCACAGTATTCCTGCACTTAAGAGGTGTTCCTGCTTTCTTTGGTTACCTGTTTAGTAACTTCCTGTGGAGATCTAGCACTCTGCATTGAGCAATGAGCCAGAGCTCATCCTAAACCAAGGAATAGCTCTCAAGTAAACAGACAGATCGTACCGTGAAGCAGCACTGTTAAGTGTCCTGCAGTCACGATTTAGCAAGCTAAACTTATCAACTTATCAAGACAACACATTATTAAAACTGTGACTGACTGGTCACAGAAGCTAAGTGTAAAGAATCCATAATGATTCTGTATGTTGTGCCAAAGTGAAAACACTAGATAGAAGCCCAGATTAATGAAAACTCCTAACATTACCCCTTTAAAAGTACCTCTCCTGGAAGTGTATATATCAGAGAAAAGAGTTAACAGTGTCAGCATCATTCTAAGCACACAGCAAAAACCTTCAAAGGCGCTGCCTTCTTCCACACCAGCAGTTTTTGGCACCAAAAAGCTATGGCACCAAAACTATGGCTCTGCTTGTTGACAGGTAGCCAGCTGACACGGACTACTCACTACAGTCATCTGTATCAAAAGCACTGCTAGATCGAGATACTTAAGTTACTAACCATGCAGGTCTTGACATCACGTAGTGTATTGTTGGCCTCTGGAATCCATTAAAAGTAGAAGCTGCTGCAACAGTATAGGCACCCATGTTTTCAAACAGGATCCAGTCACCAACTTGCAACTCTGGCATATTGAAACGCTCAACAATACGATCTAAGCCATCACAGGTTGGTCCCCATATGCTGCAGGAGTAGCAGCTGTCATCTGGCTTAGGCCGCTGAAGGAAAGAGTGGAGTATAATTACTTGACTATCAAAACAGAGCTTCCAGAAGTAGTATCATGATTAGTATAATATTCCACCTCATAGAGAAGAGGAGGAAGAGCTGTTTGCAAATCGTTCTTCATCCCTGGCTTTGAGTTAATGCTACTGCATGCTTCATAAGTTAAATACCAAACTCTGGCAACATGAAGGGAGCAGTGAATTGAGAAATGACTGCTGTGACAAGGGTTCTCCTACACCCATGATACACAGCTAGTATGTGGTACTTCTGAATGGGCATACCTTTTGCAGAACTGGTTTAACATGTGCATGATCATACAAGATGCAGTTGAACGAACCATAGACTCCATCGTTAACATAGTACATAAGAGTTTTGTCATTTGCATCATCTTCATCTGGAAAAAGTTGACACACCATTAAGAGAATGCTTGGACAGAAACAGTCAACTAGAACTAAGACTAGGTCTAGATTTACATACCATCAGAACCTGTTTGCTCCTTTAATACAATTTTCTTTGCAATGATGTTGACTGCCAGCGTGAATGCTGATGCAACATAGTATCTTCCAGGTTCTGCAATAATATTTATTCCAGAATCTGAAGGGAAGTATTTATCCAGTGCTGGGTTGATTACACTTGTGATCTAGGGAAGAATCAGATGCCAATATTAGAATTTCAGCAGTTACTCAGATGCTCCTTTAGAAGCCTGAAATGAAGTCAGACTCTTAGATACACAATGATACACAACTGGTCAAACGTGGAGCATCTATTAACACCTGTTATAATCTCTATTGATTACTTTTGCTTTATTTTCCCATTCAAAGTCTTGTTTGCGATTAAATTTACACAAAGCAACAAAAGCAGACAGACATCAATTGCACCTTAATATTTCAGTGACAACTCATGTTTGAGTCTGAAGAAAATCACCATTCCTAGACTCATTAAACCAACATTAATGCCCTGCAAGTTCCCACTCTTCAAACTTTGATTCCAGTCCACCTGTAGTTCTGCTAATTATGCAATATTCCCCATCTTACTGCATCCTAAAGAAGTCATCTCACAGGATCTGAAATTCAGTTGCCTTCATCAACAGTTATTTCCAAGTTCTGAAGTTACAATTAAGCTGCCTCCAACCACAGCACTTGATGGCAATGCTGCACCATGAGAAGCCAGACTTCATTAGGAAATATCACAAGTGCAACAATGTTAGCCCACACTATTAGCAGCAAACAAATTTTGTATAACTTACTGTCTTCCTTGTGTTAATATGTAACAACATTTAAAGCTGCCTTGGGTTAGACGGGCAGGTACTCTGACAACATTGCTTTAAGTGAAAGTCCTATAAATATCCAGGCCCCTTGTCTCTTCTGAAAGCAGAACTATTCTCGTATGAAAGCAGACTGGAGATCAATTCAAAAAATTTTAAAAAGCTAGTTCTAAATCAAATCAGACACTGACCCAATTTGCTGCCACCCATAAGGGCAGTGTGGGTTCAGGACTAGCCTTTCACCGTATATGGGAGCAGTGCCAATCCAGTTTGAAGTACAGTATCAACTGGAAGAAGTTTATGCCAGTAAGAATTAAGCCTGCAATTAAACCCTGCTTTACAAGTTTGAGATCTCTGCATGTTTATGCAGTCATTTAGCTAAGTATCTAGTGAGTTCATCTAATTTTTAGTTTTCAGATTAATTCCTCTTTTCCTCTAAATTACATTTCTGACCAAGCAGATACATTCTTGCAAATGTGTCTGCATACAAACAGAAAAAGCAAGATTTTGTTTAATCCAGATCAACATTCAAATAGACTCTACAACCTGAGAAGCTTTCAGAAATGCCATACCTCTTCAAATTTAAGCTTGACATCTTCAGAGCCAGGGAAGCCACCACCAATATCAAGCAGATACATATTGAAGCCAAGTTCAGCCTAAAATGAGATTAATGGCAACATGGTCAAGAAATCAGTTGTTAATTCATCATTTTAGCTTAAAAGGTAATGTGAAGTCATTTCACTAATATTTGGACCAGAGATAACTCATCATATTCAAGTAACAGTCACTTGAGTATGAGCTGCCAATTTTACTGCATCTGTAGGTGATTTTTGCCAAACTGGTTCAAAGTAAGTCATCATGCCCTAAAAATTCCAACATGAAATCATTGACTTAGTCAGCTTTTTTAACCCTGTAACATATTCACAACTTGATCAACACAATAGTTGGGCAGTAGTTCCAGAGAAAGCAGACTTACTCCCATATCAAACACACAGCGGGCATCAGAAATGGCTTGAACAAAGGTCTCTGGGTCTGTACATCCACTTCCAACATGGAAACTGTGAAAAGATATAAAATATCAGTTGCTACATGGCAAATTAGTCAAGAAGTCTTGTATAAACTCATGTCACCACATGCAAAGGCATCTCTATCCTTAGGTAGACTATTTAAAGAAAACTTATTTAATATGATTATTTTGACATTATCAACTCACCTAACTCCAACAATGGCAAGCTCAAGTTCTTTTGCACGCTCCAGGAGAAGCCTGCTAGTCTTAAGTGTAGCTCCAAATTTAACACTCAGACGACAAACTGCTTTGGAGTCATCAGTTGTAATGCGCAAGACTAACCTAGAAATAGGAAAAAATGAGGATTAAGTTTCACTAGAACAGACATCATTATCAGGCAGCTATGAGCTCAGAATGACCTTAAAGTTACAAGCCTCCCTGCCTATCTCTTCCTAATGCACCAGTAAACTATACAGGATTAGATCTCCCTGGTTAGAAGTATATTTATTTTCTCACAATTTTGCAGCCTTTCTTATCTAATGAAGAACTAGTTTCAGGTAACAGCAGATGTTTCTGTAACTTGGGAACTCAAGGAAGAACTACAGAACAATTAGAGTGACTTACTTGGCTTTTGGATGGGCCCTTGCAACTTTCATTAGTTCTACTTCACTATCAAATGTCATCATCTGTACACCACTGCTGGCAGCATGTTTGATTTGAGATACTTGTTTGCAGGGATTTGCATATATTATTTTCTCGGATGGTACACCAATGCTCTGTACCAGTTGTATTTCCGTCTGAAGAAAGAAGAGATTGTACTTGTAAACCAAATTTCTAGATGGATGATTAAAGTAATCAGAACAATAAAAACTTCATCACTTGGTTATGCCTAATTTTATATAAGCACATCTTGTAAGGCTGAACATCTACTAACATCACAAATCAGAACATAGTCAAGATCTTACCTTACTGGCGCAATCAAATCCTGCACCAAGCACAGCAAGTGTCTTCACGACAGCTTTGCTGTCGTTACATTTTACAGCATAGAAGGGGGTCACCCGAGGAAGGGCCTTATGCCATCGCATGTGCTTCTTCACAATATCCCCGAGGTCAGCAACATAAAAGGCATCTTTATCATCCTAGAGTAAACACACATCTCAACGTTACAAACAACAGATAACAGGATAAGCCTAGAGGTCAGCATTTGAGAAGGCTGCCTTGGAGATCATTTGCAAAGACAAATTGTTCCATCAGTTTATAAGTTCATAGCATCATGAAATGTAGTAGTTTTCCCATCATACTTACAGAAGATGACACTTCATTTATCTTTTGGTCAAGGATGTCCTTGGCAGTAAAGCCTTCATCAAGAAAGGTCAGCTCAAATTCTTCTTTGCTGAAGTTACTCATGATTTCCAGGATTTCAGATTTACGTGAAAGGATTTAAGTATGAACTGGTGAGAAAAAAATACACCCAACATTAGTTACTTCATTTAAATTCATATGGTTTACATTCACTACTTCACTTGGATTCCTATAGTCATTATATAACCACTATATTGTGCTCATATCATTTACAATTATACAGTTATCACTAAGAGCTGCACAGATTAGAAACTTGCATAATGACAGAACAGATGTAATCAGAAGCAAGGAGGCATGCCAAAATACTCTTTCTAGCTGAAGGCAAGTTCTCCTTTGTTCAGCAACTGTATGATGTACTCAATCTACTCAAAGTAAAAAACAATCAAATAAATACTGTCAGATATTATTAGCCTAACTCCCTGGAAGCTTCTGTCTGTTTCTTCACCCCCACATCAGTATTACGACTAGTGTCTACATACCACTTTTTATCGAACAACTCTTAAGTACTATTTTAGCTTGCCAGTTTTGGGAGAAAGAGTTTACTTCTTTCTACATACAGAACCCCAGAATGTTACTGACTTCTGAGTAGTAACAACGCTCACTAGGTCCAAGCCAGGTAAATATCTGGATTCTCACTACAGTTCAGACCGTGCATAAACCAGACATGAGATACAGGTTTTCACTGAAGCTGCTCTGTTGGTGGTTAGAGCTTCCCTGTTCTACTCACGACCTCCAAGCTCCACGAAAATCTCAGCTGTCGGGAGTGGCAGATACACACTAGGAGACTGGTTCCTAACTCTGACCTGCAGACAAAGTCTTAACAGTGATCCCAATTAGCACTTTAAAACAGGATTCTACAGGAGTCCATTACAAACCCTCATTGCTAACAGAAATCTACCTCCCAAGCAGAAAGTCCCTTGAGAACTAGAACTAAACAGCAAAAGCACATTCCTCTGTGATCCACGACCTATGAAGTAAGTCTGGGGCAAAGTGTATGTGCCATCCTTTTACTGGGTAGCCCAAATAGAGAATGACAGCCTACTCCATTAAGCTGTTAAGCAGCATGTGTGCTACCTTTTAAAGATCTTGGCACTGCAAGTGACTCATAGGAAAGATATGGTTTCATGTAACGGGATCCAACCCTCTTCCTTGTCTCAGCATTTTTTACACTTAAACTAGTCATACAGATTATGACTGAAAATTATGCAAACTCTAAACTATTCACTAATCTTTAGTTACATCACTGTTCACTCTATTTTCAAAAAATCTGGCTATAAACCATTGAAAAATAACATTTTATAGCTGTTACAGATTAACAAGGTTCTAAGACCTACAGAATCATTCGCTCCATAAACTGTGTATAGGAAAATTAATTGAATTTTATTTAGTGATTTCTCACTTAGAGATAAATCAAATTTAAGATTCAAGCTAGATTAAGCTTTGACTTTAATAAATCCAACAATCCATTGAGCCTCATTCTCCCCCACTCTCATTCACGTGCAGTGATAATTCTCCCACAAGCTGGATTAAAGTCTTCTCTTAAAAGCCTCTGTGGGACCCTAAGAAACAGCAAATTAAACACTTCTCAGGAAGGCGCTTGTAATTAAGGAGAAGATGCATCTTATGATATAGGACTTGCAGCTTCACGGAAAGCAGTTCAGGCACTTCTAATTGTGGTTAAGGGAAGACCACCAGGATGAATTTAGTTTAATCTCCCCTCCGCAAAGCACTGTATGAAAAGCACTTTTCCTATTAACATCTAAAAGGGAAATTACTTTTACTGGCCACAGCAGACTTTGTTAAGAAGTTCTAGCAAGCTTTCCATCTCCACCTTACTGCACAATTTTAACTACAGTGTAATTACACAGAATATAGGCAGAACACGATCATGTAGGTGCAAATTGTAGCCTCCCAAAGTACGTTTCTATTTGGACTGCGTGCAAAGTGTCTGCAGCTCCCCCGAAGAAAAGCAATTTGTGCTCATTTAGAATTTGTTCTCCAGAACATTCCCTTATTCAGCAGCTGTATTTAGACAGAGCTGAGTCATGCCTGCAAGCTCTGTACTCAAATAGCCAAGCTGCGTCTAGAAGAGGTGCCCGAGGCGCTCTCGACCCTGCAGAGCGCTGCAGGCACGGAAGGGGCTCACTGACGGTCCTTCTCCCTGCGCAGCCATACGGTCCCTGCGCGGAGCCGGCACCCGTCCGGGCTGGGGCTGAGTGCCCCAGCCTGACACTGCGGCTTCTCTGCCCCAGAAGGCACCTTTATCACAGCCCACCCACCTCAGCTCGCGGCTGGGCCCCTACCCCGAGACTCCCGGGGGGACCAGCGCCCCGCGGGAGAAGGGCTCCCTCCCTCCTCATCCCTGGAGGGGTTAAAGGCCAGGTTGGATGGGGCTCTGAGCAGCCTGGTCTACTGGAAAGTGTCCCTGCCTCGGCAGTGGGGTTGGAACTGGATGATCCTCCAGGTCTCCTTCCACCCCAAACCACTCCATAATTCCCTCCCGCCCCAGGCCGGGTCCCGCCGAGTGTGCAGGAGAGGCAGCGCCGCGGCGCCGCCCGGCCCGAGGGCGAGCCCGGGCGCCCCGAGCCCTGTTCCTGCCACGCACCTGCCTCTCCCCACCCCGGAAACAGCCCGGCGGCCACGGCGGGGCCGTCCCTTCCCCCGCTCCCGGGACGCGCCGCCAACACTCCGCAGGCGAGCGGGCGAGCCCGCCTGGCCCGTTCGCAGCCGCCCGGAGCCTCCCGGCGGCCCTGGGGATTACCCGTGCCCGGCGGCAGCGCCATAGCCCGGCCCGGGCCGCGCCGCTTTGGCAGCGGCCCCGCAGACACGTGGCTCGGCGCCGGCCGCTTCCTCCGCCCGCTCCGCTCCCGGCACAGTCCCGCAAATCCCGCCGCCCGCTCCCGGCACAGCCCCGCACCTCCCGCCGCCCGCTCCGTTCCCGGCACAGCCCCGCACCTCCCGCCGCCCGCTCCGTTCCCGGCACAGCCCCGCACCTCCCGCCGCCCGCCTCACCTCGGGCAGCGCTGGCAGAGCTGCTGTCAAGCCTGCCTAGGATCGCGGCGGCCGATCCCCTCGCTCCGAGCCGCCTCCTGCTCCTCCTGCGAGCCGGGCGCGGTGCGCGGAGCCGGGCGGGAGCGCCGGGCCGGCTGAGGAGGAGCGGGGCCGGCAGGGGCGAGCGGGGCGCCGCGGCTGACAAAGCTTCGCCACGGCCGCCGCGCTCGTATTTATAGCGCAGCGGCGTCGCTGTGGCAACGCACCAGCTCAAACCAGCCGCGATCGGCTGGGACCGGGCGCGCTCCCACCGCCGCTATTGTGACGTGTGGCCGAACATGCGCAGGGCGGGCCCGCCCCGCCCGGGCCCTGCGGTGCCCTCGGGGTGCCGGGGCGCTGCGGGGCCCCCCCGCCGCCCGCGTCCCGTTTCCCCGTGGGCCCGCCCAGTGTGGGATGCGCCGGCGGAGTGATGTGCGCGACCCCCCCAGCCCTGCCCGCCGACAGCAGGTGCACAGCCGGCGCCGCCCGCGGCTCGGTACCCCCGGCTCGGTACCCCCGGCTCGGTACCGCTGCCGTAGCGTGAAAAAGCGGCCGCAGGCGATGCTTTTAGCGGATGCTGGAGGAAGGCACCGCTGAATCAGGGGACCCCGAGTGTCACACCCGGAGCGTCGAGGGGGTGACATTCTGGAAATGTTTGTCCCCCTCGGAGCCATCCTGTTTGTGCGGCTCTCGCAGCTCTGTCGCCTCTGTCGGTACTGGCTGCTGCCCGCAGCGGTGCTGCCCCTGCCTCCATCCTTGCACAACGAGGTTGTTATCCAAAACACTTCCCATAACACTGACCACTTCTTTGTTTTCCCTTCTGATTTTGCTCTGACACTGAAAGCTCTTTCCATTGTAGGGTTATTTGGTATTGCTGGTTTGGTTTTAAAATGCGCTCTGGTGGAAGTTGTAAACAGGTGTTAAGTTCCACGATCCTTTTAACCAGTTTCTGGTTTAGCCATATAATGACCGCGCTTTCTGCCCTTCCTGGGACAGACACTTTCGGCCTTTCTTCCCCTCTCTTTTAGACGTTCAAGCTTTATCCCACGGTGGAAGCAACACCCTGCGGATTGAGTCCCTGCCCTGTCGTGGGAGCTCGGAAGGATGGGACTGCCCTTGCCATGCTGAAAAGGGTATTTTTACATCCTGCCATCCCTGGGGCATTTATAAGTGAGGCAGGGAACCTTTCTGCAGCCCACGCTGCGGGACAGAACTCAGGATGCCCCTGCTCCCAACCTCCAAGTCATCGGTGACTATTTTAATGGCAGAGACATCTAGCCAGCTCCTGCCCTTCTGCAAAGCTGGTGGGTGAGCACTGCAACATGGGGAAAACCCTCAGTCCTGCATAGGAAATGCTGGCTGCTGTGGAGTGCGAGATGCTCTCGTGGAGGTACCAAAAAGGCTGTGCTCACCAGCCTCAGAGATTCTATTCTCCCATCTCTACCCCTGAGCTCAGCTGGAAAACCCACAGTATTTCAGGCAGAAGCAGATCAATGGGATGTCTTTGTCCACTTCACAAGCCTCAGCTGCTGAGGCTGGACTGGGGGGAGGGGGGGTGTGGCAGGGGGCTGTACAAGAATCCCTCGAAGATTTAAAATAAAGGAAAACACCAAGATCAAGCAGATAATAAAAAAATGACAAGTTGGGACACAGCCAAAAGAAATGCCAGGGGACAGAGCTGCTAGCTGTGGTTAAATTTAATGAAAGAAAGAACAAAACCTCCTACAATATTTTTAAAAAACGTATATTTGGGGGGTGTGTTTGTGGCCACACATCCACACATGACTTAGAGAAAGTTTTTTAAACAGCAAACAGGCATTGGGGAAAACTATCCCAGTGTGCAGCACCCATATCAGCTGGTCCTCAGGACACTATTTGCCCTCAACAGCTATTGCTGTCACTACACAAGCATTGTCTGTGCTGAGGTAACTAGTCAAAAACCCAGAGGAATTTCACACCACCTTCCCTGCCAGTTAACAGAGCAAATGATGGGGCTCACAAACCCCTAGATTTGGTTCCATGGGCAGCAGATGTAATTTAGGTGTTGGAAAATCAGCCAGAGAGGGAAGTGAAGGGTTGTGCCACCACTGCAGGAGCCAGGTACTCACTGAGCTGGCACAAAAGCAAGGGCTGTGGTCCAGACAGGGATGATGGTCATCACCTGGTCCCAGCACTTCACCACTTCCCTGGTACCATATGTTGTTCCCTCTTCACTTTCTACCCTCTGGCAGGGGTTGGAGGGCAGTGACCAGTGGGTAGGCACTGCTCAGATGTGAGACAACATGGAGCTTACCTGAGGCTGGAGGTCAAAGTCTGGACTGCTCCAAGGGAAAGGTGACAAGAACAACCACAGAGTGCAATTACCTGATGAACTGATTGAAGGTACTTAATAGCAATGTTATATCAGATCCTCAAAAGGATGGGATTACCAAAATATTTTATCCCCCATCACTTTTTGTCTCTGGAGGATCTTGAGAGCTGCTGGGTTTGAGGAGCATGAAGTTTGTAGATGTTCTAGTCCAGGATCCCTGTGTCCCCATGCCAGAGGACAGTCAGGGACAGCTTACAGGCATATCACGTGAGAGAAAGGAGGCACATCCTTTTCTACCCGTTTTCTGGCTAGTGCCCTGAGTGTCTGGCCAAGCTGCTCTGAAGGTCATGAGGAGCTGCACAGGTTCCCCAGTGACAGCAGCAGAGCAGATCCTGTGTGTGAAGAGCTGGAGCTCTTGCAACTCCTCACAAGTCACCATGAGTCTCAAACTATCTTACCTAAAGCAGTTGCTTCGGCCAAAAATGTTTTCCAGAAGAGGGCACTGGAAAAGCATTTGTTGGCAGGAGACTGTGGCCACATCTTCTTGATGTTTTCCCTCCTTGCTTTCTCTCCAAGCAGGGCCCTTGCTGCTGTGGAGGAACAGGGGATGGGGAGGCTGCCCCACAGCTGTCAGTGTCTCCTACATCTTGCAGCAGCAGGAACCTGATAGTTGGTCCCTGATCCTGCTGAATGATGGGTCTCCTGGTTCTTGTGAACGCCTGAATTTGGGAGAAGCTGGAGCCAAGCCCCAGGCTCCTTCAGCTTTGGCCAGGTGGTGAAAGCTGCCCAATGGGAGAAGAATGAGCTCCCTGGCCATCACCATCACAGCAGCTGGAGGAAACCTCAAGGTAATGCCCTGCATTTCCTGTCTGCTTTCCTTCCCCCATAGTCTATTCCGGGATTTGGCACTTAAGAAATTAAGCCTCATGACAGCTCGTGGTGGTTAGCAGATAGTACCTTCACTTTACGGATGAAAAAGTGATTCAGTGATTTACCCAGGATTGCAGAGAGTAAAATCCAAATAGGGGTGTGCTGAGCTGTGGGCCTCTGCGAGGTGGAGATCCTCTGTGGGCAATGGGGTGCAGGATATGTGCATGGGGAAATCTTGGGGGATACCTCCAGCTCTCCTGGGGCAGCAGCTACTTGCTGTCTTTCAGTTTGTTGACCATTGCACAGAGAAAAAAAAAAGCTGCCAATTGCCCCCATTGTCCAACAAAGACCATTAGAAAAAATGATGTTTTTTGTCATCTTTTATTACACATTTTCTAGGCATTTGAATGCAGTTCCTTGCCACTCAGTGCTGCAAATGCGATGTTGCATGCTTTTGAGTCAGAGCAATGAACTAAAATAACTCCTTGCAGTGGCTAAACTAAAGGAGATGAAGTGACCAAAATTCTTGTGAAGTGACTGGAAAGCTTTGCTTTGCAGCAAAACTGCAGAAATGCTTATGGGTCTGTTTTCTGAATTGCCTTTTTTAGGCTTAGTAGTCCCAGTATCTTCAAAACAAGTTCAGTACCTCACATGCCATGAGGTGAAGCACATAACTCTGACATTACAGCACGAGTTTTGCATCTGAGGCTTTTACAATCCTTAGTTACAGATTTGAGATATCAAAAAAAAAATTGAAAAAGTCAGTGCTCTCATATGCATGATGTTAAATATACTTGATACATCAAAGTGTTTGAGCACCATCATCCTCTGTATGAGCTCAGCACCCACCAGAGGTGAGCCAGATAATAAGATTTGGCTCTAGCATTGTTATGGGTAATACATGGATTCTGTAGCCAATATAAGATGGTATAGCAGAGTTTTTAAAAGCTTTGTATTTTAGTCAACTTCTCATCTTGCTCTCAACAATTTCAAAATTCTCTGAGTCAGCAAGAGTGAGAATAGCTCTTGCAAGCCCCTGAGCAGTAGCTTGAAAAGCAGAGGTCAGCCTGTTCTGTGGGATCAGTGTGGGAAAGGGAGCCATGGAAGTGACAGACTGATTCTGCGTGTGCAGCCAGCAAGTGGGGAAGCAATGGCTGGTCCTGCTAGCACAGCACTGCCATGCTCAGCCCAGAGACTGCATCCCTCTCTCTCTCTCTCTTGTGAAGGACTGCCTTCTGCCACAGTGAAGACATTGCTGGGACCAAGGGGCATTGCTGTTACACACAGTTGACAGCCAGCTTCTGAGCCAACAGTGGGCAAGACCTTGATTTACTCCAGAGGCAGCATGAAAGTTTGAGCAGTTTTGAGTGAGGAAGCACTTTGTGCTTGTAGATGTATTGAGTGTCACATCAAATGACGACCACTGACAGTGTTGGTCTGACCGCTGCATGTGGCTTGTCTGGCACAGACTGCAATGGCATCTCAGAAAGGAGAATGAGGTGAGACAAGGAGAGTGGCAGAAAGACCTGAAATATACCACAATTTGCAGGAATTAACACTTTGCAGATTTAAGTTGTAAAATCTCTCCCACAGATCAGATCTTCAGGTGTTGTGGAAACGCGGCTAGATTACAGGCTGCTCCAGCAAAGTTGCAGTTGCTGGTGGGAAGTTCACTGCATGGTGTGAGGAGAGAGAGGACAATAGCAGCCCGTGGCACATGTTGGTGAGCAGAGCCCAGGCTTGTAGGATTTTATGTGTGAATGTTGCTCATATTGACATTTGCTCACAAAGTTTGTCTTCTGAATAATGTATGTCCCAGTGCAGAGCTCTGGGTACAAACTAATGCTTTACAGTAAAAGGACAGCTGGAAAGCTCTCTCAGTTTTCCCCACAGCCTTCCTCCAACTTTTGCTGTCTTCAGACAGACAAGTGTCAGTAACATGTAAGACATCTTTTTCTTTTGTGGTAGTGGAAAATATAAGAAGCCCATCAGAAGTCAGTATGGCTTCCTGGAGTTTATAGCAGTATTAGTCTTCAGTTATCATCTTTGGTAGGAGGAACTGATGATGTGAATGGTAAAAGTGAATGGTGCATCCAACCTGTGTCAGGGCCCAGAATATTTGGAGGAAAAAAAGAGACAAGTGTAAAACTTAAAAGATTATAAATCCTGGATATGTTAAACTTAAAAGGTATTCATTCTCTTTTGTGATAATTCTAGGTATACATCATGTTGCAGACAGGTTCCCAGACTGAGAACTTCTGAAGGCTTCTATGTTAGGGGAATAGAATAGTACAATATCTATATCATACCTTTCACTCCTGGAAAGGCTTTCAATAGAAATCTTTTGAGACTACACAACAAATAGTACAAGATTTTGAATAGGGAGCATCCTTGATTTTGGTTCATATTCAGGGGGAGGTAAGAGTTGCAGTCTCACCTATGCAATATCCACTGCAAACAGCCATGAAGCAAAACCTCGTGCTGAAAACGTCACATTTTGGATTATGACAGGAGCCTAATTTGGGATTAGTTTAATCTGCTGAAGAGCAGTTTAAGAGCTGATTAGCTGAAGGGTAGCTACATAAATGGTGCAAAAGTCTTCTCAGTATTTTCAGACGCTGCAGTGAGAAGCAATGTTGTGCCATTGGCAGTTCAGGTTGGACAAGAGGACAAACTTCTTCTCCAGCAGCGCAGTGAAGCACTGAGACAGAGTGGCCATCCTTGGACGTTTTCAAGCTTAAACTAGAGAAAGCCATGTCTGGCCTGATCTGGTGACTGATGACAGTCCTACTTTCAGTGTAAGGTTGGGTAGGAGACCTCCTTTGCAGCTGGTGTTTCTGGCACTGTGTTCTGCATTCAGATAAGCCCATGGTTGATACAAACAAACCTCACAGCATTTTTCTGACCCAGTCCTTTAAAGGTGTGAGTAGAGGTGTCTGCATGGCAGAGACATGGCAAAGAAAGCACAGAGGGATGTTGTGATGAAAGATGGATGACCACTTCTCTCAAGAACCTGCTTCCCAGCTTTTTCACAACCCCTCTGTCGGTCCAGTGCTTCAGACAAGGATATTGACCAGAATGGTCAAATACCCTCACAGGTAGGGGGTAGGCAGCGTGGGCAAGGGGGAAGGAAAAGCAGAAAGCTCTCTTTGGGAGGGGGACATGGGTCTGCCAAGCTTGTGCAGCTGTGGCCTTACTCCCTTCTGCCCTTTGGCAACTTGTGCAGTGAGTGCCTGAAAACCTGTATTCCTCATTCACTTGCAAAAGCACACGGGGCAATGGGCCAAACAGGTGCAACTCGTGCATCAGGAATGTCATTCAGCCATGCTGATGGCATCCTATACCTGATAGTGACAGCAGCAATTGCAGCTGAGCCGGGCTTTTACTTACTTCCCTTGTTCTCTAGAGGGTTAAATAAACTTTTGAAAACCTAAGTTTTGGGAGGGCCATATTTCAGATCCAAGTTTTGTCATCTGCTCAGTCCTTTCATTAATAAGATGGACACAACTACTGGCAGCAGCAGAAGTTTTATGGAGACAGAAAGTTATGTGTTTCAGTGCAAAGCCCAGAGGCACACAATGGTCTTTTCTTTTCCTAAACACATTGAATCCTGCAATTGTTCCATGTACGGGACCTGCCTGAAGTCAAGGGGATTTCTATGCATGAAGTGACAGAGCAGAAGGAAGGACCAGGCCCTCAGAGGTACATTTTCATCATGTTTGAAGATTTACGTGTATAACTACGCAACTCAGGGTGAGACTGTGCCTCTAAGGCAAAACATATGAGCTCATATAAAGAACTTATCATTATAATAACAATTTGCATTTCTATAGAACCTTTAATCTTAGGATCTCAAAGTGCTTAACAAACACAAATTAATTAATCCTCACAACTCTCCTGCGAGGTAGACATGTATTATGGAGAGATGCTAGCAGCTAGCTTTCCATTATAAGTCTCATTTTAACTACCTCCTAACTTTGCCAAAACTAAACCAATACACACAAAAATTTCACAAGCATGATCTTGTCCTGGAGTAGGATCTTTTTAGAAATTGTAGGGCAAATAGAGTAAGATAGTTTAAGATAAGTAGGTTAAATGGGGAGACCAGAAATATATCTCTGAATGAACTAATGCTCATACTCCATTAGTCCAGAGGGGAGGGAAATGCAGAATTTGGGATAGACACTTGCTTCTCCATAACTTGCCAGAATGGAGAGTCCAAGGTGATAAATGGTTATTCATTATCCACTATATTATTTATTAAATTGATGACCTAAATGAGTTCAGATGACCTGCTTTTTTAAATGGAAGGATCCTTCTCCAGGAGCTGCACTCCGCCCCAGCTATGAAAAGGAAATCACCAAGAGCCATCTATTACCTCCTTTGGAGAGTTACTCTATAAAACCTTTGGAAAAAGGTGAGCAGACCCAGTGATGGTCTGGTGTTGTGGGTGGAATATTACCCTGAAGGAAAAGCTGTCAAAGCCAGCATCTGGCAGCACGCCCACACATGGATGGAGAGCAAGAACAAATTCTTCCTCTGCACACACAAAAAAAAACCCAAAACGCAACAAACCAAAGCCTAAAAAAAAAAACAAAACAGAAGGAAGAAAACCATCCTGGGAAAAACCACCTCTGACAACTCAGAGCAGCTCAAACCTGGCGCCCAGGCATGGAGGAGAGAGCCAAAGTCTTTCCTGTTCCCTTCTTCCCAAAATAGGAGGGCAAGGTGTAGGTGGACAGTGGGGTGGAGGCTTGTCCCTTGGCCTCTGGTTGGGGTTTGGTCTGGCAGGCTTACATGAATAGCAAATTGCTGCCACTCCCAGGAAGAAGGAGGAGGACAGGGGATTATGACTCAGGTGTTTGTGGAGCGGTACAGCCTCCAGGGATGCTTTCTCAGCCGGGGTGTCCCACACTTGCTCTGGGGCACCACTCAGCACCCAGTCCCCACAGAGGCAATCAGTGCAGCACTGTGCCTTGCATCGCTTCTCGGCTATGCGCTTTGACCTCGCCTTCAGGTGTGTGGGAACGACTCAGGTGCTCCATGTCACTCACCTCACAGCCACTGGATGCTTCAGCCCTTTGCTGGGATGCAGCAGGTTTGTCCCACGGCTCACCACCGCCTGGCTCAGTGGGTGCTATGTTTTGGTGACTCTTCTTAAGCTGCACTTATAAATAATAAAGCAATGTCTGAAAATAACTCAGAAAGGTTTTGTAAAATCTGTTATGAGCTGGTTAGTGGAGCATTTTTCAAGGATATGTGGTTGGTATATTCAGCAGATAGTGTCACTAGTGTTGAAAGCATTTGATATAGAGTGATCAGGGAGATCCAGTGATAATTCACTATTAAAAAAGGGGATTTTATTCAAAATAGGGGGCCAGAAAGACTCTGCTCCTAATATGGAGTCCTTTGCAAGAATTCCCTTTGCAAAAGCCATCCAAGAAGGGAGAAGAGAGGTGGAAAAGAAAGTACAGTCTGCCTTTCAGAGGCAGGTGGGTCCCAGTGGCTCAGGCAGACCTGGAACACTGCCCATGGCCACGCAGGCAGCCTGCAGCAGAGCCAGCAGCAGTGTCTGCTGCCAGAGCAGAGCCTGGGCACTAAGCCAGGGTCAGGCTGGGGCACCCCAGATCAGCGCTGCCTCCCTTTCACCACTGGAAGACTGTACAGATCAACCAATTGATATTGAAAAGAGCTCCGGAGGTGCTGAGATAAGAATTATTTATGACTAAATACAATAGACTTGATAGCGTTTGCTTTGCAGCAGTTCGGAGTCCAATGCCAGGACTTGGCTGTTATCAGGCCACATGGTTAGCCAAAGCCTTGGTGTGCTTTCTTCTACTAATTGTGATCGAATGGCCTTGTCCTTACGTGGGTAGGTAATATTTGGCCTTTGTTTTCATTGCACTCATAGCTGTGCCTCAGGTGCAAGATGTGGCCTGCTGTTATCAGCCTTGTTACAATGCTGTTATCAAGAGAGAGCAGAACTTCACTGCACTGTGGGACCAAACTAATTTGCAAGCTTCTGAAGAATGAAGACCTTGACTCTTCTGCTCTTACCATGTCAAAATGGACCTTGCTTTTGAGACAATCTTCTGTGTTTCAACAGGATGAGCAGATAATCTGAACACTGGATCTGGGTGAATTTTAAATATCCTTCAACAGCTGCTTAATTTTTCAAATGCATGTGCTCTTTCATACAAAAGGGCATGGAGTGGACAAAAACCAGAATAAAAATGAAAGGTGTGAGTTATTTTCTACTAGCCCTTCTTGTCAGTGTTACAGTCCTCTGCAAAGCTGCACAGAATCTGGAAGAAACCCACAAATATGCCCCCAGGCAATGGCCTTCATTGCCTTCAAAGCTGTTAACAAGTGCTTTGAATACACCCTCAAACACAGAGTGGCACAGTAAAAGAAATGCCTTGAGTTTTCATCTATGAGCACCTACTGAAGCAAGAAGTATAGGAGGACTGATCAGTATAAGCAGCTTGCTTTGTACAGTTAAACCATCCTGCAGTTATTATTATTTTCTTGAGGCTTTCCATGGGTGACAATGAATCCCCTCAAATTGATTACTGTGGTATGATAAAGGCTTGGATTTATCTTCAGTTTTTTCTTTAACCTGAGAGCATTCTGAGAGTTTTCTTCCTAATCCTGCTCAAAGTGGGATAAGGTGTGGAGCTAGAGTAGTTTGGTAGAGCTTTAATTTTCCCTGTCCCCAAACCATCAGATGAATGCTCTGATCACAAGGCCCAAGTCAGGCTTTCTCCTTCCTGCTTTCCTTGCTCTCATGTCTGGTTTGCACGATGACTCAGCCCCATTCAGCACCTCAGTGTTCCCAGCATCGATCAATAACATTGATCTCTCATGGTCTGAGCACAGCATAAAAGCTCTCTTTCGCAACTTCTGCTCCACTTGGCTGGTGTGCAGGAGAAGGACACTATGCTGTCACTACCCATCTGACTATTAAGGAGTCTCCAAAATTAACATAGCTTGTGTTCAGGCCCTCTGCACAGATCAGGACTCTTAGCGCTATCAAATAGTGAGAGCTCTCCAAACTGGATATGGGCATCTGTACAGCTGTCAGACCAAGCATGGATGTGCCCAGTGAATTTAGTAGAGTTACCCAGTCCAGAAGCTAGGTAGATGGGAATGCTGACCACAAGGCAAGTGGGTCACAACTTTGGGGGTTTCTCATGAGGTTGGATGCCATTCAGGGTGCATAAATGCACAGGAGCTTCAAACTTCTCTCTGCAAGTGGAATATGAGAAACCCTTGTGTATTTTACACATACCTACCTTAACATTTTTATTAACATATTAACACTAATGCCAGTATGTGTGTGTGGAATTAGATGAATAACTCCACTATTTTCTCTATTGTAAGTATCATGTTTCTTAAACATTTCCTTTGTGGAAGCTGCAGTATTTAAAAGATATTTATGATAGGTTTTCCCAGGAAAACTAAAGTGTAATGAAGGTGCAGGAAGGAAAACTGTGCAAGAAACACACGGGGAAAACCACCGCACTGGGTCAGCCTGTGCTGTAGGTGAAATTAATGGCAAAAATGTGAAAGAAAAAAAAAAGGCAATTAGGGAAACACTGGCGATGTTAGAATTATTTTCACAAGGGAGGAAATTAATTCAAGGACGCTTTCATGGCCAAAGATAGTCATGCTTCATAATGATTCATGGCCTGCAGCTGGTCTGCAGTGTCCTTGGTGGAAGCAGAGCAGGCTATCGGCTGGATGAATTTCTTGTCATTGTTCTGACTGCTATGGACCTGTGACAGGAGCATGTTAGCTTTGCTCCCACCTTACCTCCCACCCCCCCACCCCTGCACATCCCAGAGCCAGAGCCACGGCCAGACATAACCAGCAGTGGGAAGCTCAGTTTTCTCAGATAAAGTACTTTACACAATTTGGGTGTTTAGGAAAGCGCAGCTGCAGAATACATTGAGTGAACCTTTCTTTCAGTGATTTATCTACTACACCATCAGGCATGAGCAGGAAAAAATTGCTGTGTCCCAGAAACCAAGCATTAAATCTTGTCTACACATGGAGCCATTTGTCATGGTTTAACCCCTGCCAGCAACCAAGCCCCATGCAGCCTCCCACCAGCAGGACTGGGGAGAGAATTGGAAGGGTAAAAGCTGGAAAACTCATGGGGTGACAGTGTAATAGGGAAAGCAAATGCCGTGCCCACAGGCAAAACAAAACAAGGGACTAATTCACTGGTTCCCATGAGCAGGCAGGTGTTCAGCCATGTCCTGGAGAGCAGGGCCCCATCACATGTAACGGTGGCTTGGGAAGACAATTGCCCTCGCTCCAAATGTCGCTCCCCTTCATCCTTCTTCTTCCCCCCTTGCGATACTGAGCAAGATGTCACATGGTGTGGGATATCCCTTTGGTCATTTTGGGTCAACTGTCCTGGTTGTGTCTCCTACCAATTTCCCATGCCCCCCACAGTATCCTTGCCAGCATGGCAGTATGAAAATCAGAAAAGGCTTTGACTCTGTGTAAGCCCTCCTCAGCAATAATAAAAACATCTCTTTTCATTATCACTATGTTCAGCGCAAATCCAAAACAGAGCCCCGTACTAGCCACTGTGAAGAAAATTAACTCTACCCCAGCCAAAACCAGCATACCATGCCAGCCTGGCAGCAAGGGTAATGCTGGAAGCACACTGTCATCATTTCGGAAAGAGAGAGGACACGGCACAAGGGTGGGAATCAGAAGCTGGGCTCTGTTTTGCTCTCTGTTGTTGAACGGATAGAAATCTGGCACAAATGGTCAGGCTTTAATTGACCCTGCAGACTCTAATTGCCTGACAGAGGCCCCAGCAAGGCACCAGGCAACTCCTGGGTAGGAGGGAATCACAGACAGGACTTGTCCCTTCCAAAAAGTGACTCAGATCTCCTTGCATATACCTATTTTTCTCTCTGCCTTTGCTGACGGCAGAAGGATCCTAGACGCCTAAAGCTAGAAGGAACAGCTTGGCCTTTGTATTTTTTCCTTGCCTTAAAGGGAAGATAATGATGATGACCTTTTTAAAAGAGCTTCTGACATCCACAGATGAAAAAATTAAACTTGTAAGAGATTATTATTATTATTGTTATATATCTTTGGACAGAGGGAGCAATGACGTTTGTATGACATTTTATAATCCACATGAAATGCTGCCATAATAAAGATAATGACACGTATGATGGTCAAAGTATGCTTAGTTGTAGTGTTTGGCGATGATAATTTGGCTTATTTCTTTTCCTCTGCATTTTATACAGGAGAAAAAAATAATTAGCAGATATCTCTTGTAAATCCTGTTGAAATTAAAACTCTGCAGAGTTCAACATACACAGAACTTTTTTAGGTTTTAGAGCAAATACACAAGTAAAGCTTTTTTCAGAAACAGGTATTTGAAAATGGAATTGTTGATCTATATGGACGGCACCATTATTACACTGTTGAGAAAGCTGACCCTCCTGAAGCTGACCCTCCTGCAGGAGCTGGCCATGAGAACTGTGTTCAGCTGTATGGGATACTCATATTTGACTAAGGTGTGATAATTTGCCATCTGCCTTTGAGTGGAGTGAGGACTGCAAAGACCTCCCAGAAACAGACTGGGCCCTGCTTTGCCTTGTGTCTCTTTTCCATGTGCACACAGATCTTACACAAGCAGACACTGACAGAAGGGGTAAAAGGACATAAGAAAGGACCTGAAATGTCAGACCTAGGGTCCACCCAGGCAGTAGCCAGGGTCTGAGGATAGCAGCAAGAGATGTATTTTAGGAGAGCATATGAGCACAGTCACCTTCCTGGTCAATTGCCACATTCATCTAGCAACCTCATCCAGCCATTTTAGTACCTCTGTAGCTCCCTATACTAGCGTAAGAAGTGAGTCCAGTATTAAACTTGTGGTAGAACCCTGCAACAGGTTTCCCAGAGAAGTGGTAGGTGCCCCATCCCTGGAAACATTCAAGGTCAGGTTGGACAGGACTCTGAGCAACCTGATCTAGTTCATCATTGCAAGGCGGTTGGACTAGGTAACTTTTAAAGGTCCCTTCCAACACAAACCATTCTATGATTCTAATGTTGGTCCATGGCTACTAATAACATGGTTCCATTTTTCATTCCTTTTTTAAGAGTTTTTATTGGCTATCTTCACTCCCTTGTTTTTCAGAGCAAGCTTAGCCAGGCTCATTTAGGTGGCAAAGGGAACTGTGATGTAAACAGATATTGAGATCCATTGCAACTGACTCCACTAATGAGGCTGAATGTTGTGCATGGCTACCAATTCTGTGGTTGGAGAGACAGCACTGCAAAATGTGAATGTAACATATCCCCATTTAATAATAAACTGGAGTAAGAATATTTTTTCTCCAAGACTATTTGGCAGAAGCTTCTTAGTAAATAGAAGACAGAGGGAGACCAATGGATGAACTAAATATGAGATTTAATATTCATGTAACAGGCTCAGTAATTTCAATGATCTTTTGTATGTCATTGCCAGAAGATATCAGAAAGAGTTTTGAGGTTAAATTTTGCAAGAAAAGCTCTCATGAAAATCAGTGCCTTCAAATCTAAGACCAAACCTTTGATTTATCCCCTGGCCCAATCACTGAGTCCTAGCCTAAACCTAATCTAGTTTTGGATTTATGTACATGGTCTCCCTCCAGCCATAGCAAGACTTGGAAAGAGGCAGCCTGCTGCTCCATAGAATAAAACTTTCCAAAGGTTTGGCAAACAAGCACTTAGCCATCAGACTTTCTGAAAATTGTACTAAAAGATCAGCTCTCTCCTCCTCCACTCATGGAACTGGATAATTAAGAATGGGGGTAGGGGAAGCACAGAGGAACGAACCTTTCCTCTGCAGAAGCATCAGCAACATCTGCACTGAAGAACAAATTGTGCTGTGGGTTGTTTGATCCTGTGGCCAAGAGCGGGCAAAAGAATTCAAGTCTCTGAAAGAGGAGGTCAGCATTAAGAGATCTGTTGTTGGTTGTCCTTGACACATACCATCACCTGGGCTGGCCCCGGCCACTATCTGGAAGAATACTTGAGTCTTTACCAAAACCGCTCCTGGGACTGTGCCAAATACACAGGCAATTGTATGCCAAAGCCCAGGTCCATTCCCTGCTCCTGCTCCCTTTCCTAAGACAATTGTGGAATCTTTCCCACTTTTTGGAAGCATTTCTGCCAAAAGGGATGGCCTGTGGATGACTTAAAATGAGGCAGAGCAAGAGCAAAACAAAGAGCAGTTCACAGGTGTGACTCAGGTAAAACATTTGATCCCCTCATAGCTCATCATTCAGTGTTCAGCTGCTCGTGAGAGGAGTTGTGGGAAAAGGAGAAACAAATGTTTTGCTTCTTCCTGAAGTCTTCCTCCTGCTGGGCTAGAAACTCAGCTGATAGAAATGCACTTGCAGTTACTCATCCCCAGAGCTGCAGGAATCCTGGGCATGAGTGAGAGCCACCACAAGGCAGTGGCTGCTGGAGGAAAGTTTGAGTCTATGGGGGCTGCTCCAGGTTACAGCATTTCTGGCTGCAAAGTGCTGTCTGGCTTAAGGACATGGTTCCATTGTGCTCCAGCACTGCTGCTCTCTGCCTTTTCAGATAAGTCACCATAAATGTCTACAGAGTGATCCATAGGGAATGAAAGAAAGAAACCAACCTTTCTTTGGAGGTAAAAAGCTAGCTAGTTGAAGCAAGCTTTCATTTTTCTGCCCGTTTGAAGATCACAGTGAAATATCTACTATAAACATTTCTAGAAATGATCTAATAAATAATTTAATCTTTCAGTTTTACTGTGTTCCCACAGACTGCTTTTGGTATGATATCAGTGGCTGGTATCTCACTTCAGTGCAGTTCATGTGGGCACTACCAAAGTCAGTGGCTATAAAAGCAGTAGCCATCTGACACTTGCCCACCATTTTCACCTGAGAATCAAAGAATCATCAAGGTTGGAAGAGACCTTCAAGATCATGTAGTACTGTAGACCTAGCACCACCCCTAAACCATATCCCCAAGTGCCACTTGAACACTTCCAGACATGGTGATTCCATCACTTCCCTGGGCAACTTATTCCAATGCCTGACCACTCCTTCAGCGAAAAAAATTTTCTAATATCTAATCTGAACCTCCCCAACACAACATAAAGCCATTTCCTCTCAGCCTTTCACTTGAGACATGGCAGAAGAGACCAATTCCAAACTCACTACAACCTCCTTTCAGGTAGTTGTAGATAAGGTCTCCCGTGAAAGTCCATTTCTCCAGACTGAAAAACCCCAGTTCCCTCAACCCCTCCTCATAAGACATGTTTTCTAGACCCTTCACTGGCTTCATTGCCTTTCTTTGGACATGAAGGCTTTCACTGAGATCCATCCTGCCCAGATATTTGGACACCAGCTCTAAAGCCATGGGCTTGGTGCAGAAAAGTACTTAAGCAGGTGTTCGACTTTAACCTGGAGTTCAAACTCCTGCAAGTGACAATGCTTTAGCATACTTCTGAATGCTGGTTTGAACTGAGGCCTCTGGATCTGAGTCTAAGGGGCACTGGAGATGGTCGACTTCATGACAGCTTCATCGATCTTTGAAACCTTCTTTCCTGCCCAGTCTGCTGAAAGAATCAAATTAATCAGAGCTGATCCTTCAGAGAAGCCAGAGTAAGCACACACTGGTGCGGCTGTCCAAGTGGATCTCTGGATGAACATCAGCAATAACTTCTTTCCACGTCTTCCCAACTGCTGTCTGACATCTTTGCTTTATAGGAGATCTAAGTTCCCCTTGGTCTTGCAGCCAGAAGTTCAGGGGAGATCCTGCATCTGTGCAAACCTTTCACAAGCCCAGGGGATCTCCCCAGATCATGACTGTACATACATATACAGTCAAGTGCAAAATTCGGGCTATACACAGCACTCCCCATGGCGCAGGGACCTTGTCACTGCAGAATTGTGTTTCCTACTCAAACAGCTGCAGGATCAAGCCTTTTCAAGGGGAGAGGAGATTAGGATCTGGTTCTGTGTGGTATCGCTTGGAGGGCTGCACCCAATTCCATTTGCACCTACCGTTGGGAGCTATGCACTCACCAAAGGGAAATGCTTGTCTTGAAATGACCTCATCCTTCTGCGCTGTGTTCTGTGCCTGTCAGCACTTTTGTGGACTCTCGTCTTCGCAGACAGTATGAATTATCCCTTGGCAGATGGCTGATTTCACCCTCCTCTATGCACACATGTGTTGAGGTGAATGTAAAAGCGTATTCATTGTTGTAAGCTTTACATTCGTAGTCTTATTCATTTAGGTGGATAAGAAAAGAGGTTTCTATATGCACGTTGTCAGCCCCAACAAATCGTGCTGCTGGGCAGAAGCAATGAAAATGGACTAGATGATCTTCTGAGGTTCTTCCAGCCTTAGAATTCTCTGAAAAGACCAAGGGCAAAGCTGATGTAATGGTAGGTTAAACAATCACAGTGTTTCTATTATGTTGACTTCTTATTGTGTAAATCAGACATATATTCATACTTATTTTTCACATTGTATATAAAAGAAGCACAAATATGATCTATCTTCATACTCGGATGCCTGTAGGTAAAGGCAAACACAATCAGTAAGTTGAAATCCTAACACTTATTCTTAATTCTGCAGCTCTGTATGACTTGGCAAGGATAATTCACTTTTTTTACTTACCACAAGCAATTAACATATTTTTAATATTTATTTATGTATTTATTAGTGTGTATAAGGTGGGATCACTTCTGGAGCCTGGATTTGCCTCCCACTTCGGCTGTAGCCTAACTTTATGCTACCTGAGCGTGCACGGGATCCTTGCTTCCCCCCTGTGCCCAACTCCGCTCAGGGCTGTGAGGCAACCAAGGTTTTGCCCTGCATGCAGGACACACTACTCCACACTAGGTTGGCATCCCTTCCTGTGAGTGGACAGGATTCACAGAAGCAGGACAGCCTGGCAGTGGCATGAAATAGCAGGGACAAGAGTCATAGAATAATGAAGGTTGGAAAAGATCTCTAAGATCATCAAGTCCAACCATTAATCTACTACTGCCAGGCCCACCACTAAACCATGTCCCTAAGAACCACCTCTATGTGTCTTTTAAATAATAACTGCAGGGATGGTGATTCTGTGTAGCTGGTTCTAAAGCTTGACCACCCTTTCTCTGATGAAGTTTTTCCTAATATCCTATCTAAATCTCCCATTGCACAACTTAAAGCCATTTCTTCAAGGCCTATCACTTGTTACCTGCGAGACAAGACCAATTCTCAACCTGGCTACAGGCTCCTTCCAGGTAGTTGAAGACAGCAATAAGGTCCCCCCCGAGCCTTCTTCCCTCCAAACTAAACAACACCAGCCTCTCCTGCATGTCTGTAGCTTTACTGCTGGGTCCTACACACTAGGCAGTGGTGTAGGGTCCATTTGCTACCAGGAAATAAGCCCCAGCTGGCCCCTGAGGCACCCGCTGGGTGCGTGCAGGGCACTTGGCTGCACCCCAGCCGTGCGCAGGCAGTCTGCACAGCACACACCCAGGAGTGTCTCGCCGAGCCTATTAAACTCTTTAACAGGAGAAAAACAAAAGCCCTTCAAACATGATGCACTAATAAGAGATTAATCCACCCAAGAGAACAGTCATAAACTAAAATGGCATATAAAATAAAACACATCATTAAGTACAATTGAGGTATTAAGTAATAAGGATTGAAGTACAGAATTAAATTTGTTCCTGTGTGCAGGGCCAGTGAGTGCCACTTTGCCCTATGCCAGGATTAACAAGTGGACCAGGAGGAAGTTTTGACCTGGTCTAAGGACTTCACCCTCCAAGTGTCCCTTGTGACAGTGATGGCCATTTTCTTGTCACTGAGCTTTGACACAGCACCAGCTCTTCTAAAAATTCTGTTTGTAGCAACATGAATAGATATGTGGTGGAAGAATGGCCAGAGCAGCACTTTCTGACAGAGTTCAGTCCATGGTGCCTCTTCACCCTGTGAGAAGTTCCTGAATCATTTGCTGTCCAGCCTTTGCTCATCACCAGCATCACTCAGGATGCCTTGAACTACTGACACCTTCCCTGAGCACTGCTATGTGTCAGAGCCCTTACCCACAGGCAAGGATGTTCAGTGCCCTGTTAACACCAAGCAAAGAAGTCACTCCCAACACCAGAAAAGCAGATTTTGGGGTATGCACCCACCATAGCCCTTCAATTGCACCATTACAATTGCTTGGCAGGATAAAGATCAGAAGGGTGAAAGACCTTCTCTTTTATTTTTCTCCTTCCGACCAGGGAAAAAGGGGAGAGCCGAAAGGTTGCTGCTCATACCACAAAAATAACCGGAAGAAGCTGAAACTTGGGAGGAAAGGAAGGAAGGAACACACAGAAACAGTCCAGTGCAGGATTTATGAATGCAAAAATCTCTAGCTGTTCTCATGTAAATATATATTAATGAGGACACTGTACCTGTAAATAGATAAGCCAATAACATGCACAGGTTTTTTCATTTATAAATGGATGTAGCTTATGGCTCTGAGCAAGCTCTGGACTCTGTTGTAGTCATACAACCAAAGCCTCTTCAGGGGATCATGGTGCAGAAAAGGTGGTTATATAGTTGTAGTGCCCAAGAAAAGCAGCCCTCTCCTAGACAGGCGTTCCAATCATGTGTAAGCACCACTCTTTCACACAAGTAGTATTATCAGCTGCATTCATCTAATGTCTTTGCTGCACTTCCCAGGCTACCAGGAAGTTTGGCATTGGAGAAAAGGAAACCTGACCATTTTTTCTTGTTTGTGGCTCAACTCAAATCCTCCCTTGGCTGCCCCTTTCTTGTCTTGCTCAATTAAACAGTGAAAAGAAACTGTGGACATTCAGGGCTCCATCACTAAATCTCAGTCATTGAAAATTTAACCGCTAATTTCATCCCAGCCACAGGAATAACTCCTTTTCTCATCGCTATCTGCGAGAGTCCCCCAACATCCCAGCACTGAGTCAGGGTGCTGGGTGGCAGAAGCTGGATTTTGTGTTGCTGGTGATGATGTATTTGGCAGTGAGAATCCAGATGAGCTGTGGAAAGCTAAGCCAGGTGTGCTGGAAAGGTGCTAGCAGATGACACCACTTGTAGATGCAAACCCAAGCAAATTGGTGAAGTCACTGAGACCACTTAAGAGCGAACACTCCTGAAACCCTCCAGCAAAGAAGGGTATTTTTAGAGTTGTACCCTAGATATGAGCTGCATGTGTTTGGCTGGTTCTTGCTACAGACATGCATTTATCCTTTCCTAAGACAATTCTATTTCACCTTTTTTTTTCTGACACTCTTCAGGCAAGTAGGCAAAAGACCAAAAAGGCTACGCCTTGCAAAATAAAATAAATTTTACTCTTTTTTTTTTCCCTTTGATCTTAAAAGGTGTCTGTCCTGAGTTCTAGGTGCCCTGGAAAATATTAAGAACACAGGGTGGGATTTTCAGAAGCATTCTGAATTGCCTGTCAAGTTGCAACCAATGGCATCTGCTCATGGGTTTTTTTGCTTTCTGCTTGTGGTTCCTTTTGTCTCATCTGATTTCAGAAGTAAACAGACAGTGACCCCTCCTCCTCAAATAATTCCTGTAAGTCTTTTGTTTCTGCAGTGTTTCTATAGGAGGAATTTAGTGCCTTTCAGTGGACACTGGTGAAACAAGCCCATGGCCATCTGATATAACTGCTTTCTAAAAATGAGGCTTTTGCTAATGGGCTTGACATGGTCACTGGGGACCTGAGAGTCATCAACAGCCCTCTCCCCACACACTCCTTACAGCACCATGCTGTGCTCCAGTCTGGGCCTCAAGTGGTCAACATGCAGCTCCCTGAAAACAGACCCCTTCTCATGTACATTGTCATGCTCAGCACTCTGGGCAAGACGGCAGCCAGGGGCAGAGGCTCCCCTGGCTTCCCCCATCCTGCAATGCGTGACTCTTCCCACCCCATCATCTCCTGGCTTCTCAGTGATAATCCATGGGCAGCAAAAAGGGGCTTACAGAGAACAATCCCACTAGGCACAGTAGGATGTGCCTGGCAGAGGAAAGTCCTTTGAGCAGACTGGATGGGAATACTAAGGTGGCCAGATGTGGTTGTTAGGGCAATGACAACAGCTTCAGTGACAACTGTTAAACCATGGATAAACTCCTCCAAAAATCTCCAGACCTCAGAATAACAGTGAAGTTAGGGAATACAGTAAATCTCACTTGATAAAAGCTAGACATTCATCAAGGAAACATCATTCCTCTCTCCATTTCTCAGTTTTCATGTTGTGCTGGCTTTACACTACCTCCTTTCCCCAAAATTATGGTCTCCACAGCAGGCTAAAGGGCAGAAAAAGGGGCTTACCAGGAGCGGATGCAGAAAGGGATGGGTGCTCCCACACACAATCTCCCGCTTTGAAGTGGAAATTTTAATTGATGGTCCCTTGTTTGATGGATCACTTTGACAGAGAGGAGAAGCAAGACAGAATGCAAAGTAATGAATCAGCTGGCAGGTCTGTGAATGCAAAAAGGGTGGGATATTGTGAGTCATTATCAAACTATTTCTCAACTCTTCTGTAATCAATCTTTTTGTCTCTTGAAGGCTTGATAATGACTCATTCTTTGACATGACTTTATGGAGCTGCTTTTTGTGTTGCTTGCCAGCCTTCCTGGTGCTGCTCAGTTAATCTGTTGCACAGTGCCAGTAGAGGTTAAAAAATGCTAATGCTACACCTGAATGCTGCAGCATGACTTCAAGAAACAGAGTAAATTGCTCCTGTGATTAACGTAGGTAGGGAGCACAGTGGGTGCAAGGGACATAGACTTGAAAAGTACTTAGTGCAATTCTAATGGATTTCTAAAATATTCATAAAGCGTCCTCTCCTTAAGCACAGCATAGAGGAAGAGGATAAGTGCTGAATCCCCCAAACCCCGTGGCCCAAGAGGCTCTGCCTCCCTCTCTGCCAATCCTTTCCACCTGGATATCTTGCTTCTGGATATCTTGCACCAATTGTGAGTCTTGCCACTCTCCCTGGTTTCTGGCTGAGCTCTGCCCAGGTGCTACCGTGCAGGCTGATGCTTCGGCCAGTGCCTTTTATTGATTCAGTGTATTCTGTGCAGTGCTATTTTGACTAATTCTTAAAGAAGTCTGCTTTGCATTATCAGTGGCGTTGAACAGGTCTGAGATTGCAAATGTCCCTGATTGTAACATTAATCATCATAATGTCACATTCAGTACAGATATCTCCTGACTGGAACTAATCTGAGACTTTCCATTAATCAAGGTAAAACTGAACTCCATGTCCCTGTGGATGAAGTCTCAGGGTTTGGCTGCTCTGGCCATAGCATAGGAAGGCACACTGATGGTCCAGACCAAAGAGAGCCACAGATTCCCTTATCCTTCGCTGCTGGCTCAGTTTCTGAGTACCTTGATACAAGCCAAGGGGGACCACAGCTGTTTGTATGCAACGACCCTGAAGTCTACTCCCCCTCTGCTGCTACCTCCCAAGCTAGCCCTGGGGAAACCTGATCTTAAACTCCCCTTCCATCCACCCTATAATGACTGCTCCCAGTGTCGAGTCATCTCAGGAGTGTTCAGACTGCAATTTTCTTTCCACTTTCCTTGGTTTTCGTCATCTCACTACAGAGACTGACAGACCTGCCCAAGAGCTGTTTATCTGACTCTTATCTTTGCACCCAGGCTGAGATCAGAAAATGAAAAGTGACATCATCCTGTTCATCAGATCTGCTCTACAAGTGCTGTACTCATGCCAAAATAAACGTTTACATGGCTTTTCCTCTGGGTAATGTGGCAAAGCCAACATATCAAAGCCAGAGTAAGTGGATTTACCTTCTGATTTATACCTCCTGCAGAATCAGTTGTTTCTTTGTCACTGGAGACAAAGAGAGACCCTTTAGAAATGGGAGGGGTATTTAATCAGCCTGCAGAAATGGCTAAAGGGAAAAATGCTTTTTCATTGTACTTGCAAATTTGCAAATTAAATTTGGTCTTAGGCATGTCCTTATCTGCACTTATGACGGGCACCATCATATTTTACTAATACGTTCTGGACTTTTGCCATTCCTGCTGTAGTCATCAATAAGGATATTTAAGCATTTCCCATTTGAATTCTCAGCCTCTGTAGAGGGACTTCTCTCTCCAGCCCATCAGTTCCCCATTTGACATACCTTGCTGCTATCTTGTTTTCAACCAGCTCTTTTCCAGACTATTGTAGTTACTGTTATCCCATTTGTACAACAACAAAGACGTTATTGAAGCCCAAGTAGACTAGATCTGTTGCAGTTCATTAAGGTATACTTTGTGTAGAAATGTGTTAATTCCACAGTCTTCATCTTCAGATAAATCTCTATGGCATTTTTTCATTTCCATTTACCTACATGATTTTAATTAGTTTTTCAGCCACACTTTATTCAAAAATGTATTTACTTCTGTGTCAGACTAATGACTCAAGGTTCCCAGATGGCTTTTTGTACATCCTGGAAAATAAACACTATGATTGCAACTGCCCAGCCAGAACGTACCAAGCTGGATTTGACAGCCCAGTTCCTCACTCTAACTTCAATTTTACCTATAAGTTCTTTAATATTGCCAGAAAAATACAATTAGCTCCCTTTGGTGTGTACACAGTGAAATGTTTGGTTTTGCTTCCACCACAACTCCTGTCATTTTCACTTAGATAGAGACTTTCTTGTTAGACAAGATGTCTTTGCCCACAGGTTTTATCCTGGTGTCCTAATGAGAAACTGAAATGAAATACTCATTTAGTTTTGCAGCCAAACCTATATTATCTTTCATCTCTATTGCTTTTCACTGCAGAACTACTTCCTCTTCCTTATTCTTTTTTTATTTATAGAGCAAAGAAGTCTTCCGATTGTTACAATCAATTTTACAATGCTGAAATTGGTTGGGTTTTGGCACTTGTCCATACACCAATTTCCTTGATGATCCGTGCTTTCTTCCACATTTTGTAGGCTTTATGCTAACTCCTAACACCATGTATCTCATCTAGTCTGGCATCATGTTTGACAGGTCTGTGATTTACTCTGGACACCTGTTAAAACTGGCTGTCAAATTGAGTCCCAGAACAATTTATGTGGCAAGCCAGGATATTTTACTGTTCTTTGCAAACATGAGGACAACCAGAATAGCAATTCTTCTTGATCAGCAGTGCCAACTTGTATAGACCCTCCTCTTGTCTGCCCACATAAGTCCTAGGTTTTTGATATCTTTTTGTTCTTCCTTCTATCTGCAGGTCACACTCTGTCTCAATCGTTTCCTTCTCCATTATGTTGGTATTAGCTACTTTTTTCCAGCTCTTTTCCTCTTTTACTGCCTGGTGTCCTTCTCTTTCTTGTCTTTATTATCCACATGTACGTGCCAAACTGATGGACCTGGACAACGAGGATAGATGCAACACAACCACATATGGAAAAATCTATCTTGTGTGCAAGATCTGGTCAGGATGAATGACAACTGATGAGGTGGATGCAGAAAAGAACCAAGGAAGCAAGGTGATAAAGATGCAAATCACGTCTTCAAATTCTTGTCCCAATTCTGTCCTTGTCTGCAAGTGCCCATGAATCCAAAAGGTCTTCTCTTCCAGTGACTTTATAAAGAAGCATTAGTATCTAAACAGTTTTGCTTGTTTAAGCATAATATGTAGATGGCAGGTTTTGTATCTAGCCAACTTCATTGTCTTCTGTCTTTCTAGGTTCTCTTTTAAGACTACTTTAGTAGTTGCCATCCACTTTTACCAAATGAGATGGTTGTCCCTTTTAATTTTTTTGTATTAGTTATCCTAATGGTTATGATAACATATTCAGGAAAAGGGTATTTAAAGCTCCATTATACTATGCAAAAAGCATTTGTGGGGCATAAATGTGTCTTCTATGTATATATCCGAGTGTATAATAATTCCTAGCAGGAAAGAGACAACACCAGAATTCAACAGTTTTGCTCAACAGCAATAACACAGCAAGACATTAGTGGAAATTCCAGAACACTATGGCAAATAGTTGCCTCTAATTACATACTGTCAGCACCAGGCTTATGGGACTGAAAAACCATTACAGATCCACTTACAACAAAAGTTAGTAAGCAGCAGCCCTGCTGACCTTCTGCTGACTTCAATGCACAGACAATACATCAGGTTATTGAGACAGATACCATCTCACAAAGGCAAAGGTCACACCTCGAGATACTGAGGGAAGATTACAAAGGAGCTTCCTTTGGGATAAAGGTATTTTTGATGGGGGATGATGGGCAATTGACAGGCATGAGTGGGAGGCTGTTCTAGGAAAACAGGCAAGATGAAGCATGGTGCCAAGTCAGCAGTGAGACACAAAGCCAAGGGAGCGGTTAAAGCAAACACGAGGAACAGGTGAGTGTGAGGAAACAGGATCAGGCAAGATTGTGTGCCAGTGCTCATCCCATCGACAAGGATTGATAGTTGCCTCAGAATTTAGTACTTGACTGACTCCTTATATTCAGTCTTGAAAAGTAACAGAGCATAAAGTCAGTTCTGAAACACCCGATTCCATATTTTTCTAAACAGAACATGGTTATATTGATGAAGTAAAGAGCTCAAAGCAACATTTCCGCTTACCTCTTGTCCTTGGGAATTGCGGACCAGTTTTGCACAGGTACTTTAGTGGAAAAAGGTACAAGTGGACAACTAATGACAGTTTCAAAAGCAACAACCTAACTTCAACAGCAATCTATTTTTTAGCTACCTAAATAACCAGGAAATAGCTTGAGGACTTCATTTTAAACCTTTACAAACTGAAAAAAAAGAACTATTGAAAAAAATCCTTACAATTTAGTTCACTGACAAACAAGGAGTATTTTGGGTTGTGAAATAATATCCCAGCAGTATCTGAGAAGTTTCAGTGAGGTCCTACTCCCAAATGGTAGAACTAAATTAAACATTCTTTCCCAGCTGCTTGTGAATAAAAGTGCTCAGAGAGGGTATTTTCATTCTGGAAAGAGGCTGTTTTTCTTTGAATGTCATAATCTACCTTAATTCAGATAAACTCCCTCTTCAGTATGGCTTTCAGGACATGAACTTCTAAGTCAGTGCTGAAGATCCCATTGATTTTAGCAGAGACAAGATTGGGTCTTCAGCAGCACTTTCACCAGAATGAACACGCCCACAAGAGAAAGGCCAGGGAATAGCTGAGTAGTTAATGCAAACTTTGATCTCTTTGGGATCAATTCAGGAGGGCATGTGTGTTGATATACTTCAAGGCAACATCCCATCAGTTTCAGGAAATTTAATGGTAGACACCAGAACAATGATGCTTCTCAGTGAATATTTTGCATAAATGGTCTTGGCACCACCACTGCACTCAGTGATAGTGAGCTCCCTGTTTGATGTCATGGTCAAGGAATAAGAAGTCAGCAGTCCTGCATTGCTTAAATAACACGTGGTCTTACCTTCACAGCCATAGCAGATGGGTGACATTTGAACTTCCCTAAAGTGGTCTGTGAGGATTTTCCCAGCTGACCTGCAAAAGACTTACAGGAAATCTGCAGTAGAGTAAAAGCTAAACCAAACACCCTGTCCTCTCTGCATGTCTGCCCCATGGACTCATCTCTTCATGAGTCTGTAGGAACCTACTTCTGTAATTCCCGGGCAGACTGAACAGCAAAGCCTGTGAAGATGCTGTACATCCAAAAGCAGTTTTAATCTAATCACCTTTAGTCTGCAATCACAAGGAATGAAGCAACACAGTGCCCACAAAAAGTGTTTTATTTACATCGCTATATGAATACAATTTATGGCAGATATTCAATTCCTGTAAACTGCCAGAAACATCAACACCTTGAAGGCAAGCTGAGATAGGAAATGGGTCATTGACTCACCCTTTTGGCTTGATAATAGTAATACTTAGCACTTATTTAATTCTTTACACAAATTAAACAATAAATCAATCCTCACTACGACTGTAAAACAGACAGACATCCCGGTTTTAGAGATGGAGAACCCGAAGAAGAGGAGTTCAGTGCTTTGTCCAGCAAAGCTGCCGATGATTCTACAATTAGCATTCCTGTTTCCCTGGTCCCATGTGGACTTGGGAGTTTAGAGAAGTCTCAAAAGCATTAATTATTTAGAGC
The DNA here is from genome assembly GCA_035584735.1 of Pseudotriccus pelzelni. Lineage (NCBI taxonomy): Eukaryota > Metazoa > Chordata > Aves > Passeriformes > Tyrannidae > Pseudotriccus > Pseudotriccus pelzelni. Next base: position 100,798,974 of record JAWMRA010000113.1, read on the forward strand.
TGGTGCTCACACTGGGAGACAGGCCATTTCACAGTTCACAGTTAGTCCTGACCTTGCATTTATGATCAGTATAAATAATCTACGCTCTTAATAAAGTTGCATGGAGAATTCACTGTCTGTTTTTCACAGCAGGGAAGAAGGGGCAGAACAGTTAAATTAATTATGCCATATCCTATAGAGACTCAGCATCTAAACCAGAAGAGCTCAGAGCCTCTTCCTTTCTTCTGATGACCGAATTCGGAAAGCAACCCCCACCCACTCCAGACTCTTCTTTGAAAAATATCATCCTTTGAAGCATTTTTTCTTGAGCTTCTTTCACAGCGGTTTATGTAAGGGGTGACCTCTGTTAGAGACTGATGTAGCACTGTCATGGGTTTGCCTAGGGGACAATTTTTTACCACACCCCCCACAAATTATTCTAAGGTGAGAGAAGCTTTATGCAGACAAAGAGATCTGATTGGGGAGAAAATAATATT
>JAWMRA010000113.1:100799549-100873011 GCA_035584735.1 Pseudotriccus pelzelni
TTCTCTTCCGTTTCTTCTTGAAGATGTAATTGGCAAAGGTGTCACCTGAACTCCTGATTGGCCCTTGTCCGGAAATTTATCCGGACAAACTATTTCCAATCCCCAAGGAGGGGGACTTTTGCAAACCCATGACAAGCACACACATATCCTCCCGACAGGAGAGAGCAGAGTGTGTGTGCACAGTTTGTACATATGCCGAGCTCTACTGTAGGGTGTCTCCAGCCAGACATCAGCATAGTCACAAAGGACCAGAAGGCCCCTCGTTCTGGCTGTGCCATGCCCTAGGGCTCATCTGAGGCTTTCTTGGGCAGAGCAGCCAGCTCAGGGCTCTCTGTTCTGGCTTTGGGGGAGACGCTGCCCATTTCCCATGTATCCTCTGGGATAACCTCACCCAACCAAGGCTCCCAACAGCTGCTTGTGGCAATTGTTTTGTACCACCCGAAAAGGCAGCCTCTTCCCCACAGAGAAGTGGCAATCCCACAGACCCCAGCTCTCCTGGAGCTTCTTTTGTCTTGGCTCTCTGAGCAGTCCCCCTACTCTTGGCTTCTGGCAGGCCAAGCACCGTTGTTCCCAGTTTTAATAGTGCAAAACATCATTAGAAGACGATTGAAAGAAGGTCTTTTTTTACCATGAAGGCAAACCATTCATTACTACTCGTATTAAGTGCTCACAAATGAGAAATAAATGTTCAGAGACCAGCTTCCTACATTTGTCCATTTGAAATTAAACTATTCCTGACTTGATTTCTCATCCCTAAATTGGACTTCTCAATATACATCTCTCTAAAACATATCCCCTACTTCTATAAAACTGAATTTCTATATTCCCATAATTTCTCCAGCTCTTTCATCATGTGATAAAGTCTTTTTCAAACAGTTTAGCTTATATATGACATACTTGTGTTTCCTTCCAAAATGACAACTTCCATTTCCAAACTTTTGAGCATTTCCATGTTTATTCTATATTTGTCTGCCTTCCGATCGCTTCTCCTTGTCTTGTGACAGCTGTTTTCTGTGACTTTGATAGGCTTTCCACTAGGTCATTGTACTGGGGATAATTGTACAGGATGGTTTCATGTCAAAGCCCATATTTCACAGCAAGGTGCTGAAACAGCATATACCACCTGGCAAAAACGCAGGATCACCTGGCTAACTGTGTACAACTTCTTTAACTGAAAGACAAAAGTCTCAGCACACTCCCTTATCTGCACATAACCAGGACAGCATCCCACCCCATGGCAACTCCACGATACGGCTCTCCCGACAGAAATACAGCACTCCCACCCAGGGTGGCAGAGGAGGCTTGGTGCAGATATTCAGCCTCCTTTCTGCAGAAGACCACCAAAGATAACCACAGTCTCTCCACATCCAAGGTTGTCAGAGCGGTAACAAGCAAGTCCTGCATGTGAGGTGTCAAAAGAGAGGGGAGAGAGGGATGGCTGGATATAACAAGTGACATATGGACTCAATATCTTGCATCACACAAGTTTAAAATAAGGTTAAAAATAAATAAAATATTAAATAAAGTAACAAAAAAGTTTAAATAAAGTAATAAAGAGTTTAAAATAAGGTTAAAATAAAATTAAAATAATTCTTTTTTCTAGCTCTTCTATTATGAGCCATAAAACTCCTTTGTCTTGCTGAGGAGGGAATCTCCACTGCCATTTCAATATGCTGCAGTGAACTATACTAATGTGCAATTAATTGTAGAGATTAATCATCAGTCAGTGTTATCAGATTAACACCATGGCATACACGAGCATAGGCTAACCCGTGGTTCATGCTTTGGCAGGCTGGGGAAATGACTCTTGTGTGGCTGAGCCAAGCTCTCAGGCTGGGTGGCCTAAATCTCTGGGTGACCTTGATTCTTGCACAGGCTGCATCCACTTGGTTTCAAACACATGAAGTATCTCAGCAGTCTTAAAAACTATGTCATCTCATACAGCATTTCTTTCCAAACAAAACTCCATTATGAAAAAAGTGCTGCTACACCCAGTATTACTGAGCACAGAGCTCTGCTCTGTTGCTGCACCTCTCATATACACATATTTGGAAACAGATTTTGCAGTATAAGGCTATGATTTGACTACTCACACAACTCAACACTCTGTGATTTGCCAAGTAGAATGACCTCATATAGCAAGATCAGCCTGAACTCTACAGGGGACACCAACACCCTGGCTATTTTCGAGCAACTTTACTTGTTTTTCTGTCTGCACTGGTTTTCCTTCAGACAGAAATATTGCTCCTCTTTGCTGGATATGAGTTATACATGGGCGAGTCAACAGCCATTTTGGGCCAAGATCAGCAAAAGGATTTGGGCACTGGTGTCCTGTGGAGTTGTCTCAACCATAACCTTGTTTCAATGAGTTTGTGAGATTAGTGGGATCAAATTGTCCAAATGCTGAAAAAACCCTCCTAAGCCTTCATGTGAAAAACACACCTGCATTCCTAAGAATGCCCTTGTGTGCCAGATCAAGGATCCATCTATCTCAGGATCTTTTCCCTTCCTGGCAAAAAAGAGATGCCCGGGAAGAGTATAAAAGGACAAGCTTATAAAACTGCTGCTCCAGGATGTTCTTCCACCCTCCATGGATATCCCCGAGCAGAGGTTGCGGTTTTGTATTTAATAACTATCAATGGATAATTCTTCCACGAATTTGAGCTCATGTAAACATCGAGCACCTACCATCCCTGGCGGCACTGGGTCCCACACCTTCACCTCCTCCCTGGGTGCATAACTGCCTCTTTTCTTTTGCACTGACCTTGCTATCTGGGAGTTTCATTTGGCATTCCCCAATTCTATTACTGGAAGATCCAGCGACCCTCTAGGTGCTTTCTTTCTACCAGTCATGATTTTGTGGATTTATATAATATCCTTCTTCATCTCTCTCTCCTCCCAGTGTATTACACCCCCTGGACAAGAGCCATTTCTCACCTTTGATCAGCCCTGTGGTTCTTTCTGTACTTTCCAGCACTGCTATCCACATAGGAACATTAGAAAAACCTTAAAAATTAGAAGGCAAGCCCAGATATGGACCACTATGCAGAGCTAGAGGAGTAAACAAACTGGCCACACTGCTCATGCTGAGGGACAAACACACACTTGGCTCCTGGCCCTCTCACCTCTTAACTAGGCTCACATTTTACTCTTCAGCAGAGCACTTCCACGGCCATTTTCTCTTTGTGTCCTCACCCATGAGATGTACATCAAACAGCTTCACAATGGAGAGCACTTCCACAATGTGAAGCTCATTTTCTCTGGACTAGCACCAACAAGGACAACTTCTCTGGGGAAGCAGCAGCACCTCCGGCTGTGAACAGGCTCCCTCTGGTATCAGGGACCCTGGTGCTCCCACCTGCCCAGATCTGGACCAATACCAAGAGGTCCTGGGCAGTTTCTCCTCAGGCACTGGCTTGAGATTTAGTGAAAAATCATCAAAACCATGATAATTTGAATGCCGTATTTTGGACAGCGTAGTGATAACATTGTCAGAGGGAACAACTGAGGCCACTAAACCTAAAACTCCCAATGAAGAAAAGCTGAAGTACTCCACAGTGTCAAGAGGCCAGACAACATCTTGTCCAGAAAAATTCATTGTCCACTGTTGAAAAGTGGCACATATAGGAACTGATCAGCTCTAAGTATATACACGCAGCAAGAGGCTCTGCTGTACCAAGAAGAAAACGTAACTTGGAGTCATGGCTCTCTGAAATGTTAACTTGGTATGTGATATACATGCAGTTATTGTCAACAGTTGTGAAAAGGTTGTGTAGGTCCACAAAGCTTTCTCAAACAAATAACAAACAGGAACAGAAGCATAGAACAGCTTCACCATGAGGAAAGGGAAAATAGAGTGAAATTTCTAAAAGGATGGTCCTGTGAAGGAGATGGATTAAGAGGAAATATAGAGCAAGTATTTTCATAAGGTGAGAACTAAGTGCCAACTGGAGAAGTCATTGCGCACCTGATGAAAGAAAAGCATATTATCCATTGACTAATTGCATTGTGGAATTCATTACCACAGGCTTCTACAGAGTCCAAAGCCAGGTTCAATGGAAGGTTTTAAAATTTGCAGTTCTTAAGTGACTGAGAAACCAACTCATGGGGGACAAATCCACCCATCCTAATGGGTCAATTGTCTCAAGCTTCACAAGAGTGAGACTTTAAAAGCACGGAGTGCTTGTAACTGAGATGTCCCACGTATGTGCTGTGTACTCTAAACTCTTCACCTGAGCTTTCACTTGTAATTAGGTGGTTCTCAACTTGGATAGCTAGAGGCAGTTCTTACACTACTATGAGGCACTTAGTTCTCAATAAAACAGCACGTTAACAAATGATTTACTAGTTTTAGTAAAAAGCATTGCAAAGAGATTTTTCTCTAGAGCTTTGCTCCTTCTGCCTTGCACTGGGAATCTTCAAGCACTCCACACTTAACTCAACCTCACCAGTACAACTTTGGTTGTTTCATGAAAAACACAAACAAACAAATGCACACATCTTTTCTCCAAAGCCAGCATGAGCCACAAGTGCCAGCACTGGTCTCTGTGTTGCCTCTTCATGAATGTACAAAACCAAAACCAAATGAATGATTGCATATACACAGACAGGTTTGTGGCCAGGTAAGCCATACTCATAACCAGACAGCCGAGAGGAAGGCAGGGTATGCCAAGGCAGAAACCTGCCAGGGAGACAGTAGGAACCTTGAGCTCTCATCTCAAGAACTGCTGGGGGAAACAGCCACAGAGGTTTTAACACTGTCTCTCTCTCCTTCGGAGAACAGGGAAGAAATGAGTGAGGAGCCATGTGCCAAAACACTGCAAGAATCTGTTTGCTCCTGCATAACCCCAGCCCAATGGTGCTGCCCTTCCACACAACCCTCTTGAGCCAGCTGTCCCGCACCTTCACTTTTGGAAAGCCACCACTTGGAAAACCGAGACCCAATTAGTGGCAGAAAAGACACTATTAGAGGATTTTACCATTTTGAAGCACTGAAGGAATCTACTGGTGTTCTCCTGGCTGGATTTTGGATGGTTGCATGGGTTCCTCCTGGTTTACAAATTACATAGTCACACTGAACAATGAGAAAAACTTCATGAATTGCACAGAAGAGAAGAGGCTTTGGTGATACCTCAAATGAGCATGCTGAAGGCAGAGGGCTTGCACTGGATTTCTTTGTCCCTTATGTCCATACTAATAATGGGTCAGAGCCATTAACATAATCGCTGGTAGGATTTTGGCCCAGGCCAGGTAGTGCTTCCCCAAGTGCTACCTAGGCACAGGCTGGGAGTTTGCAAGCAGGAGAGATCATTCCCCACAGGTAATTAGGATGTGGCCACTGTGGTTTGGAAGCTAAGAGAGCTTAGCAGGGAGGTTGTGGTATGGTCATGCCATTCAGCTCCAAGGGTAGAGGTCAGTCCTTGCCCAAAGAGATTATTCTTTTGAGTAGATTTAGCCCAGAAACTCCAGCCTCCTTTGGCAATTGAGCTAATTCATCACACATCATTCCGTTTTTGCCTGTCCTCCCTAACACAAGGGCCAACAGTGCCAGTTATGCCTGTGGAGATGTGTTTGCTTATTGATGCACTGTACCAACTGATGTGTGTCATGGAAAGCCTTGACCTTCCTTATTTAGCTTTTCTAAATGCTTCGTTTACAGTTGTGTGAACTGTTTTTTCCTGCTCCGTGTTAAAGTTCCTTGTTTCCACATTGAACCTATTTGTGCTAAGATTTCCTGCCTTTTTGCTGAGTAGTTTTGACCTTCATTCAATAAATCAATAATTTTCCCAGAACTTCGACGTCACAGCCCCCCCTCTTTCTGCCTCTGCCTTTCGTCCCAGCACTTAGTTTTCTGCAGCACTTCAGCAGAAGCTCACCTGGAATTTCAAAGAAATACATGATTACTGCGTTGCTCTCAGATATAGATTAAACAGAGCGTCCCTTCACGGGATGCTTCTGCTCAGTCATTTAACATAGCAAAGCCCACTTGTGTTGCAGTTGCCTCATCTCTTTCTTCCCCCTGGCAGCTGGCAAAGCCAGGGCTGGGACCAGGTGTGCACTTATGTCCAGCTCCAACGGTGACATGCTGCTTATCAGATCTTTTGTTACATCATGTGGGGAGAGCCCACAGAGCCTTGCAGGAGCAGCCACCTCCTAGAGGCTGTTTCCAGGGATGGACACTGGCTCCTTCAGTCTTACCTAGTCTTCTTCAAAAAATCCTGTATTCCCAGCAGCTCACAAAGCTTGCTGACAAAAAGGCACTTTCATGGACTTCAGCATGTTTCATCAGTCCCTCACTGAAAAAAATGCATTTCCATAGGTCATTCTTTTTTTGACTGTAGACTCAAAACCAAGAACAGACTTCTCAATTGAAAAGGAGAACATAAAATTACAAACACTTCTCAGAATATTTCTTCTCCTCCAGAACAAAAAATCTTTCTCACCATAGGAAGTCCAAAACGCTGTATTTTTTTCTGACCTCATCCATGGTATCCAACTAGTGAATTCTCTTCCTTTAGTAGACTGCTTTCCACTTTGACTTAAAAGGGGAAATAGGCTCTCAGCCAAAGGTTAGATTTAAATTCAGATCTACAGAATGGTGCTGTTTCCATCTTTGTTTGTATTTGGCCTGTCTGGCTTCCTAGGGTGAAACTCCTCTTCCAGATTTGCACAGCAAACACCAGCTTTGCTATTGTGTTCTCTGCTTTCCCTCTGGCAAACCACTCACTGGAAATCAGCACATCTAGGGAGATCAGTCCAAACTGCCATGGGAAACTGGCTATTTTTCTAAAATACATGATACAGATCAACCACAGGTTACTGCCTAGATTACTAGTTTGTGGTACTCATGAGATCACACTAGGTCATCATAAAGGTGCCTTCTGGCTTTCAAACCTATCACCCTAAATAATGCATTAATGAAGTAACATGGAACAAAGCCACATTTGTTCATGTGTAAGGCATGTTAATGATGTTCCTTTCAAAGATGGAGGAGTGGATTGATGCACTGAATTTCACCTCTAGGGACTCTGACTTTGGTTACGAGACAAATGAGTTTGATAGCATCAAGTAAATACTCAATGGATATTTGCCTCCATCCCTAAAACCACCATGCAATTTGGCAGGAGCAGCAGTCTGTGCTCACGAGACGTCTAGAGGTGCTCAGGGCATTGGCAGTCCTCTGGGAGGAAGCATCTGGCTGTGCCATGCCTGGCGTTACCCAGCGCTCTCACCCTCTCGCTTCCCCGAGCATCAGCAACACACTGCAAAGAAAACATGAAATTAAAGCTGAAAGAAGGGGAAAAGATATTTAGGTGGGTTCATGAAGTGAACTAATGCTGGAGATTGGCTGAACTACACACTGTATCAGCTTTGATGCATTATTAGAATTGTGAAAACTTTTAGTGTTTCAAGGAAAAGACTTTTTCCAAGCGCAAGATCAAAGCCAAAGCTAAATAATATTGGGTTACAGAGCAGAGGACTTTCAAATGACTGGTCTTGACTGTTTTTGTATCTAGAAATGTTATGATAGGAGTAGCCCTTTTTTACAAGGCCCAGTAACAACAATGTAAATCAAGCATTAACCAGAAGTAGACAGCAAACTATCTATTTTTTTAAAAGACTTCTACTGGAGCTGGTTTTTAGGAAAGGAAAAAAGGAGTTCTGTTTTTAGTAGCATAAAAATACTTGTCCAGAAGGCGCCACTGTATCTTTGTCCCAAAGCATAACAATGTTAGATATAAACCAACAGCCTTGAAATAGCTGATAAAACTACATATGGGGATGTTTTCACCCAGAGCTGCTGAGACACGCTCAGGGTGAATCCTCACCCCTGTTTGATAGGTTTTTAGACTCCTTGCATAAAGTACCCACGCTAAAAAAAGAGAGAGATGTACCAGTCTGTGCAAAATAATGGGTATGGAAAACTTGCCTGGTAAGTGTATCCCTGTTAGATGAGACATTTCATTTCAATAGTCTCTTGGACATAGAAATGATGACAGTGACAGTTTGAATTTGGCTGTGAAGAAGCAGCATTCACAGCAACAGGACAGCACAGATTAGGAAGCTAGACATACAGGGACGGCTAATTTTACCCCTCTAAAAATCATACATTCAGTGTGAACTGGTTGTATACATTCCCTCTGTAGTTAAGGCAGAGAGGCAAACACCTCCAGAGGGTAAGTCATCCTGTCCTAAGACAGGTGCTTAAGGCAGGGGCTGAACTGCCCAACAAAGGTACAATTTTTTCCTCCCTGACTCTCCGAACCAGGAGAACTCATGAAGCCAAGGTGCCTAATTTCCAGGTGGTTAAGACAGAGTAAGATGCATCACCCCCACAGCTAACTTACCTAATCACCATGACTCCCGTTATGTTTCCAGACAGGAAGAACAGCCAAATACTTTCAGTCTTGGATATGTTTATATGAAGAAACACAACAAGAAAGAACAAAAGTAAGGTCTTCCTCCAGGACATGGACACAGTTTGTCTCTCTCCTGGAAGGATTTCAGAAGTGAAAAAGAGTGAAATGGCTGCTACCCTGTGTTCAGAACTGCCTTGGTTTTCCCCACAAGGTTAAAATACAGCCTTTCGTACAGACTTCCCCTTGCCCTTTTGCACAGACTCTTCCATGTCATTTGGATAGCCCATGGTTTTGCTATCTGAATGACACTGTTCAGGCCCATTTATAAGGCCAAGAAAAAGAAATCTGAAGATCTGCTTCCTCCACTAATTGCAGACTACCATAATTTCGGGCCAAATTCAAATGCTGCCACAGAGAAGAGAATCCAAAAGCAGCACAGGCTCTCTTCTTAATCCATTCAGGAAGCACAGGCTGTTCTGAGAGGGACTTTTTCATTGTCAAACTTTAAGGTCAAAACTTGGTAGAGAAGCATATATTTTTTAAAAAGTGTCCTCAGTGCTCAGTGTCCAGGCTCATACAGATGGTGCAGTTTGCATCCCTCCCCACACAGCCAAACTGGTGGGGTTTGAGTAGCAAGCACATTAGGCCTGGTGATTACCATATAAACTGTAAGCATGGTGCAAGTGATTCCCAAACATCAAAAATCAGTAATCCTATTCTGTAGCTGTACGAGGGTCATTATGGCTCATTAACTGTGTAAGGTCTTTGAGCCTACTAGTCAGACCTCTGTTCCTCCAAACTGCTCCATCATACTGAACTTCTCAGATGTGCTATGGAGATCTGTTCTCCTTGGGAAGGAAATGAAACCCTGCTGAATGGGGTGCTGGACTCCACTGAAGAGAAGGCCACCAGCAGGGTTTGTGTCTGTTCATGAACACGCCTGTAGAATGAGCACAGATGGACATTTATAAGCACAATCAGACAAATAAAATTCATTTATTCACAATGAGATGGTGTTTACTTTTTTCTTGACTGAAGTTTTAACAGGTAAATCAAGCAAGGCCAGAACATTTCAGAAATGCAGTTTCTGTTGCAAGAAGGGTGTCATGAAAGTATTTATTTATATGTTTATTATGAATACACATACAAATATGTGCATATATATTTGGCTAGAATGAGATTAATTTGTAAGACATGAGAGGCCAGAAAGAGTGCACCTACACGTGTGCATATAGACATGAATGTACAAATATGCTTGTCTGGATAAATAGAGAGAGAACAACATGTGGAAAATCAAGAAAGAGGCAAAACAAAGAATGGTAAGATACAGGCAAGAAATTCATAAAGTAACTGAAGTTGTAAATCTGAGTTACATCATACATCCCATTTGGCCTTCTATCAGAAAGGGAATGCTGCTTCCATCAGAAAAAGAAATAGAGGGAAAAATGTTGAACCACAAGTCCCTGATTCAGATATAGATCTGAGAATGGGTACTTGACTGCTCTCCTTTGCACAACCCTAGATCTGGAACACCTTTGTTGGAGCCAGTGCAGTTACAGCACTGTATCTGTGCAAAGAGATAAAATCTTCTGTGCAGTGTATGAGGGTTTAAGTAATCCAAAAAAGGATTTGGTCAAAGGAATCAAACAAAAAACAAAGGAAGAACATGAGCATTTTGCTTCATGCTCTTTGAAGTGCTGTGTCTTTTACAAGCGAGTAACCTAATCTACATTTACACCCTGTTTTTCTTCCACGATTTACTCCAGAGATTTTCTTTAAACAATAAATAGGAAATACCCTCACATACAGCTGTGCAGGATATCTAGCTCACAAGCCATTTTTCCAGGGTGGGAGCTCGTCCATTAGGCATCCCAGTCATGGAAAAGAAAATACTGAACGTGATGCAGGAAGCAACATTGCTGGCTTTCTCATTTAGCATCCATTCAATACCACAGTCAGTTGGATAAGATATCCCTAGGTGATTACCTGCATGAAAATGAGATGAGTTCTAGTTACTTCAAGCCAGGGAAAGTGCCATCAACCTCCCTGCAGTGGTCCCCTTAACTTCTGTAGTGAGCTACTCAGGATAAAATGCAGACCACTTGAATTTGGTTTGCAGCAGCACTCAGTCTTGGAGACCATTCATTAAGACTGTGCCTGGTAACTTTCAAGTTCCTAAGATGATGCCCAAAAAGGTCTTGATCTGGACAGAAATGCAAAAAACTTTGGATATGGATTCAGGTTTAGGCACTAGAAGTACCTGAGATTTCTAATGGGTCTGATTTGGCAGATGTGCTCAAGGGAAACCTACCCACAGCAAGAGCATTAAAATCAGTCCACAGCACCCTGCTTTATCCGCTTCTGGGAAACATCCCTGTGCCTAGAACAGACCCCCTACTTCCAGTGAGACTTGACTTCCAGTACCACCAGCCTCCATGGGTATGAGCTCTGTTCTTGCACACAGAGGACAGTATTCTGGCCATGAGGCTATAACATATCCCTGGCATTCAGGGGACATGAAAGAGGTATATGTATTTATTTCTATTCCTATGTTAAAGCTGGGCCACACACAGCCTGGACTGCAAGTCTCATAAGGTCAGAGATGAACAAGTGAGAAGCAGCCTTGACATCGGAGGATTGAACTAGACTGGGCTATGCCAGATACACTGAATTGGAAAACATTTGATAGAAATCTGGGTCTGTTTCTGAGCTGTGCCCAGCTGGTCTCCATGCAGAGGTGCATCTGAGTCAGCTGAGCACCTCTCTCTTGTCTGGAAGCAGCACAGTTTTGCATTTCAGGTAACCGGATGTGCTTTATATAAAGAAGATTTTTAAAGTGTGATATGGTTCTGAAGAGCCAAGAGAGGAAAATGGGAGGGTCTCTGAGTTGATTCCCTTAGTGACTAAAGTCAAATATGCCCTCCTTGCAGAAGTATATGAGGGGAAGATTCTCTACTCACCTTCAATCTGAGGTCAGATTGCTGGTTTTCTTCTATGGTCATTAATTCTACCTGATTTCGCCCAGGGAAAAGAGACAGCTATATTCTGATGATGCAGTAAAGAACTAAAATTCATCTTTCTACCTATTAGAGCAGGGGCAATACACCATGGTGAGTATTAACAAAAAGTAAGTGTATACTGATATGGTATAGTGATGAGTAGTCAGCACTCTCAACATATACGGGATCTGATGAAAAAAAGGTTATTTTCCTCAGCCATGTTCCCAGGCACACTAGAATTATACAGTAATTTCAGAAAATCTTCTCCAGAATAAGCTGTGGGCTTTCCTTTCTAAGAGGTCTTTGTTCATCTACTTGTAGTGTTTCATGCTTTGCAAGTGCCTGTGCCCCCAGACACAAGACAGATGGACGGCTGATCTGAAGTCCTGAGCCCGGGAATTTGGGTAGGAGGCAAAGAAGCTGTGTTTGAGCCACAGCATCTGTAACTAGCCATCTTCTTTTTACAAGGTTCCTGAGCACTTTCTCATTAATGTAATTAGCTGTCCTTGTTTAGCTGGAGCACTTTTGACACATCCCATTAAATTCAGGCGGCTCATTCACCAAACTGATGGTGGTGGCTCATGCACCAAAACACCCCATGCTTTCTCTTGCAAGAAGTGAAAAGCAATAAGCAGCTCATGTCTCACAGTGCCACCACAATGCCACCGTGCCAGTGATGGGGTTGGCACAGGGCCCCTTTGGCTGGGTCTGAGCCTGATTTCACTCTGTGACTACAAAAGAAGAGGAGCTAAACCAGGCAAGAAGAATTCTGGCATGCCGTGCTGGCAAGCATTACGGCTTTATTTATTATTTCATGTGTTTTCTCTCTTCTGTTCATACAGTCAGTTCAGATCACTTTTGTCTTCCAGAGATAAATTAAAGCTCACAATGGGCTTCAGACCAACTTTGATGGAAGCTGCTTAAACAGAACATGAATTTGCCTCTCTACCTTTGCTCTGATTTAAGGAAACATGCATGCCCAGATTATTTCACCTGAGGTAGCCAAGCATTAATTAATTACATAAAAGCATTTGTGAACCTGTTAAAACTACCTAGTAGATGAGCAGTGCTGCTATCTCCACCATCGCTCTAAATGTTTTAATTAATTTGGGGGAATTTACACATGCACGTTGTCTGCCAAATTCAACAAAACTTGCTTTATAAACTAATAATAGCACTTGCTTTCACTGTGGAGTTATGCAAGCTCTGTATGTGCATGCAAGTAGAGAGAGTGCTGGCCACAGCACAGAGCCAAGTGCCACTCAGTGATTTACCAACAAACCTACATTCTCATCGATATTAGTTTCATACTAATGTCAGTAGAGTTGTAGGCACTCAGCACTGTGTGTGCAAATGTGTGTGCAGCATCTGACAAGATCAAACCTAACAAAACTAGTCCTTTCTTTTAACTTCCTTTTTTTTTTTTTTTTCTTTTTGTGACAGGTTGAGGTGAGGCCTTGGTGACTTGTCCTGTCCCATTTTTCTGCTGCAGGTTTCACACTGCATTCAGATAACATAGTTGTAACAGCATGTCAGGGCTCAGCTGCTGGAGATGAATGGCTGGTGCACGATTTTTAAAGGAAAAATTACTGCCTTTTTTGGCAGACTTTGAGAGGATAACTCATTAATTAGGCAACCTGAAAAGCAAAATAAAATCCTAATCCCCTTCAGTGGATTAGCACACAGGGTGAGAAACAAAGCCTGTACAAATGTACAGGAAACTTCACTGAATGGGGCAACGTCAGCTCAGACTGCATCCCAGGGAAGTCCTGATCCTCTACTGCTCTGATGGCATTTTCTTCTGCAGACATGGGAGAAAAAACCCTCTAGCACCTGGGATAGATGGCATGAAAGCACTTGCCATGGAAATTCCCCACGCACCATCACAGGTGCCCATGCCAAGTTTCACCACCTGCCCTATAGTCCTTGTGTCTGGATGGGAGGACAGGGAGATGTCCTGGAGCACCCCAGCGACCCTGGCCCTCAGCACCTGCATCCACAGCACCTTGGTGTCTCATAGTCTCCTATGCATCTGTCCTCACCCCACCACTGCAGGGTATTGCCCCACTTCAGAGTGCTGAGGGGAAGGCATTTTCAGGAGCATTCAGACATTCAGATAGGCATCTGACCCCCGATCTTCAAAGTTCTGAGGCTGTGCTGCACTGCAGCTGGAGCTGAACTGCCCCTACACTTGGGGGTTTCTCCAGTTTAACTACATCACTTCAAATCCACCAAATGAACCGATACAACTTTACTTGTGTAGACAAGACCTTAATCTCTCCATTTAATCTGTTCTAGCTATTGTTCCTCCTGGCCTGGGCCTCTTGGAAGCTCACAGCATTCACCGCAGAGAGATGCTCAGCTTTCTGGGGATGAGCAGGGAGATACCTGGCGAATTAATTTCCACTTGTGGCTGGCATTGGACTTGCACTCCAGCTCCCTCAGGCAATATTTGTTCCGATGTTTCCAGCCCATTAAACATTCAAAATGCACCTCCTTAATTTATCTCCTTCCCTTGATACTATCTCCCCCGTGTTCCTTAGTGATTTCTTTGTCATGACAACCAGTTTTGACAAAGTCCTCCCTTCTCCAGCTCTAGCAGGCATGATGAGGTTTGGTATACCACATCACACCGCTGGTCTGTCAGATTGCATCTCCTGCCTTTGACATCCCTTGCAATCCCCTTTTTAGAGAAAAATGGGGAATCCCATCCCATCACCAGGTCTGTGCTGCTGCACTGCCTGCCCAGCACTGCCTGCTCGGTGCTGAGAACATCTGCATGGCTCCCACATGGATCTGTTGCACTGGACAGCTCTGCCCTTCATGATAAACCAACCAGAACTGCTTGTGCCTGTTATATTGTGCCACGCCAAGCAAGGACTGTTTTAGTTTCTCTCTTTTCCTTACAGTTGCTCACTCCATCCAGATCCTCACTGTACCCTGCAAGCCAGTGAGCTCCCACTCCAACCCAACCTTCACCTCTGCAGCTCCTTGCAGCACTGTTGCCCCTCCAAATAAAACACAGTGCAGAGAAAAAGAAAAAAGAAGAAGGAAATAACAGACCCTGCAAGAAACAGGAGCTCAGAAACAGTGTTTTGTGAGCAATGACCTTCTCATTTCCCCTGCCTGACTGAGGGAAATTGCTGCAAGGAGAAGATGGTATTTGGTTGCCTTAGCTCAGGGTCCTTTGCTCCCAAGCCTGTCACATTTGCTTGAGCAGATGATCTCGACTGTATCAAAATGAGGTCAGGGTCCTGTTAGAGGTATCACTCCAGGTGACCACTTAGCTCTGCCCTTCTCTGACCTCAAAACGGATAAACCAGAGGAGACAGCAAGTGGGAGTCAGCATCTGGCTGGAGTCAGAGACTGGTCTGGTGGGAGGTAGAAATTGTGTTTTATAGAATGTACTATCATGAAGGCTCATGACCAAGTCTTCTGAGCCTAGGTCATTAGAAAAAGGTAATAATCAGAACCATAGTCTTAAAAGCAGTCTGTATGCAAAACCCTTGCTTCCCTATCCTGCCTCAGTTCCCTTGCAATGTTTCCCAACAGTATTTGCAATTAAATGTGCATCCAATATATTCTATATATTTCTCACTTTCAGAGTCTCTGCTCTCCCCAGCAGTGACCCATTTGTAGTCATCTAGAAAAGTAAGAACAACACGTGATGACGCTCATTCACTGTCATGCAATCTGTGGGTGCGTCTGTCACATCCCTTTCCTCACACTCCCTGGCTAACAGGTGGTATTTCACTTATCATTAATGACACCAGCTCTTCATTCAGGTGAATGTGCATCTGTGCTTGACATACCATGTAAGAGGAAAATACCAGAAGGGAAACTTGAGCAGATGCATCTGCAGGATGTGCAAATCAAGCACAGAAATGAGGAATTTGGCAAGTCTCTCAGGAAATGATGATAGTGATTTTTTTTAAATCTCACGCCTTTTACTTGTTCAGCCAGGACACTATTTCCTATTTCAAGACATTTCCACATTGCGTATGTGCTGAGAATGTAAACACAATCCAGGATTCAGCTACCGCTTTTTCAGGAAAGAAACATCTGCTTTCCAATGTCACCGCTGGCCAGAGCCCGCATGGGGAAGCATTCGGTGGAGGAGTGGCATAGCCTGAACAGGCTGGAGGGACCACAGCTGCATGTTGAGCTCATGCTGTGCGAGCAGGGCAGGCAAGTCCTCCCACTCCTTATCTCACTTTCCATCCCATGCAGTTGGGGATTTAGGCTTGGAATAGTCCTCTGGATGACCTCTGGTGGAGACACGTTCAGTAGCTTCCTCCTGCTCCCAAGGTATTGCTGTGGCCCAGATCTGTGTTTGGAAAAGGCTTTGCACCTCTCTGCTGTGGAACACTTGAGGCACAAAGACAAAGCACGGGAGAGGAGATGTGTGGGGACTGGAAGGGGGAAGCTGGGATGCAGTGACTCTGGGACCAGCAACAGCAAAGGCAGGGCTGCAAATGGCAAAGAATATGTCAAAAGAATGGAGGGGAAAAATAAGTGTCATGACCTGCTCACCACTCAGGTTGCTGGAAAACAGCAAGATAGTGATGCAATGGACATGGATGTAATTTTCCCATAGAAATTAATGTAACAGAGTAGGAAATGAATGACTGCAGGGACTTACAAAAAGTGCACAGAGACAATATCTATGGCATGGAGGACGGAGACAATGGGAACAGGACCATCAAGAGAAGGCTTTTCAGAGACTGACTTTTGGGAACAGAAAGGTCTTACCTGCTTTTCCCAGGAGGCTGCATCTTCTCGAAGGAGAATTAATCCTTCCTCTCCTGAACAATTAATTTTTTATTCTTGTAATCATCTTCCTCAGGTGAATAAATCTGAATCATAAATCAATGAGATGCAAGGAATGGGAAAACGAATCAGTGATGAAGGTTAGCAAAGCTGGATGTTAAATGACTCGTGGGTGTTGAGACTCCAAGACTGCAGGCAGAAAAAGGTTCAGCCTGCCTTCCACTCTGCAATGGTTTCTTAGGTTCTCATAGCTGTTTTCCAGAGAGTAGGCAAAGCACCACTGGAATCACCATCCTACACTGGTTACTCCTTCAAGGTGGCAACAAGTGAATGAAAGAGGGCAGAAAAACCCTTGTGCCTTCACAGGACAGTGATGAAGACTGAAGATTCTTGCTCTTGAAGTTCCCCACAACTGCTTTACAAGGGGCACTTTGTACCCAGTACCACAATTAAACGCTGTACCGCACATCAGGCAGAACAGAACAAGAACTTGTTTTGCTGCTTTGGTTTACAGCTTAGTCCATTAATATCATCTCATTTTGTCCCCCCTGCATTTGCCTCACTTTGGTATATGATGCCCTCTTCAAAGTCTGTCTTGTGTTGTAGACATATGCCCCTTCCCTAATACTGTATCTCGGCTGCGTTTTCCGCTTCTCCAGAGTTATACTGTCTCCCAGTACAAAGCTGTGCAGTGGTGTGACAACTTTACACCACTTGAAGGTTTGTCCCTAAAAATCCAGCCAAAAGGTCTATTGAATTTGAAAAAAATTCAAAGATTGCTATTCCAGCTGTCCTCCCTCCCCTCTGTCTGGACAGTGTATGGGTACCTCCTTTGCTTCATGCTGCCCTCTCCAAGGTGAATGGAGATGGTCACCCTTTTCCAGGGGGATTAATTCTGCCTCACTGGCTGCTGGCATTGAGCTGGGTTAAAGAAAACGTAGAATATATATCTATATCATATAGATAAATCCATGATGGGCTGATATAAGAAATTTCTGCTGTTCCTAACAGATGCTACCATGCCTTCCTGCTCTAGCTGAAGCCCACTGACTCTTCAGCTGACAGAGTTTGGAGCCAGGTACTTTAAATTTAAGCTTGCATCAATCCCCGTTCCAGAAAAAGTGGCTTGGGATGGTGACCTCTGGCCAGTGCCCAACTGAGTACCCCACAGATGATGCCTGTCACTTTGCCATCACCAAAACTGGGACTTGTGATCACTGCAACAGGCCTTTGTTGAAGTGGTCTTAAATCAGCTCTGAAGTTAAAAACTGAACACAGCAGTTCACACAGAGAGCCCTGCTACATCCTGTTAATTACCCACACAAGAATAAAATTCCGATAATTAGAAGATCAGATAATGGTGTCTGGGAAACACCAGAGCAACTACAGCAGAAATGTTGGTTTAGTAATGAAATGCATGTTAAGTACCCTTAAATACCTTATTAACAGCTGGGGGGTGATTCCCTGCGCCAGCCTCAGTGTGCTAACAGCAATAAGACACTTGGAGCTCTAAGGTCAAATGGGTATTTTCTCACCATTTTTTATTTTTGGAAAATTAGTCCAATGAAATTGTGCAGGAAACTTTTTTTCACAGCTTTTTTTCAGCATGAAACAGTTTACGATTTTCAACATGGTAAAAATCACTGAGTTACATTTCTCACTGTCATTTACCTACCCTCCCATGAGACGTGAAGAGAGCCCAAAGAGCCTTGAAAATCAGAGCAAGGACGAGAGGCATCATGCAGGAAACTAGTTTTAAAAATCACCAAATGGAAATTGCCACAGTAGAAAAATCTCACACTTTGACTTTGTTCTCAGTTCAGAAACTTACAGGAGGAAATACCAGCAGGGAAATATGGGTATGAGTGAAACAAATACACTGTACAGCGCACCTGTAACAGGGTACTAGGGCACATCCTCCGACAGAGACGAACTGTTGAAGCAGCAGCTATTTCCAGAAACACCTGGGTCCACATGTGCTGGAAAAGTGAGCTGAATTCAAGCATTTCTTTTTGAGATTTTGGCTGGCTTACTGTCTTTCCCGTCAAGCAGGACATCGATAAGAGCAACAGTTAAGCAACAGTTAAGAGTAAGCAATCTGTAGCTAAACCAAAACCAAATAATGAGAATAGCTGCATCACCATTTTAAGAGCCTCTTTAAACCACGCCAAAAGAAAGAAAGGGGTAGGAACAGCAACCACTGAAGCAAATGGAGGGGTTATCCATCTCTGTAAAAGTTACAAAAATGTTCAGCACTAAAGCCAAAGCCACTCCTGCAGACAGATTTCTGTCTCCAGTTGGCCCCAGCTCCCGGCATGTCTGGCCACAGATGGGTGAGCTCCTGCTAGGAAGGACTACCTACCCCTGTCTGGTTCCATTTCGCTGAATGTGATACCATTACAACTTGCCTGTCAGAGGAGGAATTCCTTTGGTCATTTGCTGGCTGCTGGACAGCCCTCTGGCCAGACCTAAAGGGGTTCAAATACCATACAAGCTCAAGAAATTTGATGCAGTTCAGGACAAAATCATAAGCCTGTCATTGAAGGAGATGGACCATGGCAAAGGATTTTCCAGTTGTGTTCACCAGAGCAACTCACTCTACAGGAGGGATGCAGCCATGAGTGTGCCTTTGCAGCTGCGCATACACGACCATGACTGAGGTCTTTTTATTGGATTGAAGCCTACTGTCACTCCCTGTAGAAACATTTGGTCTTCCTGTCCAAAGCTTGTTATTAAACTACCAAGCTCTTTGTAGCTGGGGAAAAGAGTTGATGGTGACTGTTCCTCAAAGCTTGTGAAACCCAGGAAATGCCGAACAGGTTTCTTCAGCAGCTGTAGGCACTGCTTATAGATTAAAACAGGAACATAAGTTAGAAGTCATTTGGGGTTTTCCTTAAACCAGTGAAGGCTGTGAAGTTGCCAAGTTCTTGCTCTGCTCCGGACATACTTTAACAGACAACTGGCAAAACATCAGGATTATGGGATAGGGATCAAGCTATTTAATCGTTAGCACCCTGTGTCTCCAGCCCATGATTCTAAAGGTAACATCAGTCAGGACTTAATTAAACAGTGATACAATTTCAAACTTGTAAGCCAGTGTTTTGGGTTGGGTTAGACTGCAAAAAGGGTACTTTCCAACTAAGGATTTCTTCTGCTCAGCAGATTTCCGTCCAGAATATTTTGTCTACTGTAACATTTTTATGAGAGGCTACTGAACTGAAAATGGGCTTTGGACAAAGCAGCAGCATATTTATATACTTCTGTCAGGGGTAGCTATAAATGAGTCCAGCATTCCAAGTTGTGACCTGATGGACTCCCTGTGATTACCCAAGGAATCTCTCCTTCCACAGCTCATAAACTCAGGCTGATTAGATCAAATTGCAGTGCCTTAGCATCCACAGCATTGCCAAGGCTCTGTCACCTATGTCTTCTAAACCAAAGATGACCTTTGCAAGTTAAAGCCTATGTTTTACTTTGGACTGAAACATACCCACACAGTAGATCAAGTGTTTTATTTTCCTGATGTTCCTACAGAAGAATGAGGGTTGGCAAGCAGTTCCAATACCAAAGAATAAAGCAGCAGGATTAGTTCTGCTTCTAGAAAACTGTAGTTCCCAAGCAGCTCTGGGAGACCTGAGGAGGAGACTCCAGCCCCAAGAGAAGGGAAAGGGCACAACATACAAGCAGAAGTCCAGCCACATCACTGCAGTTTCTCTCAGATGAAAGATTCCATGAGCCAGGGAACACTGCCCTTAGCTCAGTGAATACCCAAGGGGAAACTGAACATGGAACCACACATGGACATACACCCATATATATATATACACATATATATTTGTGTGTGTGTATCCTGTGTAACCATGCATTTTTAATGATATCTCAGTACATACTGAATGTCTGTCTACAGTATTCACGATGCTTATTATGTGTTTTTCACACATCCCCGAACATGTGAAATCCAAATCCAGCGCTGGAGCTTTCACTAGCCCGAGGCAGCTGGACCCTTTTCTAGAAAGGGCTGTAGTGAGTAGGAAGTCCAGTGTTTAGTTCCATTGCTAAAGTGAATGAAGAAAAACATTTTATCGCAGCCTCCTTAGAACAGGAGAAACTGGAGAGAAGAAAAATCCAGCACAGGGCCCCAGACCCATCAACCTAAAACAGCTTTTCCAGGCCTGTATTCCAACAACAGAAGTGTTAGCACAGTCCCAGGCAGCAGAACTTGGGTATGTGCCCATTCTCAGAAGAGAGGCAGCAGCTCAGACAGCCCCATACCCAGCATTTTATTTTGGCTGGCTTTGGAAAGCCTCCAGCACAGCTTAGGGGCTTTCTGCATCTCTGTCCAGCAGTACTTACTCCCGTTGTGGACCATGTGTGAGGCTGGATATATGAACCAGGCTGCCTTTGCAGGGCTGCGGCAAACCTGTGGCAGCCGAGGAACAAGATCCGAACACCTGCCTGATCTATACCACCCCTCTTTTGGATTTGCTCCAGTTTTCCAGTGTCAGGAGGAAATAATCCAAGCAAAAAATGCTCATCAGGAGTAGCTGCGAGCAGCTTACCTCACCTCTCTGAAATGTGCAGAGCCAAGGCGGGCTCTCAGCCACGGCAGCATCAACCACTGCACAGAAGCCCTGGGAGCCACAAAGCAGAGCACAGCACGGGAAGTGATCTCTCCTTCACTTGCACAGTGCAAAACAAATTGGCTGTTCCCATTAGCAACATAGGATCAGCTCTGTGGAGTAATTTGTCAGGAAAGTTACCATCAACCCTTTCTTCACTGATTTACCTAGTCTCAGGAAACTCTGTTGTTTCCAGATGGATATGTTGATCTCCATGGCACCATATCCCACCCTGAAATGATTTGCGTTGCCTGTTATCCCAATACCCAACCTAAAGCACAAATCTTCCTAATTCATTGCATTTCTGACAGGTGCCTGAGGTAACGCCAGCAGCTGTGTAGGACCGCGCTTTAGTATGGTGTTCTTCCAGTGTTATCCTCCTCAAATGAATCTTACCTTGTGCTATTTCAGGTAAAACTGAAGTACAGGAAAAGAAATGACACTGTACCTGACCATCCCTTTGTCAGAAGCTACTGCATTTTTGTTTTGTAAAACCTAAGGTGACTTTCAAGAAGCTGTCAGCTGCTTCTGGTACAACAGATTTTGCTGCTACTGGATCCTCATGTAAGCTACTGGGTTACCATGCAAGCTGGCAAAGAAATGCAAAGCAATAAAAAGCTTAGCAGTCATAAGGCTCTAAGCAGCAGAAGTAAAATGGACTAATTAAAAGGTTTTCTAAGCTGTCTCATCATGGTCGTTTTATTTGAAAGCCATATACTGAAAATGCGCAATTCCTCTGTAATTTGTGCTCCTTCCCAGGTGATTGTCATCTCATTGCCACATTCTGCTCTACTTGTTCACATGTGATGCGGCAGAGCATGTTTTTCAGGGCCACACCATCTGCACTAAAGAGGCAACTTGGCAGTTCAAAGTCAAGCTTACCAATAGTCTGCATATTTAGTACTGTTTGGAGCCACGGCTGTCCTGCATTCCCTCTTCTGGGTCACACTAGGGGACTTCACATCTAACAGCATCATGACTGCAGCTTGCTGAAGAGGGTAAAAGATCTGTGAACAATGCAGCACAAGAGCTAAATGCTTGCTCTTAGTAGGTGTCCCAGCACTTGTCAATGATTTGTTCAATAGTCTCAAACTGAGCGCTCCCATTTGGCAAATGGTTTCTGGACTCTCCTGTTGTCAGTGCTGCTAACTTGGTGTTACATCAGACAGTATGTCAAGTATTCCCGCACAGCCTTTCACACCACACTTGAGTGACTTCTGTTCCTGCCAAAGGAAGCCAGGTGCAGCCAAGGCTATGCAGCAGCAGAAAGCTCAAAAACACTGTGACTGCAGTGACTTGGCTTCTAGTTAAGAGCTGGCTTGGCTGGTGACAGGAGAGCTTCTCCAATGCACATCAATTCACAAAACACTGATATTCCCTTGGACTCAGATCTTCAGAGAGCCAGGATCATGTGCCTAGTGGAGGGTTTTCTGGTCTGCCAAGCACTTTGGTTTGTGGCTGTTCAGACCTCTCAGACAAAAGCATCTCTTTGTGATTTCACAAAATCAGAGACCACTTTCTAAAATGCTTGAAAGGGAATTTCCTGCTGAGTGCTCTTTTGGGGTAAGCAGGGCCAAGTCCCAGACTAAGGGCCCTGCAGGAAAAATGCTCAGCTAAGCTTCCCCATGCAGAGGGGTTCTCCAGTGCTTGTAACCGTAACGGCATAGCACACAGTAAGCAAATAATCTTATAAGCAAGGCACACAATTTTGAGGTCTAAATCAAATTCAACCCAGAAGCCAATAAGCATCAACTGTCTAGATGACAGCGTTACATAAAAGAAGCCTTAACATACTCTTTTAATTATTTTGCAGTTCGGTAGCAACTAGTGGAGTCATGCTCCAGCATGCCAAGCACTATATTAATAAATGTCATGGGCTGGTCCTTACCCCAGAGAACCCAGTGTACAAGGCATATTCTGAGAAGGAAGGAGAGATGCAGACAGATGACATGACTGCCCCAAGGCCAAACAGTAGGTGGTTGGTGGGGCAGAGATTTCCCAGCACCACACTGCTTTCAAGCCTCAAAAGTCCTGGCTTTGTGCATCACAATTTGCATTGGTCAACCACAAAGCCCTGCTTAGTACCTAAAAGGTAAAACATACGCTTTTGCCTCACATTCCAGTACCTTTTTGGAGGAGGTAGGTGATGGGGTTTTTTGTTTTTCTCATAGACTCAATTTGGGTTTTTTTTGAAGGTTTCTGTAACTGCTTATGGAGACAAAAAAAAAAAAAGGCAACACAAAAACCAACCGAACAAACCCACCCCAGCTATGTAGCTCCATCTTCTTATACAGTTGTATGCACATCCACCATGCGGCTAGAATACAGGTATTCACCGAGAAGCAACATTCGTGTGTCCACTCCCAGACTGGGGCACCAGAACTTCTGTCCTGTGTCTGAGTGCATAAGTACACTCCAGACTCGTTGTGTACCACTCACTAGGAAGAAGCACCTGGATTTTTTTAACTTTATTATAAGTGCATAACACCTTTTGGAACAGAGCAGATATGAACCAGACTTAAAGTCAGCAAAAAGAATTGCAAACAGCTCCATGCCCAGCTTCAAAAACCTGCTGGAAAATAGGTGAGCCAGGCCCAGGAGACTCAAAGTCTGCCTGCCTTGTCCATCACAGTGTGTCCTGAGCTTCCTGCATGCTGGTAACACTGCGCCGGCCACAGACAGAACAGGAGGCAGAAGGGAGCAGGGACCTGCCTCAAGAAATGCAGGAATGTAGCAGCATCCATCCTTCAGTCATTTCAGCTCATCGAATCATTTATCTTCTAGTAATTGGTATTTAAGGAAGCCTGTTCTTGAAAAACATTTCTACAATTGTGCCCTTTAAGGATTCTAAGTCTATGGGGTCAGGGTTCAGGGTCACAAGGCCTCACATTACACCCAGCTCGTTGCCAAGGAATAAAAAGGAGTGTGTTATTAATTACCTACAATCAATGTATTCATTACACTCTGTGGGACCTGGATGATGCTGTTGTTTATTTTAAATTAAATAAAAAATGTGAATATTGCAGAATTTAGCAAGTCAAATGGGTTTCTGATATAGCATACTCTTGAAATGTCCATATGGACAGCAAACATGAAGAATTGCTTACACAAGGATGTGGATGGTCATTAGCACTGTAGCTGACAGCCCTCCACCTAAAATAACCCATGATCCTTATTATACTAGACAGATTTATAGAGGTGAAGATGCCAAAGAAGCTTGTGGAGTACCTTGCTAATACCAGGCATGACACTGGAGAAATGCCTCACGTGGTGCCTGTTTCAGCAAGCAAATCCATTGTTTTCCAGGTTGTGAAATGATGGTGATCAGTTAGAGGGTGACTTGAGTTGCCAAGGTAACAACCCCAAAGGGGACAAAGGAAATAATGTTAAATAAAGGTGGTGACATTAATTTTTCTTCCCATTAACTATATCATTTTAATACAGAGTTGCTGAATATGATTGCTACTAGATAACAAATGACAGCTCTTTAGTCTGTTGGTCCAAATTCACTTCCAACATAGGCAGAAGCACAGAAAACATTGACAACTGAGGGAAAAAAAAAAGATATAAAATAACTGTTGTATGATTATAGCCTGTATAATGAAGAAAGGCATTACAGGTTTATTCATAACAAACATTTTTGTAACAGAATGCAACATGACAAATAAATCAATAGCTGTACTGAATGCTGGATAGTTGTAGGGTAAAATTCATACTGCCTTGACTCCTGTGAAGCAGTGCAGTTTACACAGGCAGATTGCCTGTGGGATGAAGACTGCGATCTCAGGGAGAATGTTTCCTGGAAAAAGTTGGTTTGCCTCTACCTGGAATTTTTCACCCCATTTACCAGACCACTGAGGCTCAAAAACTGAGAGAGACCACTGCTATCTTCTTAACGCAGGAGTTTAGGACATTTCTGGTTCGAATCACTGTCTCACTCAGCCCAAGGCTTTAAAGCGAGGGTCTGCCATAAAAAAACAAACTCTAAGGTACCCTGACGTGGATAACCTGCAGCCCCTCCTGTTTACAGGAGCAGGAACGAGTGCCTGAAATTAGTTGTGCAAGTGCTTGAAGATCGGTTTTTATCCTGCAGATTAATCATTGTTTAAGCTATTTTATGAAAAGAAAAAGATCCAACATGAGGGACAGAGTGCTTGTGATATTTTTCTCCAGCTCCTTCAAGAGTTTGCTGCTTCACACCAGATGGCGAGGGCAATGTTCTCACCTGGGGAGATGTGCAGTTTTGGATTCCCTCAGGCAGAGAAGTCAGTGGAGCCTTAGGACTCCCACATCCCAGCCGCAACCACCTACCATACTCACTATAGCTGATGAGCATGTGCTGGGTCGTAATACCTGAGCCTAATCTTGCAAAGAACCTTTAGCTCCTCAAACAAAGCAGCTCTTTGTGGATGTCAAAGCATCAGCTCTTCCCGAAAGGTTAAACAGGGCCTCGACTCCTTCAATTACTTGGCTTGGAGACAATGAGCTTTAGCAGGCTAAGCAAAGCTCTGCACGTGAAAACAGCTGAACTGAAAGGTATTTAATGTTGCTGGCTTCTACTCCCAGGAGCTTTGATCAATGTTCAGAGAGCAGGTAAAATGTGCAGTGCATGCCCAGAACTAGGATGCCAGTGGCAGTTACAAGACACCCTGGCAAAAAAACCTCCTGATCGGACAAAAAGGGAGGTCTGTGATGCAAATAACGAATGCCACACAAATGCTCCCATCTGCTGATCTAATGAACTCTGCTAATGGCTCCTCAATAAGTTTTGCAGTTTGGTTTTACATCCTGGGAGTGAAGCATTTTCTCCATTTTCAGTGCCAAGAGATTAAAGCTTAGAGAATTTTGGCAAAAGCCACAGAGCAAATCTACCATGCCAGAAAAGGGCTTCAAGCTTTCAGCTCCTATTCATTGTTTCCCGTATTTTCCTCCTCTGGTCATGCTACTTCTTGGTGCACCAAGAGCAGGGATTCCAGTGAAGCTATTAGTAAATATGACTAGAGACCACATCGTTCCAGTCCTGCCTGTCTAATCAAGTCCATCTTCTGCATCCCTTGAGAGCACTGGAATGAGAGGGTAATCTTTGGGGTGCAGAAAACCCTAAGAGATGTCTCCCTGGGTGTTAAATGACCAGTCTTATTTCAGATCATGTCTTTGTACTACAGTGACATCTTTAGGATTTAGAAAAACTGGGTGCAGACACTGGACATACAGTGAGGCACAAAGGGGACAGTAACACCAGCAAATAAAATGGGCTCACACCCATTCTCTGATCCTGAGGACCAGACCACAACTGTCCAACTTAGCTTTTTGCAGCAGGGTGGCAACATCTGAACTACTTAGTGAGACTAAGTCTGAGATGGTCCTCAAGGCACAGGCTGAATATTTCATGAAGGTCCAAGCTGATTCAGGTCCAAAACATGCTAGGCACAGTAGCAGGTCAACAGGACTCCACAGACATCACATGAACTGCAGCGGCAAACTTCTTCGTAAGCGGAGAGGATGTCTAGTCCAGCTATGAGTGCACACACAGGCTGTGAACAGACTTTTAGGGTTATCTCTGCCAGAAAAGGCATTTTCGTTGCCAGGGTGTTGCACAACAGCATCTTCTTGCTCACACTGGCCACTCCAGTGATCCCCCAGCAGGAGAGATCCTCTGCATCAGGATTCCCCAGCCTGCTGTTGCCAAAATCAATCAGATTACAACACAGCAGTGCTGACTCCCTGAACCCTTATGGCTGACTGAAGAGGTTGTTTGTATGGTCTTTTCCAGCAGCAGAACTTTGGAAATGGTCAATGCCAGCAAACTGATAGTCTCCTGCAACCTGAACAGGCAATAATATCTTCAAATGGCATAGGTGGGGGGCGTTGCTTGTGCCCTTACTGCTGCGGTACTGATTTGTCTTTTCCAGTTGTTAAAAAGAGTCAATTTTTCTGTAAAAAAGTAACGTTGCAGCTACAGCACAGGAAACAACACCACAAGGAGAAAATCCAGACAGGACAGATGTATCTAAGGTCTCACACCATGTTGGTGGGGATCAGGTTGAGAGCAGATTAAGCTCAATTGTGGTGGTGATTTGTGACAAATGGGATTGGATTGATATGAACATGAATAAACCATATCAAACAGACCACTAGGAAGCTACTGAAGAACAGCCTTTTCAAGTCATGACCAATCCAATTCATAGCCAAATTAGCAATCCAGACAGTGAAGGGCTCCGCATCACATTACCCGCCCAGACCAGAAGCTATCTTTAAACACAGCAGAAGCTCTGTCTTGCCTTCAGACCATCCCAGATCTCTGGGGGTGAATGTAAGGAGGCAAGAACAGGAAGTGGGAAAATGTACCATGAAAAAGAGAAGGCATGTTTAGTCTTGTGGGCTGGCAGTGGAAAACAGATCATAAAGGAGCATAACCAAAATGCACT
This sequence comes from Pseudotriccus pelzelni, assembly GCA_035584735.1. Lineage (NCBI taxonomy): Eukaryota > Metazoa > Chordata > Aves > Passeriformes > Tyrannidae > Pseudotriccus > Pseudotriccus pelzelni. Next base: position 100,826,726 of record JAWMRA010000113.1, read on the forward strand.
GACAAAAAGGAAACACTGGACCTTGAAAAGATAAATAGATTTAATGATGTTGTGAAAGTATTTTTAATTTATGATGTCTTTCTGCTGCTTTATAGCATACAAAGAAAGGTGGATATTTTTTGATTTGACTTCCTGTCTTTCTTAAAGCGCATCTTCCCCAATTTATCTGGCACATTCTTAAACAGAAAGGAGAAGATCTGAGATTTTACCAAGTTTTCTTTCAAAGTGTCAAAGAAGTATTTTGTCTTCTGATACGAACTACAATAGCTGTACAAGTCAAAGCTGGTTTACACAGTGCAAAGAAAGAAAAAAACAAAACATGCCTATGCTAAAATTCCTTCACCAATGTAGTGGCATGCTTTGAAAACCAGTTTAGAAAATGGCTTATGCAAAACCATATTCAAATTGATTCAACACCTCTATCAATTTGACAGTGTTAATTAACAAGCTTTAAACTGTAGTAGTTAAATCAGTGCTAAACTGCCTGTGGAAGATGCTTCAGAGCTCCTACAAAAAACCTCCTTGGTTTATCAGACAGGACTCTGTCACGTGTGCATGTAGAAAAGCCCTTGAAAGTACGGTTTTAAGCACGGACAAAGCACAACTGTCAAAAGCTAAAACAGAGCAGCTCCCTAGTTTTAACTATTAACTGCAAAAAGAGTTCCCCTTCAAGAAGGGGAAAAAGAAGAGCAGTTTCAGAAGTGGCCTCTTGCAGATATTCACCTCTCTGCTAGAGGTTACTGCTCAGGCAGTAACCGCTTTGGCAAATTCAGCACATTTGTGTTTCTCAAAGCACAGCAGAGGCTGCTGTGGCTGGGTCAGGTAGCTGGGACATCAAACTGCCTGCTGAAGCAGCTGAGGGGTGTAACCCATAATGCTGGATGTGTCTGGTGACTGGGGAGCAAAAGCACCTTGGAAGTCTCAGTCAAGACTCCCTGAAATACATCCACGAGTTCATTCAAATGGAAGGGCCAAGTCTAACTCATTAGTTAAAATGCTTGCATTTATGGAGTCCTCTTAGCTTATTTAATCAATTCCTAGCAAGTTTCAGAAGAAAGCCAAGTTTTTAAGCTGCTGCCTCCCCCTGCTCAGAGAGAGAGAGAGAGAGACACTTGCACTCTGCAGAACAGCTGACTTGAAAAGAGCACCAGCAGCTTTGGCTGAGAACATGGCTTTGTAGCAGTCCACTGCTGGTCCCAAGGGTCTTGTGATCCCTCAGCCAAAGTTGCTTACGTGCCTTCCCTTCTGGCTCTTTGTTCTGGGCCACAGCCCTGTCTCTGCAGCAAAGCCTTTCCCCACCCCTCTGGGGAACAGCAGTTTTATTGAACGGGATAGAGGTCCCTGCTTAAAAACGTGAATGAGAAAACCCTCCTCAAATCACTAACCATGAAATTCCACACCATCTGAGGCTACCAGGCAATTCTCTGAGGTGCATCCTCACCTTCTCTCCACATCCTCAGAGGTGGAATAAGGACAGTGGAGACAACTGGTCTCCAGGCTGATCATGTGGCATTCTGGATGTCTGTTCCTGAGAGAAATCTGACCCCAAACAGGTCCTTTTATAAACAGATTGCCAAATGCTGGGCCTGTCTGCCAGTGATAGCCGTGTTGCAGGACCATATTGTCATGGCAGCCTTGTGCTAACCATGAGAAGGGATTTTTCTTCATGGGCAAACTTGCCTACACACAGATCACTGAAAGTTATACACGGCAGGTTAAAGTCTCTCCTTGTTTTTAGGCTGAATGCTCAAAAAACCACCCTAACTACAAATTGCTGAACTTCAGGTGCCTGTAGGAGAGACCTCAGGAAAAACAAGAACTCCCATCAAACTTTGAGGACTTCTGCCTCTGTGACACCTTTACTACCATCAAACAGGATCCCGAAGTGCCACGGCCTACCAGCTTTTCCTCCTCTCACAGTTGCTACTTGTTAGATTCCAGTGAACACGTTCTCCACAATTAAGCCTCAGTTCATGACTTTTTCTCCTTTGATATAGGGAATTGATCCTGTTCCTAAAAGGCAACAAAATGAAGCAGCATTTAAGTGAACTTCAAAATCACAAGGGAAAGTTCAGGTAGAAACTACAACTACGATTCAGTCCTACTAGTCCCTACTTGTCCAGAGTTCTTTCTTTAAGACCATCCCTCCTTCCAGACACCCTGCTTTACCAGGAAGCTGAGAAAACAAAGGGGTTTCTACTGCTTCTGTCTCCCACCACAGTCTGCTCCACAGGGCAGGAACCATCATTGTTATTCTGCACTGGGCAATGCCCATGCACCCATCTCTGCAGTGAAAACAGAGCCAGTTATCAGCAGCCAAAGCCAAGGACACTGCTGATGGGATGCCCTGTTGAAATGGATGTCCAGGATGTTTGTGATTATCAAGGCTGGGAATCTCTGCACCTGGAATGATTCCAACACAGAGTTTTACAGTCTTCAGCTGCCCACATTGGAGCTTGCTCCCTTTCCTGGATGCGGGCTGCTCTGCAGTTGTGTGGCAACATTTTCCTTGAGTGAGGTAAAACAGGGACACAGAGAAATGTCTTTCACCGCACATCACATGAATGGGAACCCCTTGCCTCCATTCTCACCTTCCTCCGTTGACTTAAATGACATACATCTTACAATAACTAAAAACGTGAAGGCCCTATCTACTGCCACAGCCCTGGGAAGCGGGATGCTCTGGGGATGGCAGGATGAGAAACAAGAACAGAAAAAAATCTTGTGCCTAGATGCACATTCAGGGTGTCTTCTTGAAGACCTTCACTGGGCTGCCAGGAGTGCCCTGGCCTCCCAGGACTGTCCCAGGTGGGCTTGTGACCCTTTGTGCATTTGAGCTCACACAAGTAAAATTCTTGTTGCCTTCCAGCGATGTCTGTATTCTTACAGTGTGCAGAACAAACAGATCCTCATTGGAATGAACAGGCCTTTCTGCCAAAAGGCTCAATCATACAAGCAGCCTCATGGGCCTTGCGGGGGCCGATCCGATGAGTAAGGACAAGTCCCATGAGTAAGACCCACGGGACTGGACGCAGCTTGTCATTTATTTTTCAAGTGCGTGCAGGCCTGCTAAAGCTGACCTATAAATTGGGAAAGAACACAAACAGTAACGGTTACACTGTCCTCTCTTCTAAGGCAAATCCCGGGATGCCTGAGGCACTCCACTTTCCCATGGTACTTCCTTGGTTTTTCTAGGCAGCCACAAACTTGGGGTTACAGTGCCCTTGCCTGAAACAAGAATATCATCTGACAATTTAGATGAGGCCCACCCATTTCCCAAACCCCGTTTGGTCTCCCTGCTTTACCTGGAGTCCCTCCAATGCAGTAGTCAGCATGCTAAACCCCTAGCACATACTTATAAACAATCTCCTTTAAAAAATGCATGCAAAAGTGTTAACACCAGTATGGTGAGAAGGGCCAGAGCAGGGGCTGCAGGCAAGCAACACCACTGGCTTTCCTCTGTTCAGATGTTGCCCTCCATTTTCTGGAGCTGCTCTAAACAGAGATGATCTCTTGTCACAGCTCCTTGGATTAATAATTTTTCCTTTAGAAATGTTTTTACTCATCTTACAGCTACTGAATAAACCCAGGCAAGGAGAATTTGCTGGAAGCAGGTAATTCATGTTCCCTACTATTTCAATAACTCATTGCCACAACTACATTTGCAATAATGTATGTGCATCATGTGTGAGCAGAAACATTAACTGTAACTTCTGCAGCATCAGCAGCATCATCCATGAACAAAGAACAAACAAAAAGCACATTGTAAAACGTTTGTTAAGCATGAAATGCCCCAAGATAGGAGTCACTGGAATTGGCCATGTATTAACTCACAGTGAAGATGTGTTTACATTCTGCCTACATTATCTTCGATTGCTATTCTCAGCTTTGTTATCACCAAATAGCATATGCATGCAAGGTGCATATTATCAGTTCCTGTATGTACACACAGTTCTTTAATTTCCTGATCTCTCTGAAACACCTTCTGCTACATGGCTGACACAAGATGAAACTGAAGAGGGAAAAGATCAGTGAGGACACTGACCTAGTAAAAGGTTTTCTGGAGCCAGTCTGTTTACAGGGGATTACTACAATGTGATGATTAAAGAGATTATGATTATCTCTTTTTAAGAGATTTATCTGCTGTGATTGCGTGTACATAAATGTCTCACTGCAAGTAGCTAGAGGAAAAGCTATAGTCAGAGAGCACCAGATCCCCAACCAAAGTATTTGGAATGAGTAACAGAAAATCTCTTAGAAAGCAGAGAATGTCTAGCCAGATGCCACTAAATCTTGGCTAGGTAATACTTCATCTGACAAAGCCAGTGCCCAATCCCCATCTGGCAATAACTGTCAAAGCTCCAGTGACTGGCTGAAGAGTTAGTGTACATTCAGCAAAAATCCCATCTTCCCCTTCTGCTTCTGAAATAAACCAGTCAGAAAGCCAGGAAACCTAGCAAAGACTCAGAAGTGAGCTAATGGCTCTTGAGTGTTGAGGTGGGTTGCCACAAATCAGCTTTCAGATTAGCCTTTGAGAAGCCCTGTAGGGCTAAAATGACGCATGATGCCACGCACACAGCATGGTTGTGGTAGGTCATAGCAAATCTATGATGCTGCAAACATGAAAAAGTGGGATAATCCAGACCCACATCTTTTTACAGCTCTATTAGTCCATGTATTACTTTGGCTTTAAATAAAATAAAATAAAAAAAAGAGCTGTTTGAAGATTAAAGGTCAAATAAAGGTGATGTCAAACTCATCTCCAAGTAAAAATCTCAAGAGATCAATTTGCTCCACAGACAACCCCGAAGCTCCATAAGGGCCACCCCAGGTGATGTGGAGGCAGGGAGCCAAGGCAGAGTCTCTAGCAGTGGCTGCCTTGTTCCATGCTGCCCTGACAGAGCATCTGCAGCTCCGAGAGCTTTCCCTGGGAGGAGGACACTTTCCCAATTGATCAGTACCCTTGGAGTCGCTGGGGGATGGAACTGCTTAAATTGGGATGTTGCAAAAACTGAGACTTCAGAGCAGATTCATGGCAGCCAGTTTTTTGTGATCATCTTCTCTGGCATTGCTACATGGGAAAAGGTCTCTTTTAACTCTGGGCTCTGGCAGAGCAGCTCTAACAAATTTTGCCACAGTGGTTTAAGACATCTCCTTTATCTTGCAGCACATTCAGACAGACGGGGCTCACAACTGCCCCCAGCTACCCATCCTCAGGGATTAGCCTGTCCACCGCACAGGCATCGAGGCCGGCTAAAAGCACCCTTGCATGTCACCTCATCCATCTCCTGAGCCAACACGACAATTCGGGGGGTGGCAATGAAGAGGATGGTGCTGCAAAATGATTGAGGGAAAAAAAATCACGCCAGTCAAGCCACTTGCTGGTTGAGGTATGGCAACATGGTATTGCCATGGTATGGCAATATGGTATGGCTCCTGGAACATCACGCTGGGGAGGGGTTACCCACAACAGAGGCCACTTACAGCCCAAGAAGTAGCAGCCATACTCATTATGAAAGGGGAATCCAGAGCAAATGTCAGTGACCATCTTCTGTGCAGCATTTCAGAGGCTAGTTCATACCTCAGGGAAGATGGAAAGGTGAGTCCTAGGCTCTCACAGTTTCTAGACCTTGCTCTCACGCCTGTGTCTCTTATCTTTGATGCCTCTCACTCCTGGGTACCCCTATCCAACAGCCCTAGGAACAAGCTGCTCTTAGGGTGTGAATCTTGCTGGCAAGAGTGGTCCTACTCCAGCCTTGATCTGAGCACTGGGACACAAGCAAGAGGTTTCAGACATAATCTTCTCATCAGCATTGATTTGCCTGTCTGCTTGTGCTAACTGGTGGCAAATCTCAAGCTCACAGGACTTGCACCATAGAGTGAACCAGTGCTCACCTTTCCCTCTCCAGACCCTTTCAGCAGCCTGTGCTTTGTACTTCTGGGTAGCAGAACATCACAGTAAATCCAGTATCTACCCCTTTTATGCTTGTTTTTAGTTACAAGGGGTACAAGCAGGACATGGGAGTGTCCAGGCCGGTAGGACCTGGGATCCATCAGGGTTAGGGCTGTCAATTCCCCATGCCCCCATCCTCCTGGGCTCCCAGGGTGGGTTGAGGGAGGGCTGGGCCAGCAGGCTCTGCTTCAGACCTTCATTTCATCAGACACCATAAGCTAGCAGAGTGTCAGGATAGAGGCCTCAGGGCTGCTCACAGCACAGCATTGTGCCATATAGACGATTTCTCAGTCTGGATTTGAAGACCATGGCGTTTCTTTGCTAGAGCTGGGAGTTGAAAGGTTGGATGTTTTCTCTGGGAAGCAGAGCCTAAATACAGAAACACTTTGAAAGAAAGCAGTTATTCCTATCTTCTATTTCAGTGGGGGCAAATAATTGTCTCCTATATAAATGAAATGCGTTATTCCCTATCCTCTTAATTCTTCCCCCCCTTCCTTGTTCAGCACTCCTCATTTCTGAAGCCTGTCAGCTCTTTCCTAAGCTTGTCCAAATCTGTTCTCCAGAAGACTGAACTGTGGCACTTCCTTTTCCTCTTGCTTGCACTGATATAGAACAGATCAATCTCTGCTAGCAAGCTTTGAGACCCTTGCAATAAGAGTTTCTTGCAAAGAAACCCTTGCAATAAGAATTTCTATCAGGATGCAGAATTTTATTAGAATAAGAAAAAACTATTAACACTATTCTGCTTCTCTCAATGCTCCTGTTGGGGACATACTCAAATTACTCCCATCTGCCACCCTGCTTCAAATTTAAAAGCAGCAGCAATCCATAGATCCTTGCAACTATGATTAATTCTATCTGAGAAGGAAGAAAACCTCAGAATTCAATGAAGAAGTTACCACATACAAAAGAGATGTTGCCTAATAGTGGCCCCCTTTTATTTTATTAGAACTATAACACTGAAAGTAGTTAATGTTTTGAGATCTGCCTTTGATCTTAATAATGTATGTGGTGAGAATTGGACAAATTGGTAATTGTCTCCAGCTGGAGACAAAGCAGTTGGAAGAGAATCCATTTCAGGATCCTCTGTAGTTGCTTTAGTAAATCCTAGGATTAGGAACATGCAAATTTTACTGGGAGAGGGAAGACAGAGGGGATTTACAGTGCTGAACAGAAAAATGAACAAACGTTATTGCAGATGGGCTAGAAACTGAAAATGCTTTATTGTAATTGATTTCAAGAAAATGGAAAACTCAGTTTCTGCCTGCTCTGTCTGCACTGACAGCCAAAGGGTGGTTCACAGACACAGGTGACACACTTACCCAGAAAGTTTGTCATAGCTAGGACAGAAAGGAATAAAGAGACACGACAGAGAATTAGTTTTGGAAATCCCTCTGCTGTGTGTATGGGCACAAAAGCATAACACTTCATAGCGGGATATTTTAACCATAAGTTACAGAATATTTGTTTCCTTCTGCAGTCCAAGCTAAAATTTTGTGTAAAGGACTCCTGTCCTGCTTGCTGAGCAAGGTGAGCCCTATCCCCAAAATGCCTTGTTCCTTAGGGGTGAAGAAATGAAGACTTCTCTAGTCAGCCTGTGCAAAAGACACCAGTTTTCTTGCCTCTGTTGTGAGTGGTGCCCAAATCCCTCAAGAGTCGTGCCTGAAAAATCTGGGGAATTCAGATCAGAGTTTAAGCAGGCCAAAATTACACTTTTAAACGAAAAAAAATTGCTCTCTGTATACACTCATGGGGATCCTGTTTAGGATGTTGCCATGTAACCTTCAATTTCCCTAATGGTGGGATCTAATAAGGACACACAAATAATAATGGGCCACATCATCTCCCTCCTGCAACTGTCATGTGATGGCTCCAGGATATGCCTAATTAAAATAAATGTGATTCCTTTGGTCTCTGTATGTTAAATCTAGAAGTCCTTTTGGAACAGCAGAGGTTGTGTCCTGTCAGGCTCTATTTTCCAGCAGAATTTCAGAAATACCACCTTCAAGACTACTAGCAGTTCGACTGGCATTCTTCCAAACAGATTTTATTACACAAACAAAACCCTTATGGTCTATTATTTTAGCTATGCCTGCATTTCATGGAATTACAGACTGGTTTGAATTAGAAGGGTCCTCAAAGATCATCTAGTTCCAACTCCTCTGCTATGGGCAGGGACACCTTCCACTAGACCGGGTTGCTTAAAGCCCCATCCATTTAATGAATACAAATAAGAAAAATAAATGAATGAAAGAAACACATTCTACAGTTAACACTTCAGATGTTGTCAGCAACAGTATTTAAAGTTAAAAACAAGCTGGAAATATTTTCATTTGTTGCTCTGGTTTCAAAAGCATTAGGTAAAGGTCTTGCCTCATAGGAAAAGAAGAGGACTTGTGGAAGTGGAAGGCATTTATGGACTGTAGGGAGCTGTTCTCAATTATTATTTGTAGAACATACCTTAGTGGAACTACACTAAAGTGGTTTTCTTGTGGTTCACAGACTGGGTGTTATTCATATGTGGTAGACACTATGAGGTACACTTGGGCAGGAGCCATCAAACACTTCTGACTGCGCAGCTTCCTAACACGGGTGATACGACCGTGGAAATCATCAGTTCTTTTCACAATACCTAGTTAGAGCCTGGGACACACTCTGCCTCTGAGGAGGGATTTCCAGGCTCACGTATGTGTGGCTAGACGCAGCTCCAGTCTCCTGGACTGAAGGCCGATGACTGGGATTGAAAGTTAGAGGTCCAGCAGCTCTTCCTGGCAATACTAACTTGTCTGTTAATAACAGAAGACCTCAAAGTAAGTCCTTGGAAAAAAAGCCTACATATCACATAAATCTTCAGACATTTTTAAAGAGGACATAGGAAATTTTTTCATGTTTTCTTCACAGCATAGTCAGTCAGCTCTTCAACCTTCTTGCTGTCCATTTTCAGTGCTATCTACAAGGAGAAAGCAGGAGGGAGACTCAGTCAGTGGTAACTTCCTCAAGGCATTGCCTTGAAGAATGTGCATCTGCTGAGGCTGCCCTTTGTACATCAGCAGCACCCTGTATCTGGAACAGGACCCTGCAGGTTGGCTTACAGTTCAAAAACACAATCATACCAAAAGGAGAAATTAAGAGCAGTATGTAGGGATGAGACTGCTATCTGTCCTGCAACCTCATTTGTGTTCTGTCCTTTTTCCTGTGGAAAGCTCGTGGGCCAGATGTCTTGTGAAACTGCTCCTTAGATCTTTCATCTGGATCTTCCACCACTTCTGCTGTGATGTTAAAACAGCAGCTCATACCTACAGGCTCAGTGGTTGCAATTCCTTTCTCCCAGGTCTTGGAACAACTTCCGTCTACCCCCTGCACTGCTCCATAGGCAGGCTGCCAGTAACACAATAAACTGACACAATGTTGGCTCCAGCACCCACAGACACAGCTTATGGCTTAGCCTGGCCTTTGAGTCACATCCAGGCGTGTCTGTGCTGGTGCATTTCAGAGGTGCAACTCACCCTCAGCCTCCGCGATTCCACTGGTGAGAAGATTCCACACCTGCTGCAGACTCTGTCCTCGTTTCAGCCTTCCTTGTCCTTTAGCACCCGGGACCCCTTTCTGCCATATCCTGATGAGAGCCCAGAGGTGGGAAGTGAAAAAGTTGGCACTTTCACTTAAGTTTCCAGAGAATTGAAGGAAATGGGATCAAAGTGAGGTTGGGAGGTCTCTGAGTCTTGCTTTCCTTCTGAAGGAGGGTAAGCTCTACCTATCCTGCATCAGAGAGGTTTAGCTAATCTGCTCTTAAGCTCCTGTGATAGAAACTTCACAGCCTTCAGCATGCTCACAGCAACGACAGCTATAGGCAGAGCAAAGTTACCTGCTCCATTGCAGATATTTAAGGCAAGGCATAAGGAACAGGTCAGGTACAGAGTGATCTTTTCTCAATACATGCTGCCAGCCTCAGGCAATCACTAATTTGAGGGTTTCTTGAGCTGGAGATGGCATCCAGGTTCTCAGGTACAGTGAATCTCTGTGAGCATATCTCAGCCTGTCTAGGACTAATATTTACATCTGGCCACCATAACAGCCTAAGATAACTAGACTCACAATGTACATATTCATCATACATGCTAAGTACTATACAAGTCTGTCTTAAACCTGATAATTTCATCTGATGGTTTCTGGATCTTACATCATGAAGAATACTTAATAGTAGTTTTGCAACCTTCCTATATACATCATTCCAACTATTTTATAGGCTTCTATGATATGGCTGCCTGGCTGTCCCTGTTTCCATGCTCAAGTGTTCCAGACTACTGAATCTTTATTTGTGAGGAAGCTCTTCATGTCTCTTATAAAAAATGCTGTTTCTTTTCTGTGCGTATTTATACCACAACCTTTCATAAAGTGAGGTGACCAGAACTAAACATACATTGATGATACAGGAGCTCTTGAGGCTTATGTACAGTGCAGACAGTAATTATTTTTTTTCTCTTCCTCTCATTTCCAATAACTTTTGACTATTGCTGAACACTGAACACAAAGTTCAGAGAACTTTGTCCAAGATCTTTCCCAAACAACAAGCTGAGAGCTCACTGTTGTGACCCTGCAGCTGACTGGTCTTTCCTGGGTTTCCTTATTACTTTGCACAGCTGATGTGCCACTGCCATGACACAGCATGTCACAGACAGCTGTCACTTTGTTTTCTGCCCAGGTTTACAGAATCTTCCTACAACTCTGTGCAGTCTTCTTTATTTTTTGCTTTCCTTGGTGATGATTTATCTTTGCAAATCACTTACAAATCATGGACGATCACAGGATCCCTGGAAACACCCAAGGTTACGCTTCTCCTGTCAGAGAAACTGCCCACTGACTGACACCCTTTCTTTCCCATCTATAGCAACTTATGAACCCACAGGAGGACCTCGCCTCTTACTCTGTGACAACTGACAGAAACCAAGCCTAGTTTCCAAACAAAAGGCAAGATATATTATTAATAGCATTTCAGAAGGCCAAGTGTTCTGAATTGTTGGCATGTTTATGGATATCCCAAATATAGGACAGCTTCTGTACAAAGAGTGACTGAATAGTTCAGAACTTTAGTCTGGAAGAGTGGCAGCTGAAAAGGGTCACGAAAGAAGTCTGCAGCACCACGAGTGTTGTCACAAAGAGGATGAAAAGGGAACAGCTTCCTCACTATTTCCTCAAAGCCAAGAGCTGCAATGAAGCTCAAGTGAACCCACGGAGCCAGGAGCAGCACCAGCGGTAGGAAGCACCTCATCACACAGTGGCAGTAGATGTTGTGGATGCGAAAAACTGCAGGCTTGAAGGGGAAGCTGGAAAAGTACACAGAAACCATTTCAAGCTAGGGTTGTTCCCAAGCTAAATAGTGCTGGTAGCTGGGTGACTAATAGGTAGAAGCTGCTGCTGTAGGAACAAGGGTCACATCTCCAAGTCCACATAGGCCACACCATAATTATGCACCGCTCAAAGAAAGAAGAACCAACTCATCTGAAGCTGCTTATGTTCATAGTTTTTGTCTCTCTCCAAGTACTCTGGCTGTTTGCAATCCCATTGCCTTTGTCTAATCCCACAACCATGGAAGAAACCTCTGCAGTCACCTACAGATGCTGAAGCTGTTCTCTGGAGGAAACTACAAAGCCTTCTACATATAAAGCCCAACCAAAACTTGCGGTTAAGATCTAAACTGTTCCTGACTGTGGCTCTAGACATTTTTGTGAGCAGGATCCACAGAGTTTCAAGGGCACAAACCACACAAAAGCAGACTTTGCTGGTCCTCTTTTAGCTTCTCAGAAGTAAAAGAGAAGAGAAAAACACAACAGTATATTGTTCTGATCCTTTATAAATATTTTTTAAAGACTCTCTTTTATTCCTCACTAATTGTATCTTCCAGAGAAAAGGGTGTCTTTCATTTAAATCAATAGCAACAGCAAATGGGGACAGGGATGTTTTGCCAAATACTGTCTCTAATTACATGACCAATTTCAGAGCAGGGGATGCACCTTTTTTTCCCCCTGACTTCTGTTTAAGGTAGAACTTATTTGCATTTAACCACCTTCCTGGTGTATGATGTGCCATACTGTCTAGAAATCAAAGCAAGGACATAAAGAGTCTTGTCCATCAGAGCAGACCAAAACTTCAGCTCCTTCCCATGCCAGTTAAGACAGTGCTCTGACAGAAACAGTGGATTTGGAAACAGTCACCTTCTAAAATCATAGAATCATGGAATAGTTGGGGTTGAAAGGTCATCTAGTCCAACCTCCTGCCACAATCCAGGGATATCCTCAACTAGATCAGGTTGTTCAGAATCCTCTCCTACCTGACTCTGCAAGTTTCCAGAGATGGAGAACTTCTCTACCACCTCTTTGGGCAACCTCTGCCAGTGTTTTACCACACTCATTGTAATCAACTTCTTCATTATATCTAACTAAATCAACCCTTCTTCTGTTTAAAACCATTACCCCCTGTCCTATTTCCACAGGCCCTCCTAAAAAGTTTGTCCCCATCTTTCCCCACCTTGCTCTTTTGACACATGGCATTTGTCTCATTCCTTCTGATTTTGGGACCCACCACAGCACATACATTGGGAATGGGTGTGAAGCAATGGAGCAGCAGAAATCTTGCAGAGCTTTCAGTGTTCTCCTGCACCTTCAGTCCACTTTGGGAAATTATCTGGCAACCAGGAACTGGGGCTGTACAAAGCACATGGTAGATCCAATTTTCCAAGGAGAGCATCCGGCTAGACTTGTGCAAGACTCACCTTGGCCTCTCCTGCAGAGCAGGAATCATGGTCTGCTCTGGACAGCCAGCATCAGGGGCCAGGGCAGCAGCTGTCGGAGCTAGGGAGCTCACCACACCTCAGCAGTCATTTTCCCTCACCCCAGCACAAACACACTCCTTCCCCTCAACACCACTCACCAGAACAACCCAAGCCAACAGGCCAGCAGTAAGCCAGACACTGCCTTGCAGTTGTCACAGTAAATATATCATCTCAACACAGGTAAAGCTCCTTTGATGCCCATGAGAGCATGGCTTGCTCCAAAGCAGCAGGATTGACCCTGTCTTGGAGGCTGTATAGGTGAAAAAGACCTGCAGGTGGAATAAAAGCCCAAAGAAAATGAGTCGAAAAATTATTCAGTAACAGTTCAAAGCCCTGCATGTGGGATGAAAGCTAGCTTATGCTTAATAATTCTAAGAAATGATTCAGTAATAGTTCATCCTTTGCAATGGGTTCTCCGTAATTAATGTAAGCAGCATCCATGAGAGCCAATACAAATCACCAGTAGTTCAGATTAACTCTCTGCCTTTGGGAAGTTTTGTACCCAACTAAGAACTTTTAATTGAGAGAAAAATAAGTCTTTCTTAATGATCATATGCTATTCTAGTTCACCCAAGCTACAGGTCTGTTGCTGAGGGATTTGTAGCATGGCACCATGGCTCACTTGCATGCTATCACTGCTTCTCTGGTTAAAACACACGAGATCCCATTGATATAACAGATTTTCGCTCCTTCAGTGCTTGAAATCTACCTGCAAAATGGTGTTCAAAGAAAATGGTCTGAACATCTTTTAAATTTCCTGCTTTATTTTGAGGCATTTGCATCAACTGCTTTAGACTGACTCTGAAGTGCCTCAGAATAGTTACTGTCCCTTGTTTATTTATGTCCTTCTGCCTTAGGGCTTAATCCTCCTTTCTCTAAATCCAGTGGCCAACTTTTCTTTACTTTCACAGAACTTTAGCATTTATGGAAGAAAGTAAAATCTACTATGGACAGTTTGGGTTTTACTGCTTTCAGCCTGGTGATGAAGAACATTGCCCGAGCTCCACAGGGAGCCTGCGGTGCTTTGCTGAAACACCAAGGATATTTCTAGATACATCAGCTTTAAAATGCACTCACATACAGAATGCTTTAAAGAAAGAGCAAGGAGATTGCTCAGAGAATGCACAGCAGAGGGAAGGCTGGAGGTACGGCTGCTGCCAAGCTCTTGTGTTGGGGATTTCTGAGCTGTGTTCTGAGATTCAAGCACACTTGAACTCTGAATTCTTGCCTTAGACAAAAGACAGAAATTTTGACCAGTGGGAATTACACAAGCTCATACACTAGAATTTGTCTGGCTGTACTAGTACCTTACACAATAACAGATCCTTAAGCCCATCTGGTTCTTCAGCCTGGTTTGTATCTTGATGTTATTAACATAGATGCCATAAAATGATGCATTACTCAGTATCGTGAGATACATGAAGTGATGTGTGAAGTAAGCCAGAAGTAGGCTTTTGCCAAAGTCAGAAGCTCCAAGGCTTCCTGTGATTAACAAATCATTTCCACTTAGCTCCTATCAGTTAGTTGTCATCAAATCCCAACTACACTAGGAAAAAAAAAATTCAGTATGGATAATCATTTTCATTCCCACTGTTTCTACTTAGTGCAGAAAACTGGTTTGCTGTGTAAACTGAAGAAAGTAAGAGGTTGTCTGTCTGGATGCCAGGTGCCTCCAAAGCTGCTCTATCAGTGTCCTCCTTAGTTGGACAGAGGGGAGAAAATACAACAAAAGATGACAAAAACATGCCTACCCAGAAGGAAGGGAAGATGGCATGGGTTCAGACAGCCCAGCACTTCAGGCCTTGTGATTAGATTGTGCCCAAATATCTAAACACAAATAACTCCAGATGTTTGGGGGGGGGTATAGAATCAGGAAAAAAGTTTGAAAGAGTTTACATTACCTTTCTACCTAACCAGCTGTAGCAACCTTGTCATGCTGGCTGGAGGAATCCAGTTTTTAAAAGACCCTGAAGTGCAAGAAACCATAGTAAGTCAGGACAGGACTCTACCTTCTAGGAGAAAGTGGCAATAAAATTAAATACTAGAAGTTTTTACTGAAAAGCATACACCAGAGCAGATTACTTTCATCTCTTGAAAAGTTGACATTTAAATCGATAAGCTCTTTTTTTCTTTTTTTTTAACTGGAAAGTTTTTTAAGAGAAACATTTGACCAGATCTTGAATGATTTTCTGCCCCTCCTCTCTCCCTTTTTTCCCAGCTGCTTTACTGACTGCTTTACTAAACCGTAACTTTTCCCAAGTTATTTTTTTCTATGACAAATTCCTCCAGTTTCATGGGGAGTGGTGGCCTCTTTGAAGCAAAGAGCTCTGATTCCCCAGATCTTCAGAGCCAAGGGAAAAGAGTACATCTTAACTAGCACAAAAGGTCAATTACTTCTCTGTGACTAAGAGGAAGCATGTAAGCATCACAGGGACCAGGACAGACATCCACTGTTGGGCATTACTTTATAGAAATCACTTCAGTAGACATCACGTACACATCATATAAGAAGGGAAAGTTAAGAGAGATTCTTCGGAAAAACAGTGGAGGGAAGGAGCTACCTGCCTTGACTGTTTGGTTATTTCACTCTGCAGCACCCTGAGGCACACTGTTCTCTCCACTCGGGCATAAAGTCCCTCTTGCTTTGGTCACATTATATACCCACTACATAGGAGCAGCCCTGCCCTCACATCTATCCAAAATGCCATCACTGAAGTTAGCTTTTGTTCCCACCACTCCGGGGACAGTGAGCATTTCCTGAATACCTGACACAGCCTCATGCCTCATCTCTGCTCTGGAGAAATTTCCGTCTTCCAGTTTTTACTGGAACCTTTCACAGTTTGAGAGGCTGATTATGGAAATAAAGGATTGTCACTTTAAAATTCTCCTAGAATGATTTTCTCTGAAGTTACCAATACTTCTAGTGTCCTCCCTTACTGGCTAAGTTGCAGTTGAGTGGCACCAGTCCCCAGCTACATGCATGAGATATTACACACGATGTTCCTGGCTCTGTCTATACTTGTAAACTGAACAGCGTCAGGCTCTGTCCTAAGCACTGGAGAATGATCATCTACACTCTTCTTCTAGTAATACTTAAATTGCAGCAAGGCAGTTACCATGGCATTGTGCAAACGTGATTTGTTGCAACCTGTCTAAAATATCTCAGATAGGGGATATTTATTTGCTGTGGAGATCTGTTTAAAATATTGCCTCATTTTAAGTGCAACAGTGTCATAGTTCTGTTGGGCAATCTCCATTTACATCTGTGAAAGGAGAAAAACACAGTAGCTATGATGAAAGTGTTGCAAACTTCCATTTGATTCAGTTTACAAGAGTATCAGCAAAACCCCAATAGACAAGATAATTACTTTTCACAGCACTGTCATTTGCATATGACAATTATATCCTTATAGCATGTGGTCTTTTATGATCTGTATGCACTCCACTTGTGGTACGAAGCTGCAATATTACAAAGGTTAAAGCACAAAAGAAAATGCATTTATGGACGAAATATTGGTAAATGGAAAGGATATAATATTCATTACTAAAGTCAGATGACATATCATTTGAATGCTAAACCTTTTGTGTAATTGTACATAATGCACATATATAACTGTCCACTGCAATTATACTAATGCAGTAGGTAAAAACCTTGAAAAAATTAAAAAACCCAAAACACCAGACCTTACTGAAGGAGTGCTAGCACAGCAGTACAGATGCACACAGTGCAGAAGGGGATTTCTGGGGGGTTAAAGCAACATTCCCTCTGCCTGCTGCCACCAACGTGCACAGGAGAGTGAGCCAGCTCTCTGAATCCCCACCCTGCACTCTGGTGTCACAGCTCTCTATATCTCCAAGCTCATACAGATCCATTCAGTTCAATATGTGCCTATAAAAACCAGTCCACCATTGCCCTTTCAGTGTTCATTCTCAAATCTGTGCTGTGTCTGTACAAATTCGTACTAGAGATCCTGATATTAATAGAAAAAAGGTGGAGTGTAGAAATAGGCACCCCACAAGATGTTCAAACAAGATAACAAGTGGGAGAGACAGAGCAGCTTTGGCAGAAACTGCTGTAGGGAAGGGAAGGGTGGTTCCAGGAATTGGGAGTATAAATTCTGATTAGGGCTGGGCTGGTATTTCCCACTTCAACTGCCTGGCTTTCTCTTTAATGAGGAAATGGGATTTTACTTTTGCCCCCACTCAATGAGGAATTAAATGGGAACAAGGACCTGCCTTCACAAGTGAGCTGACCCAAATGTCAGCATGACCCTACTGGGAATTACAGCATTTTCAACTCATACCTGATCTTGCTGTAAAAATTACTGTACTTAAACTTCAATTGAATACTGCTGTCAAAGGAAATACAGAACTTAATTCTTTCAAATGGAAAGAGAAAAATTACTCCTTTCTGAATATGCTCTGGGTGGATCTTCACTCCTTGCACATGTGCCACTGGCTAAAACACTAAGCAAAGAAGACAGAGATCCTGAAAAACAGTCAGCAACAGATACGTTTCTAAATGGTACAGATGATTTAGTCATTGTCTCATACAGCTTCCCCTCAAGGCCCTTCACCATCTTTGCTGCCCAGGTTGGATGGGGCCATGAGTAACCTGGTCTAGTAGAAGATTCCATGCTGATGGCATGGGGATTGGAACTAGATAATCTTTAAGGTCCCTTCCAACCCAAACCATTCTATGATTTTATGATCTAGAGAGTCTTTAAAATGGAGTAACTCCTTTTTTCTGGTTGCATAAACTACAAGCTCTGCTAAATCTGATTATTTTCAGCAGGCTTTACTATAAATTTTTCATTTCAGTGACAAGACTGATTCGTGTTCATCACAAAGAGTCAATTGTTGAGTAAAATGGGCTTTGAAACACAGAGATAATGATCAAGAGCTAAAATTTAGTAATAGATTTATGTGCTTTCGTTCAGGTTAAAATCCTGATACTTCCCAAGATCAGACAAAATATATTAGCTGTGGAAACATGCCAAAAGAAGTATTTAATCTTTAAGACAGAGATAAAAAGATAAAGCTAGTGAGTGATTCAGCAGGATGAGACAAAGGGGGGAATTAATCCAGTTAATTAATGATGCATGCTCCTTCCTTATGCCCTACAACAGTCATAGAGTCATCAGGCTGGAGAGGTCCTCTGAAGTTTATTAAGCCATTCCTCCTCCTCAGGTAAGGCTCCATTATACTTAAAAGTATCTGGATATCTGTACCTGCAGATATTTAATCTGACATTGCAAGTCTCTTCATGGGCGTTGCACAACCTCCCCAGGTAAGGCTGTACCGCTTCACTGTCCTCTCACATCTGAAAGTTGGTCCTTTCTTCCTGGAATTAAATTATATTCCCCATTTTCACACCTGGAAACATGAAGAATACAAACACAAAAGGCTGCTGCAAAGCAAGACAGAGTAATGTAAAAACTGTTACATCCTCCCTCACAACTCTTCCTGAAGCTGGCCATCTCAAACCATACCTACTTTAAGCTCCACACATAAATGAACCCCACAAGTATAAAAATGTGTATACACATTTTATACACACCTGCTATGTATGCAGGGGAATATTTTTAAATCACATTTCATTATGTTGTTCAGATACTGAAAATGAACAGTGTGGGGTACAGTACATTCTTTCACTTCTTTTCTAAACTGGGGGATGCTCTTAATTTCAGACAATTATGCCATTCACAGGAGCTCAGAATGATTCTTGGCTTGGTAACAGTATTTTTAAAGAACATCACACAAATAGTTTTGGTTCAATGTTTGTTGAGTAACAAATAGCCTAACTGAAGTAAATCATATTACTTGTGGAGTAAGAAAGTACTGAAGTACAGGTGACATCTCAGATCCAATTCCTTTTTCTCACTCATATTTCACTCACATTTATTTACAGAGAATTTTTAAACTGATTCTCACCACTAAGGTCTCACACTGTATGAAATGTACATGAGGCTACAGCATCTGATCACTCTTACCTTAAGAGCACGAATCTTAACTGCCACAAAGGATCCCTGCAGCTGCTCACCTTCTTGGGATGGCAATTCTGGATAAATACTGATTCCTGCAGTATGGAAAATTAAGTATGGAAAAAAGGTTGACTGAAAAAAGGTTAATGCAACCAGGCTGACACTTAAGAAATGCCAGCTTTGGTTGCATGATAAAGTTAATCCATTTGCAATAATGTTGCATTAATATACCAACTTCTACGGAAACTCTGAATCCTCCCCCAGATCACGCCAGCTCTGATAATAGTATGGCCAAACATCTGGGGACCGGAGTGCTATGAGAAGAGCTGTGCAAGAAAGAGCCTAGCCAGAGGCCTGCCTGACTTTGCTTGGGAGCTGAATCAGCCTTAGTACTCACCTAAGCTATGCTGCAGGTGTACCATGGACCTTACAGATCCTGACCCTCTCATTTTACCTTTGGATCTGCCTTGTCCTTGCAAACTTGTTTGCTCTGCTGGCTGAACCTCACTGCTGTCACCCTACAGATGATTGCAGTACTGCCCTCCAGTCAGGGAGATCACTGCCCTTGTTGAGGGCTCCCAGACTGTCTTGCCAAAGAGCTGCCCACTTTTGCTGCTCCCTGAAGCCTCAAAAGAAAGGCTTGCAAGGAATCCTTAACCCCATGTCACCAAAAACCTCTTGTGCTTGAGTGAGTGCCAAGCAGCTTCACACAGCCCACCAACTAGAGCCCCCCTGTATTCCAGAGTTCCAGCACTGGACACTGAGGAGCCTGGCCTCACTGCCAGCAAAATGTAAACATCAAACACTTCTCCTGACTGAAATGCGAAATGTGCAAACAACAGCCCCCTCTTCCAACACTTAGTAGTCAGATCAAAAGTAGGGAATTCACTTTTCTGGGTACCACTGACTCTAAACAGCTGCAGGTTCAGAGCAAGAAGTAGTGTGAGATTAAATATTACATCAATTTATTAATTTTTAAATTATATACAATTTTTCTGTTTAGAGACATGCTGTGTATCCACCTGCCTGTATCAGAATGATGTGTGCTTTCTTCAGGAATGCAGACACAATGGGAAAACACTTTTAGCACTTGCAGATCTGTTTCTAATTAGTTCTCTCTGGTCGTTCAAGATCTGCATCAGCACTGATTATCCAGTAGAGCACAAATTCAGTTATGACCAAGATAGGGACTGCACAGACCTTCGCCTCCTCTTCACCTTACACAAATGCCCTGTTCCACCATGATCTCGTGCAAGCTTTTAGCAATCTGAAGCACACATGATGAAACTGTTGAGTGAAGAACTGTCCAAAAGGCATGTATTCCCAGGCAAGGGCAAGCTGACAAATGTACAATGCAGTGCAGTCTCCCTCCTTGAAGAGACACATCACAATTAGTCAAGTTCAGATTTGTGAGCCAACTCTAATGTTCTCACTAACAAATGCTACCTGTGATCTCAAATTTTCTAGGATTCTTCTCCATAATCGGTGATATCTACTACTTGCACTTCTATCTCTAATTTCTAGCAAGATTTTTATAGAGTTTTTGCACAAGTCTGCAGCTCTATGGGAGCCCCAAAAGGCAGGGACTACCTTATAAGCCGCATAAGCTACTCACAGTACAAGAGCCATCTTCCAGTTTCCTCATTTGCTCCCTGTAATACTCAAATCACAGTCACAGTCCTACCTTTCCAGACATCTTCCTGAGTATGCCTAGTATGTTTTAACACTGTTTAAATGTGCCCCAGCTATGTCTGATGTGAAATAAATGGCATGCTAGGGGCAGTTTGCATGTGCCTTCTAACAGTACAAAGCATATTCCTTTAATCATATAGGCTCCAACCTAAATACATGATCGATATTATCATAATACTTACATTATGAACGTAAGTGCACGAAAAGCAAAACACTGACCAAAGCCACTGTCAGTCAGAAGAATCTCAAACCAGAAGAAACACTTTTTTTAATCTGAAAGTTAACCTTTTCAAACTGATTCACTACTACCCTGCAGACCAACCACATCTTCTTTTTAGTGCTCCTGATAGCCCACAAAATTGCTGCTGAAATATGGAGGCCTTAAACCATAAATGGACCTCCAGCTCTTGATCAAATGTAGTGGGATTCAGACCCACCATGTGAAGGAGCAAACTCTGCCAAATTCCAGCTCTTACAGTGACAGTTCTATCCATCCAGTCCCCAACTCTCCCGATATCAAGCAAAATGGAGGCAAATTTCCACTCTTAATCCTTCCATGTTCAGTACAACTGAATTTCACACAGGTAATTTCTAAGAGATAATAAAATGCTCCAGGGGAAAGATGTTGCACTAGTACAAACTTCAACTTGTCACTGCGTTTGGATTTCAAAGGCTTTAATGCCAAGAGGCAAGACTCCAAAAAGAGGGACACACCCTGAAGCAAACATAACTGACTTCACATTTTTTCAGTGCCTAAGGAGAAGTAATAATAGTACTTAGAGCATGGGTAAGACTGACAATGGAATACTGGATAGTTCTGTGCTAAATAAAAAGCATGAGAAGCTTATGGACAATGCAGAAATTAGACAGCTAGAGGTAAAAAATTAGGTACTGAGAGAATCTTCCTTTAGTTGAAAAAGGACAGAGGTGATGATTGCGATGTATGTTTTTAAAGATAAAAATATCAAGAGCAAAAGGCATTTTTAAACTAAAGGCAACAATATAATTAAAAAACAGAAGCAAGGAATTAAAGCAGGTTAAAACATTCTATCAGGGAGAAGAAAATAAAATGTGACTAATTTTTCCAGCATTTAACAACAACAAAAAAAAGCATCAGACTATAAGAAACCAAGGTTTTTACTGAAATAACTGCTAAGATTCTATGGTAAATTCTGTCCAGGAGACCTGACCAGATTAATAACCTCTCTGGTTTATACAGCAGAACACTTCAGAATCTCAGACTCTCTTAGAAAGATTTACAGGGATGGGGAAATTCACTCACTCTTACCGGATCCAAAGTTCACAGTTTTTTGTATTAAGCAAAAAGATAATTTATACAGGCTTTTAAAAAGCAGTAAAAAGGCTACTTTTGGATGAATGGTAAAAATTCATTTATTCGCTTAAGTACTGACATACTTATGTAAATTATGGGTTTGCAAAATAAAAATTAGTAACGTTTTGTATCCTGGTTAGCAACAAGCATTCTTTTGGGGATCCAAAAGATGACACAGGAAAGAATCAATCATTTCTTTAAAGTAAACAAAAATTTGACTAAACAAAAATTTTTTTGAAGAATGGGAGAATACTGGCATGGCCTTAATGTGCTTTTCATGTGAACAGATACCACTTGAACCATATACCACTTAGCTGGCTTACCAAGAACTACAGAATCCTTAGGATGAGGCTTAACATGAGTAAAGGCAGTAAAGTTAGTAAGACTATCCTGCTTAGATTCCCCTTCGTACACTGGTGTGGTAAGAGAGGTTTCCTTACAGAGTGACTCAGAGGAACCTAAATCAGACATTCTCAACTGCCCTCTTGATAACCCTTTGTACCATATGCTACTAAGACAACCCAAGAACATAAAGCCAAAGCCAGTTTTTGAAAAAGAGAATTTGTGTGTCATCCTTCAAAAACCAAAAAAATTTATTGAGCCCTAGTAAAGATAAGATTTTTGACAGAATAATTTACCCTTGATTTCTATCTAAGCAGTCACAAATAAAGATTTCAGAAATCAAAATCCTCAGCTCTTAAGTTAAAGAAAGGCAGCCTCACTGTATACATAAATTCTTACACAGAAAACATCCAGGGTTATACAATAACCAGTTGCTGGTGATTTCTGCAAAAATACCGTTCTCACCGGACCATATTCATAGTGTCCTTTGGTCAGTACTTTTATTTTCATAAACTTTTCAATATTTAACACAGGGCTTAGAAAGTTCTGGTTTTGTGTTCATCATGGAATCAAAATGCAAATTCTTTGGTACTCTGTCCAAAATTGAAAAAGCCCCTTTTTCAAATGCAAAACGAGGCAAAGAAGTTTCTTAAAAAAAATAACAAGAAGTAATTCAATGAAACAGTCGTCCTCGTCCACGTTTGCTCTTGAGATGATTTGCAGAACGCCTGAGAGTTTTCCTCTCTTGACGATGTACTTTCTCAGCTTCCTGCTGTTTCCTTTGCTGCTCTGACTGGAATATTAAAACAAAAATAGACTCAGGTTCTTGTAAACTTGCACCTAATTGTTCCAGTATCAATATATCAGGTCAGAATTCCATTGGGAAACATCGAAATGTCACCATAAATTGCCCCAGGCTATCTTGTCTCATACCATATTTGGTAGTTCTGGGTATTCCTAGGTGCTATCATTCCATGTTTTTCAGAGCAAATGTTTAACACAAAGATACCAAAAACCAGTGAATAAAGTAACGTATTTCAGATAAAAAACAACGTTTAACAATATACTCCAGAATTTATATTTAATTCCCTCAAGAAGGAAGATCCCAATTTGAGGCTACTTAGTATCTACTTCAGTTAACTACTATTTCCATGTTCAATATTTGCACAAATTTATTTCAAAAGACAGCGCAATTAGTTACATTTGCTGAAGCATACAGGTTTTTTAAAATGTGCTCTGACTTAGGAGTTCTTGAAAGTGTTTTATATGCTGTATGCAATTCTAGAAACACTTTCCACATGAAAATAATTTTTAATTTCTGTTCCTGTGGCACGTGTTCTATTAATGTTTCTCCCCTTCATCAAAAACATGCTGAAAGTGTTTAATTTATGTACCATATAAACTACTATTTTCTTTGGAAGACTAAGGCTTCTCTTTAAACTAAGCATGAACTGGCACTACCGAAGCTCAGGCAACTGTCCATGCTAAAAAGTACTCCAGCAATTCCAGCAATTTCAACATCAGCACAGAGTAACTAAACCGACAGTGAGACAGAATCACTACTACTGTGTATGCAGCTGCATTCCCACTGCACCTCGTTCTGTAATCAACAGCATTCATATGTCAGCCTACCTCTCCCTGAATATTCCATTCACAGACCATTAAAACCTGAGCTAGAGGTTTGCTTGCATAGACAGCATTTGGCTGAGGTGAGACAGGAACCAATTTACCAAATGTAGCAATAAGCCCATAGCAGTATGAAGGCAGTAAAAGCTAGTGGTGTTTAGACTGTGATGAAATTTATTGATTTCTATTTTCACTGCAAGCAGAACAAGAAGAAACCCACTATTTGAAAATGTAACAGTTTCTCTCTGTCTCTAGACCTCTTCTGAAACAGTCTAGAAAAATCACTCAAGTTCACACTGACCGCTACTAATAGTGGACTGATCTTGATTTGCATCAGAAACTTTGTGGTTTGGAGCTTTTTATTTTATTTTTTTTTAAATGTCTTCCATACCTTCCTAGTAGTGTAAGTACTTAGGTATTTTAGAAACCCTGCTATTTTGTTAGACCTATTTGCCACAAGAGAGCATATTGAAATTGAGAAATAAGCTGCCACACCGTAGGAACCATATTCAAATCCCCCAAAAACTAAACTGTGAAATATCAATGACAAAAGATTTCATCACTGGATCTATCAGTGGTTGCTAGGCATTTGGAAGGCTGATAACATACCACACCTACAGCAGCCAAGTTCAGTCCCAATTCCACTGACTAGAAGTTTGAGTGATACCAACCTTAGGGAAGAACACTTCCCTCCCAGACTAAATCTTTCCACCTACTCGTAAATACATCTGCCTTTTAAGAAAAGGCATCACAAAGTGGAAGTTGATGACTCAAGCAACACCAAAATCCCTTTTTGGCTTGTCAGCTACAACTCTTCAATTTCTGAAAAGGAGTGTAAAGACTGCATAGCATGACTTCTTCCTAGTTCTACCTGCTCCATTCCTTGGGACTTCAGAGTATATACACAGGGTCTGTTTATTTGAGAGAAGACTTGTGAGTTTTGCTTTGTTGTTCTGTTGACAGGAGAAAATATCTCCACTGTAGATGCTTTTTTTTTTTCCAATCAGATATTTAAAAATATTTTTTATGCAAATGAATATATTTCAATAAAATAGTTATCAGTTAACAGTCAGAAAAAGAAAATTCATATATGTTAGCAGCACAATAATTAAAAAACCCCTCAAAGCGATATCTTATCTGATGGAATCAAGTAAAAATGGCATTCTGAACCACTGCTGTGTCTGTATTCTTTTTAAATTCTAGAAACACAGGAATCAAAAATAGATGAAAAAGGACATCTGCAAGCAGATAATAATCAAGTAAAATAAGTAAGGTAGCAACAGCCAATAAATCTTACTTTTTTTTCCTTCAGGCATAACCAATGTGACAATCAAATAACTACTTAGCCATTCTTGTGACAGCAGTTCTACCAGTGAGAATAATATTTGACCACTGATAAGGAGAAATGTATTATAGCAAAGAGGCTTACCCGAGAAAACCCATTTTTAACTGAAGTAAATTTTGCTGGCTCGAGCACATTAATACATAGGTCTTAAGATTCTATAATGTGTCCTTTCCTCAGTTCTGAAGCAATTTCCTAGTAAAAAATCCCTAGGTGTTCCACAGCAGTAGCAGATGCACACACATGCACTGAACTCTCTTCACACTATAATGTAATAACCTGTCTGCAGTCTACAGAAATCTTTAGGCTGGGAAATCAAAAGCCTTGGTATAGGTAGATAGGCAGCAGTCAACCACACACTTCAAACGGAATCTGACAACTAGAACAGGACCAGGACTCGTTCCTGTGATCTGTGTTACACAAGTTGAATGACAAAGGCAGTTGGGGACTCTGCTTTTATCACGCTGAGACCAAGCAACACCTCAACCAGCAGGAAGCTGGTCACCTACACCATCCTGCCTGCACTTGGACCTGCAGCCCAAGGTCTGATCAGTCCTGGCACACAAGTCAGGCAAGATCACAAGCTCCTGGTGGTGTGTCTGCAAATGAACTACTAAAAGACGCAAGCCATTATTTTCCACTGGAACACGAGATATTATGAGTGTTGCTTGAGTTCTAAGGGATAAACACACAGAGTACTACCGGAGGCTTTCGTTGTCTTGGCAAGAACCTGGAAAGTTGGCAGCTTATAAAGAAATGAAGAGGGACATTTGCTTGACGGTTTTGAAGTTCCTGTTCTTTCATGCAAAAACTAAAGTTATTTGTGTGTTATCTTTAAAATTATATATATATACATATATATATATAGCTCACCTTCTTTAATTTGAATGTTGCCTGTTTGCTGCCTACTGTGGTATCAGAGACATTGAGTGTGCCAAGTTTTTCTTCAAGCTTTAAACGATCTTCAAGGGGTTTCCTGCAGAGAAAAATGAACATTTAGACCCTATATTTGCCATCCTTTTACTATAATAAAGATTGATAATGCAGTCAAAACTAAATCGCAATTCCTCTGAAACTGAAGTGTCATAATTCTAATAAAATAAATATTCAGGAAATAGAAAAGACAAATTCAAATAATTCCCCCCAGATAGTGCTTTCAGTAGAAACACTCTTAAAATTTATGTAAATTTCACTGGTTTTGCTGCTAAAAAAGCAACACAACTCCAGCTGAGAAAGAAACTACATCCTTCTACTACCATAGTTCACTACAGAATGTCAGAGAAAGTTGAGGATATTAAACTCTGGTGATAGATACATGCACAAATAAAAAGAGTAAGGCTAGATATATAACATTTTCTTGAAATCTCATAATTTCTGAATTGGAAATACTTTTGAGGAAAGGAAATAATCTGGACTATAAATCAGAATAAATTCATCACAGAATGAATCACTTCACTAATAGAGACAGACTACTTAATACAAATACAAATGAGTGTTTGGACACTATGCCCACAGCACTCTTTTTCTGCATAAAAGAAAAATATAAATAAGCGAATGCAATAAATAAGACAGACCCTGGCCCCAGAGAAGAGCTCCACAGGAGCACATGACTTCAAGCACAGTGCTTATCACTGAGTTTCTCTAAGCAAGCTGGCAAAGAGCCTCTCAGGCACCCAAGTCCAGCATTTCTGAGGAGGAGGCAGTTCTTGTGGTTGAAACTGATACTATTTTCAGCTCTTCTCCACTGGAAGATGAAGTCCCTACAAAGGCAAGAGACATGGAAGTGCCCCAGTTGCTCCAGGCTGCAAGCTGGTATTCAATATCATGATTACTGACTTCAGTTAAATTGGTTTGTAACCTGGAACAACTGAGGAGTGGAAATACACCTTGTTCCCATACAGCCTCCAGCTCAGGGGTGAGGCAGGCAGCCAATGATGGTGCTGGCTTCAGCCAGCCTACCTAAAGGTACCTGTGAGTCCTAACACAGTTCATCCTTCTCCTATAACCTAAGAAGTTACTAACACCATCTTAAAATATAACATGGCTTATACGATCAAACTCACTCCACATGTGCTTAAAAAATATTCTCTTAACTGTAAACAAAATTTGATTCTGCAATTTGAGATGCTATTAGTGCCTCACTAGCACTTTCTGAAGAGGCCCAGGAGACATTTTTTGTACAAGTTTTAAAGCGGAAAATAAGTCATCATAAAAACACAGACGATTAGCAGCCACCAAAGTCAATGGCTTTACTGTGGATGAAGGACTCATGGACTGCGGCTGATGCATGAAGTCTCTGAAGTCCACTGAATTTTGGTTAATGAGCCATTTTATGTAACAAAGACTTTTCAGGCTAACCATGAAAAATTACTGTCAAGAATTACTTTATTTCTCATGACTAGGTACTTTGATTTTATTTTTTTTGTAGTATATTTTTCATTGAGTACATGTAAAAACTTGTTCCATCTGTGTGAATCGGAAAGACAAGCTAAGCCTTAGAGCTAACTGTGGCAGAAGATCAGTCACCAACACTATGCTGGGATTTCTATGTTCAAGTGAAGCCCCATTTTTCTTGCCTTTGAAAATGAACTGGAGAAATATGGCTACTACCCAGCAATTATTTAGCATGACTGCCTAGATACTGCTTCAGTCAGGAGAAAAATTAAAATGAGAAGATACCAGCAAAATGCTGTGGAGCTGCAATTTTACTGCATAAATACAGGTATGGGTCTATTTATCTGAAAATGCGCAGACCTCAAGGGATAGTGAATTGCATACACTGATACACAAACACAACAGCTGGGTTGTTTGTTTTGGTTTTGGGTTTTTTTTTTAACATCTTCCTCAACAAATTTATTCAAGGGATACATTTACAGTGTTACTATAAACAAATTCCCCTGCTCTACTTTAAAACACACAAAAAAAATTACCAATGCACTTATTTTTTTATCTTAATTAGGAGAAGAGTTTTTCAGGACTTTCCCCACTGTTTTACTTCAGCAATATCTAGGGTCAATTATCCTTTTGTTGGCTTCCTTGGCCATCTCTAAAGACCTACATGGACTATCATACTTTCTATAAAATATGACTACTGTAGTTTTTAATTTTGATATGCTCTAACTTCAGTAACATACTCTTTAACGAGACATCAAGTAAATCAAAAGAGCTCTTAGAACACTGATAAAAATCCTTTCCTTTCATGGATTCCTTTTAAGTCACCAGGTAAGAAACTTATGTAATAATACGCAGATGATTTGCAGGTTTTCCTGTCTAAGTGCAAAAGGGGAAAATTAAATACAGACAGATTTGAGACAAGGCTTTTTTTACAACCATGAGTAAATTTTGCAGATTTCTTGCACAGAGAAATGCACAGACTGCTGGTCTAAGAAGAAATTTATAGTAGGCAGCACTGCTTTAGAAGTTGGGCTTGGAGCCATGCTGAGTCAGGAACACGTCAAAAGAAACACCCAGTTTTATATAAGTCATAAACTGTTTCCTCAGGTAGAATATTATATGATTAGAGAAAAAAAGAACACCTAGCCATTAAATGCATAGTGAGGGTATTAAGGTACTTAATTATACTGGTCACAGACCGTCATTCCATAACTTGGATATATCAAATCAAAGGCAAACACGCCAGCCTCACCAGATGGTACATGCCACTACAGTCTTTCCAGTTTTCAGTATGTTACTTGAATTACTTTTATGCTGACTACTTATCACTGAATACGGCCAGCAGAAAATGTACTTATTTTCTTCATAAAATTCTAATACGTAAACATGCTTATTAACCAAACAAGTTAGCTCATAACACATGGTAAATCATTATGATTACAGTAATGTATTACATGTTATATGAAACAGATACCAGATGTTGATTTTTAAGTTTCTTCTGCGAATTTGAGGAATACCAAACTCCATACTAAGAACAATGCTTGGATGAGCACAAAGGGGATCAGTGAATGCAGAGCTAATTGCTTAGACAAAGATTAAAAAACCCCATGTAAGACAATTCAACGACAGCAACTCAGGAAACAAAGGATGTGATGCTACCCCATCCATTTTTTTGGTCATCCTCTTCTGTCCTCAAATTCTTCTCCTTTTTCTAGGATTTTGCATTATATCCCATCTGTGCACCTACCACACAGAGGGTATCCATTAGCAGGAAATCTTAAGGTAGATTCTCTTTTCTTTAAAAGCAGTCTTTTAAAAGTCTTTTGATGGTTTATGTTACCACTGATATTCCTTCATCTACTGGACCGGCCTGTGGTATTTGCTTTTGTTTTCCCTGGGCTGAAGCAATGATCTTTATCCCTCAAAACCAGATGAAAGAATTTACTTTGTCCTGTGTCACACTGTACTAATTTTTTCTAAATGTTTCTCTTCCTTACACCTGTCTTGGCTTATTTACTTAACTTTCCACACCCCTGTTCACATTTAAGCCTCGTAAGTTTTGAACAAAATGCAGTCTTAGTGCTTCAAACTGAGTGTCCTTGAGAATTTTCTTTGGACCTTACCAGCTAAATTTGTGCAAAAGAACAGTATGCGATTAGGCTGCAGCCATACAGCCTTTCAATGAAGTATTTCAATGGCAATGCGAATACAGTGTCATCTGACCACTGTCTCAGGCTCATTCCAAGTTACAACTAATGTAACTGTAAACCTAAATATTATATAAAAAATATTCTTAGCCTATAATATTTTGTCAGAATGTCCAGAGATGATTTTCTCCTTAAAAGGAGAAAAATTGACAAAATTAAAAAGATGCTTTATCTTCTGGAACAAATTAAAAAAGCAAAATAATCAGAAGAAAGTTAATGGAAAAATCTAAGAAAGAGTCCAGTGTAAATGGGTATATTCAGTAAAATATGTATTTCCTTTCTCTGGCTGTATCATTTCATTCTACATACAAAAGATAATGATTATTATGAGATCCAACCAGCACAACAACCTATTTCCAACATTAGTCAAAATCCTGCTCTGCCTCCACTGTGCTGCAAGAACTCTGAAGCTACAGCCTTGAAAGGTTTTAATATTAGCAGCTGTCCTTTAAACAATAAGAGGCTATCAAATCTCATCTAAAGGGCTCAACCCACCTCTGAAAAAAGCAAATCAATGAGATTTGCAGGCATTGACCACCTCAAAGCCAAGTCCTTTCGTCTGATGTGCTCTTCCCTTTAGTTTGGCATGCTCTTTATACCATATCCATTACTTCAGTTGATCATAAATTTAAAGCATAAATAACCAACCAAAAACGCTAAACAAACCCCCTCCTAGTCCGATATTTTGTACTGCAAAAAGAAAACCAGAAATAATAGGTCCTGACAATGAGGACAGGACAGATTTTGAAAATTTCTGGATGCTATAAAAATGGCGACAAAACAATTTTTCTTTTATCACCTTGATCCTACTCCACAAAACGGTGACTATTCATGCAGCATTCTACATTGCTTTAGAGGGTCAGACAAAAACATCCAGACTGTCAACCTCGTACTGACACTGGTGGAGAAACATAACCAGTATCACAAGACATCAGCACTGTTACCTGTGAAAGCAGCACTTCACAACACTGAATAATGCATCCCCCAGTCTGACTCAAACTATTAACCTCTTATTCATCTGTGTTGCCTCTCTGCCCTACTTTAAACATTATATTTGTTTAACTACAAAACAAAGCTTTCAACAACTATGTCAGTTTAGGTTATATCCCTAAATTGCCAGATGTGGCTTTGCTAGCAAGTGCTTCCAAGCCAAAACGTCATTGGCCTGCACCGTAGGGAAATACTTAAGAATTGTTCACCCCCAGCTATTAAAATAGGAACATTCGTCTTACTTCATTAATTTTTGTTTTTTGGCAGAGTCTTTGAAGCTTCTGAATTCTTCTCCTTCTTTAATCTCAAAAAACTGAGGTTTCAGTAATGTTTGCTGATCCTCCTTGGACCTTTCCCGCCGCTTTAGTTTTTCCTCTTGGCGTAAAAGCTTGCGCTGTTTCCTGACCTCTTCAACCCAGCCTTTTTCATCATCTGAACTCTCAGAACTTTCTGCATCACTTGCTTTTCCTTCTGGTTCTTCCTCCTCTTCCTGCAGACAAAAATAGTATAAAATAAGAGATCATCAAGTAATTTTCCTTTCAAACCATTCCTGCAATTAGAATACGTGACAGCTTTTACATAGATGCAGCTGAAGAGAACTAAAAGCAGTAATAGCAAATGAAGCTGAAAATACACTACAAAGTTGTTACTATCTACATATTTTATGTTTTTCAAATGTATATTCATGCAGACACAATATTGTTCACATCTTAAAACTAGCTTAGAATTATAAGTTACACTTAATTACTGTAGCTGATAAGACATTCTTGCATGCCTCAATATTTCCAGGGTGAGAAGTCTGAATGCTTGAAACAAAGGAAAAAAAAACAAAACAAAACTATGGAGTTTTCTTAATCCAAATGGAAAATATTTTACCTCTCCTTTTGCTTCCAGTTCCTCTAAGATCTTTAGCTTCCTCTTTCTTTTCTCACTTATTTTAGAAACAAGTGGGTTAAGTAGCCTAAATTCTTCACTCTGCTCATCCACCTGGAAATCTGGATTCTCAAACATGACCTTAAAACGATCATCTTTGAGAAGGCTGGGCAGATTCTGGAAAGAAGCAAAGCATGAGCAAGTTAGACAATTCTGAAAAAGACATTAATAGAATAAGTAACACTTTTTTAAATTAAACAAAATTCAAAACCAGCGTATGAAATACCAGTTGCTTTATTCTTCCAGGTCAAATAAAAACCAAGATATATGCTTACTGTACTTTTACAAGGATCATTCTAAGCTACCTGTAAGCAAGACTTTTTTAATGCACAGACATTTAAATACACAGTTACTAATATTATTGAATTAATGTTTCTCATACATTCAGCCAGCTAGCCTGGAGACACGTTGTTATCTACTGACTAATCACCAGTACCTCCAAGGCAAATACGTTGCCTGACAGGGGTGATTCTACAACATGTAAAACAAATTATCAGGGTAAATGTCTTTATGCAATGGTACTATTGTTTTACTGTAAATACTTAGGAGGCAGTGTTTGTATATATATCACTTTTTCTTCACTACCTTCACATACAGAATGGAGAAGACAGTTTTACTCATGTCAAAGTAAAATGAATTCAACGTATATTCTGCTATTGGGGAATTAGGAATAGTTCAAGCTACAAATTCAGCTTACATGAACACCAATTGCTGTCATTTTAAAATCACTGCATTCAAAGTTTTTTATTATAAAAAGCTGATCTTTTAACACTGTGAAATTTATATCAATATATTAACCTCCCCAGCATTAAATTTTCAGTGTTACTTCAGAAAAGGGAGGGTGGCACTAAGAATACCGAAAACAACAAGTGTAAATTTCAAACACAAAACTGGTGCACATGTGTGACTTTCAGCCACACAGCAAAAATTAAATCCCAAAGCCTAAAAAAAATTGCTTGTTGTTAAGGCTGTAATGCCATTTCAGGAAAATAATCAGAATATGCATTTTTATGTATACTCTTTTTAGCCCACTTAATAACACAAATTCTATGTACTCCAAGACAAATCAGCCCCCAATTATTGAAATCTCATTTTCACTGTTACATTTGCTTAAGTCCGCATTTGAGTCTCACCACCACCTACTTTTTCAGTAGTTCATGCTTCTTACTAACCCTAACACACAAGATTTCATTAAATGCCACATGCATTCATGCCTGCTTTTCATGAATGCTACATTCCTGTGAGAATGAGCACCTATGAAGTGCTACCTATAAAAAGCCTGCCCTCTTGTTAGGCATTAAACATTAACCCATTTCTTCCACTAAACTTAAGATAGAAATGGATTATTTTTAACATCACGAAGAACTGCTATTGCATAAGAGCAAACCATTTTGGCTAATCTATAAAATACAGTAAACTGTATATACAAATAAAGGCAATTGTCTCTTTAGTTTCATAGATAACATCTATCTGTTGTGGTCACACCAAAATACCAACAAATGCAAACAACAGGCCTTGTTTGAACAGCCTTGGTATTGACTCTGCATTAAGCAGCTTCTGGAGTCCTATGAAATGTTCCCAGTGAGTATTTCATCAGCTTCAGATTTAAGTTATTACACGGTCTTTTTGTGCTGCAGCTACAGTGAAGTCCACCTTAAACCCACCTACCTGAACAAATTATTTGTAAGAAACAAAAACAGTGGAATTTCTAATCTGTTTGGCCAAACAACAACAAATCAAATCTGTAAGCATTGCTGTTTCTGTGTTCTAGGTTAGAGAATTCTCCAAAGCAAGAGCTCACCTTCTGTTTCCTTTTTCTAGTCATCTGTTGCTCTTCTCCTTCTTCTTCAATCAGTTTGAGTGCAAGTTCTTTATTGACTTTTGGAAGTTTCTAAAAAGAAGAAAGCAATTAATCAGTAAATGAGTCTTTTACACATGTAACCTACATGCTTTACGCTCATAAGTGTGGTGAAGAGAGAATTCTTATTCATTCTTACAGCTCTTGCTGAAAAGCTCCTTGACTAGTTCCAAATATTTCTAGATACTAGTAAAGCAACAGCACTTGGAGATTTCAGCAGGATTTCTGTATAATTTTTAACTTGAAATGCATCACCTTTAGTACTTTAACAGCAACTCTTTATCTTTGTATGTTGAACAA
Source organism: Pseudotriccus pelzelni (assembly GCA_035584735.1). Taxonomy (NCBI): domain Eukaryota; kingdom Metazoa; phylum Chordata; class Aves; order Passeriformes; family Tyrannidae; genus Pseudotriccus; species Pseudotriccus pelzelni. Next base: position 100,860,509 of record JAWMRA010000113.1, read on the forward strand.
ATTCCATCTAGAAAGCTACTAATTACAAACACAACACCATTTTTATATATCACTTTCCAGAGTATCACGTGTTAATGGCTTAAGTAATTTAGTATAATGACAGAAGTAGAAACTGCAACTTGTACTAGTGGGTTAACTGCTCAAATGGCAAATGTGATAAGAGCTGCTCTTCTACAGTTTGGTATCATGCTTTTGGAATCACAGACACGGGAATTTTATGGTTTTATTCAAGAAATTCTACAAATTACTCTGTGTCTCTAATGATAAACAGAACCAAATCCTAAGTCCTTACACCTCTAAGATACACTTAGGAATATATTACTCTTTATGAGTAGTTTTCCCAAAAGTATACGAATTGTTTATAGGATTTACCTTTAGCTGAACTCTCTGTGCACGTGTTTCTTCTATCTTCTGCCTTATTTTCTCTCTTCTGTATTCTTCATAGGCAAAGGGATTAGCCATCATTTTTGCCTTTGAACAAGCAGGAGAAAGTAAAAAGAAAATACCATTAGTACAGGACACAGTCTGTTATTTGTAGGGAAAAAAGCATCCAACCAAAAGAAAAACCACAAAGAAAAAAGCAAACCCCACCACACATATTTTATTGTTAAGAATAAAAAGTGGCAAGAATCAACATTATTTACCTTGTGATAAAGTCTTATGTCCATGAAAAAGCCATGCATATATGCTCTGAGCAATGTTGATCCAATGAGATGAGCAAGGCCTGGGAAAAACGTTCCAGAGCATTTTAAAGAGCTTTCATATATAAAGAACTTTTATTCCAAGCTAGCCACTTCACTTGCCTGATTCAAGACAACCAAGCACTGCCAATACAACACATCCACCCATCAATCACATTCATCACATCAAGACTAAGTAAAACCACACAAAAAAAATCCCAAAACCCAAACAACAAACTAATGTTTTGGCCAGAAAGAAATTTAAACTTCTTCAGAGCAACCACATCCGTATTTCTTGCCATAATACATGTTACTGAGCACTTCTAAAAAATGCCCACATGCACTATGCTTCATAGGAGTTGACAAAGAAAAATTCCAGAGGATTTTTTTTAAGTCCGTAAGAGTTTGACAATCCCTTTTTTACTGTGATACAGAGATGTTTTTAATTAAAGAGCTTTGCCTTGGGTCAAACCCAACTCTCGTAGTCAGAGGTAAATTAAGTAAACTTGAGCAAAACACTGCAATCAGAACATGTAATGGACAGAAAAAAAGACTAACTACCTTGGAAGAAGCAGGCTTACCTTCTCTGCTATACAATTTTCAGCATTCCAGTTCCTTGAAACTGTGTTTCTCTTAGCTCTAGCATGATTTGTACTTTCTGGAAATTGCTACATTCAAATAGGGTAGCCTTTGGCAGATTTTCCTGTGAGTTCCAACATTGCATTTGAGTACCTCAAAAATATTTTGAAAACTAAACCAGCTTCTCTTTCTACGCCTTCCATGTAGTGTCCAAAAGCACACATCACAAATTCCTAGACATATTAAATCAGCAAATATCAGTCACCTTTTTGGGATAAAAAGCTGAGAAACACAAGTATCTATGTTGCATCAGCTAGGAACCAAGGAACTTAGAGCCATTGGTGTGGAATATTAATGACCCAGAAGACTAGAGGAAACACTGCCAGTGAATTTCTAACAGTGGTCACACATCACATCAGAATTACAAAATTTACATGTGTGAATGATCAAAACCTGAACAAAGAAGTCAGCTAAAGAGCATATTCAACTGTTTTACCTAAATTTTCAAGGTCTTTTCTGGTAACAAATTTGTAGTCATCATAAACTGTGCTCTCTGGATTCTCTTCCAGTTCTTCAGTCAAGTTGTCCAAGAAGGAGCACCATTTTGGGGCAGGTCCTAAAACCTGTGGATATTAGCGAAAGTTGCAACATCAGGTATTATTACAGAAGAAGTCTAAAGTTATGCTCTTGGCTACTTGGCTGAAATTAATCTCACTGCAGACCTTAAGAGCAGCAGTTAGAGAACACAATTAAACCTATTGCTTGCACTACTAATAAATACTATAGATTATGTGTTAGTTTAGGTCATTTGAGATCAACCAGGACAGAGGTTTCAAGTTGAACTGTTTCAAGTGGTCCTACTCTGATTGATTTATTAAAATCTTGGAGCCACACATTTTAGATAAAATTACAAACTAATGGCACTAGATAGGAACTAATTTGTAAAGTGGTGTTGGATCTTTAAGTCATTAGGTCCACTACAGAACCATGTTAAATCCTACTCTGCCCTAATTATTTTAATTAAAACACCACAGGAATATTTCATGTATTTTTATTCAAGGAAAAACCCAAACTGTATGAACAGATACTGGGAAATACTGAAAAAACTTGCATATTTCCACCATGAGGCAAAGGACTTAGTTGCAGAATATTGTGTAGCACTATCAATGTATTTTTCCATATAAGCTTCCTCCAATTTCCTGAGTTAACGAATCAGTTCCCTTTTCCCTCCTGCTGTTCTGACTGAAATTCCTCTCTATCCTGACACATGCAGCCACTCTCAACTGTTCCAGCACTATTATTTTAGTAGGTGAGCTAGCTGAATGGAAAAATCCAACACTACATTTTTCTCTCCAGAGCAAATCAGTGGACATTTTAGAACATTAAGTGACCAGCTAACTCCTGTAGTGGGACTTTTAATGATGTTTCTGATTTGTTTGCTAAAAATTCATGTTAAAAACTCTGCAGACAACATGACCATAGGAATGGTTGTGATTCAACAACATTTTAAGATCCTATTAAATTATGGAAACAACTAGAACTGATTTTATATATATAAAATATATACAATTTTCTTTAACATGATTGTGTGGTAACTGTATGAGATCATGCTGTTCACTTAAAAAGTGTTTCTACTCATTCAAAACTCTTGAAGACAACTACACACAAAAACTGTAAAATTGTGTTCTAGACCACAACATTCTACTCATTCTAGCCAATAATATTTTATTCTAGCCCACCACTGTCTCTGTATTAAATATAATTTATCTTCCTAAGATTTCAGCCCTAGCTGAGAACCATTACAAGCCAAATGAAAAACTGCACTTTTTTTTTTTTTGCAGTGCCACATATTTCATTTCAATTATTAAGAGCTTCCAAGGAAATACCCAAGATGTCACTAACAGGAAACACTTTACCTACTTAATTAACCAAATCCCCATGTCTCCTCCAGGAATAAATAACATTCAGATTGATTTCTTGCCCAACATTACAGAAGCTTTTGTCTTCATCTTGCCTCCATCCAGATTTTAATTTTTTATTTCCCTCAAACCCACTTCTTTAAATGCCAAGCTTTTATATTAGTAATAAAGCAATCTAGATCTATTACATGGCTTCATGCCACTCAAGAAATTAGTTATCTGTGCTTCATTACCAGATCTTCAAAGCATGACTGGGATAAAGGAACCTTCCCTTAAATTTACCTAAAGTTCTGTTTTGGATGAAGCCATTTGTTCTTCTTATTAAAAAAAAAATAAAATCAAATTGCTTACTAACTAAACAAGACTTCTCTTGTAATAAAATTTAAGTACAAGTTTCTCTGCTGAAGATTATTAGACATCAGAGAATTCACAACTCACATCCATTCCCATTAAAGCTCCCCTTCATTCCATCTTGCTGACACATCATGTGAAGACCTCTATCACTCCAAAAAACCTTTTCTTCACTTCCACATCTACGACACCATCTGCTCAAGCTTTACAAAGCACAGGTTACTCATCAGAGCTCAGGCCAATACAACCAGCCAGGGTAATCCCCCAACGGGATCCTGATTGGTGGACATCTTTAAACGAGTAACTAAAGCAGAAGGTCTCACTAATGAGGGAAAACAGTTTATCTGCTCTTCAGCTTAGCTCCACTCACGGTTCCAAGTATTCCTATACTCAACACTCGATACTAAGAGTAAAACCTTTCATCAAACCTAATCTGTGCCACGAAACACATGAAGCTAAAAACCCAATGGAGCAAGCTGGATGAACAGATCACAAAAAACAAAATGGGGGAAATGAGATAGCTAATGGAAAAAGCAGTGGCAGAATAACAGGAAAAAACAGAAAGTCCAACCATTATTTAAATTACACATGTAAACTGACAGGAAAACCTGACAGAGATGTCTGTATATTTGATTACATTATTTCCCTCTTTCCCACCCCAGCGAAACCACTTGCCTACTTATTCTAGGACACCTCAGGAGCTTTGCTTTGCACTTTAAAATGGAATGTTTTTTAAAGCTTAGTAAGAAATTTAAAAATAGAAAAAGCAAACAATAGCAGCCACACCGACAAAATCATAAACAATAAATGTCCTTCTTTTGCAACAGTAATTCTTCGCAAAATTCAACTGCTACTGCATGTTAACTCCAGAGTGTAATGCTCCACTGCCAACCACGTGCAACCCCAGGATACTAAGAGCACTCTGAAATGGCAGATTCCATTACTCCTGTGCCCAGGTACAAATGCAACAACTGAGAGGACTGGTCTGCAGTGGGCCTCCAAGGACATGGTGGGATAAGTGAAACTGTCCCATCCTCCCCCAGTTCACAAGTTTCCATACAGCAGGCACGCAGCAGCACGGGGGCAACCGCTCAGGATCCCTTGGAGCTCCTGTCACTCGGCACTGGCACCACCTCAGCCTGGTGCGCAGTCCTTGCTAAAACCACCAGGACAGCCAGGAAGCTGTGGAGGTTGGGTGGGTCAATTAATATACTTGCCAATTTTGGATTGGGAAGGTACAAATCTAGCAGGGGCAGGTCCATCCTGGAGCCAACTGGTATAGGCTCTGCTGGACATGGGGGAAGCTTCTGGCAGCTTCTCACAGATGCCAGCCCTGTGGTCCTCCGATTACCAAAACCTGGCCACAGAAACCCATTACACCTCACCAAGAATGATCAAACCAGTATTTTTGCTGTCTTCATTGTTACTCTGTTTTCTGTAGGATAACTGCTTCTTGAGACAATTTCTGCCAAATGCTGCTCAAAGTCAAGAAGATTGCTTTGAAAATATTTTTGCCTAACAACAGAGGAACCTCACCTGCAGGCTGGGCCCTCCCAGCAGCAAGAGGGTGGGATACTCTGTGCTCTGCTCCCCTCCCAGTGCCTTCCTTCTTCACATACTGGAAATAACACCCATGAGGTGACTGAAGTCATCCCACAGCGTCCCACCAGGCAGCTGGGTCATGCTGGTCCCCTCCTCTCCACAGTGAGGAGAAACTTACCACTACAAGACACCAGTAATACACACCTCACCACTGCCTTTCATCTGATTCTAAGCCACAAGAAGTAAAAATGTGGACTTTATAATTATTAGTACTGTGCTATCTAATGTCTAATCTTTCTCAGTACACATGAGAATATTTTCTAACTTCAGACACAGAAAATAAAAGGCAAATTAGTCTAGTGTACAGCTAGCAGAGACAAGTCCAAAGCCAAACTGTTCAAAAATGGACAAGTGTTGACAGAAAAATATTTTTTAAATATTGTAAAACAACGTCAAAAATCACAATTCTTTGTATTCTATTCTACAAGATGTTTGACCTTATAACCTTGTAGCACCATAAATCTTACATGGTACAGCAATGCTCTTATGGCCATGCCTAATTCCTGAGCACTTCTGTAGAAAATACCATCTTGTCATTGGTCTGTAATTCCCCTGAAATTAATGAACTCTAGGACAGCATAGGTATTACATTCTCAGTCTATGACAGATGTTCCTTATCTTCACTCTGGAATGCCAGATAGCACTTGTACACTTTAAATTGCCACTCACCAATTTGACAGCCAGCTCTGCAGAGCTTTCAGAGCCACAGAAAAACTGCCCTAATCCCAACTAGTATTAAACATGCTCAACAACTTAAAAGAAGCCCAGCATGTGTAGAAGCTTCCAGTCAGATGTCAAGAGGTTTAAATTAAATGACAAGTATTGTTAAGTATCTGTTGGAAGGTTTCTGAGACCAGTTCTACAGGAGTGAACCAAACAGTTGCTCTTTTCTTCTCAGGGAGTAAAGACAGGTTCTAAAATCTATTTTTCAGGATGTTAAACAGTAAGTCCTGGAAGATGTCATACAGGGCAGTGACAAACTCTTCAGCAGTAAACAAGATGTTGAAATATATTAAGATTCAAACAGTCAAAACCCCTCCCAGTCTTCACTGATGTATTTTAGCAATCAAAAATACGCAAAGTGTTCACAACAGACAGCATTAATCAGATTTGAAAACAATTCACTAGAATTTGAAAGGTTTAGACTGTCTGAATTCCCTCTAGAAGACTAACTTAATATATGTGGACCAGCAGTTCCAGAGGTTTGGAAAGCAGAAGTATTATCTGCCATGGCTGTATGAGACAGCAACACACATTCACAGAAACTTCAGTTTCACAAAAATTAACCCTCTAACACTGTTTCATGCCATAACATAGTTATGCAGGTAATAACAAACAAGCTTTATGAAAATACATCATATCACTGCTCTTTTGTATTTTAGAAGTAAAACCTTCTTTCCAAAATCTTCCAACTGTTTATTGTGGTACATTCGATAGATTATTTTAAGTTAGACTAAGACCATTACCAGGTAGCAAAAATGTACTAATTAATTCACTGACTGCCACACCATTTTAATAATGGTAATTACAACAAAAATAGCATATTTTTAAGGCCTTCAGTAGAGCTCTAGGTACAGTGTATCGTGTAAAATTATTAACTACTGAGGGAAGACCTTTCGTACAACTCCAGTATGTGTGAATATGAAATGTAGCAAGTACAGTGAAAGGCTGCAAGGAGAATTTCTGAGACAGTAACGCTTGCACAAGAATAAATACGAACAAAGTTATCACAGCAACACTGTAAATCAGAGGTCAACTAAGCATCAGAGGAAAGTGACTCTTGACCAGCCTTTCAAATGGAGATAATGGGGAACAACTAATAACTAATTTTCAGATAAATCTGAAATATTCAAGGAAAAGATTATACAATCTGATTGCCTGTGATAAGATATGACTCTATGATACAAGCAAGCTCTCCCATTTCTCTGTTGCCATTAAAAACCTAAACCAAAAAAAAGAAACTTAAAAGTACTTATTTTCTACACTATCAAAAGAACTTATTTTCTAGGCTATCATTTATTTAAATTAAATATATTATATACATATGACTTGATGACTTCACATACATATTGACTTATAGGAGACAAAAATAATTCTCTGGAGAAACAAGTAATAAAATCTATTTTTTTTTTTTTATGAAATGGTGCATTTTAAGGCTTTAACAGGACACATTTGCTGAAGGAAGCAAATGCACATCTATGCATACATATTCTCAGCTTCAAGCACTCCATTTAACAGGGGAAGGAGATCACAGAAGGTCTAATGACAGGGGGAAGGGTGATCCCCAGGGTGTGGGCAGTGATTGAAATGTGCAATTGCATTTTAAACATAATTAGCTCCCTGATTGTACAGCCAAGTTTAATTAATGCAATTACATGAATTATTAATTACTATTCATTTTAAGAGTACTGTTTTCAATGTTTTGTTCTCTAATTTTAAGAATTAGACAGATCTCAATATGTACTAACTTTGAAAAGTTTCCATCTAGATGCATTGAAAAGTCAAGAATGCCTTGTTGCACTTTGTTAAGAGTTACCATTAATCCATTGCAACTGGTAACTCTCAAAAAAAAGATGGATTATTTCTACTTTGCAGACATGAAAAGCTGCAGCTCTTTGTTCTTGTTTCTATGCTTTTGACCTTCAATCATACACAGCCCAACAGCTTCAGGGAGCCCAGGAGATCAGCTCGTTAGAAAGGAGCCTTGGGATCACATTATCTTGTTATGTTTCTATTCACCACGTTTCCATATACAGGGTTTACCTTAGCAACCAATGTGGTCCAAACAATTTGTCATTTTGAATTGTGCCATTCTTTTGTAATCTTCTTTCTTCCTGGGAATGCTCCACAATCCACTCCAATTATGTCCTGTTAATCTTATGAGTAATTCTATTTAATGTACTGAATAAAATTCTTTAATTCTACAAATTAAATTGGTTTGGGGAATAAACTCCAAACAAATCTCCCATATGTTTTTCACCATTTCATGGTTTCAATCACCCTACATCATATGGTATAGATTTGGTGCTTTTATAGACATCAAGGAGCTCACTGGAATACAGGTATGACCAAAAGAGACTAAAGAGCACATTCATCCTTTTTGGCATACTGCTGACAATAGCACTGCAGTTGGTTTTAAGCCCACACACTCATAAATTTCACTGAACTATACAATGAATTGGCTCTTTCCCTCATCCTAACTTTAGCACATCCACACATTTTTGGCAGATTCATTAATCAGAGAGGTTGAATAGTTGGTTTTCCTATCTTTCACTGAGCTATGAAAGCTGCCAGATCAACTATTTGGAAGTTTTACTCCTTAGAGAGCATGTTAAAGGAAATGTTGCTTTTAAGATCTTCTTGGTGTTAAACAAAAACTGCTGCAGGAACTTGCATGCATCTTCTAGGAATGAGACACTACATCTTTCTGCCCTGGTAGTTATCAGATAGTAAGTACCTCTTTTTTTAATTCGAGCAGTTTGGCTTTATAGTGACAGGGCTTTTTTTTTTTTTTTTTTAAATCTCATATACTCTGATCTGACAGGTATTACAGACAGTTAACCGGTCACAGGTCTGCTCTCACTGTCAGTTTTCTTGCTGAAGTCACCATCTTTTGAAGCAGACAAGGGTCCAGTTCTAATAATGTTGGGAAAAAACACCCTCAAGATAGGAACAGCAAATAATTTCTCAGCAAATAAAGTTATTCCTTAAAATTGTAAAGAAGATCACCAGAATAGCTCTTTTCCTCACAGGACAAAAAAGGGACACTTCTCTAGTCATCTGTAACATACCAGCTGTGGCTTTAGGAGTAAGAAGTCTGATGCTTTCACCAATGTCCCTATCATGTTCTGACATGTTGACATATATAAACCAAACTCTTCATTAGTATTGCTAAGGATCAATCATTTATTGAACTCCCTACAAATTTTAGATCTTTAGACAATTGGAGTTGAGAATGTGAGGTCAGAAAAACAGATTGAAACTTGAAGTACAAGAATCCATTATTTTCCCATGAAGTCAACTAATCAAACGAAGCTCAAAAGGTAAAAGGAGAGTGGCTTCTCAAAGCACGTATTACAAGCATGACCTGCTTCAAGCACTTTCCCAAAAATATCAGCTAGAAATTAATCAAAAGTTCCTGAAAGTCTGTTCTTATTCTAATACAGCAGCTTCTATAGCATATCTGCTGTAAAAATGGATACACTTAGGTAAATCACTTAAATACTGTGCAAGTCAGTTCAGCTGAGACTCACTTCACAGTTTTTATTTACCAGTGAACATCTGCTGACTGTCTGTTTCTTTAACCACGGGAAAAAAAATGATCAGCTGATCAGCCTTGCTGACAATAGGAGGCAGGAACCACATTTTACTTTGGCCATCCACACCTCCCATTCCCTACCACATCTGCCTAAGTGCTCTTTGCAAACGTTCTGGTGTTCATCAGAACCTTCACAAAGCCAATTTACTGTTCAGTGACTCAGTGTCACTGAACCAGCACCACCACCACCATCACCCCACCCCGCAATGGCACCATCACCATAGTTTACTTGGTCTTACAAAAACACCCCACCCTATCAGGATACTCTCCAAAGAATAAATTCCTCACAAAGCTCTCCCCTTGCACTTACAATTGTGAGTGCAGGGGGGACAGAAAAGGTGATGGCAAGCGGGAAACTTCATAACTGACTTGGCCTTTCTTTTAAACAAGGAGAGAAATTCTACAGAGCTTCTAACTGTTTCAATACCTTTAGAAATCTGTTTCTCAAACCATAAAGGCATTTCTTGTAATACTAAGGGCACAGGCCATCAATGGACGAACTTCCACTACTAACAGAGATGTGAATAACACATGCATTAATTTTAGTATGTATACAATAGCCTCTGATAGCAAAATTAACAAGAACCACCAAAAATAACCCAGAAATGCGAAGTCCCAGCAAGTCTCCTTCTCCATTTCTCTGATGGGACATATGGGACACTGTCACATTGTGTGGGGTCTTGCCTCTCATGCTTTTAAGTGGCTGGGAACAGCAGGGCTTTTATAGTACAAGCCAGATGCCAAGGAATGTTACAGCATAAATATCATCAAGTTTTGTTTAAATGACTGTACTGTACTTCAGTATAATAACCCTTATTTTAGGGAAATCTGAGGGACGCTACAGATGTAAGATAATGGCAAATCCAGCTGTATGCCTATCTTACCTAACTGACAAACCACTGGAAATCTAGGAATGTGTGGGCCTCTAATAACTCTCTGCCACTGCAGCTTAATTGCTTTTTGCAAACCTGGGAGGAAGACTTCTCTGCGAGTTTATACAACTACTGCCAGACAACACAAAAGGAAGGAAAAGCAACTACCTGTTGGGAACATGCAACTGCTCCAGACAGATAATGAAGATAAGCTCAGCATAAGCCAACCTCTTTACAGAGCGAAAATGCTAGAGAGAAGAAACTTTACATAACTTATGAAATAATTTTGAATAGGAAACATATTTCAAATAAATATTTGAAAGCTTTCACATATGTTTTATTTACCTCTCAGGTTTCTGTGATAGAAGTCTTAAGTCTTCATAAATTTTACTAGTTCTGCAAAAAATAGTCATAACTCAACACATTTGATTCACTACTGAGTACAGCACGGAAGATGACAATATAGATAACCCTCTACTTTCAAATATAATAAAATACTTAGTCGAAATTACCACAAAGAAAATTCTCACGTGCTCTGTCTTTTCTGATTTGAAAGCTAATAAAGACACTAGTTCTTATTACATGCTAATAGACCACAGTATAGTACAAAACTTCCTTTCGTAATTACATCTTTTCATTATCTGTGACTAGTTCTCTCTTCACTGACTGGAGCTAGGCAGCTGCACCTCTAAATTTTCAGAAATCAAGTAAAGAATAGATGGCCCAAAGGAAAGAACACGTGCAACTTTGGAAACAAAAAGTATCTTTCAGATAATCAAGGCTTAAAAAAAGAGGAGCGCTTAAAAAAAGAGGAGCGCACCCCCCCTCAAAACCGGTTTCTTAAAACAGGAATTCAAGAACAGAGGGTCCATAACTACCAATTGCTCAAGAAACAGTCACAACACAGAAAACCATGTGAGTCTTCTATCAACTGTCAGAGCAATAATGTGATGTAATTTCATACAACTTCTGCTTTTAAGAGTTTTCCCCTGTGCTCTGTGAAGGGCATGATGCAGGCTATAAGAAAGTACGGACTTAAAAGTCAGCATTCTGCTGTCTGTTCAAAAAATCCTGAAGTGCTGACTAGCACACTATCAGCCACAACAGCACTGAATGGGGTTCATACACCTTCACAATCTATACATGATGTTGAACTACTATATCATCAGCACCAAAAAACATCTAAAACAAGTTTCACAGGAAGATCAAAAACTGTTTCCTGATTACTGCACATTGGTGTTTTCCTTCTATATACATGTGATAAGTGTGCCTCAGCCAGCACATGGGAAATGGAGGATATCCTCTGTTGGGAATAAGTCCAGCGTGTTATTTTTCAGTTTGAAGGAGTTTAGGTTAAAAGAAGGAAGCTCGCATTTCTGCTTGTGAAGATAAACAACTTTTTTCCTATGCTTGTAAATACTGCGAGATAGGTAATGTATCATTCACCAGACACTCTTTTTGTATTGTTTGCACAATTTTCTGTGTGAAGGATGAGACTGTTCTAGATAGAAAACACAGTTCTACAAGACTGATAATATCAAAACTCTTCATTAGCTCAAAGGCCAAAGATGTACTCAAGTGTCTCTTTATTAATGAAAGTTTCTTATTTTGACACTTGGCAGCCCCAAAGCACAACTGTAATACACTGCTTCATAACAACTCTGCTTTCCAGTCATTTCAGTCCTCAAAACGAGCAAACTAAGGTTAAGACCAACATTTTCCATTCTACCTCACAACTCCCATATTTTTATTTTATAGCATTTTTCCCCCCAGGGAATGAAATGTTTTTCTACACTACATATTGTTTCAGGATAGAAAAGATCTCTTAGCACAAAGCAGTCTCATTGCTGCTCTGCACTTTACCTAACACTTCTAAGGTGAGGGCTATATTGAAGGAGATGAACAACTGCCTGCTGACAACTGTCTTCTAGAAAACAGAGCCTCAGCATACGAACTTCAAGACATCTGAGGCAGCCCTAATGCAGAATGACCTAATACTGCCATTCAGAAAACATGGAAACATCCTAAGACTGTACAGAACATTATCTTAAGAGCATGAGTACAAGATGTGGATAAGTGTTTTTCACTACTTGTAATCCTACCAAGGGAGCCCCTGGTGGCCTAGTGGTTAGATCGCAGGACCTTCACCGCTGAGGCCAAGGGTTCGATTCCAGCCAGGGAT
>JAWMRA010000113.1:100873111-100942492 GCA_035584735.1 Pseudotriccus pelzelni
AAAATCCAATGCGCAGGCTGGAAGGTGTAAAGACCTTCCCCGGTTCTTCGTTCGCGAAGACTGGCCATTATATTATTCCTACCATATAAGGATTCAAGAGAGAAAAAAAGAGAATCAATAGATCCCAAAATAATGAAAGGATGAGAACATAAGTCTAAGAGTGATAAAACTGTTCTGAAAGGCTATGACCATATAAGTGTGGAGAGTACAACACATGAGAAACCTCCCACATCTTTTAGAATGAGAAAGGACAGGCTGTGAAGACTGATATCTGATGGTCATAACCCCTTGTACCACTGAGAACACTCTGTCACCAGAATGACAGAAACTAATAATCCATTTCACACAAATGCTTTTTCTGTCTGTGAGTGAACTGAACACAACTCTGGGCAACTCAGCCACAAGTAGGGTTAGACACAGCTAACTTGGACACCTACAACTGAAACAAAGCATATCCATCCTTATGGACATTCCAATTTACATTCCAAAATTATTCCAACCTATTATCAAGAAAAAAATAAACGGGATGAACTAAGGTATTAAGAAACTGCCTTTGCTTACATTTCCTTTAGCACAAGTTCCCTCTACAGATTTGTGTCATCAAATATCCAGTGCATTAAATGAAAACATATAAGTAAGTAGGAGTTGTTGCCTTAATCTGTGATTATGTTATTTCAGGGTTAATTACTAAGGAAAAACTAGTTTTTCTAAGGTTTTCTAAAACTTTTTTCCCTAAACCTAAGGAAAAATCTCTATTTTTTATGAATAAGCATTTCTGAGGCATATTAAAAACAAAAAGATGTTGATAAAGAGTAATTAAACCAGGCTAGAAGAATATTATTAAAAAAAAAAGAAAAACAAAATTAGTTGAGATATCATGTATGAAAGGAAAAAAGTACCAGGAATAGTTGGTTTAGCTGAAAGGCCACTCAATTCGAAGAGGACAAAATTAATAATATTTCTAGCCATAAAGAGATCCGTATACCCAGAGTGGGCATTGTATTAGAAACCAGACCCCTTATACTCTTGGAGAAACTCAACCACTGAGTAGGTATGAAATACTTGCTCTTGAAACATTTCCAGTTTATAACTCCAACTGCCCTGAACTACAAGAGTGCTAGGGTATCATATGATTTTCCAAAACCACCTGAAAAGCAGCCAAAGATGCTCCAGGATTTATTTTTTCTTAAAGAGCTTAATATCTTCGCTACACCGAAAGTACATTGCTTCTAGCCTCAACAGGGAATGTTCTGCCAAGACTGCAGGAAAGCAAAAAAAATCCAGAACACAGAATATTACACTCAATTAATTACATGCTTAATTGCTCTCTTCTTTTAACAGCCTAATGAATAGAGCAAGTTTCAGTTTCAGAATGTAGCCCAAAGTTTCAAGTCCAATAAAGGAGACAGCACTGATTTGCAATGTCTGTGCTAAGATCAGACATGTTCATGTAACCAGTAGTAAACACTCAGAGAAACATCTATGCCCTTTGATTTCCACGCAGAACATCCAGGGGCTGATATGTAGGGGGGTTTCTGTGCAACTTGAAAAGAGAACATTATATGTCATGGAAGCTGACAGCCCTAATAAAGAAAACTTGACTCATCCTACATCCTAGGCCAGTGGACCACCACGTGTCAGTGGAACTTCAGCCTCGCTTCGCTTCTTCAGCCAGGACCAAGTTGCACTATTGACTCAACTTATGTTTCTGAGTCAGTAGTCTAAAAACTATCCCAAGGCACACAAAACTCTCATTTCAACCTTCCCAAGGCGCACATCAAAGCCATGTACCAGGAAGCCAGCTGGCATGAAGTAGGTTCCAAATGTTTGCATAAACTGCAAGTTAGCTATTAAACTATTGGCAAACAGCCCAATTCCACTCAGAAGCACTTGCCCTCATTAAAGCCCAAATATAAAACAAAACAAAGTCTCTAAGGTAAGCCACTCAAGATGCTACCTTTGTAAAACAAACATTTCATTTTAACGGTCAGATTCAATTTTGCTTTTGCTCACTCTCTGCACTGTGTACCTATGTAAGATATCTTCTTGCCATTTAAAAGCAAACCTGCCTGTCCTTTCTAGTAAACAAAAAATTACCTTCTATTTTCTCTACTAAAAGTTTTGCACACGAAACAAACAACTGCAGTGATTTTTTTACTTTTTTATAAGAAATGCATAGTGTTCTCAGACATTCCTAGTCTTAAGTGTCATACCTATCTTGATGAAAACTGTTCAGGAAAAGCTGATGTGATTTCACTTACAGACAATATTATGATACCGACTGTCAAATCTTTTATAATCCTGAAGTTCAAGAGAATAATTTTTTGGTTTTGAAATGGAAATTCAGCCTTGGAATTAACAATGGAGAGAATGGGCACATACACAGATAATTCACTCAGACATGAGCTCAGTCAGACTGTACTCCAAGCTGGCCGGACAGGAGCCAGCTCTGGTTCAGCAGCCATGTAGCTGTGTTAGCACAGCACTGTGCCCACACTAATAAAACCTGCTGAGAGGCAGGGTATATTAGGCTGGGCACAGTCCTACACTGTCTGGCCAACTTCAATCAAGGACAGAGGATGCTGGGTCTGCACCCATATGCATTTTTCTTACGTAGAGCACATCACCACACATTTGTGATTTTAAGTATCCTCCTTGACCGCAGCCATGGCAACTCCTCGTAGCTGTTCCAATGAAGATTTAAAACAGGAGAATAGTTACTAGCACTACAGAGCAATGAGGGGCTAGGGCAATTAAATGGATTTCATTTACACAAAAGTACTTCCAAGAAACACAACTGTCCTTTACAGTAGTAACATTTCCCCCAGGCATTTATTCTGTTATGGAATTCAAGAAGACTTGTAACTTGATTTGTCACCATCTCAAAGACAGGGAACACAGTTTTCGCAGTATACACGTCTATCTCAAAGTAAACAAACAAAAACAAAACTAAGTTACTCATTGAAAAATATGTGAATTCTAGTTCTTAGAAAAGGCCAGAAAATGAGACCATGAAAAGAGATCACCTTCTTTAAAGTTTTGCTCTGAAGACCCATTCAAATAAACTCATCTTTGCCAGTACAGGGAAATTACTGAGTGTTCCAAGGATGGAAAAAACCCCGTGTATTAATAATCTACTGACACAGAAAGGACAGGTGTGCATCTCTAGCTCAAATAAGTAGCCTAAAAGATCAAGGAATAAAACTAACATGAGCACATTAATAACATTGAATTTTCCTTAATAACAAATGCCCTGCAGCAGTTTAAGGCTGACATAACTGCACCATTTTGTATTTTCTTCATTTAAAAGATAGATTAAAAAAACCCAAAACTGCCAGCAAAAACAGATTTACAGAGCTACGTATTTGATTTTTAGGAAATGCAGTAAAAACCCCTTCAGTTATACAGCACTGTCTATGCCAGCCCCTTCAGTCTTGCCTGTAAAAAGGCAGACAGGGTGAAAAAGTCAGACTAGAGTGTGAGATTTCTGTCTCTATTTCAAATTAACTCCTTCTCACTACATTTAACTTTTCTATTTTCTAAAATAAGTATTAAATATTTTGAAACGAATTACAGATTGTGAACTAAGAAAGTCATGACAGTATTTAAGGTATCTTCGGCACCCTTCAAACTCAAAGATATAGACACAAACTGGAGAAGTTTAGCTTATCCAAAAAGGAAATTTAATTCAGACTGTAGCTTTTGAATTAAATTTTAAATGTTTTTGTACACAACAATATTTCAGAAGTGACCTCCCATTTGGATTTATGCTTTAACATTCATCACTTGGATCTACTTGTAGACTCGTGTCACTTTGAATGCAAAACTCATGAAAAGGTATGATCCAAACAAGTTTAGGCAGACTCAGGTGCCAATAAACAGAGAATGGTGACAAAGGAAGACGGTTTAAGGAAAGATTTATGATAGTCTTCATTGTAGTAGCCTGCATGCTGCAAAAATACTAGATAGTATTAGTCAGTATTCATGTTTGCAGTATCTCTCGGCATGATTTGAGA
Organism: Pseudotriccus pelzelni; assembly: GCA_035584735.1. Taxonomy (NCBI): domain Eukaryota; kingdom Metazoa; phylum Chordata; class Aves; order Passeriformes; family Tyrannidae; genus Pseudotriccus; species Pseudotriccus pelzelni. The sequence continues at coordinate 100,877,128 of JAWMRA010000113.1, forward strand.
TCACAGAGTGCTCTCAGCCCTAGTAGTTTTTAGCTATTTTTTTAGCTAGAAACTACTTGTCTAACTCCAGAAACACAAATTCAGTATTCATGGAGGACTCTACGCGAGTGAGATTTGAGAGAGCAAAAAAAAAGTACTTTTCACTTTGATTTACCCATATGTACAAAAATGCTCAAAATAATACTAGCTTGGACACGTTCTAACAAACATTAATTACTAGTGACAATCAAGACAATGAAATAACTTTTTGGCGAAGTCAGATATGTACCTCTAATGTACTAGAGCTGTTGAGTTCATGGATCATGCTCACCTGCATTTTAAAAAAATCTCGGTGCACAATTTTCAGAGAGAATCTGAACCTTACCTTTAGTGACAGAAGGAATGCTTTTCCATCTGAATTACTTAAATTGAATAACTAGCCCATTCCAGTTTTAAAAACTCAGACCTTGAAAATATTGGAGTTTGTCTTCCCCTATCTAATAATTAAAAAGATGATAGACAAAAAAAAAGTGCTCGCAGAGCTACTCTCTCAGCTTTACAAAGGGTCAAGCTAATAAAGTGTTCAGCTTCTAACTACAGCTAATACTTTGTTATAAATACAAAAGTACTTCTTAAGTTGGTTAGAGTTAGAGAAATAGGTAATTTACATCCAAAGAACCTGACATAAATGAGACACATAGAACTCATGTATAAAGTTCTGCCTTTCTTTAAATGCAAAAATCTGATAATATAAGTAAATATAACCAGACTGTAGAATTGTTTAGAGAGGTACACTGTTGTGTTTGGACACGTATATACAGCAGGTATACAATGTCTATCGTACAAAGAGAAATGTAACCGCTGAAGCTCCATCTTGTATATGGTGGAGGTGGCAAAAGGACAACCCAGACATGACCTAAAGAAGATTATACTTAAATTATTTTAAACCAATTATCTGAATGAAGACTTTTTGGCTAATTTAAAATGCAGTTAAATATATATTTCGATATTAATAAATTCTACAGTTTGTCCAGAATACGATAATTACTTAAGAAGAAGTGTACATATTTTTAGAGTCTGCTCAGCTATTCTCCATGTAACATTTACATAGGTATGCTATTATTTATCTTCTACCAGGACAAAAAAAACCCCTAGAGAATGCACTGTAGAAACTAAGCCAAGAGTGAAACACAGGTGTAATTTTCTGTACCATTCCCTAACACCAGAAGGCTTGCTGTTAAGTCTCCCTAAAACCAATCTGCAGAGATAAAATACATAGTTAAACCTACAGTTAAGCCTTTCAAGTGAAGAGCTTATCCAGTGAAAAGCTGCAACTGAAGTAGGGCATTGACCAGAAGCTACAGCCAAGAGCAATAACTGAAGCCACACAATAGCATTTCTTTGTCACAAGAGAGAATATTTACTGCTATGACTGTGTCACTATATACCACATATTAAAGACGCCCATGAAATATTTCACAAAAGAAGCGCAAATTTATTATTTTGCAAAACATAGTCCCTATTTAGGAGATCTTTTCTGATCAGTTATCAAACCCCCTACTTTTTCCAGTAAAGCTCCACCAGAATTTTCTATGGCCACTAGTCAGTTTTGGAACTGGTTGCAAAAGGCAAATTACAGGCTGTTTTTTAAGCAATTCAATATGTGACATTAATAAATTATGGTTAATTTAAATTTACTTTATCATGAAAGGTCAGAATGTAGATGAGAATTTGCAGAAGTAATTTTTCAACAAAAATACCTAAATGGCACCAAAGAACTGTGTATTTAAAGAGCAATATCAGCAACAATTTGTATTACTTACTGGTATATAATAGATATTCATTTTAGGGGCTTCATTGGCAGTCATTAGCATTCCTAAAAAGAGATTTCCACATTTTAAAATATTGGTCATAAAAGGATAACACTACTTTAAAAAAAAAAAAAAAAGCTAATACAGTACATATTCTTGGCCTGCAATGGAACATTAATTGAGACCTATAAAGAATTGTTGCATCAAATACCATGGAAAGAAATGTCTGACAGCAGCATAACTAACAAAGCTTCATTTCCTACATATTCATTCCACCTTTGTCCTCTATCTTAACTGTTCAGCACCACTTCAAGCAACACTAAGCCCTGACAAATGTGGGCTGCCAATTTTCATAACAATTTTAAACAGTTCACCCCATAATACTGTTTAGAGCAAAGCCAGTTAGTATTGCACTTAAAACCTACCTTGGGCATAAACTTGCATTACTAATACATGAGGGGTTTGAGTTTTTGTTTTATTTTTAAACACACACCCATAGTCTAAACAGAGCCATAAATCACAACATGGTTTACACCTTCATTCATATTTCATCTTGGCAAATCAAGACAACAGCACCTTCTCAACACAAAATGAGAGACAGGACACTGGCTTCAAAAGAAGTAATATTACTGATGTTATCCAATCGGGGCAGATGTAAAATTTTAAATATCTCTGAATATACCCAAGAAAAACCATAAGGGTTTTAAGTACTGAATATAAAAAAAAAATATAAATTTGAATATAAAAAACCCTACTGTAGAAATATTAAAGTCTCTGAAAAAGCTACTGCCACAAGACTTCATGTCAATTTAAAATCAGATATACTCTTGATTTCAGTCTACATAAAAGCGTAATAAGTACATATGGCATATACTTTTATGTTTATCTCAATTTTATCTTTCCAATGAAGATCTTTCCAAGCTGATCACCAGGTAATACAAGAGATTGAATATGAAGAAGAAAAGAGCCATCAAATTAGATAACATTCTCATCTGAAAGAACTGTAACATATGCCACTGAGACTATGAATAATTGGGTCAATTACTACACACCCAGAGGGTAGAAATATAATTTACACCCAACTAGAGGAATGCAATTAACATGGGTGGAGTAATCCTTCCTACCTAATCCTTTTATTATAAATACACAATGCAGCTGGACTTAAAATGTCAGAAAAAAGGGGTCTTGCTTTCCTGGCAGATCAAGATATCTGCGAAAGCTTAGTCAACAAACTGAGGCTAAAACTATACCTGGAAAGGTCTGCAAGCAATTTAAGGAAAAAATAATAATTTATAGTATATACATATATACATATAAATATATATATACACACAGGGTACAATGGTATAGTATATAGGATATAGGTTACATGCTGCCTTAACAGCATGCTCACTACTATTTCATGAGACGAAGCATTTCTCCATTGAGTGAATATGAATCACTAGAAATAAAGACAGAAATTAATTCTGCAGGTGCTTCACAGATGACAGTAAAGGGAAAACCTCCTCTTTGAGAGTCTTCCACCAATAATTCAAGGAGGACAAAACCAGACTTTGGAACTGAAACAAATGAGGCACAGATTTCTAAACACTGAAGATGCTGTCGCGTTTTATTTATATTCTGCAACTTAAATGGTTGTCTAAAGGCTACTCACTAACTAGTAAACCCTTTTTCCCCTAGCCCCATTCTGTCCACGTGTGATTAGAGAAAGATATTCAAAACTATTAAAAGATCCACCAAAGTTTGTCATCATGTAGTTTTGTCAAACATACACAAGGGTTTTTGCTTCCTGGGAAAGGTAGTAATACGGAAGCTGGTTGGTAAAATAGTTTAATTAAAAAAACCCAACTATGATGAAACTCCCACCAAAAAAAGAATAATTCACAGTATACTGACCTACAGTTTATCATAATTGATAGAACAGTTTGGTTTGGAAGGGAACTTTAAAAGTCATCTAGTCCAACTCCCCCCTGCAACAAGCACAGACATCTTCAACTAGATCAGGCTGCTCAGAGCACCACCCAACCTGACCTTGAAAGTTTCCAGGAATGGGGCGTCCACCACCTTTCTGGGCAACCTCTGCCCGTGATTCACTACCCTCATTATGAAGAATTTCTTCCTTATATCTAGACTAAATCTGCTCCCTTTTAGTTTAAAACCATTTATCCTAGCGTAACGGGCCCTGCTGAAAAGTTTGTCCCCATCTTTCTTATAAGCCCCTTTTGAATACTGAAAGGGCACAGTAAGGTCTCCGCAGAGCCTTCTCTTCTCCAGGCTGAACACCACCAACTCTCCACTCTCTCAGCCTGTGTTGTTTACAGAAGTGCTGCAGTCCTCTGATTATTTTTGTGGCCTCTGGACTTGCTGCAACAGGTCCATGTCCTTCCTGTGCTGAGGACCGCAAGTGTGTTCTCACCAGAGCAGAGCAGAGGGGCAGAAACACTGCTGCCCACATTGCTTTTGATGCCGCCCAGGACACGTTTGGCTTTCTGGGCTGCAAGCACACATTGCCAGCTTATGTCCAGCCTTTCATCCATCAGCACTTTCAAGTCCTTCTCAGCAGGACTGCTTTTGACCCATTTATCCCCCAGCCTCTATTGATACCAGGGGTTTCCCCAACTCAGGTGCAGCACTTTGAACTTGGTCTTATTAAACTGTCCAAGGTTCACAAAGGCCCAATTCTCGAGCTCGTCCAGGTCCTCCTGGACAGCCTTCTATCCTTCAGGTGTGTCAAAAGCAGCACTCAAATTTGCTGAGGGTGCACTCTATCCCACTGCCTGCATCCCTGGTAAAGATATTAAATAGCACTGGTCCCATCATGGGCCCCTAAGGGACAACACTTCGGAATGATCTCATCTGGACATTGAGCTGTTCACCACTACACCTTCTGGATGAGACTATCCAACCAATTCCTCATGCCCTGAACAGTCTACCCATCAAATCCATGTCTTTCCAATCCATGGGGGACTGTGTCAAAAGCCTTACAGAAGTCCAGATAAACATCCATAACACTTCCTTTGTCCACTGATGTATTCACTATTTCAGAATGGTTTATGCTGCAATGTAGTTTCACTTTTTCTTTATTTTTTTATAATTGTGACAATGAAGTGTTAGAACTGTCATAAGGGTGAGACTGGGGTTTGGGCTTTCTGAGCAACAGTGTCACATGAAGAATTAAAACACAAGCTAGGCAAAGATCTCCTGGGTTTCCTGAGCCAAAGCCATACTAACACTTAAATCGTGTTGTATTTCCAACTTTCCACAACTGCAAGCTCATCTTAATGAAAGTATTTCCTTATTTTCAAATATTCGATCATCATTATTCTTTAAATTCTGAATGAGCATGAGGTGGCTCTAGGCACCTTAAATTCTGGTCCAACAGTATTTATGACAAACATGAAATGTAGCACCCCTCACCTTAAATCTCCTTCTTTCCACTGGAACATGTCCTAGTTTTTTCTCCTCTGTCTCCATATGACTATAAAATACAACCTAGTTTTCATCCCATAACAGTTCTTACGAAAAGCCATCAACCAGTCCCCCTAAGAGATGGTTGACAAAAGAACAGTAAGAAAAGCAGAACTTTGTTAGGGAGGAGATGTGGGACACAGGACTGGAATGCACAGCCTAGATCTAGATCAGACATATGAAAAGCAATGTCCAGTAGTAACATTAGGGAGATATGTGCATTCGATTCTTTGTACTACAAGATTCTTCCTGCAGTTTCATGAAAATCATTTCCGCAAAAGCACATGAGGCATGTCCACATACCACAGAGGCTACAGAGCATCCATAGTGGAGTAACGTCCATCCTTGACATATTCAAACTTGACTGGTTATGACCTGAGCAACCTGGTAGACTTCAAAGCTGCATCTAACTTCAAGTTGACCCCACCTGGAGTAGGATATACACAACTCCCAGAGGTACCTTCCAGCCTAAATTACACTATTCTACATTGTCAAATGACTTCTTTCTGTTTCACTCCCTGTGATGAGCTCATCATCAGTGCTGCACGGATGTTAATTTGCTCCTGGATTCTCTTTTGGATCAAACCAATAAGCTCATCAAAGGTGAACCCTGGGTCAACTGCTGAAAATAATTTGCTCCAATGACCTGTCTTTGTAGAAACAATGGATGAGGTATCAGGTTTGTCTATGTCCATGTTGCACAGTCCCCGCTGCTACCACACAGTTATTCTAAAATACACCCACACGAACTCACACATACAACCAGGGCACACGACAAGTACCTGCTCCAAAAGGGCAAAAATTCCCACCACCTCATCAGGGATCACTATTTAAGTACATATCTTACAAAAAAAAAAACACCAACCAAAAAAAAAAAACCCAAAAAAAGAAACCAACAAAAAACCCCAACACATTCTTAACTGAAGTTGGCAGAAAAGACAAAGATAAGTTTTAACTTGTTAGAAATCTCAAACTCACTTATCTACAATCTTAAATTTGAGCTGCTAGTATGAATCAAAGTCCAAGTTGCTCTGTCTTCACTGCTACCTCTCTCTAAAATTAGGATAATAGCTGAGCTTGCAAACACAGGCATTCTCTGTTTCAAGGATTTTGCTCTGTGCCATCCTAGTGGTCCTAACTTATTTCATCTTTTTACTTCTGCTTTCTAAAAAGGAAGTACATATCACACAATAGTTAAGAACTAAAGCAACACAGATTAAGCAGGAAAATTAAGGCCAGTTACAATCTGAAGTACAACCAAAGCACACACACACATACAAACACCACTTTGTAAAATCTTTTTACTCATAAGATAGGTCCTGGAAACCTTGGCTCAAAGTGATCCTCAGTTTTGATCTCTAAACATAACATTATGAGATGCAACAAATCCAGAAACAGCCACAAAAAGAATGCAAATCTATGCACTTAGGAATCTACACTTCAAAGCAAATTATTAAATCTAAGAGAGGGCACAGTAAGTGCTATATCTAAATCCAGGGAAGATCAAATCTCTGTAAAGAGATCTTGCTGTAAAGAGATTTTTCCTAGCTCTAGAAAGCAAGCTCCAACTCTACTGGGATTTAGCCTAGACAATAGGCCGAAATTCCTATTCTTATGAAATGAATCACTTGAGATACCTGAAAGAGTAAAAGAGGTCAATCACTCAATTAACAGCACAGCAGCTTCTAACTGCAAAGAGGCTCCCATATAATAAAGATGCAGAGGAAACAAGGACACTAACTGGCAAGTAACCCTTTATTCCTAGCTCTGTCAAAAGGAGGAAAGTAGACCTAAGGCATATCACCTAAACAGAAGAAAAGCTTAGTTTAACACACCTTTTTCCTTTTGAACTTAACAAGACACTAATATACTTAACATACCTGAATTTGGATACAGGCAGACATCATTGATACCATATTCCGGCTCCATTGAAGTAAAAATTTTTCCCTGAAATTGTAGGAAGAAAATAAATTATAAAGAATTTCAAATAATATCATTAAATCCAGTAAATCTAAACATTAAGAATAGCCATTTTAGAAGCTAATAAACATAACAAAATAAAGATGGAACAGATTTTCCAGAACAATGTTACTAAATATCTGAACAAAACGCAAGAAACTCAGTATTGTATTTTAACTCTGATCCAATCTCTTATAGGCTACTGGTAATTGAAGATACAGCAATGTACAGTGGCACCTCTAGTTTTTCAGCTCACACTTGTGTGTTGAAAATATATGTGTCAGATTTACTTTAAATAACGCAAAAGCAGGGGGAGGTTTCTAAGTTCCTGGCACACTGTCAGTGTAACCCTCACTTTATTCAGCTCTGAATGTGGTAGTTTAAACCATTTTACTTTGATAAGTATGACTGGCTGAAAAAAACGGATTGGGAGTGGAATTTGAATTTGGAGCTTGGTTCTTCCACCCTGATAATGTCTACATGAAATGAGTTATAGCTGAGCACTTTATTTATAAACTCAGTATTAAAGAGGTCTTAATAGAAAAGTAGTACAGCATCCAGTGATATCTAACTTAGATCAGAATTGAAGCTATAAAGGTTATTTAAGAAAGAGGTAAAAGCAGGAAACAACATTCTCAAAATAATAAAAATTGGAACAGAGTCTGAAAAACCCAGACAAAATACAGGTGCTCTTACAAGCCAACACACAAGACAGCCAGCAAAGGAAGAGTCTCTAAGAACTGGGCCACATAATCTGAAGCATGAGAGTACATGCCTACACAGTTCTAAATGAAGGACAGGAACAGAGCAAATTTTGATCCTGTTCCTCTTTTTTCTTTCCCTGCAGCAATCCCACCTACCTTTCTGGGCCCTTCCTTTCCCTCCCAGTTACATGCTGTTACCCCACCCACCTCTGGTCTCTCCCTGATGATTAAGAAGAGTCCTCCTCCACCCCAGCCTCAGCAGACAAAAGCCTCGTGCTCCCCACCCCAAGGCACGTCTCAGCATGGGGCTATTCTGGTATCAAAGCCATATGCTCTCCACCCCAAAGTCTGCCTCTGCAGCTGGTTCTCAGCCAGAGATAGTCAGGAACCAGCATCTGGGAGAGGTGGAGCCAGCTGGAACATACTCTAGGAAAGAGTCCAAAGCTATCTTTGCCTTCCAGCAGTAAGAAACCCTCCCTTTTCCCACCAGAGGCCACCTGACAAACCTTACAGTGTTTCATTCTCAACGAGGGAAATATACATACCTAGGAAAAATGGAGAGAGGCCACTGCAGATGTTTTAAATAATAACCAATAATTTATTTGCTCTTTCAAACAATAAAAATTAACTGCAGAGGAGCTTACAAAATACTGCTTGCGATCACAGAAAAAATAAGAGGCTGTTGAAAGTTCATGAAGCAACACAGTACTGAAATGACTGCCTGAAAGAATCAGAAAAAAAAGCCTCTACTACAACTGCTCTTGGTATGCTTCACTATAAAGTTAGAAAAGCATACATGGACCATATTTCTTAGAAGGAATACAATGACTACACACAGCCCCTCAAAACTGAACCAAGTTACAATAGTAACTGAATAGTACTCTGAATCTCTGGGGTAACGTATTTTGTGCAAGCTCCATTGACCGAAAGATAAGAAAAACAACAGCATAATAAACTGAAAGAAATTGTTATGAAAATTAGAGATTTCAATTTCACTTAAAAGGTGCAAAAGGCAGGGATAAAGACGTTGCCTACTGCAACATAATCCATTAATATGGCATTGTTATTTGGATCTAAGCATAGTATCTGCTTCAGTATCCAAACAGGTTTCTGTGAAAATAAGCAGCACCTGATTTTAATAGGCCATCAACTAACTGATCTACCTTTGAAATTAACGCTTCTTTGAGCGGGCAACTGAAATGAACATGTTTTCTGTAATGAAAAACAGTAACTGGAAGCATTCAATCACACTGTGAGAAATATACAAACCAGGGCAATGGCTAAGATACTACTTTTTATGTTTAAATCCTTCCACTGAAAGCCTCTTGGCCAGACATGTACAAACACCTAAAAATGCCCTAAGACTGTATCTTTATACCTGACAAGCTGTTGAATAACTTCCCAGATGTTGATGCAGGCAGACAGGACAAAATGGTATGTAAATTATGACACATTAAAAACTCAACTTCCTACACTGAACTTCAGCTTTCTTATTCAAGCTGTACTAAAAAAACCCCAAACAACAAACAAACAAAAAAAACCCAAATAAAATAAAATAAAAAAAAAAATCTGAATGCAACAACCTGAAACCACTTACCGTGTCTTTGTTCCACATTTTTATGATTCGAGAATCCGCAGAGATAATTAAGTCCAACTGATGCTGAAACTGAATTGATTTAATAGGCAGGCCATAGTGGTGATCTTTGACTATTAATGGATTACTAGACCGGAGATCATATAATAAAACCTTGAAAAATAAGAGATTAAATTTAAAATATTGTCAGATCATGAAGAAGTCACACCCACCAGATCTTCACTAAGTATTTAACTAAACTTGAGATTTTGTTACTTAAATATATGGAGAGGATTTACATAAATAATTTTAAATTCTGAAAACAACTTCTTAAGTGAGCTCAGTTTATTCCGGCAATGTGTTTTAACCTCATCATGGTTTAATCTAGAAAAAAATTAACAAATTTAAGGCCTCACCATCTTTCTAAAGACTTTTTCATTTCTACTGAATAAAATGAACCATTTTCAAGACTCTTAGTATTTCATAATTACTAATATTTCACTTTCAACTGTTGTGCTGTTCTTACACGATTTAAATTTTCACATTTAGTATCACTTTCTCTCTGTAAAATTTATTTTAAGTTTTCCTTAACTTTATGTTAAGGAAAGGAGAGAGTACAGGCCCCATATTCGAGAAACCTGTACTTTTATCTCAAAAATTTCCTATGGGACTTGAGAAAGACCCTGAACCGTTCAGATGTAAACCGCGAATACCAATAACTTTTTGGAAAAATAACATTCGCAGTCTGTTTAATCAAAAACACAATATCCAATAAAACTTGTCTGACATATATAGTACAATGCAAACACAATTCTTACACATGTATCTGCTCTTGAACAACCTAGTTTACTAAACCCATGAAAATACTGATGAAGGGAGGACATAATCCCCACACTTCACTTTACAAATATGATGGCAACAATGAATAAATAAATTGAAATGATTCTTCATATCAAGATAGGACAGTAAAAGCAACAGCTGAAAGACAATCACTTCTGCTTAAAACCACCATCAATTTAAGGGAGACCACATATGTTGCATTGAGGTAGTACTGATAGTCTCAAAAAGCAGCAACTTCCCCACATACTTGACTCAAGTCATAAGAAAACTGCAAATTTGCAGTTATGTAGTATGTAGGTTATGATGATTTTAAGTGGTCCCTAGAGTATTCTGAAGAGAAAAAGCACTTGACAAAATTAAACTGCAGTTGAAGTATGACTACTCTATACACATAATTTATAGTCTTGTAAATACTTGCATTAATAGATACATTACAATAAGTGCACTCAATGTATGATAGACTTGGATTGGGAAATGCAAGGACAGGATCTTTTAAGAATCATGGTAGAAAAAGTTAAATCTACCTGTCCAGTAGACGTTCCAACAGCCATATTCAAAGCTCCATCAAACGTCAGTGCTGAAATGGATGGCAAACCATCTATCCTGCAAAGCGCAATGCATATACTTAGGCATTCTTCAATAAAGGCTGCAAATAATTTTTTTAATGTTAAAAATAGCTAAGATAATTATTGTAAAATAACTTAGAGGTATCACTCAGAAATACTACTTCCAAAAGTGTCACTGTTAACATTCACAATTTGTGTTTGTATTGAAAAAAGCTACTACTACTCAGATCAATGACTAAGCGAACTGCTTTATAACTAAGAAAACTCTTATTCACAGTAGGAATGAGAAGACCATGGGCAGGTCATTTTAATGCAAAGTGGGATTGACTTCTAAAAGCAAAACCTCTGAAAAAAACCCCACGGTTTGAAAAGGTAGCCTTTACTCACTCTGTGTCTGCTGTCACACTGCTTAAAGCACAGTCCAAGAGCCCAACTCGATTTCTAGTTCTAGGATCCCAGCATTCCACTTTACCCTAAACAGTTTTGAAAATATGGTTCAAACATATGCAACAGATGCCTGGTATTCTAAAAATGTTTAAATAAAATTATAAATTATTTAATATATGAATAATTAACAAAATTTCCTAGGTTGACACAAGTTGTTCTAATAATGACATACACGCTGCACACCTTTCATTTCTAGTTTTTAAAATGTGATCTGAATCAAAACAATTAATGCTAATTTTCCTAAGATTAATAGGATACACATGCTAGATAATTTCTACAGATGGCTACACTGCAAAACAAGATAACATTATTTTCTCTCCCATCTGCAAAATCCTAAGCATCTAAGCAACCAAGTAACTCAGGTATTTTATCTGCAATACACTCTAAGAAATCATCTTAACGTACCTATATCTAACATAATAAATGAGATCTAATTAACAATTAGGTTTATGATTTCTTCTTATCCTCATGCAGACTAATAAAAAAATGAAACAAACACTACTGCCCTTTTCATAGAAGAAATGCAAACATTTACCTCAGCCGTCCCCATAGCAAACAAGAAGTGTACCGGATTTATGTCACAGACATTACTCTCTCTAAAACAGAAAAAAGAGCAAGTTTAATGACCTGAGAATAACTTAATACATGAACAGCTAAAAAGATTTCTGTAATCATGTACAGTATTGCTCAGCCTGGAAAAGCAGAAGTTGGAGGGAGGGGCAGACAGCCACATAATAACAGCTTCCCATACTTGATGGGATGCGGAGATAATATATTTTAGTTGGAAAAATAATTTAAGCACTGGAATGGGTTGACCGTAGAGGCTGGGAAATTTCCATTTCTGGGAAAATTCATCTGAATTCCGTGTGACCATGCCCTGAGCAGGAGCCTGGGCTCCGAGGTTCTCTCCAGCCTGATGAGTCTACATTTTTCTGCCCGTATCCAGCACATACCACCAAGCCTTGCCATACTGCTCTGCTCCACTATATTTTTAAATAACACAACAGACAAGAGGAAATGGCCTCAAGTTGTGCCAGGGGAGATTTAGACCGGATATGAGGAAAAATTTCAATTTCTTCACTGAAAGGGTTGGAACAGGCCAAGCATTGGAACTGGCTGCCCTGGGAAGGGCCATCCCTGGAGGTATTTAGAAGTTGTGTAGCTGTGGCATTTGGGGAGATGGTATAGTGGTGCACTAGGCAGTGTTGGGTTAATAGTTGGACTTGATGATCTTAGAGGTCTTTTCCAACCTAAATGATTTCGTTTTTAATTATGTCAAAAGATCTTTCTGATTACTTATGTCCTAAAGCTCCCATCTCCAGCATATTTTGTCCGATGAATGGTCTGTTCTCCTTTCTCTCACCCAAGTATCCTGTTTCTCAACAGGAGAAGAGCCCTGTGTTTCAACAATTCTTCCAAAGTACAAATATTTCTCTCCACGCCACTTATACCAGTGCTTTCCAAATTCTTCCATCCACCTCTAACTATGTAAGTCATCCAACTCCCCCACCTCAAAACCTTCTCACAACTTCAAGCCTCATCTCTCTAATCCAAATTTTACACTACACCCTTATCCCTCCCACTCCAGAATTTCCCCCTTTTTTTTTCCTGCTGCTCAGTTCCTTATTGTGCCTTCCCAAATACTTCTTGTCCACTAAGCTGTCCTACCCACTGAACACCAGCTGTTGCCCACCAACTAGCAACTTTATCTAGTGAAGTCTGGTTTTCTCATCTACCTCTCCCCACATGAAAGAAACTCAGTTCCTGTTCTGGTACAGTTTTTAAAAGAATCAGACACATGCTAGAGATATAAAAATTCTCTTTGGGCTACTCCAAGAGCAGAAGGACAGAGACATGCCTGGGAAAGTACATACCCTGTGGGTAGATCTCTATTTGATGGCTAAATTGAGCAGTAATGGCTAAGTTTTAATGAAATGCTCTTAAGATCAAGTTATATAATGCCTATTACAAGTCCATATCAAGCAATTTTAAAATATCCACAAAAGAAAACTCAATTAAACATGAAAACTGGAACAAAAAAATTACAGAACATAAAATGAAACGAGACTCAGACTCAGCATATGTTCCCTTTCAACTCTGCAGTGCATTTGGGCAGTGTTCAGAGATAGCACTGATGGTGAGCATGCAAGTAGTCTGCTTCCACCTGGTGGAAAGAAGACAGTTGCGTGTCGTGCATTACAGATAACTCACGAAGCTTCAGTTTGCAGGGAGTTCAGAAATCTTCCTTGTTCCAGATTTAGCCTGTATACTTCAGAACTGAAAAATAAAAATCCAGAATTACTCCTGCATCTCACAAATACTGAAAAGCACTGCTCTAAGTTCTGAGGCATTGTAAAGATTCTTATTCACAGCCTAATTTTGCCAAATACACAATTTTCAAAATCCACAATCTACAACAAGATAAATCTATATCACGGTGTTAAAAATAGAGAAAAATGTGCATGTTCACCAAGCATATTTATTATACTTCAATATCCTACCAATTACTATTTTTCCAGGGAAAGGATACATAACTCATTTCTTAAGATTTTTTTAACTTCCTATGATTTAAGCTACATCTTGAATTTCTACTTATTTTGTTTGAAACCCTAAAGACCTGATTTTATTTTTACTACATCTTTTCACAAACTCAATTATATGATTTAAATCACACCTTACAGCAATAAAATACCAACCAGGATAGAAAAAATTATTTCATTTTCCTTACTTAGATGCTAAACACTTTTTAGAATAGTACACTGACTTGCAGTTTTTAATACAAATTTGCAAATACCCGATGCACCTGGTTTAAGAATCAAAGAAAAGAAGCCTTAAAACAGCACGGGAAACTGAATTATTTCCCACATTTACCATTCTTCAAAGTGTCCATTATTAATCTGGAAGGAATTGCCACTTCTTCCATTTTTTAACTTTTCTAGTATTCTAATGTTCATTTCATTCTTGGAAAACATTGCTAACAAAAGTGAAACAACATAATCCACTTATTACCTTGCTCCTACAAAATACAGGTCACAGGATGGATAGTGATAAGAGAAATCTCTACCAAATTTTGGTATTCTTGTCCTGTAGTAATGGCCATGTTGTGAATGAAACTCCACAAACCTGCCACACTGCAAGAAGACAATCTGAAAATGAAATAGAAATCACTGAAACAGAGAAATGACAACAATCTCCACAAGTTGCCTTACAGCACAACCCCAGTGATTATTTTTCAAGCTCACACGGGGTCATCATAACTTAAACAAGTTCTATTAAAGTGATAGAATCAACTAGTGGTTCATCATTTTCACTAGCCACGGCAAAGAGTTTTGTTAATGTACGTTATATGAATATTCACAAGAGTGTATGTGACACCCTGAAAGTGACTCTGCAATCACGAGCAGTACAGTTACCCCAGTGTTCTGCTGCACCAAAATGAACATCTGCATTTCTTTCAAGATACTGGTTAGTAATTCCTTCCAGGTATGATGCTGCGCAGACATCAGCATGTTCACAGGTACTCAGCACATGAACTACACAACCTGATGCACAAAGCATTCCAATAAATGACACCAGTGGTCTTTCTGCATTTTTGTTGTTTGCTAACTGAGGAAGAACATCATTTCTTCCTGAAACTTAGACGAAACAAAAACCCCACAGGGAGGCATTACCAGAGAGCTCGATCTGTACCAGTAAATAAACTAGGCCAGAACCTGCTGTTATAGTCCTGATAGCAAGTTAACATATCCACATGAAGGAATCCTTCCCACTCCAGAGACAGTATTTCCCACCCACCTGTTACACTCACGCTGTACCTCAGACCATGCCCAGCTGTGCGATGGAGGCAGAGCTGACCTGGCTCAAACTCATGCCACAAATGATACAGATAATCACAGGCTAACTTTTGACTCTGAGCCTCATCCCTATTTAGCTTAGATTAAAAAAATGCTAGTTCAGTTTAGCATGTGTAGTACGTGCATCTTCTAAAAACAGTAAATAATGAAAATTAAAATTTTCTACTGCTGAACTACATTGTTAGCAATACAAATAAGGATGAGAAGTTCAAGAAGGGCGACATACAAAAGTTACTTCAAATCTGTCATCTTTATTTATATATCTGTCTATTCCTCCCTTAAAAGACATGGGAAAAGTACTGACCTGGGCTAGCATTTCATGCCTATTTAAGTTCCTCCTTACTTGGGGCTTTTTCTGATATCAGAAAGCCTAGTGTTTCAACTTTCATTCATGGACTCGCCCATCTTGGTCCAAGACTAAGCAGAGTATCATCTTTCAGAAGTGTAACTATGATTTAAACAATTATGTTGTTCATATCAATCCCAGCCATTTCTTTGTGTGCTAATGCCTTTCTGCTTTTAACTGGAGGCTTAAAGCAAACAAAAAAACTTCTTTACTTATCTGTTTGAAACAATGCCCAGATCAAATCTTTTCTCTACTGTCATTGCAGAAGAAATATCTGCACTTTCATGCAGTACAAAGCTACATAAACCATAAGAACACAAAACTAAACCCTATTTAAATTTAAAAATATCAGTATTACAGGCTCTTAGTTTACTACCGGTACGACATCAAAAACCTGTTGCAGGGTAGAGAGAAGATGCAGTTTGTTTTAAATGAGAAAAGTGAATTTTCTTCTCACCCACTCTACCTCCAACAAGATTTCAGGAAGTTTTTGACAGCTACCAAAAACATCCAAATATTCTGCTAATAAGTGTGTCTAACAGTCTCTAATAATTTTCTATATTAAGATAAATTTCCACAATATTGGAATTGAATATGTTTGTGTTCTCTTTTATTAGCAGTGGATACAACTCACTGTAAATTGTGTTTGTCTTTCCTTCTTCTTTAATTAGTTTTGGTCACAGAAAACTATACACTGAGGGTAGCAAAAGGACCACTGGTGTGTGGCAAAAATACCAAGTGAAAATAAATGTCTTCTCACAAAAGGCCGTGGAAAAAAAAGATATCACTCTCTCTGAAGTCTAAAACCTATTCCAAGTATAAAACTTTTAAGTCTAAAACTTAGGAGAGCAATAGGGTAACAGGCCTTATGGTATCAATATGAATGAAAGCCATGGAGTGCTCTCTCCATGAAAAATGCAAATGAGCCTCAAAGTGACCTTACAGGGATAGCAGGAACAGAAATGGAGAGACGATGCTTTCCCTGGCTACAAGAGCATGAGGCAGCATGTCCACTGTCGAGCCCTCCAGTTCAAGGGGGATGCTGAGAGCATCAAGAGGACTACCAAGACAGAAAAGGGAAAGAATACAAAGCATACAAAACCCCCTCTTTGCAGTAGCAACAGTAAAAATTTAAGAGTTTCCTGAGCAGGTTAGACAGGAACTAAAAATTCTTTACGACAAGGCACTGCAGCATTGCAACAATTTATTCAGTAAATTTGTAGAACCACCACCGTGCTCGGAGATTTTGACAGAGCTGTTCACAGCAGTGACATCTGAAGGTCCAATTCGAATCAGTGCTTTCATGGTTCTAAGAATTTCAAGTGTAATTTCTCAAATACTGTTCCTTCTTTCTAATATATCCACAACATCATGACAGCCACTTGAATCTTTCTGAAGATTTTTTAAGTTTTAGGAAAATAAAACTGAAACCAAGGTTGTATTAAGTTGAGAAAGCAGGGTTTTAGTCCAAAATATAGTACCAATAATAGTTAAAAACACACAAGAGCTGTTCTGCTTATAACCAGTTAGAAACATATTTGAGAACACAGCATGTTGCTCAGTCTCACAAACAACTGTTTGGTCTGTACAACTAGAAACATTTTCCCACAGACAAGTACAGTAGAGTACCAGTCATGACCTTCTGTTACTTAAGTTCATGCACTTCCTTGAAAATCTCACAAGGAAACATTTTGAAAAGCTAGAAGGCTAGATGTTCTTGTCTCTGATTAAAGAGAGTATTTATTAAAACAAATCTGTACCTGAAATGGTAAGGTCTCTTCACAGAAAAAAAGTAGTAAAATAAACACTTAACAAAACAAAACAAAAAGGCTTGTCCTAATGAAATTACATATGCTTAAATTTTATATGTAACTGTACTGGGCCTGAAAAAAGGCTCATGGTCCTAAGAATTCAGGTGATTCCTTCAGGTACAGCACTTCATTTAAAAAATAACTGAAATTAAAAAAATAAATTAAAAAGGACATTACTTCTCTCCACAATTTTTGCCTCATTCATATGACTACAACACTTACAGATCAGGTTATTAACTTACCTACAGCTATCCCACATCTCAAAAATGGTGTATCTACATACCACTTATCACTACAATGAAGAGCTAATTCCATTTTTCACCTTATTTTGTTTGTAGGGTCAATCATTATTTGAAGTTTTTCTATACTACAGAAAGACTTTAAAAGTGGTAAAGCAAATTATAATACAAAAAGACAAAGAAAACAAACAACATTTTAAAGGTACAAAAAATGTTTATCCTGTTTGCTTTTTTAAAAAAACTTTTCTGTTCCAAAAGTTGTGTTGATTGACTGCCTTTACTATATATGAAAATGCATTTTAATATACATACTAAACAATTTTTTCATTTATACATTGAAAACATTAGACATACCTTTGAGTAATCATCTGATAAAATCTCAAATGTAACCACTAGAGGAGAGAGCAAGAGAATTTTAAGTCAACTAAGTAAGCAGACTTATTTGCAAACATTGGCATAAATCTTGAAAACATTTACACTCGTGCTAATCTTTAGTCATGTAAGTATTCCCCACAGGTGTCAATGCATAAAGCAGGCACTGTGATAAGATCTTTAATTATATAGCTTCATTTGCAAACAGTAAGTAGCTTCTAAAACTTTAGAAAATATGAAGCATCTTGTAATCTTTTTATCATTCTTGTACACTTGACACGTTCCTCAACACAATGCTCAGCCATGTATTTTTTTATTGGTGCAGGGAAGGTCTAATCAAATGGGTTTTGGTGAGTGTGTGGTCCATGGAGCTTTGGTACTTCATCAAAGGTGATAAAATATGACATGAATCTGGACACATATGCATAAACTGGCACATGCAGTACTTCTAAGGCGTCAGCTGTTCCACAAAAAAAGTTCTAAGGCTCAAAAAAAATCACAAATGTGAAAGTTACTATTCATGCTGAACCCTGTAACATACTGAACTTTGCCTAGTTTTAAATGAGCTATGTTGAGAACATTAGGGAGCAGCTGCTTCAGCTAAATTGGTTCCATTTAAATGAGATAACTCATTTAAAGTTACCTGAAGTGACTCTATGCTGTACTTCAAATTAAACATACTTCCGCAGTCTAGTAAGATGCCAGGTCAAAAAAATTTACTTTAAACTCTAATTACCAGCAAGCATTTAGTATTACAATGACTCCATCTTTCGAAGTGGGTCTCACTCTTGCCATACCTTCTCTTCCCAGTCTCTCTGAAACCCTGCCCTACCACCTCCCACTGTATTGTAGCATTGTTCCTTCACCCTATGTGACTCCTTGTAGTCCTGAGGCAGAGGACAAAACCCCACCCCCATCCTCTACTACCCTTTTCCTGAGCTAACTCAGCAGTTCTCAAGTTTTATTTTTCACAGCACTTTCACACACATCAAAGTTAGACCAGTTCAGTTCTTCTGTAATGAATATGCTTATCCCCTCAATATTTTGGTCACAGCTGTATTCCCGTTTTCAATCATTGATTCTCTTAAAAAAAACAAAAGCCACAAACAAACAAACAAACAAACCAACCCAAACTCAGGCACCCTAAAAAGCTCTCTTAAAATTCTCCCTTTCCCACTGTAGCTCCTTGCTTCCCTTACCACAGTTGTTCTCCCTCCAAACTAAGAGCAAACAAGACATCATTAGGGCCTTGGCTAATCTATTCCTAAGTACCTTGTTTCCAAGAAAACAAAGAAACCCAAAACAACCAAACAAAATTCCCCCTCAGGGAATTCCCTTTACTCTGTAACTCATCTGCTAAGCTTGGCCTCCAGGGAGAAAACAAGAGCAACCACAGTGCATTCTCTTACCTGACTGCTTCACACAAGGGGAAAGAAGGGAGATCTGGCAACCACCCAGCCACTGTACCCATGTCACATTCACTAAACAGAACACAGACTTCAGCCACATTCAGCCTCCGAGCCCCACACTTACTGCCTCAAGGTAAAATCTTACGTTCCTCACACCACTCGCTCCAAGACGGAGAGAACTTTGAAGTGGGATGACAAGGGAAAAATAGAGAGATAAAGACTAGGGGATGTTTCACTTCAGATTCTTGTGTTCCCCTCAGCACAGGGAGAGAAATCTGTACTTGAGTCCAACCTGAATTATGTATGAAAGACATCCTGTATTAATAGCCATAGTTTATACTAACCTTCAGAATCTAAGCATCTTTCAAATTTCTGGGATAACTGATAGGTATCGAAACAGCGGACCCTTGGCTTGTAAGTTCCTGAAAGAATAATCTGATGTTTAATTTAAAAAAAATTAAACAAAAAGATAACATTAAGCCATTTTTTAAAAAACATATAATATCTCACACATATAGACTTTACTGTATTTCTGTCATAAGTATTCTGATCTTCCCAAAGCCTCTAGGACTGGAAAAAATATGCCTCTTAGGAACACAAGCTTATGGTTTGATTTTTGTCTTTGGTGCTTGCAAGTACCCTATTTGTATGCAGGTTCTTCTGATTACCAGGTACATCATAACAGTATTAATAATACCTTCTAGCAAGTCTGAAAGACCAAGGCTCCCTATGCTATTAATGCCTACTAAAGTACTCATGTTTGGATCCTGCTTTGACAGTTACAAAATGCAGCATTACCCTCCACCCTATAAAACAACTCTCAAACAATGATATTCAGAAGTTATTTAAAGCAAATTCACACACATACAAGAAAAATAATTCAGAACTTCGTTTTTAACTGTATTATAAACAGATTCGGTTTTTATCTGTCTTATAAACCCCAGTGGCAGGGGGGTTGGACTAGATGATCTTCCAAGGCCCCTTCCAACTCAAACCATTCTATGTTTCTAAACATTCTGTATTCTAAACAGATCTGGCACCATTACCAAGACACAACTTAAGAGTAAACTTCCAACACTATGTTCAGTGTTACATTTAAAAATGAACTCTTATCAATTCTACCTGAAACCCTAAGTCATTCTGCAGTAAAGACTTTCCAGGACTTTTGGCCTCTGCTACACAGAGACACTTTGTTAACTCACCAACTGCCATAATATACTGTCCATCTCTTGATACCTTAATCTTTGTGCTAACTGTGGGCATTTCAAAGTCTTGAATAAGTTCAATCCTTCTACGGATATCTATAAGAAAAAAAAATAGCAAAGTTAGCACAATTGTATCAGTCCAAAAAGCTATAATGGTTTCTTAAGGAAGCATGTTGAGTTAACTGAATATAAAGAACACATTTTAAAGATATTTTATCTTTTAAATATTTTAACTAACACATTATAAGCAGATTAACAGTCTGTTAACACTGAGCAGCAGGCTAGCTCTGTACCAAGTAAATTACTATTCTGAGGTAACTGTGTCACAAATTATTATATAATGTAGTAGCAAATATTCATCACACATTTTACACAATTAATATGCTGCATAATGCATTCCATCCCCTGTTAACTATACATTTTTCTCTTGGTTAAGTTTCTTATGCAACACTTCCTATACTTCCAAATAGTCAACTTGTATGACAAGTTTAGGCTAAAATGATTATATTATATTTGCATTCTAAGATTAGCATAGTAACACAGAGGAGTTTACAGTCTGACTTTATCATAAACCATACATGAAATTCATCCATCAGGTTTCTGTACAATCCACAACCCAAATATTTTAATCTCTGAAACTTAAAACACCACTGGTGTTTTCTGTTCCCATAAAGCTATATAAGTCGTAGTAACTATTCGTAGCTTTAAATTTGTATTTCGTAGAATATGAGCTAGAAATAACTTCTTCGTATCAGTGGAGTATCTGCTCTGGACCTGAACACCGTGTATGTGTAAAGCTGAGGACCCTGCGAGGGGAAAACTCACCCACATCTTTCTTCTGTAAAGCTCTTTTCTTCCTGTCTGAAAGCCACTGCAAACAAATATATGCATCAGTCTTAAGCTCATTATTCACACAGGAACCTGAGAATCACTTGAAGTTTATCCAAGCATTTGAAGTATAAGACATTGAGCCCGCTAATTCTTTTTCTCTTGATTATTTTACAAATTTCCACTCTTAAGTTTAACGACTGCACTACCAAGAAAACTTACAAAGTCGTGCTGCTTAAGGGTCTGTGGAACAACAGCCCTACATTCAGATAACGAACGCACTCAAACTGCATTTTTAGTTTAAAAAACACTTATAGCTGTTTTTCGGTAAGGACGCCCAACAGGAGAGCACATGGGCCGGGCCGGGCCGGCCGGGGCTCAGCCCAGCGCCAGCTCCGCGCGGTTCGAGCTCCCGCTGCGGGACTCGGGCCGGGCCGGGCCGGGCCGGGCATGTCCCTCCCCGCCGCCCTCACCTCCGGGAGGCTCCTGCCGGCGCTCAGGCTGTAGATCTTCACCTCGTTGAGGCTGGAGACCTGCATGGCCGCGGCCGCGCCCGCCCCTTCCCGGGCACACGGGAAGCGGAAGGCGGGATCGCTTCCGCCGGCCCCGCCCTCCCCCGGCCGGCCCCGCCCCCCTCGGCGCTGTGGGTGCCTTCCAGGGGTGGAAGCGAGGGCAGCCGCACGGCAGACTGGCGGCACCGCAAGCTCTACCGGCGGCACCGCAATCTCTGCCGGCGGCACCGCAATCTCTGCCGGCGGCACCGCAATCTCTGCCGGCGGCACCGCAAGCTCTACCGGCGGCACCGCAAGCTCTGCCGGCGGCACAGCAATCTCTGCCGGCGGCACCGCAAGCTCTGCCCGGCGGCGCCGCAGCTCGCAGCGAAACAGCTGCGCTGTTGCGGCTTCCCACGGGAAGAGCCCGGTCTGTCCGTCGGGCAGTCTGTGGTGCCATCGGGGTGTCAGTGAGGCGGGTCACGGTGCCAACCGAGGTGTCCGCCGGGCAGGTCCTGGTCCCATCGGGGTGTGCATCTAACAGGCTGTGGTGCCAGTGAGGTGTCCCTCAGGGTCATGGTGCTGTTGCCTAAAATCGGCTCTTAAGAGAAACCTCAAAGATTCAATTTTGTGAGTTTTAGGAAGCAGGCGTTCTTCATTATGATGCACTGCATGATCAGAGCAGGCCAGGTGTCCTGGGAATCAGCTCGCCAAAGTGCACCCAGAGGAATCTTCACTGCAGCTTATATGTCTGCATTATATTTTATTCATTTTTCATTCCCTGCCTTCTTGTTACATATTTATGACGTTTCCCATCACTTATTAGCATATATTTCTTTACTTTGCTTGGTTAGTCCCTTTAAATCACTTGGCTCAGCTGTATGTAGCTTCTGTGGTACATTCCACTGCAAAAACTCTTCTTGTTACATCTCAAAACTCAGATATCAGTGCCATTGATGTGTCTGTCAGGCTGGCTGTGGTCCCATTCTGGATGATGTCCATGTGAAATCAGGAAGGCTGGAGTTGTTTGGCAGGCTTAGTGGAGGAGCTTAATTTTCTCAGCCTGTGGTGAACTGTGTCCATTATCTGTGGAAAACAGTGAATCCAGGATTTGGCTCATCAGAATCTTGCCAGCAACCATAAAAAAAAAAAAGAAAGACATGCAAAAAATTCCAACCATCTCTGTTCCAATTTACAAGAGACTGAAATAATCTATATCCAATCTATACACATCTTAAAGAAACAATGAAAATCACAACTTAACAATACATAATTCTGATACAAGATGCAAAGAGAAACTGTTTCAAGTAAGTCTTATGCATGGTCCTCTGGATAATGTATTGCAACAGTGATGACACCAATGATCATGACTAGAAAGGCCTCTATTCTAGTTTGTATTAGAGGGTGTTATAGCTGAGATTCCTGGGAAATGAGCACACCTAAATGTAGATGCCTATGCGGGTGCTGGGTGTTTAAGCTCCAGTTTCAGAGAGTTCACTTGCTTAAATGTAAGTTCTTTCGTGGCATTTGAGATGCTGTATAGCGTCCAGAGCACCTTGTGGGGCTGACACAAGACCTATGGAAAAACCATGCCCTTCTGCAGCATAATCTGGAGGCCAGGGAGGATACATCGGGACATCTCTGGTGGTACTAGAAGCTGGGGCAGCTGAATCTCATCCCTGGTAAATGCAGTTAATGAAGCATGAGGAGGAACGTGGTGCAGCGCCCACTGGGTGTCTTCTGTGGGGTGAGCTCCATCATGTCTAGGTTCCACCACCTAATTAGAGCATCATGAGCTGTTAACAGACATTTAAAGCTAATTCACTTGTCAATTATTTGGAACGTCCTAACGATTCCCAGACATCCACACAGGGGTTGGTTGGTGCGACAGAAGGCCAGTGTTACCCTGGAACAGCAGCTGAAGGCTCAACAGGAGGCTCCAGGGCATCTCAAAAGGCATTCAACAGAGTCAGGAGGTCTGAATCTACAAAGAATTTGAAAAGGTATAAAACAGTGGAGATCCTTACAGTCACGAGAATTATGTGAGTTTCTTTAGCTTAGACTGCCTGAGGATTCCTTACCCTCTCATCCATTCCCTAGATGCATTTAGCTGACTATAGTGCAAACAAAGAAAGGTAGAACCTAGAGGTTCTGACTGCACAGCAGGGAACAATATTTTATTTCAATTGTCTTAAAATTATTTTTTTATTCTTTTCAGTCAAATTTAGTTTTCATGAAAAGTTGATAAATTCAAGCCTGGCCAGTCATTCATTTAAGACTTCTTAGAAAATTGAAGGGGAAAAGATCAGCTAGAATGTGGGCTATTCAAATTTCAATCCAGATAACTTAAGAGCAGCCAACTCTGCCTGTTACGCTGACTACAGAGTTTAAAAAGTATATCATTAACTTCTGTTGCAGGTAGTAATGATATACTTCTAGATTTTCCATGCAAATAAATATAGATGAGCAGGTAGATGAACTGGCTGCAAATAGGTGAGATACAGGATGCTCTCAACAAAGAGCAAATCATGTTACTTGCTTTTTCTTTCTTTTTCTAGTGTCAGAACTTGCTGTGTGCAGTACTGGTGTTGGCCATGGTGGTGCAGTGTTCTGAACAGTGGTGACAAGCAAACTTAATGTTACCTTTCCTGGTTTAATGACAACTAGACAGTGCCCCTGCAGTAGGCACATACATATGATATGTTAAGGACAAGCTGTCACATACATTCTCTTTTCATGTTCAGTATATTAAAAAAAAGTTCATCAAGAAGGTTCTGCTGCACTTCACATAAAAACACAGAGAGTGAATAATCAGTATTCAAATACTGTAAAACGTGATTAAGAAATAGATACATAGCTAAGAAATTATGATAAGTAGTTTGTGCACTAATCTTAAAGGTACACAGAAAAAGTGTTTCCATTTAAATAATACTTTGTTGTCCATTATCAAATTCTTTAGGAAGTCCTTCATTGAAATATTTTAGACTGTAATTTTAAATATATTGCTGCAATAATAGTGAAACATGGAGGGTTGGGAAGTAGGATTAAAAAGATTAGTTTTAAGCAGAGGGAAAAACACCCCCCACGTTGTTAGAAGACTAAATAGGTAATGCTCATAATAGCTGTATGATTTGTTTTATAGAGAACTACAGCTCTATGGGTGCTGTTTTGCAAGCTTAAAACAAGCTTCCCCACTAGTATCAATGTCATAATTGTCTAGGTAATTAATTTTGGTTATCTGTTTGAGAAGGTTTTTTGGGAGATACTTCAAATGGGATATTTCAGTACTGCTAATGACTGTTTTGAGGCAGAATTTTGCTCCTTAGTGTGACATCTGAAAAAGTACTCATAAATACAGAGAGAGGCAGAGTCACAGGAAAGTTAATTGCCATGATGGATCAAAGGGAACAGAAAGCCACGTGATGATCATGAGGGAATTAGACAGCTCTGAGATCACATGGCACCACATGCAGGGCCAGCCAGGGAAATGGCTGAGGAGACATGAGCTATCAGAGCTGTGTTACCACCAGACTGCAGCACAGTCTCTTTGTCCCACAGCCTGCTTCTCCCCTTCCACCTCCGCTGCTGCTTCATCCAGCCTGAAAAATATGTAATAGGGTAAAAAATAAAGATTAAAAAGTTTCAATAAAGCCAGAAAATATGATAATAGAAGACATTCAACAGGACGTTGTTTAGGCATTAACATCGTGTCTGATTGATCATTTTCTATGAAAACAATAAATTAAGTAGCATAATATTTTCACTTTAATAATAGTAATGAAGCAAATGTTTCCATATGGAAAAATAAGAAAAGTTGCATTGCTGCTATAAAAATGTTTACGAAGGAAATAGCATATATTGTAGAATCCAGAAATACAACAACCTTTGAGCTTGGATTTTACTTTATTTGTCATAACATCATCCATGCATACAGAAGCATCCCCAAAATCTGGTGCCACTGCATCAAGAAACATTTCTGTTCTCTTCACACTAGCATCGACTTACACAATTCTAAATTTAAGAAGCTTATGAGAATGTAACATTTCTAAAATTAATCATGCAAAGCATTTCCACAGCTTGAGACTGCAGCAAGGATCCAGTGGAAACTAGTTTGAGGTGGGAAAGAACTGCCTTATCCAGGTGATGAGGTTTACTATACCTTTTAGACTACTAGTCTGTGGGTAGATATATATGATGAACATCAGTTAATTCTGTTTTCATTATTAAAATGTATAGTCTAAAGAAAAAGAAAGGAAGATTAGACAATCACTATTTCTATGAATACCATCTCACACACCCATATGTTCATTTTTTGGAACTTTTTGGCTTTCTGGAAAGCCCTTTGTTGTGCCCGAGGGGACTATGAAAAGAGTTAGAATCATAGCAGTTATGAGAATGTTTAATTAGCCTAGAAAGGAAAAAGAATAAACAAAAAAAGTCTCCACAGAGTGGTTATTTAAGTTATAAATCTCAGTGTTTTTTTCTGGAGTAGAGACTCTCCTCCCCCACACATGTATCGCTTTTTTATATATCACTAAAAATGTTAAAGAGGAGCAAAGGAACATAAATTGTTGGGTAATCTGAAGATTCTAAAATTTACACATTTAGAGCCAAAGACCTTGACCTGCATATTAGCTACCTAAAGCACAACTTAACATGGAATGATGCAGGATGCCTTGCATCAGATGGATCTACTGGGTGCTGAAAATACTTAAACTCATCAGAGGTCTTCATTTCAGTTCCTGAAAGTGTCAAGAGCTCTTCTGTGCATGACCAGACCTGCCTGTCCCCAGCGTCTCAAACCCTCTCCTTTTACAACAGGTCATGTGGAAAACGGGGAGCATCTTTCTGTTTAATCTTTTCGTGGGGCTTCATTTACATTTGGTACACAGAAACATGCCTTTTTGCACTGCCTTTTGAAGAAAATAAGCCCTCAGTAATAGGAGAGATTGCCTAAGTGCTGTATGCTGAAGAGGGATTAGACCACTCAACTGGAAGACGAGAACTGGATAACCGCCTGTGAGGAGCTTAGACTCTCACTTGCAGAGATGCTTTTCAGAGGCAGGTACTTAAACACTCGCTTCCTCCAGAACATGTCTGTATTAGATGGCTCTCGGGAACATTCCTCCACACCCTATGAAAGACTCCCAATGTCTTAACCAAGCTTAAGGCAACATAACACAAGCTCAAGACTTGGTAGGGACTAAAAGCCACAGCTGTATACCAAAGAAGCAGCATCACCAGGGGCGAAAGCATTACTACCTCGCAGGCTCCTGCACCACTTATTTGTTAAATACAGCGCCCAGGAAAGTCCCAGAAACAAGTGTTTCCTAGAAGTTTCTTTAGTCCAAAACCTTCAGGCTTGCTAGCAGCAGTGTTCAACACAAAACTGATGGCCTCTGCATTATTTGTGCCACTTCAAAAGACAGCAAAAAGATGCAAAGATGTAAAACTGCCGGAGTCAGAGCTGTGACAGAGCACCAAGCACAGCAGCCCACCGTGGTCCGAGAGGGAGCCCTCACCTCTTCGCACTCACCCGCGGATCCGGCGGCCGCCGCGCTCCGCCCCGACCCTGCCCCGGCCGCCTCCGAGCGTGTCCGCGCCCGCCCCGCCGGGAGCCGCCGGGAGCCGCCGGGAGCGCCGGGCACAGCCAGCAGCGCGGGCAGGTGAGGCAGCGGGAAGAGACCCGGCATCCCCCACATCGCTGGCAGCGCTCGGTGCCGAGGGGCCAGTGCCACGCCTGCCCCGTGCCGTGCACCGGAGAGCGGGGGCGTGAGTGGGGGTGCCCCGGGGGAGCCCTCGGGAGGGACGGGGGATTGCGCTACGGTGCCCGCTGCTCGCTCTCCTGCACTCATCTGTTCGCTTCACGCCGCAGTGGCTGTCCCCCCTCCGGATTCTCGCGACTGTTCTGTCTGTGGTGGTGTGACAATACCGCTTCTGAACTCCAGGACCTGCCTTCCTCCAGCTCCCTCCTATCCAGGCTGGGAAGAAAAAACAGGGGAAAGCAATATTCCGTTCTTGCTAGTGGCATCTTTTGCAGCCTTTATGTTCAGCAGAGGTCTTGCTTTCAGTTTTCCCTGCAAGTGTACAACAGTTTGAGAATGGATATTTATCAAGCAGAAATGCTTTATTACATTTGGGTGGTTTGGTGAAGTCCCCAGACTCCCCAGTGGTGACTGGATGTACAGCACAAGGCAAATGGAACAGGCTGGGAGGGAAAAGGGGAGGACGAAGATTGATTTGTTCATTCAGAAACTGGATGGATCAACCCTGAGAAGGAAAGAACAGCCACACTCTTTCCGTGACATTCTGGGGAAGGTCATGTTCCATTTCAGCCTGAGACATATGACTGACTCACTGCCACTGGTGTTTCTGCAAAAAAAGAAAAAAATCAGTGATCTCTTCTAACTCTTTCTGGTTTTAGGGAAGAGCACTCTTTGTGCAGTTCTTTATTAACCGCTTACCTGCTTTGAGTTTCTACAGTGACCAGGAGTGGAGGGAAAATACTAGATAATGTCGGAGTTCTGGCTAATTTCTGCTCCAGGAGACAAAACAAATCTGCAGGCATGGGAGAGAATGAACACGGTGACATCTAAATCCAACCTGTCCAGCAACAGCAAATTCCATATTCCAGACTTAAAGGTAAGTGAGGAAGGAGTTTGTGTATGGGCAATACAGCAGCCCTAGCTAGGGCTGTATTGGGACTAGGACTTTGGGATAACTGTGGGATTTATCCTTTGGGATAAACATGGAATTTATCTTTTGGGATAATATGCAGAGAGTAGAAGAAGATTGTGGCTGGGGTATGAGTTGTGTTAAGTCAACTGAAAATTGATCAGCTTGACGCTGACCTTCACATTGGAAGGGTACATGGATCAGAAGTAAAAATGAATAAGTTAAATAACAAATCTCTTGCATTCCATGTACAATTTGCTCCTAGTCATGAAAGACATACAGCAATTTACATTATGGATTGCTAATGCAAAGGGAGTAGCTAGAACCTCAGCAGTAAGACTGCTGACATAGAAAACAGTGCTACAACGCACGTTACTCCTTGGGAAATTGATGTGGGTGTTTATTCAGCTGCATTATCCAGCTTCATAATATCACATAATTTCAAAGAGTATTAATCCACGATTTAAAAAATTATTTTAGAGATCTGCACAGTTGTTTCTATTTCTATATGGTGGCTAAGAGGAAATCAAGATCCCCTGCATTAAAGTCAGTAGAGCTACCACAGGTGTAGAACTCAGTTCCTCGGGGAGTTGTCATCACCCATCACTTAACAATGCTACACTTAGGATCTGCCTTTAAACCAAAAAGATTGTTAACAGTTATAACTTGAGCTCTTCCAAGTACATAAGGATGCAACTAACAGGGGAGCATGGCCTGTTCTCAAGTAAAAACCTACTGAATTGTCACATGAATGTCTCAGATTGGTAATGTTGCTTTTTGCGTGCGCATCTGAGATTGATATTATTTTTACCATCTATGGACCTTATTTTTACCATCTATGGACCTTACCCAACTGGTAGTGGTGTGAGTCTGCTTGTGCTAAAGGAACTAAGGCATCTGGAGTATCTGAAGACACCCATTCACATTCTGCTGTTTGTTCTATATAAAATTTGTTTCTTCTCTCTCAGCTTGACCCTTCATAATGTTGAGCTGGCAACATTAGAAGCAAAGGTTTACCAATATACAGCAATACCATAAATATAGGGTGGTAACTGTGTCAGAGTCATACAAAAAGCAGATGTTGGTCAGAAGCGGCTTTGTGAGAGACTTAGTCTTTGGTAATAGCAAAGAACTCAGACAGAGACCCTCTGTCTGAGGGTCTGTGAGTGCTCCTTCTCTTGGTTCTCTTGGTATATCTGACTTGTTTGTATGTGTGCATTATTGTTGTGCATTTCTAGTCTTTGTTTTATCAGGTTAAAGACTATGCAGCTCAATGATACAGGATTAAATGAAAACAGGAAGACAGTGACGTGTGATCTTGAGACTATGCATATTTTTTTCCTTTATTGGAAGAGGCTTTTTATGCCCTAGATCTTGAGTAAAGGAATTGCTACTGTTTTCCACAAAGTAAATAAAGTTCAGCCAAACTATTGAATTCACAAGTGTTAAGCACAAGTCAGTCTCCTTAAGGCTCTGCCAACAGAAGCCTTAGACAGAGTTGTGCATCTTTCACCTGATTCTCATCTTTTGCACAGGTGGGGACACTGGATGCTCTTGTTGGTCTGTCAGATGAGTTGGGAAAACTTGATAGCTTTGCTGAAAGGTAAAATAGATCTTATTTACTACCTACAAATGAGAAACCGACATTGTTTTTATGGAACGGTGTGTCCTTGTGTTCACCTCAGTCTGACTCAGTTCAGCCTGGACTACAGCTGGACTAAAGTAGATAGGCTTTGTTTAACCCTTGTGTTGATTGTCATGGAGTCATCATGAAGAAAGGATCATTCCTTAAAATTTAGCTGAATTGAGCCTGTGATAGTTTTCTCTGCACATCCATTTGAGTGACAGTGCTAGGAGACCTGTTTCTCAAAAGGAGAAAAACCACACCTGCTTAAAATGGTGGGGTTTTTGTTTGTTTGGTTGGTTTTTTAAGAACATTCTTCCTTCCCCATCCAGAAACTTAATAAAACAGCTTTTAGAGAATATGAAGACCTTTCTGATCTTGTTTTCACAGAGTATTTCTGTAGAGCCTTCTGTCCCTTTGCAAACAGATATAGGAGTTCTAAAGATTAAGTTATTTTGAATAAAGTCCAAACTTCTTCCTGTCAGGCTTTTAAACTCCTTGAAAACCAGAATATTGAGTCACATTGTATGAAACCTACTCAAGCAAAGACTTGCGTGATCTGACCATGACTTACTGACCATTGCCAAATTTGCCTTTTGGACCAAACTGACCTGGATGTACAAAGAATAATATAGTATAGCAAGCTGAGAAAGTGCCAGGTTGTAAGATGCTTCATGGCACAAAATTGAGTTTGAGGCAATGAAAGTATAAGCTGCTGGGTTTTTTTGCTTTGGAAGCATGCAGCTATGAACACATGTAGTGTTGGTCATGTGTAAGCTCTGTTAGCCTTTTTTCTCCCGGTCCAGACTGAAAAGGATTTGCTTATCTAAATATGCTCAGTCCTTTTATAGGTTTTTGTCAGGCAATAACAAACACATACAGAAGCCCCGACATAAACTGTTGGCATCTGGGCTAGGCAGTTTGGATGAAAACAGGTCTGCTAGAATACATTTCTTCATAGAATTTTTTTTCTTTTAGTTTTATTGGTGCTACGTGAAGTCTGTATTAGTATGATCGTATTTGATCACTCTGGATTGCACACAACATTGGTGTTTCTAGAATCATAGAACATGGTTCATATCTTGCGTTGGAAGGGACCCAAAAGGATCATAGAGTCCAACACCTTGCTCCTCACAGGACTACCTAAAACTAAACCATATTGCTTCTTCAGGATTTTTAGCAGGACAGAGCAACTTATTTAATCAAGAAAACCATCTCTGTAGTGATCCTGCCAAAAATACTGCCCCATATTCTTTATAAACACATTCAAGCCTCTGGTTCATACTGCAGAGAAGGAAATGGGAATGGGGGCAAATTTGGGAAGAGGCAGTGCCAATACCTGCTAACTGTTCTAATGGAAGATGTCTCTAGTCAGGGTAGCAGATAGGCAAGCAACAGTGAGGCCCTTCCACTGTAATCTGCTGCGGCAAGGACTCTCCCTGTTTGTCCCATTTGCCTATCAAGATAGGTAACCAAGAAGGATCAAGAGCATTTAAAAATAAGAGGGATGAATTGAAAAATAAGAAAAATGTATTAGAATAGTAACATAATAACCAACACATTCATCAACACAAGAGAAAAATCAAATGTCTTAGCAGATTGAGTCCCACAAGGACATACAAAAGCATTTTGCATTAAATAAATGCTTAAGATTTTATGTCTGAATTGTGATTCAAGGGTTAAAATGCCAAGCTCTCACACTTGATTGAAGTAAATGGCATCCAGAGGGTTACAAGCCTGTTCAGATGACCTGAGCTGTTATGTTCCTGCTCCTCTGAAAGAGCTGCCTGCTGAACTGTTGCTGAATAAACACAGCTGCCAGTAAAGCCAGGCAGTGCAAACCTGTCAGCGCTGCCTCCTGCCAGGACAGCAGAGAAGGGGCAAGAGCTTGCAGGAGCTATTGTTTCCACATACTTTTATTATTTATTTACTCAGGGAGGAAGAGTGTTTTTCCATGTCACCCTCTGGTAGCATGGAGCTCTCTCATATTGTCAGTTCCCTGGGTCACTCGTAACTGGGGGTTCTCCCTGTTCTCAGTCAGCAGAGCATTTGGCATCGGCCTCAGATTGCAGGACTTCTGCTCCCTGTATTGTTTTGGAGGCCTGGCTGGTAGCACCATTTAATTTACCGTTTCACTTAAAGACTGTTAGACTTTTTTTTTTTTTTGGAAGGTAATGACATTGCAGCAGACTTGCAGAAGCAAAATGTGGGAATCTTTCAAGCTGTAATAGTAGGTTAAATGGAGTTATTCTCTTTATGAGTTTTTACTACTACTTCTTGAGGCAGTTTAGATGAAACCCTCTCCTTTTCTAAAGCATCATTTGAGCATGCTATTTGCTCAAGGTGGAATTCATCTCATCTAAAGGCAGAGGTTTAAGTGTTGGCTGTAAAAGCTGCTCACTGTTGAATGTCAGTGGGGCTCCACCAGGGGTCTGATTCCTCTCATTTGCTTCAGACATCAGTGGTGTGCATGGTGTGTTATGTCTTTGCATGAGAAATGTTCTGGATGAGTGAATCCCACTTGCACATCACAGGATGCAAGGCAAGGCACAGAGACTAAGGCAGGACTGGAGAACATTTTTCTGGCCCAGTGTATAACATACATTGCGTCTGTGTCCTGCTGCAGGGACCACGGGATGTTTGGGCAGGAAGGGAGCCAGGCCTTGCCTGGACAGCTGGGCCTGTCAGGTGCATGACAGCACACATCTGTCCCACCATCTATCCCTTTGGACAGAGGCCAGAGCTAACTGTCTCCCACCTGTCAGGTTAGCTGCCAGCTGCACTCAGCCAAACAGTAATGAAAGCAACTTTGGAAAAGCTCCTGGTTTATACACTTCCCGATGGACTGCTTTCTCCGTAAGATCCTTAGCCTCCTGGTATATTGGTCTTGCCAACTGCTGTCTTGTTCCAAGTTCCTTTGAGCTCCCTGAGCATCATGAAGCAGACAAAAAACATCTGAATCTGTCTTGCATCTACCAGCTGAAATTTTCCGACATGCTTGGCAAGGTGGCAGGTGACAGGGAACCACTCTCTGGATCCCTCAACCCCCCCACAGCCAGAGTGTGGGCAACATGTCCTGTACTCCAGCAACCCTCAGCTGGTACCAGGGCCCTAAGGGGCTGCATGTAGATAGTGAAAACCTGCAGCAGCTCTGTGAGAGGGATGTGAACTGGAGCACAGTGGTGTAAATTCCTCATACAGGAACTCTAAACTGCATCTGTCCAGGGTAACAGAAGAATAGTATGGGTTGAAAGGGTTCTTTAAAGATTGTCCAAATGCCCTGCCACAGGCAGGAACACCTTCCAAGAGACCAGGTTGCTCAAAGCCCCATCCAGTCTGGCCTTCAATGTTTCCAGTGCTGGGACATCCACAGCTTCTCTGGGCAACCTGTTCCAGTGCCTCATCACCCTCAGAGTGAAGAATTTCTTCCTTTGTGTCCAGTCTAAATCTACTCTCAGTTTAAAACTGTTGCCTCTTATCCTGTCACTACAGGTGCTGGTAAAAAGCCTCTCTCTAACTTTTGTATAAGCCCCCTTTATATACTGAAAGGTCATAATAAGATCTTCTCTTCTTCAGACTGAATGATCCCAAACAGCACGAATTCTAACTACTGCATTCTTGGCAGCATCAGCAGTTTAATATTTTTCCTCCCTGTCACAGGACTAGAAAACCTTTCCCAAGACTGTAAGTTTTTTCATGGGAATAAAGAGAGATGTAACTGCTTTGCAGCAAATGAATGAAAATCCTTTTATCTGATGTTTTCCTCATACCAGGAAAGACTGTACCTGGCCCAAAGTCCTTTTCCCGAGCTCTCAAACCACAGGATGTCATGAGATACATTGTCCAAACATGTAGGTGTACTTTCAGTCTCCAGCTCATCTACAGCTGTAGTAGTCTCCCCTCAGGAAGGGGGATAAGAAACCTGCCATTACGCTCCCTGTCCCTGTGCCAAGGATTATGTCCACTTCATGTCTCCACCAATTTCATAATCAGGCAGTTGCTTTGTTAGCTGCTGCCTTTTTTTTACAGTGTGTAGTCAACCTGGAACAGTTAGAGAACTGAAGGCCAAAATCTGTGAATATCTCTGAGTGTAGAAGGCTACTTGAACAACCAGAAAGTCTCTTTGCCTGTATAAGACAGCTACTTTGACTAGAGGCAGAGGGATCTACTGCTGGAGGGACCTGATGAATCCAGTTTTTTAAATCAGCAAAGAATAAGTAACTGTGTGGAGACAGTATTCTCCAGGAAGGGCTCTGTTCAGATCACTACTCTGAACTGGGCAGAAGGATTTGAATCTAGTTCTCCCATACCTTAAAGGAATGTCTTGTCAACCATGCTAAAGAGAAGAGAGAAAGAGTTCCCTAAAGAAAAAGAACAAGAAGGAAATTCTCCCTGTCAGACAAGTGAACACTGCCATTTACCCCTGAGTACTTTATAACAACCTTCCCTCAGCAAACCTTAAGAGTTTCTTTAGCATCCTATGGAATGGATTTTCAGTCAAGGTTGTCTGTATGTAGCCTTCTGTTCCTTCATCTCCTTTGGGGTTTTAAACATGGGTTTCTTGCCTTCTGGTTTCTGCTATGGGCATAATGACTGTACAGAAGACTGAATCTTGATCAGTCTAGAGCACTGGATAAATGACATTACCTGTGTTTTTGCAGAGATCAGTGTATTTAAGAGATAAGAAATTTAGTTCTGCAATATGTTACAGAATGTTTATCATCATTTGAATTGCAAATTAACCTGCCTTGCTTCAGGTGTTTTGTTTGGGCATCTCTGTGTTTATTAGATCACTGTGATAACTGTTTTATAACAATTTTGTTTTTTACTAACACAGTTTTCTTGTTACACCTAAGCATAATAAAGAAAATAGCCCAGTACATAGGAGAAGTTATGGAGGACTCAAAAGATAAAGTCCAAGAAAATCTTCTGGCCAATGGAGGTAGGTGCTATGAATGTGGGGGTTTTAATGCATTGATGCTGCCTTTGTTTGCTTTAGAATATGAATATGTGGAATTGAAACTCTCACACTTCAGAAAGGACAGCCACAGCAACATTTTATAAGAACACGTCTAGCCTGCTCCCATTATTCTCAAAGTTAGCAGAAGCTAACTTTGGAGTGAAGAGGAAAGCAGGAGACATCCTCCTTCACTCCTGAAATGGCCTAGCACATTTCTGTACCATGTCTGGGCTTGATCTGTAATGGGCATCTAAATCTCATTCTGTATGGCTGTGTGACATCTGTCAGTGATCTGATACTGATTTGCATTCTCCAGCTATCCTGAAAAAGTACAACAAAATTGGATGTGTTACACAATTGGATGCTAATTACAAACTTGTAGAATTGTGCTTTTGAATAAACTTAAGGGTGCACACTCCATCACCCTTTGACTGTCTGCAATGTTGTACTTCAGACCTGTATGGGTGAAGGATGGGGAGAAAGTTCTTTTAGAAATGTCCTTGCATGACATAAAACTGATGCGTGATGAGTGCAGCTGTTTAAGAAATACAATAATCCCACTTACTATGTTTCAGGGCTAAAGGATAAAATGAAATGTCTCAAAAGTATGTTGACTGATGGTTGTGGTGTTGTTACATGCATGCATTTGTGTGTATTAGTGCTAGACACAAGTCTTGGTCTGGTTGTAGAGATACAGTGATCAGGTTACGATGGATTTCTCAAGTAACAACCTCGTAGCTTGATCACGATATCCCTATGACTTGAGAAACAACAGGTTTCATTAATTTCCTTTGTTTCCCCTTTTTACACCATTTTGTTTTCCTATCAGCTCTTCATGTGTGGTATTAGAAGGATATGACAATTCCTTATGTGTTACTAATTTCTCTACTCTGGATTTGGTCATCTAAACAAATCATATCAAATTAGGACATTAACCTTTCCAAGATTATTCACTGCATCTTAAAAAATGAAGTCAGCTTTAGTATAGGAAGGATTCCCCTAATATCTTCCAGTGTCAGTCTTCATAAGCAGCAGCAACTTTGCTGCACCAAGTCTTCCTCCTTTCCTTTTTGATTAGGAAAAGGACTCTAAAGTCCTTTTGGACTTCCCTGAGTTTGTGAACTCAAGGACTTCCTTGAGGTTGTGAAATCAGAAACAAAATCATAAGACCCGATTTCTTGCTGCATGGTCCTGTTTCAGGCTATTAGATCATCCCAACTCAGACTTTAAGTTACACCGATTTTAGCTCAGTTGTATATAATTCTGACAGCAGTTAGGTGGTGGCTGTGTGTCTAAACTTTTTGTTAGATTTGTATGAAGAAAAATGCAAAGTGCAAAAAAATACAGCACTTTTAGTTAAATGAACATACACACACAGAGTTTCCCAGCGGGCAAGAGCTGAAAGCAGCCATGTGGAAATTTCTCTCTTAAATAGAAGAATATATATTTGGGTAATAAAACAATTTTAATATATTGTAACAGCATAAGCAAGCTTTCTTGCTTATGACAGAATAAAAAATGTGAAATGTAATGAAAGCTTTTCTTCAAAGATTCAGACCAAATTCTGTTCCATTTACAGTAATGTTAAAGTCAAATGAATTTTAAAATTTGATAAGTGGTGGAATAACTCCATTCTTTATAGTGAACGCAAAACAAAGCAAAGTGGGAAGCGTAACAATTTTGAAGAATTAAGTGTTTTGAAGGGAAAGTGTTTATTTAACATTGCATCTTAGCGCTGAGTGTGTAAATTAGATTATGAGAGATTCAGGCTGTGGAGTTCCTGGAGAGCTGTGTGTGAGCTGGTAGGAATCATTTCTCCTGGGTGGGCAGGCATGTGAAATATTTTAGAATAGACTTGACAGGTCCCATAAATGAGGGATGCCATTCCATGAGCATCAGGATTCTAGGACTACTTGGCAATTTAAGCTCAGCTCTGCTAGTGTAGTTCATAGTAGTTTGTGCCTTACCCAAGATCAGGCTGCTTAACTAACCTGCACTAGTACCAGAGCACTGCTCAGGAGTGAGTTTGAAAAGCTGGACTGAGAGCTCATGCTGTTTAACTGTCCAACATCCGGATTCTGCTGAGAATTAAGGAATGTGAGGATAGAAAGGGCATGTGAAGTTATTTGGGGAACTTTTATATCTCATCAGCTATAAATAGGTCAGTGTCTGTCTTTAAAGAGCCTGGGAATACTCTGTTCCTCTGCACAGCCCGGTAATTCCGTGCTCTTTGCAGGTTTCATCCCCACTGAATTTAGCAAGGCCTAAGCATGCAAGCTTAGACAAGAGGCAGCAGGTGAAATCCTTGTGCTGTGTACCCCCTAATGCTGTGTGAACTTTGTTACTGAAGTATTTTTGACCTCTCTGCCTTCCCCACAGAGACCATGAGCAAGCACTGCTGAAGAACTGTGCACATGAGAGCTGTGCTGTAGCTCTCCTTGCCTTCTGCAGTTTTGCACCTTTTCTGCACCCTCTGTGCGCAGGAGAATTTGCTCATTCCCGATTAGACGTTAGCAGGAAGCACTGGATCTTTGCCTTGTGACTCCTACTGATTGATGGGGGGGACATTGACACAGATGTGGTTTAAGGAAGAGGGGGAGAACACCACCATGCCAGTGCTCTCTGCCTTCTAGGCAGTTTATCCCTTGCTAAGAAGCCTGTTCCCTCCTAGCATAAGACTTTCCATGCTTCGGAAATCTAATAGGGTAAACTGACTCTGTTGTGGGGTGAGAGAAGCCCATGGAAAGGATAGTGCTCTCCTGCCAAGGGTATTCAGTATCACACAAAACAGGGTAGTACCCTCAGCCTGGTAATACGGCAATTACACAATTTTTCACATTCCTTCCTATGCATCTTGATTCATAAAGTTTTCCTCTTACCCTCAAAGTCCAGCCTGCAAGAAATTGTGCTCAAACCTCACTGTGGGACTGAGCTCACTCCCTGGACAAGGCCACAAAGGGCCTCAGCATGCATGTCCTTTTACTTGGCACCTTGAGCTTATTTTGCTCCCTATTGCCTCAGTGCAACTTCCCAGATATTCTCCGTATTTACCCTCCTGGTCTGGAAGCAAGCCCACCCTTCAGGTGACAGTGCCTCTGGCCTCTTTGTCTAGATGCCTGCTGCCTTCCCCTTGCCCTCTTAACCTTTAGGGCACAGTTCCAGCCCCTCTGCTTGTTGTGGCAGGGTATATGACTTCACCTCATCCTATAAAGTTGTACAATAACACTGTATAGTGGTGTGTTCAGCATCCAAAGGGCTCTCAGGACTCAGGCAAAGAGCTGCTTGATTTCATGAGCTGCTGGAGGAGAATTCCTTATTTGGTACCATAATGCACTAAGCCTTACTGTTTTCTAACATCAAGGAGCCTTGATCTTCAAACAGTGGAACAGAACGACCCTGTTCTAGGAGCTGGATGTTGTATGTGTCATCTCCCCTTGATTCTGGGAAGAAGCCATGGCTCTCCATGGTCCGAGGGTGCCTTGCTGTGGGGGTTGCATGCACAGAGCTTTGCTGTGAATTTCTGTTGTAGGATGCTGTGACTGGGTTTATCCATTTATATAAATACCCTATAGCTTTGTGTGAGATGGGAACTTCTGTGCACAAAATCAGTGAGGAATTCGTCATCACACCTGAATTTGATTTCTAGTGAGCACTTGAATGAATCACAGAGAAGTGAATCTGCTATGCTCTTAATACCTTTGATCAAGCTCTCAACCACCTTCACTATTACTGCTTGTCCTGGGCATGAAGTATTTTTCTGATAGCTCTTGCTGGGATTAAATTCAGGCATATTGCAGAAATCAAGATTGAGATGACACAAAACTGTTTCTACTGTGAAGAAGAATGGCTGTACAACTGTGTGTCCTGCTGATACAGATAATTTTACAATTTTTCTATACTGCTAGGTGTAAGGCAGTAAAGATTCCTGGTTCAACTCCTAAGTTTGGGCATGTTTAGAAAGATGATTAGATTGGGCATATGATCTGTGCGGATTTGATCTAGATCAAATCTCTATAAGAATTCAGAGGTGGGGTTCAGGTTCACTCCTGTCTGTAAAAATAATCAAAGTTATGCCTACCACCCAAACTTTGGCCGTCTGATACACTATCTGCTTTCATGCATCTCTTTGCATTTTCAGTTGACCTAATTAGCTACTTGACACGGTTTGAGTGGGACATGGCCAAATATCCCATAAAGCAGCCGCTGAAGAATATATCAGAAGCATTAGCAAAGGTAAATTGCAATCTAAATTTTGAGATGTCATCATGGGGAAGCATGTCTTTTGGCAGGTTGTGTTCCCTCTTCTCATGGCAGTGAGTGGGAGTTTTGCCTTTTGCTTGGCCAGGAACAAGCTCAGAAGCACACCCTTCATACTGAAGCAGTTTATATTATTGCAATTTCTACTGCAATTATAACGATACAAACATTGAAACCTAACCAATCTCTAAGTATATGGCACTTAGTCAGATTTACTAGGGTACATTGATGTGTTTTCTGCACTTTAATTCCCTTAAGTGTAATATTTTATTTTTTTCATATACTGTCATATTATTCTCCATCTTGGAGGGTTTTTTGTGAAATTGTTGATCTGACATTAAATCAAATGCCTGCAGGCTGGATGAATTATTTACACTGTCAGCTCATTCAGAAAGGTGTGATGTGTTGTTCAATGTAGGCAACAAATGAAACCATGAACTTGCCCGTTAGGTACAGCTTTGGCACGCTAACAGCAACAGCTGACTGAATCCTGCTTTCTGCAGAGGCCTTTGCCATGGGGGAGGTCTGACACTGGTTCCCTCTTGGCCACAGTCCGAGTGGTTTTAGGGGGCTGACAGCTGTGTGCCTGCATGAAGGTGCAGTGGTAGTGGGATGGAGGTGCAAACGAGGCCTCCAGCACTGTGTTGACTCACTGTTTTTACTTTGTTTTAGCAAGTGACTCAAATAGAAACAGACCTAAAGACCCGATCAGCTGCATACAACAACATTAAAGGAAATTTGCAAAGCCTGGAGAAAAAAACCATGTAGGTATTTTGCATTGGGGATGGTGCATGGCTGAACTGAGGGCAGTGTGAGCCCAGACCTATTGCTGTGCAGAGGACCACATGTGTTCTGGTGGGACAACTTTTCTGGCTTTGGGGCATGCTTCGTAGCTGCAGACACAGCGAAAGTCAGTGATAGGAGAGCTGGTGTAATCAGCATGTCTCAAAATCAGCTCAGGGAGAGTGCTGTTCCTAATGGGATTTTATTGGCAGTGTGAGCAGGCAGTCTTGGAAAGAGTCAAAACCAAATGCACTGTATTGTTCTGATGGGACTTCAGGGAGCCAGAAATTAGATGAGTGGTGTCAGCTGGTGGATTCCTTTGCCAGACAGAGCTGTGTCCTGTGTTCTGAACAGGATTTGCAGAGGCTCCCAGGAAACAGAGGAAACAGCTCTGTCTTGCTTGTTCCTGCACCTCACCAGCACCCCACTTATGTTTTTCTTTTCTTTGTTTCATTCTGTTGGTTCAGGTAATGCACTGTTCGGGCTTCCCAAATGTTCTCTCTCCTGTCTTCGTCTGCTTATGGTCTTTACCTCTGTCAGTGCTGATACCTGGGTTTTTTTCTAGGATATCATTGGGGAGGATGGTAAAATTGAGTAAGTAGTAAATTCAAAGCAACTTAGATGATGCTGTGCAAGCCCTCACCCAGCACAAGCTCCTGTGTGCCACTGTTTCATACTCAGGATCTGGTCACAAGATACAGGTCCTTGTCCTTTGTTGTCCTGCCCTGCAGCCAGCCAGGCTGGCATCCTGCTGGCCAGACCTCCAGCCAGGTGATGAGGGGGAAGATGTTCTTTACAGACTTTGTGGTCAAGGCCTATCTTCCTCTCACTATCTCATTCACCTTTATGTGCTGACAAGTCTGATGTCTCTTAGTGCCAGATAGCTTTGGTTGAACAAACACCTAATAAGTTACTGGCCAGTTAATTAATATTTAGAAACTACTGGTTTAGGTTCTTTTCACTTTTGCCCAGTGACAAGGAAGGCAGTTCCCCTCTTGCTATATACATCTGATGCCTTCCAGCCATGCCCAGTCAGCCCTGGCCATCTACATCTCCTCGGAATTAATATGATCAAGTGGGCTTAGTCTGTGAAGACCTCCTGCAGGTCCCACCCGTGCATGAGACTGCTGTTCTCACTGCCCTTCAGCAGGAGGTATCTAAGTGTGCCTGTCCGTGGCAGTCCAAGTATGCCAGTGTCGCTTTGATGGCTTGCTCTGCCTGAAGCCGGGTCACACGAGCAGTTCAGTGGGCTTCCTGAGAAAGCAGGTGTCTCCCTCAGGAAGTGGTGATGACTGGAAGCAGATGGGCACTTCCTGAGCATCTACACCCCTACTGTAGAAACAAAAGCAGCAGAATGGTGTAGTTTCACATAAAGAGCATAAACTAACCTCATGCTGGTCACCAATACTCTGTCATTAGTATTAGTTGGTTTTTATATTCTTTTTGGTTGCAGTAAAAATGTCAAAATGGCCATTTCAGAAGTGTAGCTGTGTCCTTTAGCCACCTCCTTCTTGGCCCTCTTCTATCTCAGTGTACATTATTAGCAACTCCACCCACAGCACAATACCTCCAGTGTGCTGCTGCTGAGTTCCTGCTAGTGTTATTTTTACTTTGTCTTCTTGTAGGGGAAATCTGCTGACCCGGACCCTGGCAGACATAGTGCATAAAGAAGACTTTGTTCTGGATTCTGAGTATCTAATCACGCTGCTCGTCGTGGTGCCAAAGTAAGGCAATAGTGTGTGCACAGATGCTCTATGTGGCGTTGAGTTTCAGGCCAAGCACTGGATCTGGGCAATGCTGGGTCAGGTTGGGGCAGCTCATCAGCGCTGTGGCTGGGACATGGGTGGGGCTGTTAGCAAAGAAGAAAGAAGAATTTCTGCCAAGAGTGGTGCTGGCACAAAAGGAGGAGACAAAAGACTGCTCCAAAACTGTAGCAGGACAGAAATGGGATGTGGGTTTTTAATGGTTATGAGTGTGTTCTCAGGCAACCTCCTGAATAGTATGAGCTAAAAGAAAAACAGATTCTTACTGGAGCACAGCCATAACCTGTCCAGCTCACAGTCTCTGCTGGCCATACACTGCATCTGTAGGTGCCTACATGCAGGATGACTGCCACTGCCATCAGCTGCGAAAGTTATCCAGTGTCCTCCTCAGAAGCCTACACAAAAGCTTTCTTCTCCATATAGCGCTGTCCCAACACACACAGAAGGCACTATAACTTTTCTGTATCACAGCTTACAAAAAGCTGCCTAAGTTTCTTGAGTTTATTATCTGCACACTCTTTCAGATTCCCCCTAAACCCAGACTTCTTGCTTTGGAAACTCTTACCATCCCCCAGATCCCTTCCCCCCAGTGCTGGCACTCACCATGATTACAGTCTAGCATTGGATCAGCTCTGGGGTTGCACACAGCAGATGCACCACATCTACCCATGGCAGGAGTCCTCCCGGACCCCAACCCTTCTACCCTCAGTAAGCCATTAGGCCCAATGAAGAACTCCAACCCTTCTACCCTAAGCCATTAGCTTAATTAACTACATATATCAACATATTTGCTTTCCAATATATAGTATTATTTACTGTGCTTTGTTTTGTATTGCTTAAAGGTCAAGCTATGTACAGTGGCAGAAGACCTATGAATCCCTCTCAGATATGGTAGTGCCTCGCTCCACCAAGTAAGTGAAGTTCCAGATTAAGCTCCCTGTTCGTTTCAGAGATCCCTGCTGTATTTCAGCCAAATGGCTGGATCCTGGAAGGAGTCTAATGCATAGACTCCACATTAACATATTTTCAATCGAAGTCAGAAATTACTCTGTTCAAGGGAAGTGCAGATGAAAGAAAAGAAAAAAATTAATTTTTATTACAATTAGCTTGTTGTTTCTTTTTCAAGAAATCTAGTTCTTTCTACTTTCAACCACTGCCTTTGCTTTTTTGTGTAAAACAGACAATATGCTACAATAATCAAGGCATAATTCAAACATATGCAATCACATAGAACTATATGGAAACTACTTCGTTAAGAAGATCAAACACTAAATTTGCATTTTAATTGCTTCCCGCTGTACAATAGAATAATTCAGCATACTATCATTTGCATTAGCAAATGCCATATTAACTTATCCTTTCACCTTAAATATTCCACTGCTCAGGTCACACAGGCCATGAGGTTCAGTCTAGGTCACAAGAGCTGACAGTGCTATTACCTGACCTGGAAGACGTGGAAGCAAGCTGTTTGCTACTGCCTGTCTCAAAAACACAAGGGGATGGAAAGGTGGGGCAACGTTACCAGGAAACACAGACAAATCGGGCAGGCAGAATGTGTGTACTGCAGTGGGTTCAGGAGTTTCACACTGGAGATAGCGTAGCCAGTGCTAGTAAAGTCTTTGTTCCCTATTTCAGTCACAACAGTTCTCGAAGAGCAGGGT
The DNA here is from genome assembly GCA_035584735.1 of Pseudotriccus pelzelni. Taxonomy (NCBI): domain Eukaryota; kingdom Metazoa; phylum Chordata; class Aves; order Passeriformes; family Tyrannidae; genus Pseudotriccus; species Pseudotriccus pelzelni. The sequence continues at coordinate 100,920,753 of JAWMRA010000113.1, forward strand.
GTTGTTTGGTATCATAAATGAAAATAAAGAGAACTGCAAAAGAGGAAGGTGAGGAAGGTAAAAAAGGCATGAGGGATTTGCAATGACAAATCACAGCAGTGGATTTCCCTCCCACAGAATGATTGCTGAGGATGCAGAGGGAGGACTCTTCACCGTGACCCTATTTAGAAAAGTGATGGATGACTTCAAGGCTAAAGCCAGGGAGAACAGGTAAGAAACAATGACTGCTAGTCAGGGCAGGCTAGTGAGAGATAATGAGGACAAGGTGAAGCTTATTCTGTGTGCAGTATGCTGAATCCATCACTGAGTTTTAGGACTTCTTGACTGCTTGGGCTGCTGCTGGCCCTAAAGCCACTGACAAAGCAGGGTGGGAAGGAGCTGTGGCAGCAGAATTAATGACCCTGTTCCTAAAGCACCAAACTAGATTCTGGAATTGTCCTCCTGCTCTCATGCTACTGACAGCAGGAAGCTGGCTTTCTGGGGGTGACTTCAACTCCCACCCTCCACATACTTTAACTTGTTAAATGGGTACCGACTTTCTGTACCTGCTTCTCCATAGGCAAAAGAAATGAGTGTGCATTTTGCCTGGACTACAGCTTGTGAAAGCAAATGTCATTCAATTGTAGGTTCATGGTTCGAGAATTTTATTATGATGAAAAGGAGCTGAAATGTGAAAAGGAAGAGCTGATGAAATTAGCTTCTGATAAGAAACAACAATATGTAAGTAGCCCCTCAAGCTGATGGCCTGCATAAATGCAGCCTTTGCTACCAGCGTGCCTAAGCACCTCTGACTCAGAAATGGCTTTATGATTCCAACAGTCTACTGTGAGCTCCATTTAGCGCATAAAACTGAAGCATGGGATAAACAACATGATTTGCCCAAAGTCTTCTGAGTTTCTGATAAACTGGGAGGCACTATCAGGTGCCTGGTAACTGTCCCAGCAGCCCACGATGACCTCAGTGGTGTGTTATTTATGGGGCTGCTTCACTCAGCCAGGGGATCACAGTACTGTTGTGTCTGTTCTCACAGGGCCCGTTACTGCGCTGGCTGAAAGTGAACTTCAGTGAAGCATTTGTGGCTTGGATTCATGTGAAAGCCTTGAGAGTTTTTGTTGAATCTGTCCTGAGGTGAGTAAACACAGAGTGCAGGCAGAGATTCCTGTGAAAGTAAAAACATACAGTTTCTTCATGGTGCAGTTCCTTTGTGGGTGGAACCCTTACACACCTTGTTTTGTGTTGATCAAGGTGTGTCCCTCGCACACTTCATTCCAGGAGCTCAAGGGAGACAATACAGATATTCACAAAAAAGGTGACACACAAATTTAATGAAAAACAGTTCTTTGGGGGCACTCAGAAGGAAGTAGAAAACAGAAAGACACTATTTAGTTGACTTTTGTCTTCAAAAAGAAAATGCTTTCCAGTAAGAAGGCAGCATTGTTTCGGCAACATACCATCAGCTGGCATGCCTGGAGGCTGAGGAGGGAGAAGGGCAGGAGCAGAGAGCTTGCATCCCTTCCCAGCAGATGATCATGTATGTTGATGTGTTTCAAGGTATGGCCTTCCAGTAAATTTCCAAGCAATGCTGTTGCAGCCAAATAGGAAGTCTGTAAAACGCCTGAGAGATGTCCTAAATGTGGTCTTCAAACACCTGGATGAAGTTGCAGCAGCAAGTATAATGGACGTATGTATTTGAACTGCAAGGGCACGTGCTGTAGCTTGCCTGAGCTTTGCCAAATGAACTTCACTGTCCAGGGGCTACAGCATGCTTGTCCTCACATCCTGCAGTGCTGGGAGCCCTGGGTGCAGCTCTAACCCCTGGTGGTTGCAGACTGGATTAGGGTAACAGTTAGGCTCAGATTATGATGCAGGTGCATCCAGATTGCTTGTGTTTTCTGTTGAAGCATCTGATGTTTACACCTACCAGACCAAAACAGGTCTGCTCAATTATGGCAGTTCCTCTGCGTTAAAGGCTTAAAGTCCTTTATAAACATTCAGATCAAAACAAGCAAGAATAAAAAAGAATTTGGAGCTAAATGCTAGGACTGTGACACCTCTATCCCCTGTAAAAGGCTGTCATTCATAAATAACCTAGGCCTTAGGCGAGCAGTATTGCTTTCACCTTCCCCAGATCTTGAGTGCACAAACATTTTAGGCTAAAGTAATAAATAAACTATCAGGCCTTCAAAACAGCCTAAAACCAGCAAGCATGATTCCCACTACACGAAGGGAAGACAAAAACATGAGTTGCTCTAGAGCTGAAGCACACAAAATCGCTGTTAAGTTCATAACAATGAAGCCCGAATTCTCAGTGTTACATTAGACAGCCTGAAACAAGCACAGACCAGATTCTCAGTGGTGAATGTGGGAGAGAACAAAAGCAATCCCCTCTAGCTTGGAACTGTGCAACTGTTTGTTTACTGCCACTAAAGTCATATTATTTCCTTTTCCAGCCTGGCATGGACATCCCTGGCTTACAACTGAGTAATCAAGAATACTATCCTTATGTCTATTTCAAGATTGACCTCAGTCTTCTTGACTGCAGTTAAAGAAAAATTGCTCAAGCTTCATCTATTAATTTTCAAGACTCTAATGTCGTCGTAAAACAATCTTTAGCTGCTGAAGTCAAATTAAAATGCAGATGCTGTAGCAGGATGATCTTCCTACCACTTCCAATAATTTTTACAGTGACTTCAATATAAATATTTCTTATTCGTAGTTTTACCAAAAAATATTTCAGAGGCAGGAGGTACTATGGTAGTATTTATTTTTTTTGGTAAATTACAAAGATGGAGTATCTACAGGACTTGAAATAAAACAATTTTAAAAGTATGGTGGCTAATGGGTCTACTAAGTATATACAGTCCTGTTTTTCTAACAAAAAAAAAAACTAAAGAAAAAGTAGAAAGCATCAGAGCAAAGTCCAAAGTTCTTTTAATTTAACAAAAAAAATGCCAAAAGCTTAAGAGGAAAGATCCTCAAAAACGATGAGGAGCTAATTGTAGTATAACTTATAGTCCCAAGTACTCATGAGTTTAGTTTTTGCAAAGATATTTCAGTTAAAATGGTTCCATTAGATCTCATCTGCTGGGATGACTTAAGAGTTGGAGCACATCTCTTGCACCACATCAGCAGTCAAGTTACTGCCGGTTCTAACACTGCCTTTCACAGGGATGAGCTGAGGGCAATCTCTTACAGACACCAGATAAAAAATATGCATATTAGGTTATTTCCTTGAAAGAAGGGGAAACTTTCAGCTCTTTCATTCCTCACTTATAAACAAGTTCATCATATAAGAATCACTTCACTAGACACCAATATACAAGACATGGAGAGCAATAAAATAATAGTATTTTTATTAAAAAAGCAGCAGTAAACATCCCTATTCCCAGTTCCCCTTCCAAGGAAATAGCAATTCCAGATCAAAACAATGTCAGATGGAAAGTGAAGAAACATTACCCAATTTGCTGGTGACAGCACCAGGGTGGTTTTCTAATAGCACCTGGAAATCCTCATGCCCTAAAATGGGGATTAGCTTCACCACTAATCCAGGGGAAAAACCAACAGCTCCCAGCACCTCCCACTGCAGCAGCAACCACACTTCCATTGTATTAATGATCTTCTGAATTGTGGCACAAAGACAGAGAAAGCCCCTGAGAAGGAATATGAAAAGGAAGACTAAAGAGAATTTAAACTAAGATTGTCCATCTAATCAGGCTTTAGGCCAAACTATCACGATCTCGCAGCAAGAGGGTAGTTTAGGACTCCTGTCTGCACAAGCCTCTCTATTCTACAGTTTCAGTTTTCAAGAACAGGACAGCTTGTGTCATGTGCACGTTTCTTATTCTATACAAGACTAACACTGTGTGTCAAAAAATATTTTATTCTTTAATTGAAACAGAAGCTGACCAGGTTCCACCTCAGTGAAAAAAAAAAAATTACATTTAAAATTGGTTACACTAACAGCCTCCAGTAACACTCAAACACCACACTATCCACAAAATAAAACCCAAGATGTTCCAAAGAAATATCCATGTTGTCCTCAAAATATTTGTTACACAGAATACAATCAAGTTTACTGGTTATGACAATTCATAGAATTTCTGCAATGTTTTCTTGAGATGCGTACAGTCCACTGCTGCAGTGCATCAAACAGCACAGTTTGTCATGTGCTGTTCTCCATATAAAGGCCACTGGAATATCGGTCTGATTGTGATCCAGGCTGCAAACTGCGCAAACTCTCCCAAGAAAAAAAGTTTCCTGAAGATCTCACAGCTCGTCTTTATCCCAGTCATCCAGATCCACATCACTGAGATCAATGTCATCTTCAACTGGAAGCTGTGAAAAAGGGAAAGTTTTGAGCATGTGTTTAGAAGTGCTTAATGCTGGGAAATCCCTGACTTAGAAAGATCCTTACTTCATCCTGAGAGTAAAGCTCCCTCCTGTCATCTCTTTCATTCATAAAACTAAAAGTGCGTTAGGCACAGGACAAGTGATCAGAGTTTGGACTGAAGGTTGTTTTCTAGTAATAAAAATACTACAGAGGAAGGCAATACAAGTAAGCTCTGTAACAAAACTACTACCATATTCTGTGCTTTTATTTGTCTGAAGTAGATCAAAGTACTGCAGTAACTTTGTTTTTTACAGCAATGTTGAACCTTAAGAACGTATACTGAGTCACTGTGTTATTTGTTACACAGGCTTTACCTGACAAACTTTCTGACAGTAAGACCTTGAAGGTAAAGTCAGCATATTGCAGAACCAGTGTCTCCACAACACTGGGGTCTTGAATGCAGGCACTACCACCTCCCTTACTCAGCACTTCTAATACACTTCTCCCTCAAGGGATCCAGCCTTCAGATCACATCCTAACAGCTAGGCAGGAGCATCTGGTCCACAATGTCAGACAATCAATTTGGCATTTGGCCTGCTGGCTGGATTTAATAATGCAAAACCATCAACAAAATTTGCCACAATCTTGTAAGAACAAGAATTTTCACACTGACAGTTCTTAGTTACTCTATTCTATGACTTCTGAACCCAGCAGTTCATCAGCATTTAGAAATGGAGCACCTCTTACCTCACCATCTTTGCCATCCCAAGGTTCAACTGAATGAATTTTGGGGAAAGCTCCACCACCCACTGGTGCTGTAGAGCCACGACCAACAGAGAGTTCCCTGAGAAGAAACATGTAAAAGTTAAAGTTAGGAAATTTCTCCAGCCTCCATCCACCTGGAACAGTGCCTGCTTCAGATAAAAGGAAGTCAACTTTAAAATTTCATCTCTTCAAGCAAACCTGAGCTGTCTGGAAGCAAAAACTTTTCAAACTGAGAAGCAGAAAATGACAGAGCCCTTAAAGCAGCATTGAAAATTTACAAGTGGATCCAAAGACATCTGTGGCCTACACTATTTCATATTTCAGCAGTGTAACAATAATGGATAAGTACAGACCTTTAACAGTATGTTGTTTATCACTTAAAGCAACTCCAAGGAGAGTCTACAATTCTATTTGTGAAGTCACCTGCAACTGTTACTCAAAATTACCACAGATCTTTTTTAGTGAAGACTAAGCCTCCATGGGTTCCAGTGGGTACAAGGTAACCAGCCTCTGAGACACTCCATCCTGCCCCTGCTGGTTAGGGTTGCTCAAAATGCCCAGCATTAAAATCCTGAGGAGCTAATCCCTCTGCATTCTTTCAGAGGCAAATAAGACTGAATTAGCATTCCTCCCTAGGTGGATTCCACAATTTTTGTGCTCTTCAAAGTGCCAATTTCCTTGTAATCAACACTGCTGAGACTGCCTGTTAGATTACAGAAGCTGCCTACAGCAGCTGAGTTAACAGCCAGCCACACCAACTGTGATTATACTGCTTTCTCTAGGCAGCACAGATGAGCTGAAGTGTGGAAAGACAATACCAAACCAATTATCCAACAACATAAGATGTTAAATTAGCTGCTGCGTTCTGGAAGCACCATCCACTCTTACCAGGAGAGGCTTCACTATAATGGATTTTATAGACTAAGGATTTGCCATGTCTGAGAACGGCAGACGCTTCTCTCATGTGCATTAATTAGTACAAACTGTCTGGTATTTCTGTTCTTGCATCTGAATCCTGAATTTTACTTGATGCCCTAAGAATGTTTATTTTTTGGCATTAAGAAGAAAGTCTGATCACTTGGTAAGATCTTTACCTGTCTGATCAACAGGTAAGAGAATACAGCATTGATTCCATTAATCCAGCAGGAACGGCATTCAGTTAACGTGCTTCTTATGGCAAGGTGGGGAGAGGCTGTTGCATTTGCTTTTGCAGTTCTGTCTGTCCTCTGCCATTCTCCAAGCAAAGACATGGAAATAACACTGCTATTGTAAGCTCTCAAAGGCTCTTGCATATGTTATGGCAGGCAGTGCTTTAACTGGAAGCAGAGTTCCCACCTCACTTTGACCACACCAAAGTAAAAGTTTGAGTTTAGCTGCTCTGTTTCAGTGATGCTGCCACCTTCTGTCATCCTCGCCATTTCCCTTCCCCATTCCATTCCTCCCAGCTCTGGTCTTGCCCAGCTATACAAGAGGCAGTTTCAGGGAACTTGAGCTAAGCAGTGAGCTACTGAATTTTTGGATGGATTGCTTCAGCAACCCCAATCAGTTTATCAGGTGCCAGGAGAATGGGAGGTGGGAGGAGGAAGACAGGACCAGACTGAACATGGAAGATGAACAGTAACATACAGAACCTCAACAGCACCCATTTAGACTGCCAAACTGGGAACTTCCCAATTATGAATGACTAGTCAGAATGCGTAATTTGAATTAAATAGAATTGATTACCAAGTTATTTCCCAAGTTACAGAGAAACATAATTTTTCAATATCAAAGCCTACTTCTGCTGTCAAAAGTTGTGCCAAAACTACTATTTAACTCTAAACAGCCAACTTAATTTTGCACACCACAAAAAGGTATTGACTTCTTTATTGCAATCCTCACTGAAATCATTCCCTACTCCAGTGAATTCTAACCATAATTCCCTTAACTGTGCAAGTCTTGTCTGATCCTGAAGAGTCTGATTTTGGCCTAAAGAGTCACAGCCCCAGTTACAGAAAGATTCAAGTCACTTAAAGATTTCATACCTGAGAAACTCATTAATCCCTTGCTCACTGAATGATCCTTTCAGAAGGGCAAATTTCATCTTGCGAGCATTAACAGCAGCCATTGCTGGATACCCAAAGCCTCCAATCCCCAGAGAGCTCTCAAGATCTGACTGAGCACCTGCTTCTGTCCACAGCCACCTCGAGGAAAAGATAAAACAGAAAATTAACAATGAAGATAGGCACTACAATGACTTTCAAGTCACACGTATCCTACAACCCTGCAGAGTTCAAGCGGGGGTCTGAAGTGCCCTTGACACTGGCAACTGTTACTGAAATCAGCAGGGAATAGCAGAGTCCTGATCTTGAACCTTGCACCAGAAGAAAGCCCCTCCTCAGCAGCACCTCTAGGCCAGTCCCATCCTTGCAGCCACTGAAATCAGACCTGGATCGGAACAGCCACTCAAGACATTGCAGGGAAAGAACTATGTTACCAACGTGAACAAACTGCTACATTTTCGCCTGTATTAAGCAAGGTTTAAAATTACTCAAGTCCATCAGTATTTGCCTCTCACTGATCAGGTCTCTGTTCCTATAATGCTTAGCAAGTCCCCTGAGTAACCTCTGGAATCAGGCAATCTCAGCATTTTCCCCCAGGCTTTCATGCCATTCTGCCCCTTTTCACAGCAGTCTGTGTGACAGAACAGCTCTCACTTTCCAATTAAGTTCCAGAGATCTTAACCTGCACTTGAGAGGAGGTGGCAAAGCCTGCTGGCCCGCTTCTTTGTCAACATGAAACCTGTTAATAAAGTGTAATTTACCTTTTTTTTCTCCTAAGAATTCAACATTCATACTGGCAGACTCTTCCACCAGCAAAAGACTCTAAAAGAAACTGCCCTAAAATATTTTAGTATTCAGGACAAGAGTAAAAGTTGCTTAATCTCATTAATGCTTAGATATCTTGTAAATGAAGAATTTGAGGTGGATGAAAAGAAAAAAATTAGCTGGTTATTCTAAAGTCACAGCATTCCCTCCTCCAGTAATTAGTGAAACACCACAGTATGCTACCCTGAACAAGGAACAACTCTGATCTGTAGTGAAACTGCTATAATACAAATTTTATCCCATCACCTCCAGAAATGCTCACAATCTTTTCCAAGATAACCAACCTACAATGACACTTACCCCCACATTTTCTTTTTGTATTTTTCAGCCATTTTTAACATGACATCCAGGTAAGAATTTCTCCCTGAGGCTCCTGTTAGACAGAATTGGACAAGTTAAAAACCACAGCTACATGCTCTAAGTGAGAAATTCATACACAAGTCTGCTTGCTTGTATGTGTACCTGTGTCAAGAATATGAGGCAAGACAGAAATGATGCACAGCTGATGAGCATCACAGGTAGTCTTCAGAACCTCCTCACTAATTATCTAGAAGAAAACAGAAGAAAGTCAGTGAGACTTGGTTATTCAGTTGTGACTGCATTTCCTTCCAAAAGCCTTAAAATAATTCCGTCCTACAAAGTAATAAGCACTGAAACAACTTGACACAAAAGCTGATGAGTCTCCCCTACTTCACTGATCCACCAGCACGAGTAATTTACAAAGTAAATTTATAATTCACAAAATCTTCTGTTCAGACTTGCAGCAACAGTAAAATAAGTGGTACCAAATAAGGCTTATAGAAAGCACAGTAAGATGTCACTTGTTGCTCAAAATCACTGTCCTTGCCCCAGGCTGGGCAGAGCAGCTCTAGACCCCTGCAGTGCCTGCTGGCACAAGGAGAGCCAGCAATGAGCAGCTTTTGCTGCACGTGAAATTGTTCAATCAACAGTAACAGCAACACCGTGTTTGTGGGATCTGCCTCAAAAAGGAATCGATCCAGTGACCTGCACCAGTGGTCTCCAACCTTTGATTGCGCATCCCACCAGTAAAGAAATTTTTAAGCATGCAGCCTTAATATCTGTAAATCAATTATATACACAGACACATAAATAAATATGTACTATTGTATTAACATTATAAAACATAATAAACATTTTAGAAGGATGAGAAATATGAACTAAGCACCATTTAAAAATATCTTTAGGTTTATTAATGGTACAAATGTTCTTGGTTTTTTCCTTCCTGCATCCCAATGGATTGTCTTGTGTGCACCTCACTTGGGAGACAACTGATCACAATTTCAAATCTACCAACAGAAAGCAGAAACCAGAAGTTGCCATACAGGGGATGGGGTTTCTCGGACAAGCAAAATTGCTCATCATGCACCACCTAATGGACAGCTTACAAATGACAAAGCCCTGCCCTCTTCAACCTTTTCACTCATTCAAGAACAGACTCAGACACCCTGGCACCATCCTGTTCATACCTTCACTGCATCAATTCTGATCATGTTCCAGTCAGCAACAAATTCAAAGTTGAAATAAACATTTAGCTGTTATTTAAGACTTGTCGCCCTTTACTTTCGCGGGCAAAACAGTGCACAAGCACCACATGTAGGCAGTTTTATTTACAGTTAGTATAGTCCTGTTACAACTGATGCCAAGAATATGATGGAAAAGCAATTTGAGAAGATAATGTAGAGGTACCTCCAGGAGCTCAGGTGGTGGTGCATTATCAGAAAACAGATCCAGAGCACGAGCAATGATATCAGATCTAGTTCTCCCACCATCATAATCAACAGGATCTTCACCTTTCTGGAAGATTTTAATGGTGGGAAATCCACGAATCTGCAAGACAAATTTAAGCCATCAGCTCAAATAAACATGAATTGGTGGTGGAATTGAATATGGTAGACATTATCTGCTTGTCTGGTGTGTTCTAGATTAAGAGCAAGGGAAGAGATTCAAGATCTACATGTATCAAGTCTCACAGCATGTTCTGACTTAACTTGAAGAATTTTTTAGCTTTCTACCTGTGCAACAATTCAAAACAAGGTTAACATACATGGAAATACTGCTTCAGTGTTTGGCTGATGAACCAGCAATGGTTTCATCTCAATTTAGATGCACAAAGCACGACAGGTTTTAGTCCCATGAGGACTATCTTTACTCTTCATATTTATTAGACATTAGTGTCCCAATTTGTCTGTGCGCGAACAGCACTGTGACTACATGGCAACAAATGGACCTTAAGCTCCCTCTGCTGCACTTCCAGTAAAACTTGCTCAACATTCCTCTTTGCGGTCAGCCATATGGAAACCAAGGGAAACTAAGGGAAACTTCACAGGGAAACTAAGCAGCACACTGTTAAGCTCTGTGGACTATACTAAAAATTAAAGAGTATCAGTTCGTTTTGGGTGAGCAACACATCTGATCTGTGTAGCCAATATTGTCAGAGATCCCTGCTAACTGGCTCCAAGGTGTACAGGTACATGTGTGGGTTCTGGAGGTGCCCAGACAGCATACAAGCAGTCTGAAAAGAGAGACCTCTCACTTCAGATGATAAAGGCATACAAGATCTTATGGAAATAGATGACCTTTTTCATCAGCAACATCCAAATTTATTCTTTTCCTCTCTCCCATGTATACTGTTACTGACATTCGGAATTATTTGTGGAAAAAAAATTGTATGTACCACTTTTTTAGCACAAAACTTTTAAGTAGTACCAGATTAAGGAACAATTCAGTAAGCATTGAAATCTGACTTGACAGAGAGGGAAAGAAAATTGTACCCACTGCAGAGCACACTCACCCCGTATCGGCTTGCCAGCATCTGATTGACTGTAGCATCTACTGCCGCCAGCTTTACTTTTCCTTTTGTTTGTTCCTTCACCTCAGTGGCAGCAGCTGCCCATTCTGGCTCCAGGCTGAAAAACACAGTACAAGTGCTCTAAGCTCTCTGAGAGTTAGCAAAAATGTACCACACTTCAACATTACACAGTGCATTCCACTCAAGGAAATAAAGTCTCTGCAGAGAACAATGACAGAGTTATTCCAAAGGAGACTAATGTCCTGCATCTTAAGGAATTAAAAGGGTAATATAACTCCTGGATCTTATTTCTACTGATAACTGGGAATTTTACTGCTAAGGAAGAGTGCAGCCAAAGCAATACCAAGGGGCCCTGAGCAAAAGCCCACATTATTATTAAAACACGTGTACCAGAAATGGAAGGTTTCTTTTAGGGGGACTAAGGGTATCAAACAAAAACAAGCACTAATAGGAACTGAATTGTCCAAGAAAAACCTCATTTACTTTTTGCAGTGCCCACACCATGGGGCATAAAACTCCACCATCCACACATCGTCACTATTGATGACGTTCTTATCGAAGCTGTCATCAGTCAGCTCGATCACATCCTTCTTGTCTCCACCTCCACTCTCCCGGCTCTGTAAGAAACAAACAGACCCTCATGTAAGAACTAACCAAAGCTGGTTTCCCACATAAGCCAACTCCTGTGTATCATGTTGTACCAAATGGCCTTTATTTGAGTAAGATACAAAACAGGCAGTGTTAGGTCATACAACTTTCCCATTTTAGAAGTGACAATACACACAGCCTACTCCCACAGCACTTTCAAGAAACTGCAAGTGAACCTTCTCTTGAAAAAAAGAGAAATCAGGTCAAACTGACTACTGAGAAGATGTGGGAGCACTTTCCCAGTTCTTCATGCTCTGATCTGTCCAAGAACAAAGTGCTCTCCAACCACCACCTCCATCCGGAACTGCGTCCTGGTTTCCAGGCAAAACAAACATGTGGGAATTCAATATACACTACAGGGTACATTCCACCCAGGTCTTCTACCTGACCAACCTGAGGATGCCACGGTGTACTTGCACCGTGATTTAGAGACAGCAATAGGAGCCAGAACCTTTCAATTTATCTTCAGAGAGAAATCCAGCAAGCCAACTTCAGAAAAACACTACCAAATTAAAAAAACCTATCCATCCAGCTTAGGCTAGGACTAGGCAAATGATACCTGAACCACTTGGATAATGGAGCTAATAGGGACCTCAAAGTTCAAAAGGAGATGCACCTGGGGGATAACAGCCCCATACACCAGTACATGCTGGGGACTGACTAGCTGGAGAGCAGCAGGAGAAACCTCAAGGTCCTGGTGAACAAGCTGAATATGAGCACTCCTATGGTAAAGGTGGCCAAGAGCCTCCGAGCTGCACTAGGCAGAGAGTTGCCAGCAGTCTGAGGAGGCAATCTCTCCCTTTGCTCAGCACTGTGTGAAACACCTGAAGTGCTGGGTCCAGTTCTGGGCTCCCCAGTAGAAGAGGAATGCACACACTGGAGCAAGTCCAGCCAAAGCTGATTAAGGGTATGCGATGAGAGGGTGAAGGAAAGTAAAAAAAAATGACAGGCTCTTCTCTGCAACAGCAGAAACAAAAGGGCATAAGTTGAAATAGAAGAAATAACATTCTATGACTATTAACTTAAACACGAGAGAAAGATTTCTACTGTGAGGATGGTCAAACACTGGAATAGGCTGCTCAGAGACTGCAGTCTGCATGAGTGTCAGATCTAGGAGACACAAGTTGATGGGACACAGCCCTGACGAATCTGCTTAGCTGACCTGGCACTGGGCTGGACTAGAAAACCTGTAAAAATCCCTTTCAACTTCCAACTATTATGTGATGGAATCAGGGCACCAGCTCTGACCTCCTGTACAGGACAGTTTCCAGTTGAAAAACAAACACACATTCCCTCAAATACCTGTTTTCCAGAGCTGTATCCTCCACTTCTGCCACTAAGACGTTCTTTCACTAGGGACCGAAGAGCACTTAGAGCGGCTTCAACAATAGCGTCACTTGTCCTGCCACCTGCAATGCAGAAAAGTAAGTGATTAAACCACCAAAAGGTCAGTTTAAGGTCAGCTTCTAACTTAATTACAAACAATATTCCCTCACCCTAATGATTTTTTAGGAAAAGCAGGACTGGGCTATGAGTGATACAGTCTTAGTGGTGGGACATCTGACTTCAGCACAAGCAGCAGGACTGACTTCACTACACTTTTTAGCAACCCACCTTATCTGATGAGAGGTGACTGTGGCAAGCTCCAAATACACAGGAAGAAAGGAACAATTCTTTGGAACTGCTTATCAACCTCCAAAAACGACGAACTGCAGGTGGGACTGTTAGTACATGCTAAGACATACAGAGTTTGGTTAAACCAGTCCCACCCATCTGTCTCAGTTACTACAAGCACTAAACAAGGAGGAAATGCCACACGAGCATTAACAGCTACCATAATTGCTGTATTCACAGAGTTTTTAGGCATGTAACATCTAAAACAGCATCACATTTACCCTGATAGTCCTCTGCTTTGTGTTTGTTGGCTCCAAATATCTTGATAGTTGGAAACCCTCTGACTCCATACTGTCCACCCAAGGACTGATGTTTATCTGCATCTACTGCACCCACTTTCACTACACCCTGCAGAAACAAAACAAGAATCAACACCTAAGGCAAGACTTCTACAGTGATTTAACACATTTCATACTCTCTGCTGGGGGCACAGAAGAGGGGGAAGAGGGAGAGATAGTTAATGCAACTGTAAGAGAACAGTCACCAGAAGAGAGATACTTGCCCCCAAAAGCATCAAATTACAGAACACTATATATGTCCATTTTTTATTTCAGCCTGACAAACGAAATTTTACATTGTTTGGGGTTTTATTTAGTTGTTGTTTTTTTTTGGGGGGGTCTCTGTTTGGTTATTTTTTAGAAAGGGAATATATATTTTACAAAGACAAGAATTCAGCAAAAAAGTTTTCTGTCATTAAGGAAGTACTTATTCCCAACAGCTTACAAAGCTGTTTTCAGTTCTGGAAAACTGTAATGGCAATTCATACGGACAGAATTGACTCACTTCCTCCACAGTTTAATGTCTTCTTATATAAAGGAAAAAACCCAAAACAACCAAACAAAAATCCTGACTTTTAAAGTGCCTGAATGACTGCTTCTCTACTGCACAAGTGTGGTTACAGTGATAATAGTTTTAAGGACCAAACCCCACCTCCATGTTCCCAAGCCAGATGGCAAACAGCCAAACTCTCTTAAATCCACTGCACATTTGAAAGGCTAAACTTACTTTTAAAGCTGTTGCTGCTTTCTTCCACTCAGGGGTTAGTCTTTGACAATGACCACACCTTTTAGAAAAAACAAACAAACCCCAGTAATTGTCATTCAGATCTGACAACTATTTCACAGTCACTCATAGCAAACTGTAGGTGAATGAAGATTTACTCATAAAGAGGGGAAGAGGCTATGCCACAACATTTCATCATCACTTAGGCTTCAAAAACCTCCACATTATATAAGTGCACACACACAGACACATAGGTATATGCAAATATCTCAACAGCTACCTGTCTTGCCTAAAACAGAGGCAAACGTGAGCATGAAAATCCAGATTTGCATACTGGTCTGCTTGTGGCAAGATAAAATGGACCTGTGATGAGGCCTAAAAAATTTATTCTAGGGGTAACTTCTTAACTAGCAAGAGTTTGTGGCACAATTTCTGGAGGTGTCTGAGGGAGAAAACCAACAGCATATAATCACATCATGACAAGTCTGCAAGGAGACTAACTGCCAATTTCCTGTTCTACACTTCATTGCTACTATTCAGTAAAGCTTCTCATTGCCCATAAACTGCAACAACATTAGAAGAGGCACAGCAAGCCTTCCTCCAAACCTCTCAGTCCAGACACAGCCAGGCTGTTGCAATGAAAGGCCACTTTCTCCAGAATGTGGAACTTTGGGATGGGAATATCACAGATGATTTGTACAAAGACAGAATATATATCACCAGAATTTAAATGGAAGAAACTCCATGCCCTGGACATGAGCAGGACAGGAGACAAAGAGAGATGATAAATTAAGATGCACAAAGCCAGTATTTTTCAATGGAAATTGTAAATTCTAAGTGTGAATTCAGATTTGTGCTTTCACATTAGAATTACATTCAGAAACATGCAAGTGAGGGGCCTCTTCATTTACCTACTGCACTTTAATAATTTTTAATACTAATTTTATCAGAAAAATTGAAGTAGTAAAATAGTGTATTAGATTTTGTTATTAGACCCTGTTTGCCAACTTGAAACAAATTCCTGCCTTTTTCCCTCATGACGATATTTAAAACAGGAACCCCAAATACAGCTATTTTACTAGTCATGAAGCCATCAAACAGGTAACTGTGCTGCCAACAACTGAGTGAAACCTTGGGCTGATCAGCAGCAGATTCCTGTGCTGCTCCTCCGTGTAAGAGCAAGCAAGTATACAACTGTAATTCTTACCATGGGGCGTAGAACTCCACTAGCCACAGGCTCTCACTCTGAATGACCTCCTTGTTGAAGTTAGTTGGTGTGAGCTCTATCACATCATCACTGGCCGAATACAAACCGTTAACTGCCAGGAACAAAGTGCAGCTCACCGTGCCTACAACAAAAAGCAAAGCAATTAGCATTCCTGTTCAACATTTATGATTCTCCTGTTGCCATGGGTAAATCATCTCCCTATGCCCTGCAAAAGCAGCAGCAGTGGGAAGGGATTCCAGTCTGAACACATAAAAAAAGTTAAGCCAAGATACATGCTTTCCCTCCTCACTTCAAGCATGATTCCACAGGACCATGTAACATAAGCTCTGTGCCTAAAGGTAGCTGGAGTCAGGCCACTCCTGCTATGGCTCTCCAAAGCGCCTTCCGTCAGAGCTCCTTCCTACCCTACCTCCTACTGGTACCAGACCAGGAGAATTTCTGCAGGGTTCCCCACGTAGAAACTCCTACGCCAATTGCTCACACCTCTTGCACAGCAGGCACTCAAACACTTTTTTTGTAAGATCACATAATGCAGGACTGTCCCAGCTGGGCTTGGAACAATTACACTGATTTTAGGACCAGCACTTGATGCACTGGTAGTGTAATCAGTTCCTTCATTCTTGCTCATGAGGACCTTAGTCTACCATTGATTTCTCTGTACTGTACAACAGCCGAATGTCTCTGGTTAACAACTCAAGCACTCTGGGAATGCTAAAATATAAATTAAAAGATACATGGAAATTGCTTTTTCTTATGACTTTGTACTTCTGATCATTTTTGGAACTTATTATTGCTTGGGGCCTTGTACACAGAACCTTGTAATCCTTCATTGTACCACGTCAGAGAGATTCAAAGCTGGTTTGATGAAAAATAACAAGTTCTCTGCAACAAAATCCAACCAGCAAAAGACTTCTCTTAATCCACTAAAGACTGGGGGGAGTAAGAGCCCAGACACCCAAGTTAGAACCAGACAAAAAATAGCTTTGCTGCAAATGGTTAATAACTTGTATGGGAAGCTGCACATTACCTCTGAAGGCTGAATGTGAGAGGAGGACATGGATCAGTGATGCAGAAACGCTACAGCACATGGTACACAGATTGTACAGCATCACCCACAGTTTATCAGTCCCACTCAAGAAAAGCCAGTTCCATCACCTCTATTCTGCAGCTGAGAGAGGCTGACAGAAATATCTTCCAGGTTATTCAAGCAGCGATCAGGACTGAATTGCCACACTACAACCCACTGCACCACTATCCTTTCCTAATGGTTTCTTCTAGCACAAGGAGCCAACCCTTTTGTTTTGAGGTGATCATAATCGGTTTCCAGCACCAGATTTACATGTTAGATTGGCTCTGTTCCTTTAGTATGCCCATACACAAACAGCACTTCATCAGCACTGATCAACTGACTTCCAAGGCGATCCGTGGCTGTCACAGCATGTTACGGTGACCTACAGTAGCAGCTGCTGCTGGGATAGAGTAAGAAAACAAGGTCCCTGAATGTTACAGTCACTCTCAAGAGCAAAAACCTTCTCTAGATGCAATGAGACCATTAAATTGAAATCAAGGTATTTGGGCATCACATTTTAGGTAATCTCTGGCAGAATACATTCAGAAGACTGAATTCACACAGCCATTTCTGTCCCTTCAAACAGAGAAGCTCTAGCTTATGCAAAAACAGCTGCTAAAGAGAACTTGCAAAAGAAAGCACATGGTGAAATGCACCTAGTCACGTATCACTGTATTTTTTTTAAACTATGACTCATAAATGTTTCACTATAGAAAGGAAAGTTATGCCATCAGTTCAAGGTTTGATTCCTCTTTAGCAAAGAAAAAGATCATCTTCCTACAAGTACCTAAGCCAGATAAATTCAAATCCGTCCTTGCTATTACGGCAAAAACCCAGATAATCTGATTTCAAACGCTGTTTTCTAATGCTGGCAAATCACACAGACGTAACGTTATTAAACCAACTAAGGCAGCTCCATACTGGTATTACTCGTCTTCACTGAACATCAAAGTTGCAGCTCTGAAGATCCGTGAAAAAAAGCTTTTGCCACGGGATGATGATGATTATTCTGCGAACTTCCTCCTTCAAACACCTCCTGCAGCGGCGCTCGGCGTGCCGGAGCTCACAAATCCCTGCACACGTGCGCCCGCCGAGACACAGCCTTGGGCTGCGCTCCCGGCACCTTCCATCGAGGGCCCGGGTGGGAATCCTTTACCGACTTCCCCCGCACACAAGCTGCGGCAGCAGGGGAAAGGGAACACCAGCTCCTCACAGGCTCCTCCGTTTGCCTTCGGTCACCGCTCTCTCGCTGCCCCTCACAGCACCAGACCCCAGGGCAGGGAAGCCAGGCGGGCACAACGCCGTCGCTTACTCAAACCAGAGCAGGTTTTTAATTTATTAGAGCGGGAGGTAACCACCGTTTTATTTACATTTTTTTGTTGCTGGGACCTTTAGGCCTTTAGGATGTTTAGTATCTCCCTGTCTGCACTCCGGTAACGCACCGAGCAACCCCCAACCCCCGGCACAGACCTGCCACGGCCGGACCGCGGCTGCGAGCGCTGCCCCCCACAGTCACCGGGCTCGAAAAGACCTCCGAGATAATTACCGAGTCCAACCTATGGCCCAACACCACCATGTCCACTAGACCATGGCACTGAGTGTCACGGCCAGTCTTTCCTTCAACATCTCCAGGGACGGTGACTCCACCACCTCGCTACGCCGCCCGTTCCAATATCTGATCACCCTTTCTGTGAAGAATTTCTTCCTAATCGTCAATCTAAACCTCCCTTGGCGCAGCTCAAAACTGTGTCCTCTTGTCCTGCCGCTTGTTGCCTGGGAGATCCCCCCTCGGCTTCAAGCTTCTTTCAGGAGGCTCCTCGTTCCGCCCGTCACCCGCACGGCCTCGGGCCCCGCTTCCCCCCCGCCCCCCCGCGATGGAGCCCGCAAAGCCGGGGAGAAAGAAGCCACATCCCGCCGTGCCTCTCCGTGTCCCGCCGCCCCCTCAGGCCGCCCCCCGGCCCCTCACGGCTCCTACCCCACCACAGCCGGCCCGCTCCGCGCGCCCCCATGGCTGGCCCGCTCCTCCGACCGCCGCCACGGCCCGCGCGCCCCGCCCCGCCCCCGCCACGCGCCCAGCCGTGGCCGCCGCCCATTGGCCGCGCCGGCGCTCGCGCAGCGCCGCAGCCAATGGCGGGCGGCCGCGTCAGCCGCTGCGGCACGCGGGGGCCGCGGGAGGCTCTGAGGGGAGGGGAGGAGGAGGAGGAGGAGGGCGGCGGTGGGGTCAGGGCTGGGCGGGGTCGCAGCTGGGCCGGGGTCCTGGGAGTTGTGGAGAACGGGGAAGTGCCTGAGGTGTGAGCGCTGGTGCCCTGAGGAAAAACGTCTCAGTCTGCTTCTAGCGCTTTCCCAGAGTCTCTCCCTGATCAGAGAACCTCCAGGCCCGGGATTTGTCCTGTTCGGTTCCCGAGCTTTGCTACTGCCTCTGAGTTCAAACTGCCTCAAAAGCGGTCTAAATGGTGTCACTGCGAAAACCAAGGCAGGCATCTAGATCTGAAAAAAAAAAAAAATCTATTTTCCAGTTGCAAGCTTGCCTGTAAACGTAGAAATTAGCTCAGCTGGGTCTTCTGCAGGCCGAGGAAATGCAAGCAAGGGGAGGGGAGGGCTGGTGCATCCTGATATAAGCGACGTTAAACCCTGAGTAACCTGCTTGCATCCGTCAGAGACTTCGAAAGCTTGGGTCCATCAGCACAGCACGTACGTGCCTATTTTGTGTGAAAAACCAGCATCCCAGTTCAAACGCTCTGGAAACAGCTGCCTTGAAAGCCTGGTAGTACATCTGCCCCTGCCACCCGCAATGACTGCACACTGAGGGTGGGCACTAGGGCTTGGTGGGCAAAGGTTCAGACATGCTTTCGCAGAGCTAGGAGTACACGATTAGGTGAGCTGTGAATTTTTTAGTGTAGCAATAGTAGCTGGACTTCACGTATCATTGAACTAGAATTATTCAGCAGTTGGATCTGTAGTAGTCAAACATTTTACCCCCATGCACACCCCCATTGCTTCATGCTCACAGACAGCAGTTTTCAGTACCATTCAAGTCCTGAATTTGTTAACACAGCAGTAAGAACAGGCAGCCATTTTCATCCTCATGTTGTTTCAGAAGTTGAGGAGCAGGGGCTCATGGAATAAAAATTTTAATCAGAATGCCTACAAAATGCTGACATCTTGGCATTTCCATGTGTAAATGAGAAGGCTGAGCAGGCAGGTTCAGGTTTGTGGCACTTCCTAGACCTCAAGATAACATATGCCTCCTATTTTACTGACCCCTAAATCAAATAGGAGCTGCTTTGCAAACCATCAATTAGTATTTATCTAAACGGCCTCCTGCATTCCACTAGTATGATGAAAAAAGTAAACATGACAGGTCAGGGCAATTAGCATGACGTTAGCTCCAGGTAAAATTCGCAAAACCAGAAATCATTAAAGAATACTTTAATGGAGTGTAAATTAGCAGAGGCAATTGATAATTTGGAGAAGGAGAATAGCTAATAGAAAAGCTGCATAGAGACAGTGTTTTCTTTTTCACCAGTGTGAACAGTAAGTTGAATGGCCGCATTTAACACTTCTGTAACATCAAGAAGCATGTGTTAAAGTAGTTATTGTAGAATAAGAAGCTTTTAAGACAGATCTTTAATGACTCGTTAAATTCCTAGTGAGTTTCTACAGGAAACAGTCTACACCAGGAGCAATTCAACATTTTCATGTGTATTTTGGAAATATACATAAGATAGTGTCGATAAAACCTGCACCAAGACAAATATTAGTAGAGTGATAAATAACGATGGAAACCGGGAAATGATACAGGCTCCGTGATAAATGAGCTGCCTTCAGACAAAATGCATGAAGGGTTGTAATGAGTTTGCATGGGGCTGTACTATCTCGCTGAAGACAGTGCTGGAGTCTCAACAGAGCAGCATGAAATTCTGTGATATTACTGGCAAGTAATCTCACGTGACTCATGGCTACGTACAAGAGGCAATAATGGAAAGATAGTTTGTTTGCAGAGGTTAAAGAGACAAGTTATTGAGCCTACATTTAAAGATGTGTAGATATTTGCAGGAACAGGATTAGAAGGGACTTTGCAGATTTCTGAGGTCAGCAGGCTGACAGGGCAGGCATGGTTCCATGCACGAGCCTGTGAGACATCACAGATGTGTGCAGGGGAGCCAGCTGATACCAAATCTGAAATCAGTTACCAGAAAAAGGGAATGCAGTGTTTGAAGAACACTTGTGTAGGATAGCAAGAGAATTAATGTTATAAATGTGAGAAATAGTCTTGTATTCTGAAGACCTTGCCTCATTCCTGCCCTGGCAGATGAGTATAAGGAGTATAACACAGAGGCATTTTGACTTTACAAGTTCTGTTTGCTTTCTGACTTCCAAACTGAGATGTGGTTGAGTGTTCCTGTATGTAGTGCAGTTCACAGTAAAACAAGCTTTGCTTGCAGGAGCATTTTTTATTTGTGTTATTAACGTGCATTTAATCTTAGTCGTTTGTAATTACCAAAAGGCCGATGGAGGTGTTACTCGTCTGGCCCCATTTCATTCTGGTACTGCTGGAAGCAGTGACAATAGGAACCTGGGGACACCCAGCTGAGAGCTAATGGATATGTTTTCAGCAGAGTTAATTCTCATCTATCTCAGTTTCCTGAAACGTTTGCCAAAGGGAAAGGGCCGGTTCAGAGACAAGACTGTCAGGATCCCAACAGTTCTGACTTTAAGCTTAAGATACCATAGGCTTAACACTCAGATTTCAGCAGCAAACAGTCAGTAAGGATCTGGTTTCTTGAGGATGCTTCTCTGCTGCTTGGAACCTGTGAGCAGCAAGGGGGAGGATGATGCAGTAGAAGATTTCCCAGATACCAAAACATCAGAGAGGGTGCAAGCCTACCCTATTTCAAAGACCTCGTGGGAAGAAGAGGATTATAGAAGACGTGCATCCAGAAGCATGAAAACTTTTCAAATTCAGTTAGTTAATACATAAAAGAGACAGTTCCCAAAATTTGTCCATAAGAATACATGATGACAATGCTTCTTCTGCTTGCAGTTACAAGGAGGGAGTAGCCACAGAATGGAAAAATGAATTCTTGTTTTGCTGGGATAAAAAAAAGGAGTTGCTTCTGGGTCCATTTCCCTGTTTTCTTCAGCTTGATCAAGCTACTTGCAAACACAGCGAGT
Organism: Pseudotriccus pelzelni; assembly: GCA_035584735.1. Classification (NCBI taxonomy): domain Eukaryota; kingdom Metazoa; phylum Chordata; class Aves; order Passeriformes; family Tyrannidae; genus Pseudotriccus; species Pseudotriccus pelzelni. The sequence continues at coordinate 100,942,341 of JAWMRA010000113.1, forward strand.
CTCAAACCTTCTAGCATGAAGTATCTAACAAGGCTTGGCAGCACAGAAACAGCATTTTCAGCAGCTGAATAAAATACTGTCCTAGTTAGAACAGCTGGGACCAATTCATCACTGGATAGGTGTAACCTAAATCTATGTATTCTATAGCCTTC
>JAWMRA010000113.1:100952765-101003521 GCA_035584735.1 Pseudotriccus pelzelni
GGAAGGCTATAGAATACATAGATTTAGGTTACACCTATCCAGTGATGAATTGGTCCCAGCTGTTCTAACTAGGACACCACAAAACCCTCACTTCATCCCTACCCTGAAGGCCAAGTTTATGTTCTGAAGTATCTACCTGGTAAATCCTCAGCCTATAAAAATAATGTAGCTGGATAATCTGATAGAATGCTTAAAAGCACTTGATCTCATAGCTATTCTTATGGAAAACCAAAGATGTTCTTTGACATCAAGGTAGCTGTGTTAACACGTAGTCTTTGCAGATACAAGGCTCTGTGGGTTTTTTAATCTCACTGTAACTAGTGAGATAAAGATATAAAGCTTCTCTTGAGTAGCTATTCGAGAGACCTTGTCTCTGCTAGGATTTTGTGTTTTGACAGGTCCTTTGAAATGCCTCTCAGTCACAAACCCCTTTTTTCTCTTGCAGAGAAGACACAGAAAGTTTACTTGTCACTGAAATAAGATATCACAGTTCCCTTCTTTTCACTTTTCCCTTATATTTTTGCATTCTCTCTCTTTTCTGTGCCTAACATATTTATTTTTTTCAAAAATTTTGGAACAGGCTACTTATCAGTGACAAATATATTTGATCACTGTGCCGAATTGTGCTGAAAACATTGCCAAAATGGCAGGGGCCTGCTAGGAATATGACATTTGCTATATTCTTTGCTCCTGAGTGAAGATGTTCTTTCTACCACAGAGTCCAAGTATAAATGCATGTTTTCCCATTGGTAAATTCATTTTAACCAACCTCTTAATGTTGCAGGGCCTTCCGTGGAAGAAAGGAAAGCTTTGGGAGGGCAGGCTCAACAGAGCCCCCCAAAAAATCGAAGTCATTACAACCATGTATGGAGCCTAATTCTGGGATCAGTCACATGTGTGTAATTCCTTCAGCTTCAGTGGAGTTAGTCCTTCATTAAGTACAGGAGAAAAGATCAGAGTCAAGCTCACAAATATTAATTTAATCATGACAGATTTACATGTGAAAAGCCACTTGTACAATAGAGCAGCATGATCCTACACTCTTTGAAGTGGTCCTGACACTAAGTATTTCTTATCTCCCAGGGGCTCTTTTCACTGCTCTGTGATTTGCATAATACCAAGGTGATATCTTGCCTTTGGTTTGCCTTTGGTTTGGAGGATATACTTAGTTTCCAAAATCAGAAGTAAGTTAGAAAGAAATTACATTTGTTCTAAAAGTCAGAGTGAGTTTTTCTGCTCTCACGTTGACATAACCTGCTGGATTTAAAAATTGATAGTTGAAAAATGCTGAACACTCTCATTACAGCTGCAGATCAGCATTAAAAATAAGAGGTTATTTTTAGCAACAAGGCACCCTTGTCTTTATTCATATGTCGCTTCACTGAAATATTAAATGGTAATTCACAATTCACTCATTTTGACACCTTGCTACTTTTATCTTCACTTTCTTGTCAAAGAAAATGTCTTAAAATTTCAATATTAACATTGTGCTGGGTGTCCTTGGAAGTCATCCCTGTTCTTAAATGGATTGGTCAGTTTGGCCAAATGGCAAGTGGCAGCATGTTATTTGCTCTTTCCATTCCTCACACACCCCAAATGTATGTTGACCAGGGCAAGGCTTTTGAACATAAAAAGTTCAGAATTTTGCATGTAAAACAGACTATTTAAGAAGCAACTCAACTTGGGCTGAACATCTCAAATGCAGGGGTGTTGGGCAGTAACAGAAATCTTTAGAGCTATATGCATAGCCATCATTTGTGCTGCTCTGTTTTAAAACTCATCTCACGCTATTTTCACATCAGAAGAAGAGCTGTTTGTTAACAAAATATGGCTATTATGTTAAATTCTGACCTTGGATAGATATGTGTGAAATACTGCCAAGCTGCAGTTTTCACACAGTTTTAAAAGGTTCTGTTCTAGCTGAATGCATCACTGCACTCTTCAGCCGAATTGCTGCTCCGTGAAATTTTTCAGAAAAGGAGGAGTACAACATGGAATTGGTTTTCTATTTTTTACAAAGTAGACATTGACCCCATGTAAAAATCCACTTTCTCAGAAAGGCTTTAACACTGGTATAAACCCTACACTGTGTCAGACAACACTGATGGGCAATTAATCAAGATTTTTGTGGTTTTTGTTAATTCCAGGTATATAAAACAGTTAATGAAGCTGAAAGCTGTTATTAAACCTCTTCATAGTTTAGAAATAAAGTATTTCAGAAGGAGGTTTAAATGAGATAATTAGACACTTGGAAACCTTCTCTGGGGTTAGGCCTTACCAGTAGGTTTCAAGCAGTTCTTTTCAGAGGCATGGCATAAACAAGCCTGCAAACAGGGGTGAGGTGCTGGCTGTAAGTTTTGATCGCCTAATTTTAGTCTGCAGATTAGTATGGAGCCCAACCAATGCCCCAGGTGAGGAAAGAAAAGGAGAATTGTTTTCTCCAGGTGAAGCTTTGCAGGAGGACCTTGTGCAGGAGTTACCACAGTGTGGTGGTGTGTGCTGGACAGTGTTAGACCATGCACTCTCTCATCTGATCCAGGAGCTATGGCCATCAGAGAGTTCAGCAGAAAGGAGATGAAAATAGCTGTACTAAGGTGTCAGCTTCAAAGGGAGCAGACTTTGTTGTCCAGGGCTTTCTATCCGGTCAGCTGTCCTGCCACAGCTAAATCCAGCACCTAACAGAAACATTTGAATTGCTACTTTTAGCACGCATTCTACTGTCTGCGTATTTGCCAGGGGGGAACACAGGAAGATATGAGTGTTTAGCAAAGGGCTGGTGTTACTGACAAGCAGATGCCATGAATATTATGTTTACATACCAATGATTTACAAGCATCAAAAATCATACCTGCGGCTCCAAAAGTCAGAGGTATTATTTTACAAAGCATAAGATTGTTTTTAGATGGCTTGTTGCTATTTTTTTTAATTCAGCTGTTAGGTTCCCATCTTTACTTTACTTAAACTTTATTTGTATTTTAAAGGTTTTTTTTTCCCCAAACTTTTCTTTAGAAGTGCAAGCTGACGCTCTTCTGCAGTCTCTGTATTTCATCATCTGGGTCCTTCTGAGAGACACTAAATTACAGGTACATGACAGACTCATAAGAATTGTCACAGAGTGATGGTTTGGGTTTTTTTCTGAACTGATCAAACAGTTTATTTGGAAAGAAAACATCATGTTTCTTTTCTCAAGATTTAGCTGTGCAGGTGAAGCTGATTTCCTAAGAAAACTAGCATGAGATAAACAGAAAATGCACTGTAAATCTTCTTGTCTTGTGATTTGAAAGAAGGATCCTCCATGTCCCAGGACTGCTGAAAAGAGGACTCCTTTATGTATCTTCTCCCTTGGCACCCAAGCTTTGAGCTGACCTTGAGCTCACCTCCTTCCCCACGTAACCCTGACTGCCTGTGGCTTGGATGTGCCCCTTTTGGCTTACTGACATTTCTGTGACGGTGGCCAAACAATCCAGGTTGCAGAAGGGTTTGGAGGAAAGGCACAGACCTACACAGATGGCATCTGCAGAGATCATTATTTTTTTTCAGAAATGACAGCAAAGAAAGGAACTCAACTCTGCATCAGGAGCAGCATTTCATTTTGAATGAATGCAGTAGTTCTGTCACTCATGGAGCTACTTTTAGCTTTAGGGCTCAGTGCTGTGCCAATAAAACTAATGGGATTTTTGTCATTGCCAGAAGAGAAAGCAGTGTTTGGCTTTTCAGAGCAACACAATTTTAGTGTGCAGCTTGGCTTCAATTTTTAATGAGAAAATGGGAATAAACAGAACAAAAAGTGTTCCACAAGTCCCACATCCTCAATTAATATGGAATAATGGTAGAGCTAAAATTAATACTATTTTTTACAATCTGGATAGAGAGACGAGACAGTCTGAGGAGTGTTTGCTACATCATGCACTACAGCCAAACTCATTTCTTCTTCATGTTGGCTTGGACTTAATGGGTGAGTTCTCAACTGATGGACCTCTGTTACTCCAAGACCAAGACAGATATTGGAGAGCCGTGCTGGACTGATGTTGGTCTGATAGAAATGCTGTCACCTGCATGATTGGTTCAATGCCCCTTCGAAGATGCCTTGTTCACCCTGAGACCTCATCCACCTCTGCTGCCTGGCAGACCAGATACAGAAGGCTCTCTGTGGAAAACAGTCTCATCTGTCAAATTCCCACCCAGGCAGCAGAATGACCTGTTACCCCAGCTGCACCCAGAATCACATCTCGGTGCTGTATTTAAAGGTCTGCCTTCAGCCATAACGTGGACTCCAGATACAGCAAGCACCGAAGAAAGAGAAGCAGACTCGACTTAGACTGTAAGGAAGGACCTTTGGCCGCTTAAGGACAATGACCTTTCTTTGTTAAGAAATTAACAAAGAACCTCCAAGTTAATCTTGACTTTGGAGAAGAAAAGGTTAGCCTGACCCAGGGAAAACGCCTAGATGACACTACATATGACTATATCCCTGTATTGGGTGTTCATCCAGCACCACACACAGAAAAGAAAATATCCTGCTACTTTTGCTAGAACTGCTTTACATCTGGTACCTTTAAGGTATCCTAATGCTTTGAAAAAATACTCAGCACTGCATGCAAGTGAGGAATACCAGGCTAAGCTGCCTGAGACAGCTTCCTGGCCCTGTGATGCACCCCCTAAAGGCAGCAGCTGAGTCTTGTTCCTGCTTGGCAGCAGTCTTAGTCCTTGGCCTAATTATGAAAAGGATTTCTAGGCTGTTTACCCTACATCACAAAAAAGCAGTGATCATTTTTGCACCTCTTATGGTTGTAGTCTTGGCTGCTGCTTCTGCAGGTAGTCAGAAGTGGTGCCTATGTCCTCTAGGATTGCCCAGAAAAGAGGAGTGAGGGCTGCCTGTGGCTGGGTCTTTAGTTCTGTATGCAGAAATGAAAAGGGAAATTGCTAAAGCTTGGGGGACTCAGGTGTAATTCACAGCGGCAGCAAAATGCTCAGCAGAGTATTGCCCATTTGTTGCCTTTTGGGATCCTTGTCCCATCATCTCTGAAAGCATAATTCAGTCCTGCAGAGACATTCTGTCTAACCCTCCTGGAGGCAAAGGCGGAAAACCACCAACTTTCAGAGGAAGGTTCAGCTGAACTCATTATCTTCCCTTGGGAGTGCTGACTGAGGGGTTGTTAAATGATGCCATTGCTGATGCCTTCAGACCATGGGCATGGGGGGACACCAAGTGTGCAGCTCTGAATCTGTGGGACCAGGCAGGAATTTGCATGTGTTGGACCTGGTCTGCATATCTGCTGGCTCCCTTCTTCACTGTCAGCTTGGCAGTAGTTTATTTGATTCTCCTTCTGAGTTCCTCTATCAGGGAACCCCCGGGGTCCTGTTTCCTCCACCACCCTAGAGCCAGGTATCTGTGTTAAGATACCTAAAATAAGTCATCCTAAAGCAGTCAGCCTGGCTCATGGCTTTAATGACAAGAGAGAATTTAATTCTGATTTTTGCCTGGTGGTTTGTTTTTAATCAGGTCAAGCATCTGCTGGTTTCCTCATTGTGGTAACTGTAGTAGTGAAAGCTACAGCTTGGTCCCACTGAAAAGCATCAGCAGTGATGGCCTGTGGGGACTGGTTTGGGATCAGAAGGGCCATTCACAGCATCCAAGCATGGGGGCAATGGGAAGATGTCTCTTGCAGAGATCAACAGAAATTCTCCTGCTGAGGGCCTCCCCGTCACCTCCAGCTGCTGAGGGAGAGAGAGGCCAGAGAAAAGACACAAAACAGCAGTGCTGGTGGAGGGAGACAAAACCTGAGTGCTGCATGCTAGAAGAACAATAGTTAATCTGTGTCATCAGGATGGTGTGACATGGTCCTGGCTGTGACCCAGGGTCATGGCACAGACAAGCCTCAGGGAGAGCAGGTGCAGATGACTGTCCCACCCTGACTTTTTTTTCTTCTTTTGTTTTAAATGACCTCTGTGTGTGCTGGGCACAGTGGCCTTAGAAATGTCCCCATCTGAGCCCAGGGGCTCTGCTTACCCTCACTGAGCTCCAATGGGCTCCTCTAAATTCCTAGATGTCCCCCAGGAGTGCAGCAAGGAACAGCATTACAGGATTTCAAGAGCCAGCAGCATCGGCTATGGGAGACAGGAGTAGTTCGATATTAAGCTAGACTGGGATCATGTATATCTGAGAGAGAAACCCTAAAGGGACTTCCAGTAACTTATTGCTATCTCCTCTAGAGGATAAAATATTCTTTTCATTTGCTTATAAATTCTTCTTAACAGGCTAAACTGCAGCAAGGGAGATATGGGATAAACATTGGGAAAACTTCCCAGGGACAAGAAGAGCTAGGCACGTAACAGTTTGGCAAAGAATCTGGTGTTCCCTCAATGGTGCTTAGGCAGCATTTTGGACTAGAGTCTGTCAGAAGGGATTTGGGGGTAGATGCTCCTCCTGTGGACACGAACATGCCCTCTAGGGCTTTTCCAACTCTGATTTTTAACATAGTACAGTCACCAGCTATCTTGGATACTCCAAGATTTTGTGTCCTCAGCATGTGGCCTCCAGGAGAGAGAAGGCTGGAGATGACTGGAAGATCTTAGTGACTGGATCCAGAATGCCAGGAAGGGGGGGGGGGTCAGAACCTATGCAAGGGTTAAACCAAGTGAAATTTGTTTATCTGTAAGTCCCCTAAACAGTGCAAACACACTTTACAAATCACTGCTGATATTTTGTTCCAATAAATTTGCATTAAATTATTCCAAACTTATAACATCCCCACGAAGTGCAGTGGAAAATATTTGGAATTTAAAGCAGTATCACTCAGACTTACACTGTCATAAGCATTCTCATGGATAAAATCAGGCAAATGTTTATGTGACTTACATTGGGCTTTCAGATCAATACAGCCTATGTGACAGAAGAATGACAGTTACTAATCAACAACATGGGAAAGCTGTTTTTGGAAACCAGCAGTATGCTGGAATTTAGATGAAACCCAAGCAAGCAATTATAATTTTAAAGTACTTTATCCCAACATTTTAATTCAGCTTCTCAAAGGTGCATTTTTTTGTTTACTATTTTTATCATGCATCCCTGGATGAGTAGTGGCATTTATCTCTGTGTAATGTGCAAAGAGGAGACATAAAAATGGCATGGCAAAAGTTCTCTCTGGCTTTGGGGCACTTTCCTTCTAGAGCTGTTTCTCAGCAGCAGCTGTAATAACACCCTGATGCTGGTGATGGATGGTTTATGGTGCCCAAATACGGTGGATTTCTTGACTCTCCCCTCTGTCATGCAGAAATGTTAGGTTGGTTAACGTGAATGATCCCCACGTGTACTGGAAACCTTTTTCCAAGTTATTTGTTAAAACTGTCCAATTATAATTGCAACAGACTTTTCTAATCTCGGAGAAAAAAATCCTTCTTCTCTGTAGATTCAATGTTTTTCAAGGAACATCAATATTTCCTGAGATCATCGGCTTAGATACGCAAAAACAGAAGCTACGTAAGAAGTGGGAAAGCGCAGAAGGACGTTATGGTTTGAGTGCTTGTCAATACTAATTCCACAGGATCAACAGAAAAACTTAGGGTAAAAAAGTTGGTAGAAATATAGAATTTATTGCCAGAACAAAACAAGGTTTATATAGCACATTTCCTGTTTTATGACAGACTCACATCAGGGGTCTGAACCCATTATTTTAATTGCAAAGGGCATTGCTGCTAGCACACACTTGAATACAAACCATGAGGCTTGTTAGCTGGGGCAGTTCTTTGTGTACTGCATGGTCTGGAGGATAAAGGAAGTCTCCAAGGGGTCTCTTTCTTCTGCTTACAGGTGCTTTGCAGCTTATATATGTGTGCAGCATCCCCCCCGGTCCTCTCATGGTATGGTGTATGCTGATTATAAACTACTGTAAATTGTGTGCACACTCCCCTCTGTTTTAGAGGGTTGCAAGGAGCAGTTGAACTCTGGTAGCTCCTGGCACAACCCTGGGGGTCCAGCACTGCTGGCACAAAGCCATGGGTGGTCAGGGGGCTGGTTTGTGACATGCACATGCTGAGGTGGGAGATGCAGAACAGACCAGAGGAGGCAGCAGAGCTGCCCCAGTCCTGAGCACAGGCACTGGGAGAGAAAGGCCTTGAGCAAAATCCTGGTGTGCTTTTCAGAGTGAACCCTTGCTGAAGGGCACTTATAAGGAGGAGCAGGCAGGCCCTGCTATGCCTAAGGAAGAGGAGCTCACAGGTTCCTTAAATGCAAGCAGGAGGCAAAGGAGCACCAGATACCATCATCATGGCCACAGCTTTTTGACCAACTGCTGTTGGCAGAAAACAACTTTGGTGGTGGATGTCAGCCTCTCCTTTCCTGAAGAACTACTCTTCACGGTTATTTCTTTGAGATATTTCCCTTCTGCAATCTGTAATGAGCCCCCAGCACTTAAAACATTCACAAAAATCAAGATCCTCTTCCCAGATGGAAGAAGTCCTGATTTTTACCATGATGCTTTTAGGTCATCATAATGACAACAGTCTGGTTTGTGGCTTTTAATGGTTTCCTTGTTTTTACTTATGTTGGATGGGATATGGCAGCTGTTCTGCTCCCTGGCCCCAAACTCCAGCAGTGGCACACCAAGATGGGGACATTACACTAGCACTGGGAGTTTAAAATGTTTATCATCTGGCACTTGCCAGTTTTCTGTCCTTTATGAGAGCTGCTGCTCAGGCTTGGATGGCCTCCAGGAGAGATTCTGCACCAGTGAATTGACAAGATTGATGGCACAGGATGAGTTCAACCTCCTCTTTCATGGTCTATAAAACAAATCTGACTCACCTTGTCTCTGTCAAATATTTCACACATATCCCTGTCATGTCTGCCAGGTATCTGCTGTGCTATATGCTTCGGAAATACCTTCAGTCAAAGGCAGCGGGAAATGTTAACAGCAATAGGATGCTCTGAAGCCTGCAGGCTTTAAAAAAACATGTACCTTTCCAAGAATTAAAAGAGATGTTTTCTGTGCCATTATAATATTAATTTATTAGACGAAATGGCAAGGAATGGGGCCAGATGCTCCCAGCTTCTCTTAGTTTGTCTGTTTGTGGGGGGCACTAATGCCATGTCCCCAGTGGCAGAGAGCCAAGGAGTGTCAGGTTGACTGGCACAACCCATACGTGAACAAATTAGGATTTGTATTAACAACCTCTTGCCATAAACAGAAATACCACTCTGGGCTTAAATTGTGTAGTGCCTAAGGAGTGTAAAACAGATACTGGGCTGGTAGTAAAATACTTACGAGCCTGGACATCTGCAAAACACTTCATGAGGCTGAGAAAAACCTCTGGGACAAAAAACGACGGCAAATCCTGAATCTCTGAAACTCCCCTTTTCTGCAGAGCTGTTTGCTACCTGCTGCCCGAGGCAGATTTGCAGGGCTTCCCAGCAAAGCGCTTTCAACAGCTGCAGAATTTGCCAGAGATGGCAAAGCCCCACCAATCTGACCTTGCTACAAAAACAGAGGGCTTATTTATGATCTTGTTTGGGTGGTCATCATTCCAGGTTGGACTAAATATACAGCCCTGGTGAATAACCTCTTGCACATGAAATATTTCACCAGGCACAAGGACAGCAGTAAAATAATTGGGTGTTCTTTCTTCTCAGATGTACCTTTTCTGCCTCAGATATATCTATTTCATTAAAAAAACCCCACAATGCATTGCTCAGAAATTATGTTGGAGGTGACTGATTCAATAGCTGAGAGGATGCCCTTAAACCAGTTAGTCCTTCACAGGATGGTCAGGAGGAGGACTTCCTAAGCCAGCAAATGCTCATGGATTAGTCAGATTCCACGTTTATGTGCGAATACACAAATGGAGGGCTTTCCTCAGGTCATCAAATCACATCACCAACCACTGCACACACTGCACTATGTCTGCTCAGCTCCACATAAAATAAGCACGGTCCACCTCAGAGAGACGTGGACTCAGAGACAGAGAGAGTCACTCCAGGTGTGCGTGTGTGCTGCGTGCCACCTCCAGTGTGAGCAGCACCCCACACCAGCTGAGGGCCTGGGGACCCACTGGGAATTGATGCACAGGAACAGGCATGAAAAAGCATCCCAGCAAGAAGAATGCAAGTACACTGTCATATGACCATGTGTCTTCATATGGGAACAACAGCTGTGGGGCAAAAGATTCGCACAAGTATTGAGGGCTATCTGTGAGAAAACCCCTAGCATATCGAGGTGTATACAAACATATATGTGTATGTACACATTCAAATGTATTTCCAAGTTATCAAGAATGGTGATGGATTATTTGGAAGCACGTAGAATAATATAAAATCAAATCTTTACTGATGCACAGTACTGCAGAGCACTACTCTGGACAATGCCTGTGACTGGGAAGAGAGTGCACAATAGGCTGTGGCTGTACTGTGTCAGCCTGTGTGTCACCTGAGCAGGTACAGGAAACCTTCACCAAGCAGACAGCAGCTTTTCAGCCAGTGAGATGCTGGCAGGGTCAGCCTTCAGGACCAGACACCAAGTAAGGCACAGAGGGTACCACTGCAATGAGCTTCCTGGAGCCTGGCAATAACCTGTGCAGTTATCTAAAGGCAAGTGGCTGTGCAGGAACACAAACAACACCCACCACAAAACCAAACCTTTGCTTGACTACACATGTATAGTGTTAAAGGCTGCAATCAGCACCTGCTGCCTAGTCTGTTGTTATTTTCTTCCCCATAAACTTGCCACCCCACATCTGGAGACTGCAAGACAAAGTGGTGGCAATGGGGATGGACTTCTGTACTAGCCCCAAACTGCCCAGCAAACAGCAGCTCAACTCAGTATCTCTAAGACTTTACATATGGAGACATGCACATGTTCATATCTGAAAGTCAGAGGTTCCAAATGGTAATACTGATAACACCTGAAAATGGGATGCTGCAAATCTGGTAGGAAGGTTCTGCTTTTTCTGCTTATTCCTCTTCTCCCACATGTCACAAATCAGGTGTACTGGCTGTTCTCTCCCTCCCTCCTACTCTTGCAGCTGGGAACATGTGCCATCAGCATGGATGAGGGATCATACAACAACTCTTGTTGGCTCAAGGATGTACAAGAGAAATATTGTGCCTTGCTTCCCAATAGGCTTCATCTTAGGCTGTTTCTGACAGGACAGCCTATGTTCCTCCTCCCTTCATTCCTCCCCTTTGAATGTTTCCTGTGGTACATTCTTGACTGGTTCAAAACATTTGAAAATACCTTTCAGCTGCTACATAACTATAGAAGGGTGAATATTTCAGCCTTCACAGCAAAGAGAAAACAACCATCAAATTTCCTGAAGGGTGTCAAACTATCTCTGTGACCACACATATTAATAAAGTAATGCTTATTTAAGCATGAAATGCAGCATCAAGCTGTAAAAGCTAATCAGTTTAGTGCAGAACTACATCTCCTAGCTTTAGCAGGAGATGTGGAAGCTGTGCATGAGAGAAGGCATGGTTTTTAAAAGGGTAGGAAGTTCTAATTTTGTGATCAAATAGTACCTGCCACAACACAGTGTTACTGCCTAGGCACCACAGAAAATGAAAATCCAGTTTATTCACATAGAAATATATCAAATCTGATACCATAATTTGAAGACAAAGCTGCAATCCAGAAAAAGGTGAATGCAAAACCATGGCAATAGAAAGGAGCTTACAAAGCACATAGAGTTTGGAAAAGCATATTTAGTAATTTAATCTCTATAGGAAAATTAGACAGACAGAAAAAAATAATTGCCCAGTTAAGAGAAACAGGAAAAATTGTACTGATCAATGCACAGAAAATAAAATTATACATGGACAGTCCTCTCCAGCTGTGAAGAAGATGATAAAGTTTGGGCCTTTGAACTATCAATACTCCTGCTAGTTTAAAATAAAAGAGAATCCTTGGTAAATTACAAAGGTAAAACTAACAGTTCCATTTGTTGCAATTAATAAGACACTCATTAATGAAGTTACTGACCACTGATAAATAGTTTTGAAAGGCAGAAAAGAAAAAGATAAATCCAAAAGATCAGAAACATAATTGACCTGGAATTCTCAAAGGCAGAAGAGAGAGATGCATATCTGTAATTTAATGCCCTAAACTGCATAAAACTCCCCAAATTAAACTGATCCTTATGCTGTAAGTACAAAAAGCACAGACATTAGGAGTTCATGAGAGCCCAGTAAGATGCATTCAGAAATGTCACTAGAAAATATAACTCATATTGCTCCAGGGCAAAGCTTTGAGTGCTTAACCTCTGCACACAGTATGGGCAGCTTTGTTCTGAATATATTCTGCTGCATGTGATCTGCTCTACATCTCCACGTCACTATGCCTTTCTACACTTCTAGAAAGATCATAAAATAATTCATCGCATTGCTTTTGTACTTTTTTTTTACAGAAATATTAACTTTGCTTTTCTTTTTTTTTTGGTAATCTTAGAAACTTTCTTTTCCCTCAGCTAGTGTTTTTTTTTAATGTCTCCAGCTCTGAGGAAACGTTTTCAAGACAGCTCTGCCATTTTTCTGCATAACAGTTCAGGCACCAAACTAACTGACACATTCAAAGTGACGGCAAACTCTTTCTCTGAATTTCATCTCTGGCCTATGAACTTTTCAGGCAGTTCCAAAATGCCTTTCCTTTTATTAGGAAGGCTGTAATTACTATCAGAGGGCAACCTTTGTTATGACATGAAAAGAAGCACTCCAACTACTGTGCTAAACATTAGATGTTCAGCTGAGTGATAAAATACTATAATCAAGCCCCACATGTGAATGTCTCCTTCAACAACCCTTATATGTGTAAGTGCTAAAACTTCAAATCTCACAGTATTTATTAGGGCACAGCATAGGCTTGTGAAATGAATGTCTTATTTTGCACATATTTAGAAAAAGAGAAAGCTGAATAGCCATGTTCCTCCCTGCCACGTGCTCCCATGAAAAGCAATAACAGTGGTAATGGCACTCCAGACACTGAATGTTTCTCTGCGTGTGGTGGGCAAGTGCAGAGGGTTAAGCAATATTTTCGCTTTTAAGTAAAAGTCCAACAAATATTATTTTAATATTACAAAAAGGTGTAGCATTTGCCTGCTCTTGCTGTTTGTGTAAACTCTGAGAGGTTTTTTTGTATTTTCTAGTGAAACCCTTCAATCTGTCTCAGTAGTTTCTGTTACCTTTCTCCATATCCCCTGTGTATCTTTTACAACACCACCAGTAAATGTCGCTTTCATGCCTTTGGAGGGATCATTCCCATCATGATTGCTTTGAGCAAATCTCTGCTGGGGGAAATTTCCTTTCCCCAGGGTGTATGGATGAGCCAGGAGTGCTGTGGAGCCAAGGGCAGGACAGTGTGGTGCTGCTGAGGCGGGGGAAATCCACAGCAGGTCACGGCTGCTCAGCTTTACCCCTGTTAGAGAGCAGTGGGTGGTGGGAACTCAGAAATGTCAAGAAGAAACACAGACATAAGAGCTTCCCTCTGGGTGAGGAGGGGTGGTCAGTTATTTTATTCCTGTCTCTGCAAAGTTCTTTCACAGAAGCTTCCTCTCCAGCTCCCTCTTTTTTCCAACAGACCGATATGGCAGGACAGGAGCGAAGACTCCTATGGAGACCCACGTGGTCCCACAGGCTGAGATAAGGAGGGGTTTGATCACTGAATTACTGTTTCATCCCAACAAGGGATTTAATGGAAGCCAAACTGTTTTCCTCCTTTGTTAATTCCAGGAGAACATGTCTCTCCCATGTCTTTGTATTAGACGTTACAAGCATTCTGGAGCAGAACTGTGTCTTTGTTGTAGCTTGTGTAGTTGAAACACATCTTCAGAGATCGCAAAAGAAATCATAATAACAATATAGTAACTATGGCAAGCTGCACTGTTGTTGTTTGACTCATTAAAAATGAGTTCAGGCTCACAGAATATTAGTTCCATGTATTTAATTCAGGTTTTCAGATGGACTGAGATACTTTTGTATCCTAAAGATCAGTTTACTCTCTTCATTGCTGAACTTTTTGTTATGATTCAAAATATATAATTCTCCATATGGTTTTGTTAATAAAATCCAAAAATTAGATTGACTCAGATTTCTAGGTATAGAAATATTGATTGTGACGAGTAAATAATTTTGACAGCTGTGGTTTGCTTGTAGAAGCCTTTCCTAACATCACTGCTAAAGAAGACATTTTTTCCTCTAGGTCATGTTACAGTGTGTACTCAGTTGTCCCAGTCTGTGTAATATGTACGAATGATGCATCCAACATATGGCAGTCATTGTCTCAGAACTGTGTTAGCAGAGGGTTAATGCTTATTTGTGACTTATTTAATAATACAGAATAAGGAGATGAAAACAAATCAAGGAATTTTTTTAAACTTTTTTTAATTTCTTGCTTCATTTCTTAGGACACATTGTTCATGTCTTTTAGTAAACCTATAGCTGGATTTTTCTTTGCTGTGAAGCAACATTGTTTTCATCCAGAATGTGATAGTAAGTATAACTCCATATTTTAATACTGCTTATTAATTACAAGTATAACATATTGATACAGTGTGCTCAGTTTCATTAACCCTTTTTTGTCTTCCCGCTTCAGGAGTAGGAATCTATCATTATCTGTTCCATCATCACGCTGAAAATAGGAAAGCATTTTATACTCACAGGTAATTTGTTCTACAAATCTGTATATGAATTTAATATCAGTATGTGATGATATATGTCTAAAATTTAGGTAGCTCAGGTCAACTTGCCCCTCTAGAGATTTTGTAAATTTCTTTAGTTTCATTTATTCCAGTTTCAAAAGTCTCCCAGTTACAATTTCCTGAATATATCGGTTGTGGGGATTTTTTTGGTTGGGTTGGTTTGGGGTTTTTTGTTACCCTTGGGGATATTAATACAATTCCACAATTAGGTCATTGTCCAATCAAGGTAAAAAGTTATTGACAGCATGTGACATCCAGCTTCACAAATTCATATGTATGATAATTAGCCCTTGATTTATTTAGATAAATTGTTTCTTTTTAATATGGCTCCTGAAAGTGGACAGAAGATGGAGACACTGCAAACCCATCACAATGAGCTACAACCAAACTTCAGGCGTAGCACAGAGCAGGGGCAACACATCAGATCTATGGCCCCAGGGCTACTGCATTCCATTTGATGCATAGAATCATAATTCCTCCTTGTTACAGGAAGCAGAGGGAATAAATATAGTGCAGAGCAAATAAATCTAGGTTTTGATGCTTCATTTCTTAGGGTGAGTAGTCAAAGCATGGATCCAGTGCTCTGTCTGTCCCATTTGGCACCTTCTTTCCCGGTCTAAGAATGGATATGTAGTAGGAAACCTTGCAAATTTTTGTATTTCATTGCCCAGGAACTTGATCGCTGGTGCAGAAAATACAAGGGATTAGCACTTTGTGTTCACTTACTTTCTTATAGAAGTGAGCACAAAATCTAGCCCTCTGCTACACTTTCAGCAAGCAGTCAGTAAAACATTTTCTTTTTTTTTTTTACTTTTTAAAACATGCTGCCACTGCCTGGAAAAATCAACAAACCCATACTGGAAAATAGATAGCAAAGACATATAACTCCATTAGTAGTTGCAGTAATGCTGCAAGGAGCAGGAGTGTTTTTTACTCTCAGATGAGTTATGCCTTAGCAAAGTGGTTGGCTGAAGACTCCAGAGAAATTTTTCTAAGTGGCTTTTTCTTTCTTTTCTTTGTCATGCCACTGGCAGTTCTGCCAGTGAACAGAAATACGAAACAAAACCACAGTATTTCTTATCCAGTACTGTAGGTCATCTCTTACATCAGTCAGCACTAGACACTTGTAAAGATGTTCTTACAGCTTTTTCTCTTGTTTGCTGATGAAACATCGCCTTAGTTATTATTTAGATTCTTTTTGTGAACTATGCATAATATTTTACTAAACATATGGATATCTAAGCCAAACTAATGCATTCCTTTAGTTATCTTTTGCAAGGAGTGCCTAAGGATGCAATCAACTTTTCAAAAGGATTGGAAACCACCTCTGCATTGAGGACCACGACACACAGAGAAATAACATGGAAAATCATATTTAAGAGCGTCTTGTGGTAATTGTAACCCGCAAGAAAAAACTGTTCTAATTTTAAATTTTCTGCTTCTCAATTTCATAATTTTTGCCCTGACTTAATTTTTCTAAGAAAGGGTGATCTCCATAGCTCTCTTTCTATGATTTCTTTCTATGATTTACTTTCCTCCTGTCTTTTATGTTCCTTTTTTGTCTCCTCTCTGCTTTCTGGTCATGTTGGTATTCTCTAATTACTCCTGCTACTGAAAGCACAGAATCTACCCATTATAAGCAAATGAGCCAAGGATGCCTGTAAATGACAGATGAAATTGAGTGAGATTTGAGATTGAGATACGCTAAAGGATGCTGTCAAAATATTTATGACATTGGAAGAGTGCAGCTGAAGCATCAGATTAGTATTGCTGAAGATTGTGAAGAAAAACTGAAATGATTTTACCAAGATATGTGGGGTATGGAGAATGCATGTTGCCACTCAGACTTCTTGTTTGCAAACAGCAGATTGCAGAGTCACTGAGGTCTAAAGTAATTTCAGCTGCCAAACCCTCTGAGGAAACAGACCTTCTTCAGCACTCCATCAGTTTTTAACATCTAGATAAAAACAGACTTAGTTGGTTGGGTCTATGAGAGAGCAAATGCAATACGTGGGGAGTAACTGAAGTCAAGATGTCAAATGACAGATCTTGCAGGTTTTCCTGATTATTTTTGGTGGTAAAAATCACATGAAGCAGACTACTCTTCTGGAAATATTTCATAAAATCAAGGAGTCTGATAATAGAAGTATTATAATAAAAAGGAAATCTGATTACACACCTATATTTTTACACAATGGAGCTATGATTATTATGGAATAACATCTAGAAACTCAACTTGCAGCTAACAAATATATTAATGGCCTTTGGACACAATTTTTTGCCAGTTTATCTCTAAACTAAAGATTCAGACTCCTGGTACCAGCACAGACATGAGAGTTGAACCAGCTTCTGGATTTTCTGAACTGAGCTTGCTCTGGTACCTGGTAGGAGACAATATTTTCATTATATTTTTTATATAGAATAGCATAATAATGTGGTTATTTCTCATTTCTACATGAACAGAGCCTGATATACAGGGCATTTTTGTTAAACTGGGAAGTATAACGCAAGCTGAGAGTGTGTCGCTCAACTCACCCTGTTGGTGTCTGTGTGTCAGGTGTCCAGTCTAAGCCATTGAGGTAAGCTTTCTCTGTATTTAAAAGAAAATTAGATGCATCTCTGGAGTCATTTAACTGACTTCAGATGCATCCATGTAGGCACCTTCAATGCATGTATCTTCCTATATGCTAGATGTTTAAGATCCCACTATAATCCTATAGTCAACGGGGAACTACTTAAAGCCTCCAAAGGAATCTAGAAGGTGACTCACCCTGTCCTAAAGTGGGCAAGTGCATCTGCTCAGTTGAGCATCACTGACCTTTGATTTGGAAACTGCCTATACCCAGGTTTCGAGATGTTTGCAATGTCCTGCCATACCCTCCTGGCCTCAGCAGCTATATGCAGAAAGGAGCAGATCTTTCCTAAGTCATGTTTTGTACTTGCTTGGGCCATGGGCATGATGCAGCTGTCCTAAATGTTTATTGGCTACAGTGTTCAGCCACCTTCCCTGTCTATGAACACCTGCTCTTACGGAAGAGGTGTGCGCCAAGTCCCATCCTTTGGACCAGATTCATCCCTCAGACAGACAAGGGAAGGGACTGAGCTGCTTTTGTTCCGTTATCAAATATTGCTTTTAAGTCTTGTACGCAGCAGAATGAATAATTATTTTTTTTACTTCAGTACTGCCATTTCCAAAAGCACTTCAGATCTGCAAGAATGTATTGTCCTGTGCCTACTGATCAGCAGTAAATTTTGTGATTCAATTACTTTGATTAATATAAATTGAAAAACTCCTGTCCATGTACAAGGTTGTTATTGACAGAATATTTGCTATTAAAATGGAAACCAGCCCTCAGCTACTGCACCATATTTGTTTAAACGAGAATCTGTATAAAATAGAGACCTTATAAGAAGAGGAAAACTATGTGGTCCACTACAGGACTTTTTTTTTTTGAAAGAGGTATAAGCCCAGTCTTGGTCTCTACTTTATATTCCTATGAAAGCACTACTTCTTGCACTTTTTATAGGATAGAGTAAAAATGCATTTAAGCAGAAATGGCTCTCCAGAAGGCCCTTGGTTTGAAGGAAACTTCACAAAATGAGACAAGTTGCATGGCAAAATACATCTTAGTGTGCATTAAAATTTTCATATTCTTCATGGTTTTATTGGTGCTATGGCTATAAGGGAAATTACAAAATCCAACAGAGTGATTATATAATAACAAACCTTAGCTTTTAAAAAAATTTCTTTGTATTTTCTTCATCTTTTTCACATGAAAACAACATAAAAGATGTGACATAATGTAATATTTTCCAAGAAAGTATGAAAATTCTCTGAAGTTCTACATCTGATTGGTGACATATATAAGCTCTCTCTTTTATGAGATATCTAGGAGTCTTTGACCCTAGCACTTGAAGCCCACTGTGTGAGATGAACATATGCAGATTTCCAGATGCTGTGCTTTAATATGTCCATATTTTTAATAGACTGAATTTTCTAAGATCAGGTATGCTAATTGCAAGCTGCTCTGAACACAAGGACACTGTTCAGTTTTACAGCAATTCAAAGAATAACAGAAACCTGTAATTGGGTGTTGTAAAAAAGAATAGTCCATGTAGAATATAAGATAAAAAGAAGATAAGGGGAATGACATTTGTCACTGATAATTGTACTTTATATATCAGAAGAACTATGTTTTGCATGTTTTGGCTGAAGAAGAATGAAAAGCACAAGGACAACCTTTTGCCTGCTGAGAAAGTGTTTTTTTGCTGTTCCTTGGGCTGGACTAATTACTGTAAGAGATTCTGTTCCCCTGACTCTGGTGGAATTGCAGTGTCCAGTTTTCACAATAGCTATGGGCAGAAAAGCCAGAACTACAGCGCTGGCAGGCAATGCAAATACATGCCTTGGTTTGTAAAATTCAATCATATTGCCTATTTCTCACATAAAGGGCGTAGTCAGGTAAAGACAGGAGCAGAGCTGTCACGTAGAAGCATCTCCCCCAGCAACAGGACACTAGTGTGCCTTACTTCCAGCCTAAGAATAGTCTTAATTATGCAGTTTCTGGGGTTTCATTTTCTTCTTATGGACACTAACCTGTTCTTTAGCTTCATTCCTATCTGGAAAAGGACTTTAATGGGATCTATTACACTTTCATTTCAACAGGTTTTGGCCACAGGAGGCTTATGCTCAGTATTCGCTGTGCTTAATCCTCCCCCAGTCCCAGCATCATCTGTCATCTGCACCTTCCATGCACAGAGGTGGCTGCAGCACGCAGGAGCCACGGAGTATGGTCAGCCCTTCCCTTGCCTTGAGATGTTTCTTCTGTAGTGTGCATTTGAAGAAGTGGAAAAGGCAGGGGTTTTTACCATATGCAATGCAAAACTCATCCATGAAAAAACTTTAGCAAAACAGACCCAGTTCTCCTCTTATTTATTTGTGTTTTAGGTAGGAGGAACTTGGGGTCAAAAAATTGGGCTGATGCAATTAGGCTGGTGATTTAAAGATTTATGGAACATTTGTAAAGCAAGATACTGAAGGGCTTTGATTGTTTATGCCCTTTGTTGTGCCATTCAGCTGATGCCTCATCCAAAACATGCCTGTCACTAATGCTGACGCAGAACGAAGACAGAATTGCTCCTGGTAGCCCTAGTAGCTCAGAGGTCAATGGCGTGGCCACAGGAGAAGCTTCCCTGATGCAGGGAAATCTTAAGCACAAACTAAACCCCTTCAAGGACTCTTCAGGTAGAATTTCCTTTTCTGTAAATGTGACACTAAATGCTGGCTTACCTTTGCTCCAGATGATTTAATATTGCCTTAGGTCTTCTCAAGTTCTTTTAGCCTCCACAAGAATTTTTTTTTTAAGCTTTGTTTTTCTCCCTTTTACACAGTATAAAATCAAGTCTGCAAGCATTAAGATTCAGAGTTTCTAAAGCAGCGTTGACTGAGAAAAAATAAGATGCAGAAACTTCACATCTGAGCTCCCTTTCTAGTCGATGGAGAGACATAGACACTTCTGGAATATGATTCATCTTAACCTAAAATTAGGCCTCCTAAATAGGACAGCCGAATTGCACTCTACATTACCTATTGCTCTCCTTTGAGTACAAAGCCAGCCAAAGGTGCTGGGCTCAGACGCGGCTGTCGAGACTGCAAATATCAAAAGGTAGGTGAGATGAGCCCCAGTCCCAAATTTTGAAGAGCAGTGTATATGCATAGACTGAACAACTGCTTCTGATATGGGAATGAAGAATAAAATGCCCATATCTTTCATCTGTGTTTGCTGCAGTGTTAGAGAACTTTCTGGTGAGGTAGCA
This sequence comes from Pseudotriccus pelzelni, assembly GCA_035584735.1. Taxonomy (NCBI): domain Eukaryota; kingdom Metazoa; phylum Chordata; class Aves; order Passeriformes; family Tyrannidae; genus Pseudotriccus; species Pseudotriccus pelzelni. Next base: position 100,973,265 of record JAWMRA010000113.1, read on the forward strand.
TTGCTTAGACTTTATTTTTTTTGAACTTTCAAGTACAGCTAGCAGACCAGTTCACACTGAAAAATTAATTTGTTGAATTCCATCTTGTTTCTATATGTTCAGAAAGAGTATCATGGTTCTCTCAGATGTTATCTGATATAATTCACGGAATCATTTCTGCTGCACTCTCTTAGGTTGCTGTTTGCTCTGCTTATGAGCAGATCATTATGCACACTGAAAATGTCATGTTGTTTCCATTTTTTCTGAATTAGGATGATAGAAGAAAATGAATTAGTGTGATGAACATGGATGGTGCTTTTAAATTACAATAATAATTTTCAGTTAATAGCTCACTTTCCATCTTAAGAGCTGTGTATTTCCTAAACATTGGTTTATCTTGCAAATTAGCTCATGTGAATATTATCAGTTAAACAAATTGTGTAACTTAATGCCAACAGCTTCAATGGTCTGCCGTAAATTCCACTCACTGCCCTTTTTCTGGTGGGTATCTGCACTGCCAAAAGGCTGTGTTTGCTCAGATGGACATTTGGGCATACAGCTTCCACAGGTATGTTCAGTCTGCTCAGAAATGCAAGTACAAATTACCCACAAAGTCTGTACACTGTGGTGTTTTTTAAACTTAAATTATACAGTTCACATCCACATATCTAAATTATCAAATCCAGTCTATCTAACTGCAGACATCTAATGTGCTGCATTTTAAATACCAAAGCAAACCAGTTTTCCTAAAAAAAGATCTGATATTTCCCATACAGTCAGTGGTGAGATATCTTCAAAGGAAGATCCTGTCTGCCTAGGTTTCTGAAGAACTTATTCACTAGGCATCTAAAATGCAGGCACAGATAAGGTATTTAAATTAGGTTAGCTGAATCCCATTCTTTAAGAATCAATGTTCCCACTGAACTTAATGGAAATTGTGTCTCTTTACAGTAATTAACTTTAGAGTTAACCAAAGTTCCAGAGGGAATTTGTAGCGGAGCTGGAAGAAGGATCTGCCGGGTCCAGTCTTAGGGCTACACTCAGTTGCCATACCTTGGCAACTGGTGCTCTTCGGTGTGTCTGAGGATGCATGGTTGTAGGTGTGACAGAGACCCGAGACCAAGGTCCTTCTGGACTGAACCAAGACGAGTACACTCAGTCATCTTGAAGAATGGTAAATGCCTTTATGTGAGACACTGCACTAAGCTCCAAGTTTTAACTGCAGAATTTGAGAAGATACATACAAGCTATTTTGGGTTGAAGGGCATAAGGGCTTCAGTAGCTTACACAGAAGGGCTTTTTCTTTTCCCTCTTGATCAAGTTCTATTCACAGTCCATATTTTCACTCAGTGCCCCCACTTCCTCAGGCATGTGGCATTCTTATTTTAATAATAAAATGCAGGAAACTATTTTTACCTGTTCAATTATTTCTTTATCATAAGATATCAAAAATGACAGTTTCTTTCATATCAGCCTTACTGGCAAATTTATGATTTCTTCACTCTTCACTAATACATCTGTTAACTAGGTATCCTCTATATCTGTGTTAATGAACAGTAATAAGAGCATCTTAGAAATAGGACCTATTGCTTAGCCCCCTCTTGCTTAGCCCAGAGTTCTGGGGGATTGGGATTAGTTCTTCTCATTACTTTCTTATACAAGCATGACTGTACTTTCTTTTTTGATCATGGGTGGTTCATTTGTATCTGTATTTCAATAACTAGGAGTAGATCAATGTGAGAGGAGAATGTCATGGAGAACCACAAACTAAAAGAGTAAATCCAAACTGTGTTGTGCATTTGTGCTGTACAGATGTACCAGCTCATGCAACACCTGCTTAAGTTAACAAAGCAAGATTTAATAAGGCCAGCTGAGTTGCTCCATACCTGTCCTTGCAGGAATGTGAGTCAGTGGGGATGATCTCCAACCTGTCTGCACCCGACAGGTCTCCTCTACCTTCCTTACATAGATAAATTCTGGGCTTCTGACACTGCTAATCCAGGGCCATTCCCTAGACTTGTTGCAGCCAGACATTTCTTAGTGATCAGGTACCAAGAACTGAAATTCATGCTCAGTGATGGCAGCCACTGTGGCCTGCAAGGCACTGAGCTCTGTCCACTATGGAAAGAAGAGCTGGGGCAGCTCAGCATAATGCAGGATTAGGCTTAGTTGCCTAAAACAGAACTATTTTTCTCCCACCTTCCCAGTCCTCTCTAGCTCTGTAGGTATCAGCTGTTATCTTTTAATAGCTTTAACTGCACTATTGTTGTTCTTCTTTAGCAAGGAAAGAAAATCCGTAATCCAAGCTGTCTGAAAATTGCTTGATAAAATGTTTGGAGAAAATTGCCACCCACATACTCTATTCCTCTGCAAGCTATAGGAGCATTTCCAGCACTGGTACAAGATGAGAGAACATGTGTATTTTAAAATGCAGATACTTACATTTAAATGTAAATATACTAATGCAGTTAGGAAAACTGGATAAGGAAGTGTTTATATGTGATTTTAAACAGCTATCAGGATAAACAGGCTAGTCATTTAACTTTTTAATCATGAACCTTGCACCTCCATTTTCCTTGTACCTCTTAATACTTACATGAAATTACAAATAGAGGAAAGCTATTTACTTGCACAGAAAATAATCAGATTTGCAGAAGCCGAAGTCTTGATACCCAAATATGTGAGCATGAACATTTAACCTTGTATTTTTTCAGCCTGGTAAAAGCATATCTGATTTCCTAATTAGAGTAAGAACTGTCGATGGCAGATCACTCAGAAAAGAATAATTGATCCATTTACATAAGGATTTTGGATATCTACCTTTAAATACATGTGTTTGAAAACACTGAATTCCATGTTTGTGTCCAACATAAAGGTGAAACATGACACATTTAAGGGTCACTACTATGCAAATGTATGAGTTCACGTGTCCATTCTAGTGCTGGCCTGGGTGATAATAGATAAACAGAATTTCAGTGCTACTAATATATTCATAGCTCTGGCCATTAAGACTGACTTGTAGCATTTTTTCAGCTAGAAGTAGTTATTATTGCAGAATTATAGACTTCCAAGAGAAAATACTAACTCCTAAAAAACCACACTTCAAAAAACATAGCATTTTTGGCTCTAACTAGGTGGAAAAAAGTAAAATATCTCTAATAAATAACCTCAACAATTTTAGTCTTTGTTCCAAGGAGCCTGTCTCTGATACATCCCAAGGCAACAGCTGAGATGAAGCAAATGTCATTCACTTCATTCTTCAGATGGGGAGAAAGAAGCCTATGGTAAACATATTTTGTGTTTCCCAATATTGCTACAAAGCCGTGGTACATTTCCTGTGAATGGAAAGGTGGTCTTGAGTTCTGTTCCTGCCCTTCATCCCTGCCCATTTGCTTAAATTACAACTAAACTGTCAATGGGCAGCAACAATCCATTCTGCATTCACTTCAGATATTCAGTGTATTCCAAATCTTGCTTACACCTATTATCACTTCCCTGCTGCAAAGACATCCAAAATTTCAGTGCATGGGGAATTGTCTCCTTTATTAGAAGTCTGTAGATCTTAGCATTAGTCCTCCCTGCCAGGCCATAGGAAATATTGTACTTTGCAGCGTAATACCATCCTTAAAAGAAGGAAATATCTTACCTTTTTTTTTTCCACACATTTTTTCCACAAACCACTGAGACATGACTAGTATTTCTGTTCATCTTCTACACTCTTCTTTCTGAGTTCTCTTGTTTCCAAGGCATTGGAAATTGATGCCCCACTCTGCTTGTAATTTGTAAAAGATTTATTTCCTAGAAGTTTTATGGATTTTGAGAGCATGAGGCCTCTATGCCATCTTCTCAAGGCAGTGTGAAAAGGTATTGCCTATCCCCAAATGGATTTTATCTTGTGAAGGTGTCTTAGTTCTACCCATGGCTGAGTTGTCTTTTGGTTCTGCCATCCTATAGACTGAATGAATGACAGAGGGAGAAGACAACTCTTTCTGTCGGTCTAAGTTTGCACAGAAGCTGAATGGTCAAACCATCACATGTGCAAACATCCCAGGAAATGGGATCAGAAGTGATGTTATTAAAGGTAAAAGGGTGAATTCCTGAGTTACTGCTTTCAGTGGTTACTCAAATCCTTCTTATGGTGGATTTAGCCCAAGAGCGCTCATGAACAGATACTTCGTTTCAGTCAGCATACTGTAGGTAACATTTGCTTTAGTTTCCTGCTTCTGACATCTGCTTATGGCAGTTGTTAGAAGTTTTATTTATTCAGTTGAGTTTTCTAATGATATAAGTGCAGCTGTTCTTCATGGTCATCTGTGTCCTACTCTGTTCTCCAACTTGAGTGTAAATATTCCCCTCAGTGCCTGGCCAATTGCACAGGACAGACCTGCAGTCCCTCTTGACACTGACAAGGTGATGGGATTTGGACTGAGACAAAACATCTCAAATTCAGATGTCTACATGTCTTGGATCTGACAGGGCCATTGCTGTGATCCCATGGCAGGTTTATATTCCCCAGCTGTAACGCAGCCAGGCTGAGAACATTTCCTAAGGCAGGTGCTTCCAACTTTTTTATGCCTCAGGGAGATCAGGCACCAGGTAAACAGTAGCTCGATTAATTTCTTACTCCAACAAGCTTTCTATGAATAACTATCTACTCCTGGTGTAAAAAATCAGTCCTGCATGTAATGGCTTAGGTTGTTCTAAATGAACAGAATTTAGGTAAGCTGATAGTGAATGCTTTGATAGAAATGCAGGGGAACAGTTATCTACAGAAGGTGGCTTTTTATTTATCTTCCATTTACAGGTTTTTTATTTCTTCCTGTTTACCGTCTCATAGCAATTACAATGTGTGCTGGGATTTACCTTTAATTAAACTAGACAGAGCCTAGAGAATTTGTACCAGTTACATATAGTTCTGAATAGTTCAACAGCTTTTGTGCAGTGCCTTTACTGAAATTAGAAATTTGAATGAAAGTTCTCATACAGCCCAAAGGAGTGTTAAGATTGGAGAGTAAGGTTTTTATAGAGGCATTTGTGTGTCAGTAACAGAAAACGGCAATGTGCCTGGGAACCTCAAAAGTCTAGCAAAAAAACCCAAACCCAAAAACCAATCTATAATGTAACTGAAGTCTAGGAGGTGAAGCATAGGTATTACAGCTGAGGCAGTCTTAGAGTCAGCTGGGAGAACAAACAAAACAACTTGTCATTTTAGTGGAAATAACTTTTTCAAACACTCCTTGTCTTTGGTTTTCAGCCAGCGCACAAATATCACAGTGACTGATGCCCTGTAAACACCCAAGCACCAAACACAGCTGTAAGAGGTGACTGAAGGAAAGAGATCCAGCAATTTGGCTGAGCATCTCAAAAGGTTTCACTGAACATTGTTGTCCATAACTTGACTGTGAATCTGAGCTGAATAAGTTTGTTTGCCATTTTGGCTAGAATTAAAGTTAAATAGGAAATAGACTGGTTTAAAGATTTGAGATGGATTGGTTTTTCTCTGCTCATTCTTGCTTGAAACCTCATGTTTTTATCATTAATGTAGCCAGATGCTTTGGACATGTGTAACCAATAATTCTTGCACGATAAGGTTTTCTTTAAGGTATTAGCAGTTTCATCCGATGTAAGATTTATGGAAATTTGCTATGTACCTGCCCTTAAAGAAAACTAAATGAAAAAAGTTTAGACATGAATTCACTTGAATTCACTGGCTTTTGGATACTGCTTGACCATAACCTTACTAAACAAGCGTATGTTTCTGTACAGCCAACTTCAGCATCCAGGCTCCACGTGGTATTTAGAAACACACAGTTCATCATGTGTTGACTACTAGGTTTAGAAGGCAGTTTATGTTCTTCAAAGCTTATTTGTTTCCTTCAGGGATGTAAGTTGTGCTAATAAATGGCACTATCTGTATTTAAAACCTACCTGCAGAATAAATTTCTTTTAACCTCAGCATGACAATTGTGTCTCTGTCACCAGTGTGGACTTTGCCAATGGAAACTGGAAGTCAACTCTGCAGCTGCAGTATCTCTGCTATTTAAACCATGCATCCTGGAAAGGGCTAACTGGCCTTCTCTTCATGATTTCAGACCAGTATAAAAACGTCTGCTACCAAAACATAAACGTCTGTGGATGAATTAAAGCAAAATCTCAGTTGTCAGCAAACACCTATTGATCTCTTCCTCTGGCTTCCAGACAACATAAAGCTGGGGCTTTCAGATAAGACAAGATGAATGGGGACTTTCTTTTCTATGCTAGTAGCCGTGTAAGGATGCAGAGTGTTGACAGCTACTCACTCTTCTTGTTCCTTACATCCCCTGCCCACAACTACTGTTTTTGGAGACTTGGCTATCACTTGCAATGCTTGGTCTACAAGCCAATGCATGCAAATTTGGCACCTTCATGCAATATGGAGCAGGATGCTGCAGCCAGAACTGAAGGCCTGTCTAGGTAAGTCATGTCCTTGGCATGCAGGAGGGCAGTGAGAGCAAGCTGAGTGTAGAACTAATATATCCGCTACTGTTTGAGTCCACCTGGAATGAGAGATAGGAAAGCACCAAAAGGAGAATCTCCCATGAGTGAGCCAGAAAGACTCAGCATATTTAACCCATGTGCTCCCAAGTACCTCTTACTGTATTTAACTCTGAGCAAGTGCAGTGGTGGTGAGGAGAGTGACCTGACAGATGCTCTACCCAAGTGCTGAGGCTGAGATCAAAGTAATTGCACTTGGGAGCAAGTCCCAGCTCCTGTGGAAAAGTAGGATGTCATTGTATTAGTTTTTCTTTGTTACAGACAGATTTAATAAGTGGGTCATCAGGCAGTATTTTCAAGTATTAAAACTTGGTATTACCAATGACACTGCTGCTCCCCTTCTGCAATTGTATTAGTGTAAAAGAACCTTTGCGGTATGTGAAGGTCAAGTTATCCTGGTAATAAGCAGTTTTATGTTGGAGTATCTCTTCTCAGACTCAGACTGGTGGAAGTACATCAGCGTGGCTAAAAAGTCCTAACTAGAATGGATAGTATATATGCAGTGTTGTCCAGCTGGTTAACTGGGTAATTCTTCAGTGCATCCTCTCAGCTTTAAATCAGTGCAAGTTCATTCAACACAGGGAAGCAGGCTGAGGAGACCAAATCCAGAGACCATGAAACAGGAAAAGGGAAATATTTTTGCTGCTCCATTTCTTTGGTGAGATTTTGAATGCCTGCAGAAGGATCGATAGATGTGTTAGGAGTGGCAGGACACTCTAAGCTGCTGCTCTGTGAATGATTACAAAGGACAATTGTTGTTTTCCCTCATACAGCATGTGCCATGGTCCAAGGCATGATAAAAGAAATATAATCAAATTTTATGATCTGATAAAGAAATTAAGAGAATGAGAGTGGGACTGGCCATGAAAGCTAGTTTTGTTTAGCAAAGATTACTGAATTTTTTTGGTTTTCTTTTTTTTCATCATTCAGTGCCTCACCTGACAGTACCTTTCTGATGGCCCTGAGTGTTGGGCACTCGGTGTCCTTTTTCTAGCAAGGAATTGCTGTACGAAACCCTGTGGTGTGCCTAGGGAATTTATACTGCTGTAGAAATGCTGAGACTATAACACCTGAATTTTCAGAGAGGATTTAGGAAATAAAGCTACATTATTATGTTAATGTCTGTGAACCACCAGATTTCCTCCCAAGCTACTGCTAAAATGAGAACATATAATCTGAGAAAAATAAATAAAACAATTGCCAAATAAATGGACTCGTATTCTTAGGGAAGAAAAACTTTTCAAGGTAAATCTGGACAAATAAAACTACTTACCTAAATTTTATTTATTTTTTGTTTTTCTACACCACAGACCACTGGGAAATTCACTGCTAATTCCAGATAAATGAAGTTATTCACCTAATGGTAAGAAGTGTGAAGGATAAAAAGTATACTTCATGTTTTTCACTTACTTGATAAGGTTATTTATAGATCCACAGCAAGGGAACTATTTTGTTCAATTGAAACATCCCACAGCTGACAGTAAATATCAAGCTTTACACTTTTAAGAGCAATAAAGCTTTCCAAATGTGACAAAAGAAAGTTCCTTTCTGTAATGCCCACTGTGTGTGGGAAGACAGATGAGAGATGTGTGGGAGCAGTGTTTATTTTAGTGATTTTTGCTTCCTCAGGAAGCTGTGATGGCTTTTGCTGGGAGCCTTCAGGGAAGACAGGGAAAAAGGAGATGTACACATGAGTGATGGATTAGAAGGTGATGGGGAACTCAGCAGCTCACCTGTTATGGACTCTAGGTGGGGTCAAAGGACATGCACAACATTAGGCTGAGTATTCTTTCCGCCTCTATCGTTCTTCTTGCAAGAGGAAATCAGTGATTTCATTTTCCTTCTGGGGCAAAGGCTGACTTGTACCATGAGTATGCAGAGCAGATGTAGCAATCTGAGACACAGCATCATTGTGCCACAGAATACATGCCCCAATGCTAATTTTTCCTCATTGCAATGACACGAGACATTCCTTTTAAATGTAGAACAGTGGTAAAACAGGAGTCTTCACAGAGTTGGACCCTGCAGAACCAGATCATGAGCTTGGCAATGAGTGTGGCATGCTGCAACCTCAAGGATACTGTGTTATCTCAGAGGTAACTTAAGATGGGTCTTTTCCATCCTTCTGGAATTTCTAGTGACTCAAGAACTCTAACATGTGTAGTGTCAGTGCTGGGCTTTGGGGTATTTATTCATTCAAATCAGTCTGATGCCAAAGAGCCATTGGAATAATCCATACACCTCCCCTTGCAGACAAACTGTCTGTACAGTGTGGCTCAACACCCTTTCCAGCTGAATCTTAAAATTATCCAATGTCAGGAAATCCCATCACTTCCCTAGGAAGGTTATTCCAATGGTTGATTGTTCTCATTGTGAAAAATTTTCCAATAGTGCTTAATTGGAATCTCCCCAGGAGTAGCTTGTACTCATTACCCCTTGTCTTTTCCATGTGACTCCCTGGAGAAAAGGAGTCTCCCATTTTGTAGCCACTCTTTAAATACTGGAATATGGTGATAAGGTCTTTCCTAAACTTTCTTTTCTCAAGGCTGAACAAACCCAGATCTCAGCCTTTCCTCATATTTCAGGCTGCCCAGTCCTTTTATCATCTTTGTGCCCGTTCTCTGGACTCTCTCCAGCCTGTGCACATCATTTTTTGCATAGCAGGGACCAAAACTGAACACAGTGTTCCAGGTGTGGCCTGACCACTGCCGAATAGAGTGGGACAATGACTTCTTTCTCTTTGCTGGTGATGCCTCTGCTGACGAGCATCCTGTTGGTTTTCTTTGCCGCAGCAGCACAATGTTCACTCATATTGAGCTGTTGTCACTCTCCATCATTTACCAACAGTCCTGGCTCACTGGGGAGATCCCAGATGATTGTAAGTTGGTGAATGTCACGCTGATCCACAAAAAGAGCTTTTACATACATTCCATCCTGGTACTCAGGGTGGCAGGGGACCATTTAGCTATGGTGCTGTACAAGAAATCAGTTTCCAGAAGATGAAATTTAGATGTTCGCATTAAAAAATACATTAATGTACCAAGTGCTTTAGTATATGGAGGTGTGTCACATGTGAGGTAGCTTAATTTTTGTTCTGGCCTGGTAACATTTTCATACTGTAAATACCAGGTATTGATGTTGCAGTGCTGCAGTTAGAAACTAGTTGTGAGCAGTGATAAGTTTCTTTTAGAAGATTCTAATTCTACTTTTCATTGCATTCATATCCTCAGAAAAAGAAATTACTTTCACTGGTGTTTTACAGATTTTTAGCCACTTCCGAGATTGAAGTCCGTGCATGGTGGATGGGTTGGCTTTGTTACTGTTTGATTAGTGTAAAGAGCACTTTCATTACACCCCTGGTTCCCCAAAGATTTTACTAAGAACATTCTTACCTTTTGAAAAACGGAGAGGAATTGAAGATGATTCAGGTTTAATAAGATGAGAGAGGCTATAGAGAAAACAAAGACAACAGCTAGTAAAAATCTGTTTGGAGGATGTTGACTCTTTCTTGTGCCCCAGGGCTGTATGTTCAGAAAGTATCCTTTTCTCTCACAAATCCTGTCTGTCATTTCTAATGCCTAAGAAAGGGTCTGGCAAGGAAATGTGAAGAATCTCATGAGTGTTAGAATTACTGGTGTTGTACACTTGAAACAGAACAGATAATTTTTTTGACAGAAGAGATTGATGCCAGATAAACACAGTGCAGTTAAATTGAAAGTTGCCAAAAAATGAAATAAAAAACACTTAATCAAGATACATCCTTGTGTTGAAAGCAACAGTTTTCATAATATCAAAATATCTCTGTAGCTAAAATATTTAATTGGGATTAGTAATTTCAATTCTTTTTATTTTGGCCTTATGTCGCAATAGCAGCATTGTATTTATAACACAGTATCAGAATGTAATATTTAGTATAGAGTGTATAAACATTTCCACAATGTTAAATTTCAGTGTTGCTAAACTAAAGATTTGGATGTCCTATATTTAGATTTGTTTGGCACATTGCAAGGAAATTTTTAAAATGCGGATTAGTTTTTCCTTCCTCCTGCATCTCAACAAAATGTCAGGGTATCAGAAATTCCTAGAAATATGTTCTGTATTTTGTACAGGTCTAGTTAATATTAATTAACGCTAGTCAGTTGTATCAAGGAAAAAGTAGACTTCATGAGATAAGTGAGGTCCAAACAGTAAATGGTTGATTAGTAAACGATTTGTCACAAGGGAAGAAACCAGCCATGTATTGATTAATGATAGATTATTTGGCATATTCATGGTGATACTGTTACTGTATATCCAGCTCTGTTCTCAAATAGGCCAAAGGCGTACCCCCTATTATGAGACATTGCTAACTGCTTTTTAAACCTCAGTCATGAGGTGCAAAGACATTTCCAAATACAGACAATTAATTCCCCTACTACTTGTATGTATAAGATCTGATAGTTATGTACCCTGGCCACATTTATGGGGATGTTTGCAGCCAGTGTCTGACCTCAAATGTATGATAGTATCCATGCTTACTGCAAAATAAAGGAAATCTGCTTAGAGATTTGAGCTATTTTTGATAAGACTAGCTATCTTTGATGAGACCAGCTAAATACTGGAGTATTTAGCATGATTAGGATAAAATTTTAGATTTGAATAGCAGGAGGCATAATGGTTTCTACTCTAATCTTTATTGCAAACACCAATTTTCTGTCAGAACGGGAAATTTTCTGCTGATCTGTGGGATGTGTCCCAGTGATTTGTGGCAAAGTGTGACTGTGGATGTCCCAACCAGGGAATGGTTCCTCTTCCTGGTGGTTCAGTTTCTGTGTAGTCTCAATAACAGCGCACAGAAGCCTAAAGAAATGATTACAGAGGACTGGGCAGATAAAACTGGGTGTAGAATATGTTGGATATATTTTCCATTAAGGAAAGTAGTAACATTGCTGTCATAGGCAGGGACTTTTTTTCAAGGTCACCCAAGAAAATTCAGAGGGTGCTTGAAATTCTCCCATTAGGAGAAGTGAGGAGTTCCTGCCTGTCCTGAAATTAACCTATGTTAATCACAGCAGCAATTTGCAGTGAAGCTTGACAAAAGCAATGAAGTCCTCTTTACTCATTGGGACAGAACAATTGAAGATGCCAGAGAATAGTAATAAAGAAAGGTCTCAGCAGCAGCACTTCCCGTTCATCACTGAACTTTCTTTCATCTCCTTAGCCTTTTATTTTCACTCAATGGGATATCTTGGGTTCTGCAGTCTTGTCTTTGAGGACACCACTGGTGAGTACAATGGATCTCTGTTGTACGTATCGCATTGTTTGAGCGGGGTTTATGACTCTACCCTGAACAAAGTGAATTAATATGCAAGATGTCAATACTATGTTAAACAGCACATAGTAATGAAAGGAATTCAATTTAGTAATGTTAAATGCAATCTTAACTGAGCAGAACCGATTATTTTATAAAACAGAATGGATAAAAGGCTTGACTCATCCATTGTCTAGACAAATCACTTAGAAACATGTGGGTTAGCTTTAGAGCCACTCAGACAATGTAAAAGCTTATTTGTAATCTGTTTGTCGAATTAAAAATGTTTTATGATTTGACTCCTTTGTAAGCTATTAAACAATATGATGTGTTGCCAGACAGCTTAAGATAAGCAGCAAGAAGTCAAAAGTTTTGCCCAATGGCAGAAAACAGCTTCAGAGTAGGGCCAGGAAATTATTTCTGACACATCATTTGTCCTCCAGAAAATGTAGTTTTCATTGACTTCAAACTCTTTGTAAATTTGACTCAAATTTTTGTGAAGCAAAGCTAAAGAATACAGAAAAAAAGGGAGATGCTGAAAGCAGTTTGTCAAAGTAGGGTCATACAGAGGTTTGGACTTCTTTTTTCAAAGGCAGCAAGAGTAAGAACATGATCCCAGCACTTCTCAAAGCAGTAATTTGGACACCGAGGGAAACAGAAACAACATTTGATGTTCCTCTTTTCCTGATCTGTAGTGCAAAGGTTTACTGATAAAAAATTGCTTTCACGATCACAAATTTGCATGCTTTAATGTTTCCTATCTTTGTTGGTTGTACAAGCAGGATGCTGCCAGGGAACACCAGATCCTCCAGTCCCTGACTGCTTTCCTGACCACAGGCAGATCTGCAACCATCGCCTCTCCACAGGAGATGAAGGGAGCAAGCCCAGATAGCCGGCAGGCTGTGGGAAGCAGGTGTCAGTGAGGTGCTCCAGGGCATCATGCCACAACCCTCAGTCCTGCAGGATTTAATGAAGCCAAATGTCCACAGGATTTCTCCATGGGCATGGTAATTTCATAATTGTGAAAATTGAACTCTGCCCCTGCTTCTGCCCACACACCTTCCTCTCCTTTGTCCGGTAGAACTCACTGAAAGAACGAAAATTATAGCTGTGCATACAAGGGCCTGTGAGAATTGCAGGCTTTGCTAAAGCTTATATTTTCCTCTGTGTGAGGATCAATGAAAGTATTTTATTTTTTATTCTTTTTCAGCACACTGATGAAATGTTTTCTGGGGGTATTTTCCAACAGTTTTTTTTACAGCCTTTTCACATTAGAAAATATTGCATATATTTTCCTCTTCTTTGAGCACACATATACAACTACTTTTGACCATGATTACTCTGAATTACATTATTATATTCCTTATTTTGGTAAGTTCATATAAAGATATCTTCAATTGGGAAGTGGTACACAGTAAATTACTACACATGCTTGCTTCTCTTTCAAAGAGTTAGGAACAACATCTCAGCTTGTACAGGGTATTATTAATAGCTATTCTAACTCCAAGCACGGTAGAGGGCTGCAGTGTTGAATTTTTTAAAAGAAAGCACATAATAACACATTAAAAATCTCTCCCCTGGCAGTCTTAGAAACTGGCTTTGTGTCTTGGCTGCTGAAACTTAGCAGACAATCTACTCATGGCACCTCCCTCTCTGCTGCCATGGTCTTAGTCTTTCCTTCAAGACAATTATTGGTAATGATGTCATTTGGTAGAGATGGGAATGTTCACCTTTGGGAAGGCCAGCCCCATCATTTCACCACTGCCACCACCAAGACCCTCTTACACTCATCCCAGCATGTTTACATTTCCTTGTTGGGCCTCCCTCACTCAGGCTGGTGAGGCAGCTCCAAGGATGCTGCCAGGCAGCAGCACCAGTGCATCGTGGGTCCTGCAAGAAATTATGTACAGCAAGTCATGAAAAAAGCCAACAGTGGGTTTGCAGATGCAGACACTTGGAGCTGGGAACTGCCAGAGCTGAGGTCACCCATGCAAACTGCATTCAACCAGCTTGTGCCTATTCATTATGATACATCCCCTAATTACATGTGCACATGCAATTTTTTTGACCTTTGCCATAGGTGCAATGTACCTATGTGCAATTCTTAATTTTTAAGTTATTGGCTGCAACTGTAACAAGTCTTGTCACCTCATTTTTCTCTTTTCTTTGTACATGCAACAACATTCAAAGGTTTTGATGTCAGTATTTAAGACCAGGAAGCACGATTCCAATCCTTCCTCAAAACACAGTGATTCTGTAAACAAGACAAGGTCCTTAGAACTTTTACAGCATCTCCAAGTCCCATCCTATTCATGACTCACTGATATGCTTAATTTGAACCCGGGTGTTAGCTGCTTACAGTGGAGAGTGCACCTTATTTATTTAAGGTCATTTACAATAAATGAAAGATTTGTCTGTTCTCCTGAGTGGTCACTTAAGGCAGGTTTAATCATAGGGGAAAATAGACTCATTAACGTCAAATAGAAAGCAAGGCAAATTGAAATTTACAGAAAGCTACTACTAGTCCTTTAATAAGGTATTAATTAGAAGATCTGATAAAATAAATTTAATTAATATGTATAAATTTTGAACTTGAAAAAAGAACCAAAGTAGTTAAAAGAGGCAAAAAAATCTGGGAAAAGACTTGTTTTATCTAAAATAATAGCCACGGAGAAATACATAAGTATGCTAGAGACAGATACACATAAAACCAGATTTGCAAGATGAAGGTATGTGGGGTAGTCTAGATACCCACCTCAGCTATTTCATAACCTCTTGCTTTTAACATGCCAATCTGAAGGAAGTCCAGTGTATAGAGCAACATCATACAAGGCATGAAGATGTATTTAAAAATTTCAAGAATTTGTTTTACTCACTTTGCATTTGATGGGCCCTTGTTTTCCCATATCATGGAATTTAAAAGACTCATCTGTTGCCAGAAATAGCAGCAGTGGGCGATGAACATGTTTCTTGCCGAGGCTCGAACTCCCTCCAGTAGCTCGTGGCTACACACACAAGCCATCCATCAGTGCTGGGACCATGAGTGCTGCTGTGGCATCACGAAGGTTTCCTGCAGACATTCAGTGCCCACAACACTCATGAGAGCAAGTCATGCACTGTTGTTCTGCAGATGCTCTGGGGAGGTGCATGGGCTGCTGCCGGTGCTATGGCAGTGGCCCCTTATCCATGCTGGAAACCACAGCACCCGTGAAAATGCAATGCCATGTTTTCTTGAAGTGCCAAATCAGACAGCTTTATTGCAAAGCACATTACAAGGATAAAAGAAGGTGTGATTTGAAAATGTATTTGCAATACAGAGCTATAAAGGGTAAACCAGCATATTGCAGTAGCTGGATTAATTTGTCAAAGAGAGTGTGATGGATCTTCCAATAAGGTTGCTGCACTAACCACTAGAATCCACCTTATATTTGGAAACCCTAAAGAATTCTTACAGCAAAATCTTCCCTGCACCTGTTACTAAATATGGCTCTTGTAAAGTAGTCCAAGGAGCTGCTCTGGATGACTTCCTCTTTCTGAAATCCAGAATGAAGAAAAGAAAAAAAATTCAAAATAAAGGATTTTTCCACTGAAACGAGTCAACCATGGAGCCCTAGCACCTGGTGGCAGCTCCCACCCACTGGCTCCAGTGGGAACCTCGGCCACTTGCACATTCTGGAGTCCCTGCGCCAGGAGCCCCCATCCCTGTCCCAAATTCATTGCTTCCCTTTCTTCCAAATTATCTGCCTCCCATTTCTTGTGATTGGCTCTAAGTAATTACATGGTGCTTTTTCCACACAGAACCTTGTGCTATCAGCTGATGAAGCTGTGCCCATGCAGCTGGCTGAAAGCTTTATCCACACAATGCCTTAAGGAAAGGAGGAGGAATAAGATATTGTTGTTCTCCACCCTCCTTTAGGTCTCTGACTGACTTCTCTATAGTACATTTTGATCACATGTTCCTGCCTTGAGTAGATCTCCATTGTCGGCATCTAGCCAAAAATAAATTGTGTATTAGATGCTGAGATCTCTTGCTGGAGCCGTAACGGGTCCAGTATTGTGAGTGTCATCTAAACCCCAAATATGACACAGCAGAAGTGTGTGTGTGTGGGTTATACTGAGTATGACAAGATTCACATGTGCCCAGGGATGTCTATGGGCACTGAGGCCAACTGATAACTCATCTCCGTCTAGTTTAAGAAGTCATTTTAATCTCCACTGCTGATGCTGCTTTCAAATAGACTGTTTGGAATGGTGTCTGATGGCCATGTGAGAGCTGCGACATGTCAATGTTAGCTGATCAGTGTGGGCTGGACCCGTGTCAGACATGCTCTAGCTATTTCTTGCTTGGACAGTCATAATCAGGTCCCTAAATTTTCTTGAGCTTGCCTGTGTAGACACAGCACTAAACACTTTGTTCATTTGGAAGGACGGAGAGGTCAGATGGTCCCAGGCACTGCAGGCAGGGCTGTACTCAGTGCAGGCAGGGTCTGACTGCATCACAGCCTGCTTGCAAAGGGGTTGTGCAAGTCCTGCCTCTGCATTAAACACCCCTCCCGATGTGGAATCCAACTGTGTCTCCCTAGGCTTGGTTCCTAACCCATTCACAACCCTTCATGCACACTACTGCCTCTAGCCGTGTGGAGAGCAGCTGGGTGCATCAGACAGAAGGGCAGAGGTGGTGGCTGAGACTCAGGAGCAAGGTGTGAGCCAGTGTGCAGCTCAAGGGGAGCAACCTTTCTTCATAGACTGGCACAGAACCACTCGGGGTGAATGTCCTTTCCCAAAATGTGGCCAGTGAGGGAGCCAGACTTTCAGCACCAGCATCCTCTGCACCACTGCCACTACAGGTCCCCAGGTGCTGAACTGTGGGTGCTCTGTGACACCCACGTCCCTCATGTGGAGCCCAGTGCCACTGCAGAGCCATACTCAAGCTCCACCTATGCCTTGTGGACCGAGCCCGTGTTGGGGTTCAAGCACCCCTGGGAGATGCTGTGTCTCTGCTGGGGCTCAGCCTGCATTTGGTGGGGTTGCCCAGCAACCCAGGAATCCTTCCCTCAGGCTTCAGGGCTTGATGTCCGGCTGAGCCTCCTCCTCCTCCTCCCTGAAGGAGCCTGTCTGAACCACAGCCAAAACTGATCACAACTGTCAGCTCAAATGCACGTTGTTCTCTGAGCCAAAGCACCGACAGAGAAAAAACCCCCCTCCGTGTTTCTTGTTGGGTCTGTAGGAATTCAATTGCCAGCACACATCGCTTCCAGCAGACACACAACACAGCTTGACCTGTCTGCCCTGATCAGGTAAATCAACAGAACTTGAATTTAGAAGCCTTAATAATTGCAGGAAACTGGTCATAAATGAATTACAGGGCAACAATTATCTATTGAAATTTTTAGATTAGTGAAGCTCTTTTTTCATGGGTGACAAATGAATTAGTGAAATAAATTATTTACTGCAAATTATTCATTCTGCTCCTATTGTTTGCTGCTCTACAATATGTCTGATAAAAAACATTTGTCAGGTAAGCTTGTGCCACTCTTTTCAGCTACAAGAACAATGTTTTAATTTAATTATGATTTTCCCTGACCATTCTTTGGATCATTTACATTTGCCCAAGTGGATTTAAAATGCTACCAGATCTCTAACATTTCACAGGCACACTGAAAGGTGTAAAGAACTCTGAAAAGGCGCAAGACGAGGGAGAATAAAGCACAAGGATTTTAGCAGTTGCACTAAGTAAAGTCTTTATAAGGACGGATCTGGCATTTCAAAAATAGTTTCTTCCCAACCTTTTGAGAATGTGCTGCGATTTATCATTTGAGAAGAGCTGATTTCACCTTTCAAACTGAACAATGTATGTACTAATCCTGTGTGCATATTTTGTAGGTGTTTGTTCAGTAAAATGGTGAGGGGGAAAAAAGCCTTTTTGGAAATAGAGGTGGTACTTTCTGTGTCGGTCACGCTGGACTCTACATTCATCTCTTATCACTACCTAGAGAAAAACCAAAAGCTCACTGGAATGAATCACTGATCAAAGAGAGTAGGATCTGAGATGGTTAAATCTGAAGATTTACATCTAAATAACTTGTTTTCCTATGCTGATGCAGCCTGAGGAAATTTGAAACCTAACTTTCCCAGAGCTCAGTTTTGTTTTGTAAGATCAGGTATTCAGTAATCCAATCTGTATTTTTATCCTGTGCAAATGTGTTGCTGCTATTGGCATCTTAATATTTATTTTGCTAAAATCAAGCTAAACCATTCATGTTAGTGAGCAGGAAAGCTCCAGGTGCATAATTGTTTGTTGATGAACCCACAAAAGAGGGGTTTTCCAGGTCTCCAAGGAATTGCTCTTGTCCCAAAAAGCTTGCAAGTTTCAGTAAACTTATATGTGCCTGGAAAACAACTCAAGGGACATCTTGTATTACACCCACACTATGCAGCACCCTCAGGAGCACATGAAGGTGACACTAGTGTCCAGAGATTGTGTGACTCAGGTGTAAAAGATATCACCTTTTTTCTGGGACCTGATGTTACCCCTTCCTGGGTATGTGATGTATGTGCATACTCCAGATGAGGTCTGGTGCACTCTTACTAATCGCCCATAAGCTTCTGGCAAGAGAGTGGAACAGGAGCACTGTATACTCGCCAGAATCCTCCTCACTGTGACACAAACATGAGGACAGTGGGCCCATCACATATCTTGCCTTTCTCCCAGGATGGACACAAGCCTAGAGAAGCAAACTGTCAGTTGGGTTTGTTGTTCTCTATTCCCCTACATCGAGAAGCTTTTCAGAAGCTGGTAAATTGGAAAAGATCATTCTGTGGTGGCCAGAAACAGTTTACTTATGACCTGCAGGTTTTGCTGGATGTGCTAAAATGAACTGTAGAGTCAGACTTAAGAATTTAAGAGCAGGGTGGCAGACAAAAACTTTATGGTCTCTGCCTCTTTTGCAATGACACCAGTACCAATCTACATTAACTTCATGTCCTGAAAAAAGATAGAGGTGCTCCAGAGTTTCTCCAATCCCTTTGAGACTAAAACTTATGCTGTACATTTATTCCCAAAACACAGTATTACTTCTGGTTTGTGCTGCCAGGAATCAATGTTTGCGTGTCTTTCTGCAGCTCTGAGTGACTTTATACACAATTATGCTTTGCATTAGATTTTTTAAAAATGTTTTTAAAATTCATTAAAGTTCCTGGTAGGATAGAAACACATTATTGTACTGCTTGGCAGGCATATATAAAGCTGAGATGTGCTTTCTGTGCCGCTGGTGCTTTGCTGAGTTTCACCAGGAGAGGGTAGAGTTTGGAAAGGACTCCTGGCAGCCTAGGCTCCCTATTGTGCTGGGAAACAGCGAAGGGAAAACAAGCACAAGTTTCTCCTCTGCATGCTTGCACCGACCGACTATGTGCAAGAGTCAGCAGATGAACTCTGGAAGACCTTAAAGTAAACAGAGAACGGAAAGAGAAACAAAATTCAAGCGCAGCTTTCTAGGGAAATCTGTGGAATCGAAGGGAGAAGCCGTGGCAGTTTCTGTGGGCTCACCACACCGACTGTTGCTCTGAGAACTGTCACTCACTGCACGTTGCATTAATCAGAGCTCAGGATTTATTTCTCTGCTGTGACTTCCAAGATGTGAATAGATATCACTTTTAGAGAGAGAATGGGACCTGAAAAGACTCTCGAGCACTGAACAGAGTGGTGAGTTTTACTAAATGGTTTCTTCTCTTTCCAGTCTGCTGGAGCTTTCTAACATCCTGCTTGCAGGCAAAGCAGCCCGATGACTTGTATTTTCCCTGCAGCTTGTTGCATACCTCATTTTCCGACAGCAGGTTTCTGTCTGTAACCTTTCCCGCCACGACTCTGGGTCAGTTTGGTGACATTTGTAGTAGAGCTGGCTCAGTGCTGATTTGCTTTCATGAGAGATTAAAACCACAAAGCTGTGAAATCAAACAACGGGCTAAAAATCCAAACAATTCAAATACAACTAAAATGGCAGGTGACTCTATGTTTCCAGATGTGGAGACTGATGGATCAGAGAAAAGTGAAGAAATGGAGATTGTAGTCAATGTCGGTGGAGTAAGGCAGGTGTTCTACGGAGATAACCTGAATCAATACCCAGAAACACGGCTGGCAGAGCTGATCAATTGTTTATCAGGGGGTTATGATAGCATATTCTCCCTCTGTGATGACTATGATCCTGGAAAGAGAGAGTTTTACTTTGACAGAGACCCAGATGCTTTCAAATGCATTATTGACGTATATTACTTTGGGGAAATTCATATGAAGAAGGGAATATGCCCCATATGTTTCAAGAATGAAATGGAATTTTGGAAAGTGGATCTGAAATTTTTGGATGACTGCTGCAAAACTCATCTAAGTGAAAAAAAAGAAGAACTGGAAGAAATAGCCCGAAGGGTGCAACTCATTCTGGACGACTTGGGAGTAGATGCCTCAGAAAGTCGCTGGAAAAAGTGCCAAAAATGCATCTGGAAATTTCTGGAGAAGCCAGAATCATCCTATCCAGCTAGAGTGGTTGCTGTTCTGTCCTTTCTGTTTATTTTGATCTCCTCTGTCGTGATGTGTGTCGGGACCATCCCAGATTTGCAGGTTGTAGATGCAGAGGGGAACCGTATGGAACACCCAACCCTGGACAGCATAGAGACAGCCTGTATAGGCTGGTTCACCATGGAGTATGTGCTGAGGCTGATCTCCTCTCCCAACAAACTCCACTTTGCCCTTTCTTTTATGAACATTGTCGATGTGCTAGCAATACTTCCTTTCTATGTCAGCCTGACCTTGACCCACCTAGGAGCCAAGCTGATGGAGCTGAGCAACGTTCAGCAGGCCGTCCAGGCACTGCGCATCATGAGGATCGCAAGGATTTTCAAGCTTGCACGGCACTCCTCAGGGCTCCAGACCCTAACCTATGCCCTGAAACGCAGCTTTAAGGAGCTCGGGCTGCTCCTCATGTACTTAGCTGTTGGAATCTTTGTCTTTTCTGCCCTAGGTTATACCATGGAGCAAGGTCACCCTGACACTTTATTCAAAAGCATCCCTCAGTCATTTTGGTGGGCAATCATCACCATGACCACAGTTGGATATGGAGACATATACCCTAAAACAACACTAGGAAAACTGAACGCTGCCATCAGTTTTCTTTGTGGGGTGATAGCAATCGCCCTTCCGATCCACCCAATCATTAACAACTTTGTCAGGTATTATAACAAACAGAGAGTTTTAGAAACAGCTGCCAAGCATGAATTGGAGCTGATGGAGCTAAACTCAGCCGAGGGGAAAGCCGCAGGCTCCAAAAGTGAACTAGAGGATCTTTCAAGGGAAGGCAAGGAGGGTCCTTTTTATAGCAGCCGGCTAAAAGTCTCCCACAGTGACACCTTTATTCATCTCCTGTCAGAAGAGAAACACTATAGGACCAGGCTTCAAAGCTGCAAATAAACTGTGAGCTGTTGTCAGTGCTAAGCTACAGAACGGGACAACCTGACAATCAGCTATTGAAGAGAGCTGCAGTTCTGTCAGAGTTGGGAGGGAGCACTGCTTTGCTTTTCCAACATGAATATAAACTAACCCCAAGGCATCTCCATCAACAGTTGGTAAGACTTTGCCATTATTATCCAAAATAAAATAGTAGGACTCCATTGAGATCAGACTGCTTATACTGAGTGTGTTCTGACAAAAGCCGTTTGTAACCATTTCAGAGACTGAAAAGTCCTTCCCCATCGGTAAATGTTCAATGACCTGAATGTGCAGCATCGCCACATCTGAACTCTGTACCTGTGACAATAAAGAGCAGCATCACACAGATTGTGTCTTCCAGGCTCTCTTCAATGCCTTTGCATCTAGTGGAACTGCTCCTTAAAAAAATTAAAACAATCTCTCACTTGTACTAGATTCAGGCTTACAGCAAAATGTTACAAGAAGTTTCAGCCTAGAGATATTGAAAGTATCAGCATAAACTGTGTGCAGAATATTAGAGTGAATAAATGGCTTTGTTTTTTAAAATGTAATTTGGGGTCAACTTTTTGGATAGGTCTCTGTTCCTCTTTCCAGAAAAAATGTAATTTTCAATGAGAGGTGAAGTTATATTTTGAGCAGAGATGCAGAAAAGGATCAATGTATTTTAAGGAGCAAATTTAAAAATATTTGTTCTAGCTTTTAATTGCAGCATGATTTATATAGCAGGGATGTTTCAGGAAGGATTTATAATCAAGTAATTTTTAAAACTGTAAGTTAATTAATGGTATATTTAATTTACTATTAAAGCAAAGGAAGTTTATAGGGGAGTTAAATTGACTGTTTCTAAAAAAGAAACTTTAACAGTTTGAAAGTAAGTGTAAAGAAAGTTTTAATAGAAATAGTATAATGTCCATTTGATTTATAGTAAAAATATCTAGCCGAATAAACATATTACTAGGTTATTTTTTAAAGCAGCACATCTCACCCCTACAATGACTGCATGGTTTTGTAAATGTTAGTTTACAGAGGTATTGGGCTCTAATCAGTATCTGATTAATTAATCAGAGTATTAATTGACACTAATGTGTAGGTACTATCTTTTCCAAAAGCAAGTGCCATCTATATAAGTCTAATTTGGCTGTTGTAAAAACTGAATGTATGGGTCTGGTCTCTACCAGAGAAATCCATTGGAACAAGGAGCTATGTCAGTTTAGAGGAGAGAGGAGCACTGGCACACAGATGTGTTTGCATACATTAAAAGTAGGATGCCAGATGATTAAAGGGCTAGAGTAGCTGTCCTTATTTGTTCCCTTTTTTGCTAAGTAGCTCCTTGCCCAGGTGAAATGTAGCAGCATGAGCCACGGCCATCCAGGGGCACCTCATGCCAAATATCCCCCTGCAGGTCCTTGGGGCTTTTCCTGGGATGTGGGCAACTGATGGGCCTGCAGCATCCGCCCCACAGGAGCAGTGACTGGAGGGGCACAGAGATGTGGAGTGGGTTTTGTGCACTCTCCTGGCACCTTGCTTGCCCTGTTCCCCAGTGAAGGAGTGTGTCTGCTGGTGGGAAGCGCCCTGTCCTGCTGGGAGCAGGGAGCAGTGGTGATATTAGGGACTGGGCAGGTGTGTGGTGAAGGGAAGCCACTCCATAGGAACACTACCTGTGCTGTACTTCTCCTGACATGGAAATCAGCCCCCAGCTCCTCCCAGGTTGAAGGCCTTTCCCAGCATAGCCCCTATACCTCAAATTGCTCACCTCCAGGGGCATGTACTCTGTATACCCACGCCCCAGCCCTGTGTCAGACCTAATGTCCTCTTCTCCAACCCCGTTACCATGTCCTGCCTTACATACCTCCACCAACTAAGAATTCAAACAGTCACTAAACCTTTCTGTACTTGAACCCTTCCACCAGCATTTATCCTAAATTCTCTCCCACCTAAGGCAAACAGCCAATCCAAATGACCTCTTCAGCCCAAGCATCCCTTCACCACCATCCTCCCCTCCACAACCCAGCTCTTAGCCTTTAGAACTGCTGTCTCAATCCATCTCCTCTGCTGAGCCCTGTTCCCTGCTTGCCACAAGCCTCAGCTCCTCTCCCCAGCTGCCTGGCCAGGACCATACCCAGCTCTCATCAAAGGGACAGGATCCTGCCCCTTGCACTGCATAAGACCTCCAGGTCACAAGTATGGGCTGCAGCCACCAAAAGTCGACTCAGCTGGGATGCTGAGGGTGGGAGAAGAGGAAAAATAACAAAGCTATGTGAGTCCAGCCTTGTCTATCATCAAGAATGTTAAATGCTCCTGACTTTCCTCGTGATACGCAGACAGCGGTGAGAGTGAATGAAGTTAGAAAAACGACTTTCTTGAATGAGGAAAGCACTGTGTAAATGCTAAGCAATATGTGTAACAAGTGCTAAATCCTCACTGCCGTGCTTTGCGATTTATTTAACCTGACATGAAATAAAAAAATAAGCCTCTGCTATCAGAAATAGTTTTATGGGTCAATTTCTCCAATGAGTTATGCCACTGAGCACTGGGCTCTGCCTATGCTGTGTCAGTGTGGAAAGAATTTTGAGACAACCTTGGTGGCACTTCTGCCCAGGCTGGCCTCAAGCCAGGCTCCATGTAGCTTGCTGCACTAGGGACCATATTTGTTAGATTTGTTGCTGTGAGTTATATGTTCTTAAAGGCTGTTGGTGGGAAGGATGGATTCCTGCTGATTTGCCTTGCCCGTGCTGTGGAAACCCTGCAGGAGCAAGAGGAGATGTGGGCAGTAATGGAAGGACAGGGCAGGCTGGCAGCCTGCAGCACATGGTGGGACTGGAAAGGAGCAAGAGGTTCTTACACGTATATAACCCTGATGGAAGAAAGCAAGAGGCTTTCTGGGTCCCTGGGGGAAACACCTTTCACAGACCAAGAAACTACCATAAACCACTGGCTCTGAAATCAGGGCTGGAGAGAAGGCTCTATCCCTTAAAGAATAGAGTGAGATAGGGTATGTTTGTTTTCTATTTTTTTACACAACCCAGCAGAGCTGATTTTCCATTATTACAAGTTAGTCTAAAAAAAAGAAAAGAATTTAAAAATCTGGAAGTCTTGGGGGTGGAAGGGGAGGGTTAGAGCAGCCCCTTCACAGACAGTAAGGGGCACCCTCCAAAGGCTCTGGTGTTCCCCACTATAAGACACAGGACTTTCTCGAATCCAAATTAGGACAAGCTCTTGAGTCTTTCCAAAGGGGAAATGGCACCTCATTTGCTGCAGGTTTCATTTCTATGTTCTGGGTGATGTGGGTGGGCACAGGATTCACCCACTCAATGCACCAGTGACTTCCTCACATCCAGATGATCCTGAGCACTTTGCGGGCACTTTGGCTGAGTCTATACAATTAAATTACTTAACGTAAGGCCTTGCCAGTGAAACCATCTTCAGACACATGTGGGAAGCTCTGTAACACAGCTGTCTCTCAGGGTTCCTAGTATTTAATAACCTTCACCTGAGAACCAGGACTGGGACAGTCTGCATATGTCCAAGTACAGAAAAATCTGCATAAATTCCATAGATGTCTCCTTACCTCTGCTGCACAAAGACTCTTCTTTGGACTCACAGGTGTATGAAGGAAAGGGGTCACCCTTTCTTAAAGGAACTGGGAGTTCTTGGAAAAAAATGTAGTAACCTTCTATAGAAGAGCAGAATTACAGGGAAAAAACCCGAGCTACTACTATTTTAGTTGACGTTCATTCTCATACAGAAATTCCTCAGTTCATTGTGCGGGTAATTTCAGAGCACAGTGAGCAGATCAAACTATCCTCTTGAGAAGTTATTCTGTAGGACATTTGCCCTGGCTGCTTCTAGAAAACTTTGAATCTTTAAAACAGCCTGTAATATACAGAGCTAAAACTTGAAGCAACAAATTTTTAGCTCCTAACTAACATCAACTTCAACTGTAAATTTAGGATTAGTCCAGGTAGCTGCCAACAGAATCTGATTCAATTGCCTTAATTTAATAACACACCCAAGGGTACATTGGTGGTGATTGCTAAGCTCTAGGTAAAATGAAGCCTGTTTCTAGCTTCCTGAACACCATAAAGAGTAGAGCTTAATAGAGTGAAATTGCTTTCAGAAGTGTGGGAGATGGTTGGAGTATTTAGTGACACACAGCATTAGTTTTAGGGAAGTGAGAGGTATTTAACACGTCAGCTCACACCACACTCTTTGGCTGGCATGTTGCAGCCACCTTGGCTTTGAAGACAACTTCAGGTTCAGGCAGAAACAGCCATTGACAGCTAGGGTTTTATTGCTGGACTGACATATGTATACAATTTGAAGGCACTTAAAAATAAAAGAAAAATTTCCGGAAATACTAGAATACTGCTATTTTCTGCTGTCATGCAGGAGAGATGCTCAGTCCTGCAGGTGTGGCACCTGCCACACAAGGTTAATTGAAATGGCCTCTCTGGTCTGTGCATGGATTGAGAGGAATGTGAACATGTAGAGGTAAAGCCAGCTCCTATCAAAGAGAAGGAGGTCTGAGGACCATGCAGCACAGCCCATCTGTCCCTGACTGTGCTAAGAGCATTCATTACGGAGGTCCTTTTGCAGCTGAAGTGATGCTGTTTCAGTAACCCTTTAGGCAGCTTTCTTTTTGCCTAATGTACTATTAGAATGTACCAGATAAAAATGCTAAAGAGAGGAAACTAAAACTGTTTTCATTCTCAGGTATTCTCTCTGTACTGGTTTTTCAAATAACTTATGCTCACCTGAGACTGGATAAAATAGTGTCAAACAGGTGTTTGTTGAAAGAGAGCATTCAAATATCCATAAAAGTAAGGGTTAAAGAATATAAGCTGGTAAATAGCTATACTGAAAGACACAAGCCCTGCACACACAACCCTCTTCCAGCCACATCTGCATTGCCAGATGTGCTAAAACAAATAGAGTGGTGTCCCCTGGGAATTATGTCTAGGCAGAAATGTTTCCTGACTCCTATCTGTCAACACAGCCATCAGTCCTATATCCAGCTGTAAACTTCACAGTTTCTTACTCAGACAGGTAGAATGGTTACTGGACACACACACTTGCTATCCAACCAGATTTCTGAGGATCTGGCTCACTCTCCATTCAAATACTACCACATTTTCCCTGTGCTGTTCATTTGGGAATATCAACATTTCCTTCCATACCAACTTCCACAAGACACTTTCCCTGTAAGACAGATGGTCCTTAATGATGTGGATAATAAGTTCTGCACTGCCTGGTGTAAATCAAACTTCACTGAGAGTTGCAGCAACATAACATAGTATGAAAGCCAACTCAGGGCAATGTATATAAAATACTCTTGCTTCAGTTGTAGATATCCCACTAAACCCAAAATTGGTTTCTCTTCCTGCAATGTACCACATTAGGCTTGAATTTAGTGGGAGCTTTGCCTGTCTTGGGAATATTGCGGGGAATGATGCAGCCAAGAGAGCCTGGCTAATGCACCAGGCAGGCTCCCGTAAATCACTAAGAGGAAAATGAAAATGATGGAAAAGTCTGAGAGCTCCAGGAGAAGCTGTGCCATTTAATTGATTCTTTTCTCTTCTTGCTTTAATATGTAGATGAGAAAGCTGCCAGTGTCTTAAAGCTGCTTTTTGTCTTGCCATGTAAGGGGAACCTTGATTATTTTTTTAACATGCTGAGAATCAAGTACTGCTAAATCATCCTGGTCAGTTAAACATAAACAATAGAAGCAGAAAGGAAGAGAAATTTTAAGAGGAGTCTAAGCAGAGGAGTCTCTTTAAAAATAAAGTCTCAAAATGGAAAGGAAGTCTGAATGCTATGCCTACAAAAATCCTATTCTTTTCAGTGCATCATTATACTGATTTCAATGACAATGAGGCACACAAATGCTGACCCTAGTGCTTTGGTTTTTGATTTAAACATGAAATGTCGTGATTCTCTATTCTATAAGGAAGTAACCTGTACACTCCACGGCAGTTAGACATCTTAACAAATGAAAATGACCTGTATTGATTAGAGTCCGTGCTAGAGCTCACAAGTTCTGCGTTAGGGCTAACAAAGTCACAGAAACTCAGGCAAGCAGTCACTGGACAAAGGCAACAAATTGCTCGGCACTGTGAAGGGAAGGTTTAGTAAACCTTCTGGCAGCCTCAGGCTGTTTTGCTGTGCAGGAGACAAACTGCAGCTTCAGTTACTATAAGAGCATTACAGAGAAATTTTTTATCACTACGGTGCACTCCACTAATCCCATACAATGTTTCCACTGCATTACTGTTATCAGCTTTATAAAGTCAGTGTTTCTAGGCTTACTAACATAGTAAGATATGGCTATTTTACACAATATCCAGAATATGAATCAGCTGTAGCTAGCTACTGGTCACTGCTGATTTTTTTAATTATTATTACTTTTACAGCAAGAATGATACACCAAAAATGTTCTTTACCATATTCACATAAATGATGTATTCATTGTCATACATTGATTTTAACTTCCCATAACCCTGAAGTCTCATTTGTCCATTATCAACCAGTGAAGAATTAACCCTTCTGACTTAGTCTATACCAGATTAACCACCATGAAATAATGCACGCCCTGTGGGTTTCTTGCCTTGTTCTATCAAGATTACTCCATAATTGGACACCTCACTGGCATATTTTCCCCTTAATTCACCCTCATTTTTCATACCTTAATTTCAGTCTATTACACTTCAATGTTTTGTTTCAGAAAATTGAAATGATAAATCTCTCTTGATGCTCACATCCCTGACACACTTGCTGAATGACTGGTGTTGTTCCACTAGTCGCAGCTCTCTGAACAGTGTCAGATTACTGGGGCAGGATTAGAGCATGCCCGAGAGAGAAAATACACTGGCTCAGAACTTCATTTAAACATGTTCCTCTTATCCCCAAAATCCTGCATCATAAGAAAACTTCCTTACAGGTGTAACACTCAAAAGAAGTGAGGTTTGTGTGCAGCAGCCCTCTCTGATTCAGCTGAACATTTTTGCACATGTTTAAATTCCCCTCTCTTTGAGAGCGCTGGAACACTCTGAAGCATTTGGCAGGAAAGAGGTCCCTTTAAGCCTGCACTTAAGTGCTTTGCTGATCAGAATGTGTTCATGTTGAACCTTACATGGCAAAAAAATGAATGTTTCTGAACTGCATCCAAGCAGGCACCAGCAATTTTCTCTTCAAAGCCACCAATCAGGCATCAGCACAATGGGACCTTGATTGGTCCCTACAGGGGCTGCTGCAATACAAATGAGAATGATTTTCTGCTCATGAATAACAGATAAAGTGTCCTCCTACTGCTTGAGAAATGAAATATCTAGAAGACAGCCTGACCTTCACATACCCCTTACTTACTCATTTTGTAGAAACTTTACTAAATACAAATGTGGTTTTGTACAATATAAAAAAATCCACCCTAATTCCAACACTAGTTAGCACGCAAAATTCAAGCAGAGAGGAGATAAAACCTGCATCCTCCCCTGGGCTTTTGCTTCGGTATGGCCACTGGCCAGCTGGACACCTCTTGCTTGTTTGCAAAGGAACAAATCATAAGCTTGCCTGCCAGCAGGTCCTTCTATTTCTACTCGTTGTCACAGTAATAAATCAATTGTTGCTGCAAAACACAGCTCCTATCCAGCTCGCAGGGAATCTGCAAACTCTCTGCAGCCCAAATGTCAACCAATTGCTGGCCGGGCTTTAGGGCTGGAGTGGTTATTGTTTGCCAGTTCGTTATTTGCATTGGAACAGTAAATTCCATTCGCAAAAGCCTTTACCATTTGGACCCGTTTTCCTCAGAAACAAATTAATTGCTGCCGTACAACATCATCCCTGCTGTGACTCACATGGGGCACATTTGTACTGCCTTGGCTGGAGGAGTGGGCATCAGCTGCCAGGTGGACTTCATCCTTGCATGCTGGAGTTGTTATGGTCTGCTTCATGTTGGGGCTCTTACTGTCATGTCTGTTCATATGAGACCCGAGCAACTCAAAGATGCAATAAAGGAGCTGTTCCCACATCTGATGCAACTTGTCTGCACAAAGAGACTGCAGAATGTTCCTGAGTTGGAAAAAAAGGTGTAAAGAGGCCATAAAGGTCCTCAGTGAGCATCTCAGAGCTGACTGGGGAGAGTGTATGCAGGCTGCCAGAGCGGGGCTTGGCTCAGCATCAAGTACAAGAGATATTGTAAGAGGTGAATAGACCTGCCTAGGAGACTCAACGTATTTCCCTCAGCTAAACAAAGTATGCCAAAGGTTTCTTTGGAGTGGAATAATTTTATAACCACAGGGTTGTAGACAGCTGCAAAGTGATAACTTTTGTGTCCATGACTGAGACTCACAGGTGTCAGTGCTTGTAACAGTGACACTTGGCTTTGATGGCTTTCTGTCATATGACAACCACCCTGAAAAGCTCATGGCTCTCAATCTTCAGGATTTTTAGAGGGAAAAACAATAGTCTCATTCAGTGTGACTAAAGAAGTTGCAATCCTCTGTAAGTAAACTGGCTGTTTGTTGAAATTCTCACATCTCTTAGGGCTGCTGGATAGGTCACAAAAAACTCTGTCACATCTGCCAAGGGAAATAAGGTGAGATAACTGGATTCCTCTACATTTCTTACTGCTCCAGGGTAAACGAGATAATAGCAATGACAGGGAGAAGTGGGAGAGAGGGAGATAATTTGCTGGTACACTCCTTTCTGGGCTTAGCTTGCTCATCCAAACTGGTACATTTGGTAAACTGAAAAATTGGGTTTTGAGTAGTAAGACAAAAAAAAATTAGGGAGGAGGCCAACAATGTTGATTCTTGGGTAGCCTGCAATTAGAAGCGAAGTGCAACAAACTAATCTAAAATCTCAGATTTCAGCCTAATTCACTGCTACATCAATCCAGTAAGTAAAAGTAAATGGCCAGTCTTCGCGAACGAAGAACCGGGGAAGGTCTTTACACCTTCCAGCCTGCGCACTGGATTTTTTAGG
>JAWMRA010000113.1:101003621-101019923 GCA_035584735.1 Pseudotriccus pelzelni
TCCCTGGCTGGAATCGAACCCAGGCCTCAGCAGTGAAGGTCCTGCGATCTAACCACTAGGCCACCAGGGGCTCCCACATCAATCCAAGACACATGATAAAAAAAAAAAAACAAAACACCCATGAAGGATCTTCCGTACATCACTCCTGTGATAAGGAGAGGCCACTTCCACCCACAGTGGGAAGGAAAGGACTTTGGCAGTGGGCTGCTGGCCTGGAAATATGCCTTACAGTGAGGTTTTACACAAGGTTTTGCCCAGTGCTGCAGTTTCTCTTCTGCTCCGGGAACATATGGGGCACTTTCCTGTACTGCACTATCGCTGTGTGAGAAAATGTTTTGTACAAGACGATTAGATTTATTCTTACTGAATAGTCAGATAGGGAGGGTGATGGATATTTGGGATGTGTGTTTAGTATAGCTTCATTTATAAATAGAGACTAAAGTGAAACCAGCTCTTTTCGTCCTTTATTTAATTCTACTGCTTTGCCCCCGGTTCAGACAATAGCACTGCTACAAGTTAATGAGAAGCAATAATTACACCAGTGAAAGATCACCAGCACTCAATTGCTGGCTCATCTGCCTTGTCCTGATCAGGTAACAAAAGGAACACACCATCCCAGTAAGCCACATCCTGTGACTCGCAGGGGATCTTGCAAATCTTTAGCACTTAATGGCTCAAAAACTGTCATGGTAAAGGCTGCAGGAATGAATTAAGGCCTAAGAGATCTGCCTTAAATAAATTTAAAAAAAAAAAAAGAAAAGAAAAAAAAGAAAAAAGAAGACAGAAAAAAAAAGGGAGAAAAAAAAAAGGCTCCTTCTTAATGTTTGACCAAGAAAAGATTTAGAGATGGCTTGGTCAAATACCAGCATAGCAAGAAAGTTCCAGGTAACTGGGGACCTGTTAATGTAACAGAAAAAGCATAAAATGTAGAAGCGTATCACACTTTATGTAGATGCATAATATAATAGCTGAGAGTTACCTCTGTAATGGAAACCGCTAATTTTGAATGGGCAGATTTTGCTGTCTGGACTCCTGGCTACATAATATTTTAAAGGCATGACAACTGGGAAGTCAGTCACTCGAACTTTAGTACCCAGTGTCCCTAAGATGATGAGTATGTTCTGATTGGCCTGGCACAGAAATGGTGCATATTTCCAATAAATTCTGTTCTGTATCTGCCAGTCCTAGAGGGATACAGGTCATTTCATGGGTACTAAACTCCTAAACATCCTCAAAGGAATCAACTGAAGCACTGTCATTGGAGCCTACAGGCAATTTGGCAGAGCAGAACTTTCAGGTGCTCAGTGCCCTGGCATCTGTTGCCAGCTGAGACCACAATACCATTTAGGTTGAAAGAGACCTTTTGAGATCACTTAGTCCAAACCCTCTGCTCAAGAACAGTCAGCTGAAGCATGTTGCCCAGGACCATGTCCAGACAGAATAAGATGTCTGAGACATCTGCAAATGGCAGATATACCCTAGGGGACACAAGAACCTTTCTGAAGTGCCTGCAAGAGGCCAAGAAAGGTGCTTCACAGCACCTGAACCGATAGAAGATATCTGTGTTTGGGCAAATGAATCCCAATGCTCCTGTCTGCTTGAACATGGTTCATGGAACTTTAGTTGCCTGTGAGGCTCCATCATCAGCTTTGACTAGATCTCCACTGACTCTAGAGGGATCTGTGACAGAGCACATGTAGACATCAGCTGAACACTGACATGAACTTTCACTGTCTGCGTCCTGAGTTTGTAATCCCATGGTGTGGTACAGAGGACTTTGCTGAGTAAATACAAGGTGAATGATCTCGTTTTACAAAAAAACTACATGCAGTTGAATAGTTTTCTTTTACAAAATAATCGTAGAGTGAATTTCTCCCTTGCTGCTTGGTTTAAAAAAAAAAATCTATCATATATAAATAAAGGTGTCTTAAATGAATGGTCCCACAGTCTGTGATACAGGCATGATGTGACTTTTCAGGCTTCCCTGTTAGATCAGGGGGTGCCTGGATTTGGCTCCTGGAGCCATACCTGTAAATCATAGCATCACTGAGGCTGGAAAAGACCTTTAACATCGAGTCCAACTGTAAACCTAATGCTATCAAATCCTGTCCTCAAATCATCAAGCTAAATTACCCAACATCTGTTTCTGATCTCACAGATCAAAAGAGGGCTTGTGCCAATTGTGTCAGTTGAAAATGAGATAAAAATCAGCAGTGGGCCATGTGTTCTGGCACTGGAACAGAACAATCATGGGACCAGAATGGTGACTGAGTGACACT
This sequence comes from Pseudotriccus pelzelni, assembly GCA_035584735.1. NCBI lineage: Eukaryota > Metazoa > Chordata > Aves > Passeriformes > Tyrannidae > Pseudotriccus > Pseudotriccus pelzelni. The sequence continues at coordinate 101,005,901 of JAWMRA010000113.1, forward strand.
CAAGCAGGTCCTCTAGCCTTGGCTGCAGCCCATAACCCTGACAAAGCAACCACTCCACCACAGAGGTCCCCTTTTTGTCCTGCCACCCTTGAAGAACCTTCAGCTCCAGATCCCAGGTCCCCCATGTGAAAGGAGACAGCATTATAAGCTGTGCCGTCATCTCCTATTCTGGAAATGAAAATTCAAGACTCTTTCCACAATTGCTGGGAACAGTGTCGTTAATGTGTTCCAGCTGATGAGATTAGATCAAGCCAATCATTAACTTTTTTCTTACAGTCTGCAAGGAGATCTGTCTTAAAGGTTATGATACTGGCTGCTGAATTTTAAGGTATGAGTGATATTTTCATAAACTAACTCAGCACAAAATTTTGTTCTATTACAATACTTAAAGACTGTTTCTAACTTTGCAAATTACTTAGCATTTTTAAAAAAGTGTTGCCTTGCCTAGCTTTCTCTAGACAGCTTCTCATGCATATTCAATTTGAACAAACAAAACTTCACGTAATACCTCTGATGTTATGATTTCAAAAGGAGAGAAGATCACTTGGTACAGCTGATGACCAAGTTCAATATTCTTACTAGAGGCAAAATAGCTAAATCATGTGATTTCACATTCAGAATCACTTGAATAAAAATAAAAGACTAACCACCCACACAACTCAATTAACAACCTATCAAGATGCACTCTCATGTTTATTATTGCAATAAATCTCTGATTTAAATTCAGTGGCAAAATATTTGCAAACACTTATTCAATTATTGCATGCTCATTTCTTATCATAAGATGAATCAGATGGATCTCAAGTAGTGGTGTAGTTCCATGATGTTTAGTGCCACACATAAGCTTAGCATCATGTTCTCTAGTCCTTGCTGTGCCCCTGCATAGAAACGGTGTGACATCATCTCCTGTTTATTACAGATGGAGTGACAGACACAGATTCTACTACTGTCAAAATAGCATTTACACTTGGAAGTAGTTGGGTACTAAAATGCCATGAACTTATCCTTCCATCAGACTGTCTGGTATGGTGTTATATTGCAGAAAATATATTGTCATTGACGTGTTAACTGGGAAGAAGAGAAACATCAAAGCTGCAGTGCAGTGACTGGAGAACAAAATGAATCTGATTCATCACTGTGAAAAATCCCATCTGAAACAAACCATTTTGCAAAACCAGCACAGTTGCACGTTTTCAGCTAAGAACAATAAGAAAAGTCAATGTGCATGAGAGAGTGAGCATTTGCCACTTGGTCAGGCCTGATAGGAACAAGAAAGGACATACTGTCAGTATGAAAGCAAAGAAAGAGAATAGGTGGGAGTAGCATACAGTTTAGGAGGGTAATAGAGAGCAGAAGAATGAAAAGCAGTACAGAGAGAAACACTACAGAAGGGAGAAGCAAAAGGGAGTGAGAGACCTTTTCCATTTTTTATACTGTTCTGTCTTTTCACAAAACTCCATCTTCCAGTTTCTTTTGAGTAACGTTAATTCAATAAGATGAAAGTCCCTTTAGTACTTTTAGCACTGCCAGTCATTTGCGAAAGACAAATCCAGTTGAAGCAGTGATGGTGCATATGTATGTGTATAGGTATGTCTATATACACACATATGTATGCATGAATACAGTTAGCATGGCAGAATTGATAAAAAATATTTTTAAGTACTTTCAGAAAAGTTTGCTATAGCTGTAACAGAAGAAACTTTTAGTAAATAGATTTACTATTGAGTATTTTTATAAAGTAACACATATTTACATGTTTTTCCTTTGAACTTACATCCAAAATATTTTTTCTATTAGTAGTTACTTTGTATATGGTGATGAAAATGTGTCATGGCAGAGTGTCCCCCATTTACAATCCAGAGATAGACAACTATGAAACCATGAGGTCAACTCTACAATAAGCTTCAATCTATTCCCATATACCCATTTACCTGAGAATTAAATTGCTATTCTTTTATTTTTTCCACAACCACCACAGATCTGACTCATTTAACGGGAAAAAATCCAGCACAGAAAGATACTAAATGTTTATGAAAATTAATGGCTATATGTCTTATCCCTTTAATTTCCAGCTGGTAATTCTTGTTAGTGAGTCCTACAGGAAAAGTCTTGATGAAACTGAGTACGTGAATAACTGTAATGAAATAAAACCACTCATCAATATTATTCTCATCAATATAGTGTTCTTCCTCTGGTTACTTCTGATGGGTACCTACAGAAAAAACAAGGATATTGCAGCAAGGTTGTGGCTTATGAATGAAAAGAATATTTTTGTACAGGACATGGTGAAGAAGTTCTCACCCATTTTTTTAACATGTTTCCTAATACTTTAGGAACTTAAATACATTATTTAATTGCTAAGTAATCCAAAGTCAGGCATGGCACTATAAATCACTATAGTAAATATCTCTGCTTTAAAACCTCTGTGAGATAACAGCTGACCTCTTCTTCTGAACTCAAAGTTAAGCAACTGAGAAGAGTTAATAGTTCATTTTTAAAGATGTGTGAAATAAATGCAGAGGAATCTCTGATCATTTATTTAATTGGTTATGAAAAAAGCTATCAGTGCCAAGTGCTCTGAAATGCATGGATATGAGGCTAAATATGAGTTAGATTTAAGCATTATTTCTTTCCCTTGAGAAAAAGTAGATACAAAGGGGCAGTGTGACTGGATTTTCAGAAATGAGTGTTGAAAGCTGTCGGAGGTGGACCAGCCGAGTCGTATGAATGGTGGAGAAAATTACATGAAGACAACGACTACATAGAGATGTGATAAAAATCGACCGCCATGAATGACGAGAATGATTACACGGGGCTTTGCTCCGAGTTCATGTTCTATCTTTTATTAAGAAGTTGTAGTTTTAAAGAATAAAAAATAGTTTCTAGTTATGTATAATTCCCTACTGTGTACCTCTGTTAAACCTTCCTCTGTTGGGTCAATGTTAAACCTTTTCCCATTCGTCTGCCTTCCCCATTACATCGTTCCTTTATTATCCAATCCCTTTGTTCCCTTTACAGTTACCTCATACCCTGACCCTGCAATTGATTATCCCCTGCAGACTCCTCCCTTATTCTAGTCCCTTCCAAGTTCTACCCTTTATAAGCCGGTGTCTCAGTTCAATAAACAGCCATTTTGTTGTCACACTTGTGACTGTCATGCAGAGTGGTCCTTCTGGGTCTTGATAACAGGAGAGTTTATTCCTTTCCTACAGAAAGCATTTTCTGGTTTCTGACTGTCCTGGTGGTGAAAGAGAGATCCAACCTCTCTCCTCCCTGCCCTGAGATGGACATGGATGGTGCCTGCCTTGCCTCTAAATGATCAGAAATATTTCTTTTATTCCTTCAAGACAGTTTACTTTTCTCTCCTGTTTTAGTCTTACTCGGTCTAGCATTTAAGCACCACAGAGAAAGGTATGGGGATGCATACTGCTGGAATGAGAGAGGAGTATTTGGCCTAACATCAGCTCAGATTTTCAATTCACACATCCATTGCCCATTTCTTCAATCTCATTCACCCCATTTTTGAAGGATACAAATAGGTATCGCAAATCTTCAAAAGGCTGGACTTCACAAGGTTCCTGCCAGGCCACTTCTCCACACATTTGTGGTGTCCATGACCAGCAGCCCTGTACTCCAGTGCAGCAACTGTTCCTCCCAGTTTGGTATTATCTGAAATTCCTCTTTCAATGCTGATGGTAAAAGAGTGTAGGGATAACTTTTCAGACGTCATTTAGAAACAAAGACAGAGAAGGCACTACCCTTTTCACGTGCCTTGCCACCCTGCTTTGGCAAGAGACCTTTTTTGCAAATGAACACGGAATAGCTTTAAACATTCCTGTCTCTCATATGTGCTTGTGTCCTGTCCTGAGAAGCCACAGCTGCTGTTACACAGGGACATTGAGATGTTCAGCTTCCCACTGAGGGACTTTATTGACTTGGTAGAGACAGGAAGCAATTTAAAAGCCTTTTTTCATTTACCTATTGACTTTCACATCACTCCTTTAAAGGATTATTGGATTTTCAGATAGTGACTAATGATGTTATCACTATTCATTAATCCTGAAAAATGTCTGCCATCCATGGAGTTCAGCAAAGAAGATCAAAAGAAGACACTGTAGGATAAACAAGTATAATGTCCTTAATGAAATTCCAAGAAGATAGCTATTATAAGCAGTGCATCTTAGGGACTGATAATAGATTTTGATTTCTTATAAGTGCTGAGAGGTTCTTGCTCAATGAACAGCAAGAGAAAGAATTGGTAAAAAAATGTACAGGAGACAAACACAATTTTAAGATCTCGTTTCTGCAAATATTTCTGCACAGGTCTGGGTCTTGAATCTTAATGCACTGACAAACTTGGGGAGGCCTAGCAGTGGCTACTAAGATGATCAGGGCTGAAGCACTTGTCTTGTGAGCAGAGGTGGAGGGAGCTGGGCTTGTTCAGTCTGGATAAAGGACAGTTTCAGGAGGGTCTCACAGCAGCCTGACCCTGCCTACCTGGATGGTTATTGAGGGCTGGACCCCTCACAGCAATGCACAGCAGGAGAATGAGATGCAGGAGCCATAAATTGAAAGGATAGATTCCATCTAGACATGAGGAAAGAAATTTCACTGAGGACAGGCAGGCACTGGATCAGGTGGACTGGAGAGCCTCTTCAGCCTCCATCCTTGGTGGGTTCAAGACCTACTCCAAGCAGCCTTCTTGGAGTAGGAGGTTGGACTGAGGGTAGATGAGATTCATCCCAAATCAGCTGATTTTGTCCATCTACTTCCCTTTTCATAGCAGTTTACTAGGACGTCTAAAAGAGATCCACAATGCAAACACAAATAAGTTTGTATTCACTGCATTAACTATGTCTGTCCTTACAGTGAAACAAGCTAATTTGCCATTTTATATTCACATATTCAGGTGATAAGAACTTAGACATCACCACAAAACCACCAGGGAGAAAAGCAAGGGGTGTTACTTACTGTACAAGACTTAATCCTCTTCCAGCCCATCCCCTAGCAGGAAGATAGGTTTTTACATGAAGAGGTGCAACACAATGGGAAATGAATAATGACTACAAACAACATTTCCTAACAATTCCTGCAAATGGAATGAAAATCCCTCACAAGTCTGTCCTATCTCTTTCAAAGTGTTCCCATTCATATTAATCTATTCCAAAGATCTCATTACTCCTTCACTGTAAACGCCTCCATTCACACAGGCACTCATCCAGAATTATGCTGAGAACATATTGCAGAAGTGCTGCATTTCAGAGCTAAAAAACATGTGCTAAACCAGACAGACATTTCCAAGAAGAGAACACATGCATGAAGTTTAACTGCTCCATACGTGGTGGAAAAATCTATGTTCTCTGCAGGACTACAACCCCAAACCTTTTGCAACCACATCTACAGGGTCAAAAGCTTCAGGTCATCAAAAAAGTTGGTACTTCCTCTGCCTACATCTGACTGTAAGTAATGCAGATTGTTAAGAAAAAGAAAATGTTTATTTTAGCACAAATATGGTTATGGTTTTTAAAATAGCACAGTAATGAGCTTGAGGTGTCTATGTATATTACATTTTCATGTTCGTTATGAAAACTAAAGCCAGCTTACATATATTCATACATTTGAAATGTAGAGAACTTTTTGCAAATGAAAAGTATATTGAAAAGAATTTTAAAGATAAAATATTCTGTTATAAATCCACAGAAGTTCTATCTGAATTACTGACTCAGGTTGATGAGGCAAAAACCATAGAAGTCAGTAGAATTTTGCAAATAGAAGTTTTACCTGGCTATGCTTCAGAACTGGAAGGCCACCTAGTCAAATTTTATACTGATACAGAGATCAAATGTATTTCCAAAGGCAGAGAGGCGTGTACAAATAAAGGAATAGCTGATTTTGGAAGTGCTCAAATAATGTAAGGGTTTGGGATTCTGTAGTTGCTGCCTCTCTCATTCTTCTAGTTTGTGGATAAACAGAAAAAGAAATTCTTCCCTAAAAGCAAAAATAAATTATTTGATCCAGAGTATTATGTTCTAACTACCAGAGCAAAAACTAAAAAACTTAAAGGGAAACAGAACAGCGGAGACTCTGTTTCTAGAATGTAATGATCTTTTTATGACTGAACATTTTAATACATATGATTTGCACCTTCTCTGCATGGGTCTGTCATCTTTTTAAATGCCATTAAACCTCGGTGTCAAAAACCTATTAAGAAAGCGGCTGTTGTTGAGTAAAAGATAATAAAAATCAGGTAGATTAATAAACTGTATGAGCAGCCTCACTTCAGAAATAATGAACTTCATAAAATGAGCTTTGCCATTTGCATTCCCATTCTAAATCAACCAAGCACTTTAGTACACCCAGCTCTGACCAAGATCCATTTACCAGCCATGGAAAGCATCAGTCAGAACTTAATAAAATTTTGTATACAGGCAATCTGTGATATTAACTCCTCTATAAATAGAACAACAGAGTTTCAAATGACATTTCTTCTTCCTTCAGAACACTTGAACATCTAGAAAACAGGACACTGGATTTTTGTGTTCCTGTAAGTCCACAGAAATCCCTCAAGAAGCCCACACAACGTACAAAGGATCATTTTCAAATATCAGGTGGGGATGGGATTTTGACACAGTAGGAATATACACTAGATAGTAGAACTGCAGTTATAGGTCATAAATAACCTCATGGATCATTCCACATCCTACCAAAAACTATTGTTCCTGGACTGATAGAGCTTCCAAACCTCCTCTATACCTAAAACTGACATGTGAACATCTGGACCAACATTATGGCAATATAAAAATAATATTATCTGTGTCAATATCTGCATCCACTAATAGGTCTGGATTTTGATTTCTGCTACCATCATAGAATATAATTTTATTTCAGTTATTGGATTTGCAGAAAAGATTAAGGAGATAAGAAGCTGGTGTATGAAATAATCATTTGAGATGAAAAGCAGGAACAACAAAAACCACTGTCGCTACTCATAATATTTACAGATATTTTAAAGCAATTGACTTGGTTAAATACAAATACAATACATTCTTATATTTTTATTTGTGTATCTGAATATCACATATTCAATAATTGATTTACATATATTTACAATTTGCTGTAAAATTACTGATCTCTTACTCAAATGAGAGACCATGTTGTATATAATGAATTCTAAAAATTAGTAGATATGGGCAAAATAGAAGTATTTTTGGGATAAAATTCACAGCAAAATCAAGTCACTAAGGTAGTTGAAGCGAGGCACTGTAACAACCTGTTCAAACAACAAACTCTCAAATAATCAATGAAACATTAAAATGGATGATAATAAAGCTGATTTTTTTGATGCTTCTTCATTCTGCTAAATTCCATTAGCACTCCATTTTAAACCTGTATGTACTGAGAATTAATAATAGAAATACATTCACAATCTCAAGAAAAAATTGTATCTTTGCATCAGTTAGCACAATTTTCTCATATTGTCCTAAATAGTATTTTTCTCCACATAAATAATATTTGAAATGTCCTCTCATTTGTTTACAAATGAAATATTATCCAAGACTGAATGCTGAATTGGATGAAGCATTAATTTATAAAACATATTATTTTAGGGTTTTGTCCTGTAAGAGATGCTTTTATTTCCATTCAGATAACTCCACTAGAAACTATTAAATTATATTCTGCTGAAATGGTTGAAATGCTGAGAACCTCAAGCAATCCACTCAGGACAGTAGAATATTTGCATTCTCTTCAGTTGCTTTCAGATCAAACCTTTAACCCAACTCCTAAGCTCCTGAGATCATTCTCATCTGCTCTGGTGACTCATTTTTAATATGATTCTCTGAAGTCCCTGAAAACAGTATCAGCCATAGGTCAGCTCCATTCTCACTCAGGAACTAGTACTATAGGTTACTTTATGCTTAGTCGGTGCATCATGTGCCTCAGCTACACACTGTGTGCCTCCTTTCACTCATTTGCTGAATGAGAAATAGTGGCACCTATCCTGTAAGTGAATTGAAGTGTGTAATGATGTGTTTAAACAGGTTTTGAATTCCAAGCTAGATGAATAGGCAAAATTACAAAAGAGACAAAGAAATAAAATACTTACAGAATTCTGTTTGCATCATTCAAAGATTTTTATTTCTGTATTATTGACCTAGGTTTCCCCAAGGTCTCAGAAAACAGGAGCTCAGTAAACGAGAAAGTAGGAATAAGCTTCTTATGAGGAAGGCTCACTGATTTCTAATGCCAGGAATAAATCAAAATTGAGAGGCATTATGACTGCTTACCTGGGCTTTGCTCCTATACAACACTCATGGATCCATCTGTCTTTTAATTAAACTTATCAGTACAAAGGTATAACACTACTCTTTAAATATCTACCTCTAAGTTTACCTTTCAAACTTATTTCCAGTTTATATCATTACATTTTAAAGTCAATCCTGATTTCCCCAGTGCCATACAGAAGAAGAGAGCAAATTCCTGCAACATTGTCAGAGTCATTTGATCTTTTATTGGAGAGCTAATAACCTTTTCCCACCTTCTTTCTCTGTGGTTTCTTTATTACTGGTCTGTCTCAAGAATCCCACCATTTCTCAACAAAGTTGTATTTCTAACCTCATTCTACAAAAGGAACCAAACAGTTTTTTCCACAGAACAGTCAGAATAGGAGCAAAATGCTTGCAGTAATATAATATCAGCTTTTCATAAAAAGTTTCCACACAAACATGAACTAGCTGGGGATGATTTATAAACCACTGTGAATGTTATAAAAAATTATTCTGTTTAGACAACTAGTTTCATTTTTTGTATTCCAGTTTATTTCTGCCCTTATTAAAATGGCTATTTTTTCCATTCCCTCACTCGATGAACTGATGTAATCTGGCACAAATTTTGCATCAGACTGCAGCAATATCTGTCTTGAAGGCTGTGCCCAGCCTGCAGCTGCTCAGTTGGGTGCTGGCAGGTTATTTCTCGGTTGCCAGCCCACAACATTCTCCAAGCAATTGCTGATTTAGGTGGCTGATGGCCAGAGGAGGTAGTTGCCAAGCTGCTGTGCTGTGGCCACCACTGCTGGCATATGTAAACTCACTGTCAGCCCCTCTGTGTTGTACACAAGCTTGTAAACAGGAATGACTAAGACAGTCCATCGCAGATCCCTGAGTCCAGCAGCAAAGCCACCAGCAGTCCTACAGTGGCCTGATGTTATTCCAGCCACCAGAGCTATTTAAATACAAGCAAGTGACCGCTTTTCCCCCTGTCCAAAGCTGTGACCCATCACTGGGACAATTGTTCCTGCTGATAGCCTAGCAGACAGAGCCAATCTGCTCCCTGGCACAGGGTGGCTGACCACGTATGAGCTGCTGGCAGGAGGCAGCTTGGCTGCACATCAAGCAGGTGTGAGATATGAAAGGGATGGAAAAACAAGTGATGCTGCCCACAAAAATAACTGGGGCTTTAGTACAGCCAGTGCAGGCTCAGGACTGACCTGCACATGGCACAGCAAGGATTTTAAGGCAGTGGTAGCAGGTTTATGAGCTCTGCTTCACAGGTGCACTCAGGGCTACAGGTCATGGTAGCACTGGGAACAATGAAACCAGAAAAAAAATGGTCTATTCTACATCTTCAATTCACAAAGGACAGATGCTGTAAAACAGATATAACTTTTCAGTTCTGTGTGTTCATTTTCTCCAGATTAAAGTGACACATAAAGATAAGGCTTGGTTTTAAGGAAACTGTGTCTGGCTGGGCCTGTACCAGCTGCCTGGTGTGCTCACTTAAGAGTAATGCAGTCTAGGTTGATTTCTCAGACTAGTTTCCCATTACTGCTTTACATGCATACCAGTGGAGTGCTGTGCACAATCACCAAGAAAGGATGCTGAGACTACCAAAACAAGAGTGCAAGAGGTGCAACAAAAACAGTTCTTTGCCAGTGCTTTCCCCAAATACAAATCCAGCGCTGGTAAAAGGACATGTGACAAATACGCAAAATGGACTTTTAAGATAGTTATTTCTGAGCTCTCTTCCTGGAGGAGGCATAAATTTCTCACTGTCTGTACAGAGCAAGAGTTGATTTTGTTTCTTTGGTTTACAATCAAGCAAACTAGTGTTAGGGAGATGATGGGAAAAGAAGTAGGACAGGCTGAAATTGCCACCTAGTTCCATGCCCTGGAAATCAGGGCTGAGTGTCGTCACTGAGGTGTGCAGAGCAGTACTCATTCACAGGGTCAGACCAGAAGATTAAGTTGTCCAGGCTAGTATTTAGCCCAGTCATCCTCAGAAGTGTGGATTTATATGTGGACAGATTTTAGCTTTAGGAGCCAGAGGACAGATATATCCTTGGCTGGGCGAGCTGTGGAAGGCAGTAGAAAAAGGTCAAGTGATAATATCAAGAGAAATTCTCTCTTGGCTCATCTCCTGTTCTTCTCTGTTCAGAATCACAACATGCTTAACTGGACCTTTCCAGCCCAGAGCAACAAACCAAATTTATAATGTTCTTAATTGCTTTTTCTTTTCTTCTCCCCCAGCTGGAAGACAGACCTGGACCATATCAGCAATGCTTTGTGTTGTGCTTACAAGAATGATAATAGAACCAACAAAATTGTTTTATTTCCTGCTCTGTGCACACTACAGAGAAAGTCCAGTAAGCAGCGCTTGTTCTTTATGTATTTTCATTCTCAGTTCTTGCCTGAAATCATAAATTATTTCTGCTGTATTTTGTTTGCTTTTTGCAGATAATGTTCCAACTGTTCTCTTTTAATTTTCACAAAGAACATTTTTTGGAAACAAGCCAGGCTTGTTGAAGCTTTGGTAGGGATGCTCTGGGACAGTGCACAGTGAAGTGTGCTTAAATAGTCTACAAACACATAGGGATAAAAGAAGATTACTCCTATCACATATATCAACCAAAAATGCATACATCTGGGGCTAGATATGATGAAGATTTTAGTTACAAATGCCTGCCTTTAGAGGTAAGCTGAAGATTCAACTCAAAGCAGAGACACCCTCAAACGTGTCACTCAGTAGAACACTAAAACAGTTCTTAATTCTAACATGCATGGAATCAGCACAAGACTTTTCTGCCTTCTCGTTATTTTACTCGGTTACAGAGAAGCATTTTGTAGTCTTATTTGTGCCCAACATATGGAATGAACCTGCCATCATACTTTTGTGTGTGTGTGTGTGTGTATATATATACACATATATATATATATGCCATTGTACTGTCCCTCTGAAAAGACTATCTGACCAAGGAACATGAGGCACATTCAAATTCAAGTCTGAAAAACTTTGAAGCCTGATGAGTCTTGAGAGGTGCTCCAGATGACCTGCTAAGTGCTGAAGAAAAAGAGGGCTGGTATTGACTTCAAGAAGTTTTGGTATGAGCCATTTTGAAATGACTCTACCAGTCCTCCTACAGAGAAGTAAGGCTAAAGAGTCCCTTCTGACAGGAGACTTTATTACCTTCTAACTATTGTTTAATGTTTTGTTAAAAATTACAGAGTTTTTTTCTGAGGTAATTTCAGTATTGCATAGTTGTATCCTTCTCAAACACTATGCTGTAGAACGAAAAAATCAGTTTTCTCCTCTATAGCTCTTACAGTCCAGGGCTGCATGTGCAAAAGCAATGCACAAATGCTTGAAAAGTTTAGCGTCTTCTTGCAGAAGAAGACTTAAGAAAACTGCTATTTCCACTAGGATGAGTTTGATTTTAGCATTTTCTTTTTCACTGAGCAGTCTGACGAGGAAGCAACCACGGCAGACAGCATGGAGTGCTTGCTGTGCCACAAAGAAGGCTGTGAGAGAGCAAGAAATTAGTTCAGCTACGGTTTGTGTCAGATAACATTAACTTTAAAAAATCATATTATTCTTTTGCTGATAAATTCCCTTTCCTCCTGTTTGAAAAGTTAAGTGTTTTCCAGTCTACTATAGAATAGTAAACATGGACTTAAATCCACCTGTCTCTGACAGTTAACTATTTTGTGGAATTATTGCTAAAGTTTTATTGTTTTAAATGGGAGGTGAGGTTCATTTGGTAGGATATGTATGCAATTCAAGACTAAATCTAACAGCATCCAAACCTTTTTGCCTAGGAACCTACATATTTTATGATTATTGTTATTTTTAAATAGTGATAATTCCTACCATGTATGTCTAATCAAATAATCTCTGATTTCTTTTGCAAAATTTCCATATCAAAGTGCTCTATCTTCTCTGCAATGCACAACATTTCCAACTCCACAAGGACTGACAGACACACAGGTGTGCCTGTCCTGCTGTTTGAGGCATTTGTCTCACACAGCCCTTCACAGAAGAGAAATCTCGGTTCTTCTTCTGTTTGTCTCTTTCGTGAAAGCTTCTCCGCAGCGGGAGAGGTCACATCAAGGGTGAATTTCCTGCTCCTTGTTACCTAAAAATTCATAGTGTTATTGAATTTTCATATTTGCTGGTAGAATGTGCAGAGCATACTGAGCAGTACCTGTCTCTTATCGATTAATTCTCAGCTACCCCAAAAATGAGAGACTTGAAGCCAGTTGTTGACTGAAGTCTTATTTTAAGCAGAGTTTCAGAAAAGGCAGTTAACAATTCAATTCCAGTGTAATGAGCACTGGATTTATTAAATAAATACTAAGTTACATAAATCCGTATTTATAACTCTCGACAGAAAACAGAAATCCAGAGCAATGTTCTGTACTAAATCAGGAGAGGCTAGAGGAATACTGCAAGGGGAGAAGGCAAATACATACCACAGAAAGAATGGTGACTCCATATTTGTCCTCATGACAAAAACATGAGAAAAAAACCCCATTGAACTATTAATGAGACTGTTATATTGATGTAGACAGGGTGAGGCAAATGTCATAACATCGTTTGTAAAGCACTCTACATTAATTGACAAACAAGATGTTCCATTTCTCCACTACATTCAAAGGATTATTGCTAAAAAAAATAATTGAAAATGACAAAACTTATTACCAAAAATTACTTGAAGACACTTTTTTCCCCTGGCTCCGTGTTCTGTCTCCCTCCCAGGAAGATTCAACGTTTATAAAATCCTTGGCAAAATGGCAATTTTTTTGGTCACCCTCTCCATTTGGAGGTGATTATTTGAGACAACATAATTAGGGGTTTTGCATACAAACAGCCGTAATACATGATTGAAAAATTAAGCCAGGAGGTTTGAGGGGAAGGAGTGTGTGCTGAAAATGTGCTGTGCTCAATTCAGCTACTGAAAATATTTCAAAATGGACTTCGCTCTTTCATCTGGAACAGGAGGGAAAAGACACACCATGATTGTATGTTCAAAGGCTCTAAAACCAGAAATGCACAATTAAGAAAGGAAAACAAAAGAAAAATTGAATAAATAAATGGCTCATAACCAAGCCTTAAAAATTAGTTTGTCCTACAGAAGGCTATAGCAAAAATTAACAAGCTGGAAGCAAATGCTGTTATTGCTTCTAATCTACTCATTACATTTCTATACAATAAACTATACAAAACATGCCTGGAGGAGTTACTTTTTTCAATCCTGCTTTGTTTGTTTTGTTCCACTGGTGCTGTTGAACATGAAATGTGATTCTCTGGAGAAAGAATTAAAGGCACTTTTTTTTTTTTTTTTTTTACCTTGTAAATACCTGTGTCATGGACACAGCCAGTCACAATTCCTGGACTCTCCTGTACTGCAGGTAGTAAGTGACTTTCCAAAGAAACATGCAGAAATGCTCTCCTGTTCCCCAAAATATTAATTGAGTTTATGATTTCCTAGAGATTCATAATCAACACTCAGCAGGGTCTGCAACTGAAAGGCATCTGAGAAACCTGCAGTAAAACTGACATTCCTCTCCTTCCCTTCATCTATTTTAAAAATCTTAAATCCAGAGAAGTGAATAAAATATTCCCATTGACTACAGTAGGCTATCAAAGCTGGAAGGCGGGGGGGAGGGAGGGAGGGAGTGTCATGGGTTTGCAAAAGTCCCCCTCCTTGGGGATTGAAAATAGTTTGTCCAGATGAATTTCCGGACAAGGG
>JAWMRA010000113.1:101022497-101065559 GCA_035584735.1 Pseudotriccus pelzelni
AAGAGTTTCCAAGTACTCTTTACTCCAAAAATAGCGGGTATTTTTCATCTTTCTCTTTTCCTTTTTTTTTTTTTTTTTTTTTACCCTGAATGTTAATAATTTGTCATTGTTATGGATTTTTAGCAAATATATATTTGGTTTTGAAAAAAAATAAATGAAATTTTAGTTATAACATAGAGTTACTTATTATAATATCTTTCTTTTCCCTAAATTTGTCCTAAAATGCACAGGAAAATCTCAGGTTCTTTGCAGTACTTTTTTTCTCTAGGTGACATGAACAGAAAAGAAAGTAGCACATTTCAGCATTTCCCCAGGGGAAACTGAGGGATGCACTGTTTGCAATAGCAATTTCTCAAGTCCAAACCATTGCTGAAAAACTAACACAGAGGCTTAAAGAAGTTAAAGATACCTTAGGGGAGATTCTGACTATGACTTCTCCAGAGCAAGTCTAGGATATTCTCTCTGGATACAGTGGCAGTATTTGAGACTGGTACAGGGGAACAGCCTTGAATCTCAAGTCTTAAACCCCTACTTGTGTTCAAGAAATGTTTAGATCTTAGAAATGCAAAGTCACAGTCTTTTTGCCATGACTTTTTCTTTAAGGCCATAATGAGGGTTTTTCATGTAAGAATGTAAACATTTTTTTATCATTTAGATCTCTTCCTGTAGGGGAAGGCAGTAAAGCAAATCCAAAAAAATATTTATTGTTTAGAAATTATCTTCCTGAATGGGAGAAATTATTTTTTCACCTTTAATCATTTTAGTACTTATTAAATCAGAATTGTAAGATGTCATTGGTAAACTTAACAAGTTCACTTGTCACACACAAATATCTGTGATTATCAGGACTTGGGTGAGGATGGGGCATTGGCTGACTGCAGCTTCCTATAGAGGGACTCTGTACAGCAAATGCAGAGAGTATTGCCCAGTGAGACTGAGGAAAACAACGTGCCATTCATACTGTAAGCTTTCCACACCAGCTCAGATGAAACTGCAGGTAATCTACCTGGTTTAATGAAATTTTAGTCTTCTGAAAAATCTCTCACCTGCTCAAAAAATTAAAGTTTCTACTCTTTAAAAATCCCTGCCATTCCTGCGGAACATTTACAATAGGACAAGCACAGCATCCAGAACACAACATTGATGACACACACACACACACAATTAATTCATTGTAATGTTTTTCAAATAACTGACGTCACAAGGTTATTGAATTTTTTTATGTATCCTCTGAGTTTTGTACCATTTCCTTGTTGCAATGAGGCTGCTTATAGAAGCAGAAGGGGCAAGGACGGCTATAAAAGGCAGAGAAACAGGGAGATAATTCAAAGGAGCTGGGAATGCACAAAAGGATTTACACTATCTATAGTTATTTTTCAGCCTGTTTGTATCTTGCAGGTACTGTACATGCATATATATTTCCAAATTTTGTACATAAAGTTACTGTTGTTAATAAGCCTATACTTCTAATTTCTTCCTTTCAGAGACAAGAAAGGCAACCTTAAAAATCACAGCACAGAACCTAGACAGTAGGATAAAGTACTCAGACCTGAATGGTTCTGGCCTTAAATGAATGTGCTGTTTTACTACGTTCTATTACCACATTGTGCTGTGCACGGTGAATCAGTAGTCATAAAACAAAAGTTCAGCTGGAGATTCATAGTTAATTTGGGTAAATTTTCCCAATTGTTTGCTAGGCAGAAACATATTTCCTATGATGTCTGGGTTGCAAAGGTGTTATTGGCACTTGTGAGATTAGCAGAAGAGGTTGAACCAGTTGACAATCAGGAAAACACCACATCTGCTTGCCATTTGCAGTCCCCAAGGCATCAGTTCTTCCTCCTGACAGCTGTCTTCTGTTTAAAAATAAAAGATGGTTTGGGCTGCTATTTGTCTATCACCTTCAAGATTTTGGGGGGTTACCTTCATGCAATCTTCCACCTGGGGACATCTCTGACTCTCTTTCCTGAGCTGTAAATATATCAGCACAATGCATCCACACCAGCAAAGCTCAGGTTCCTAGTTCACAAATAGGATTTAAGCAAACAGAAAAAAGAGTTTGAGAGGTCTTCTGAGAGGCTCCAGCCTGAATGTAGACACCTTTCCATCTGTAAGCAGGTCTCTGAGACACTGCAACTGCTTCAGTGCCTGAGCTCGAGGCAGCATGGACAGCTCAGTCTGCCACAGAGCTGGCAACAGTTTGATTTAGGGATCCCAATTCTTTTTTCCCACAACATCTGCAGGGGGCTGGGAGCTGGAGCCTCAGAGCAAATCCTCTCCATTTCTTAACATTCTCTTGAACTTAGATGCCATGGTAGTCATACTGCTTAACTTAAGTACTTATAAGGTGCTCTGACTATGCCCCTCTGCATTCCCCTGCCAGCTCTGACTTCAGCTCTCAAGTGGTTACACATCCCAGGCCTCTGCAGAGCCCAGTGGAAGTCCCTGTGCCTGGAGCTCCCCTGCCAGGAGAAGCAATGATGCTCTGAACTGCAGGCTCGTTCCTCGAGCTGAGCTTGGGGAACAGAGGTGGCCCTCGCCTGTATTGATGTGAACCGATAGCAAATTAATTATGAATTAATTACAAATTACAAAACAATAAGCTGGTAATGAAGAAGACTGCTGTTGGAGCAATTATTGCTCTAAACTGTTTTAGAGGATTTGGGGAAAGGGTATGTGAAAAGTAGTAACATCAAAGAGCAAGCATGCTTTGGCTATTGAGGTACCTCTTATGTGACTGTGCAGATATCTGTGCACAGCAGACATTATAAAATAACAGAGAGGGCCTTGATTGATCAGTCAACCTTTAGAGAACAAGGCTTCTGTGGATAATTTATCAAAACAAAGCCATCTTCCTGGCACAAGTTTGCTGTATCAATTTTGTTTGTGCTAGCTAAACACACACATTACAAATATTCCATTATCTTTTGCTGTCTGTACTAGCACTGCAGCATTTTCAGTACCAAGATAAACATTTATAAAAGTGGATCTTTGCATTACTTTATTATCATCAGCTTTTAATAAAACAAATTGGCCAGGGGAAATAAAATTTTTTTCAGTAGCTGCCCTTGTTATAGTCTTGTCTCACAATAAATGTGAGATTATTTATCCCTCAATAAAAGAACGATGACCTAGCTTACATTACCGTGAGGAAGAACTCATACATATATGTGTTGCTGAATGGGAAGGCTGGAGTACAGTTACATCAAGCTTAGCTTCTGGTGACTTTCTGTGGTGCCCATCCTAGCAGCTCACCTCATAATTCTCTGTGGAGGGCTGCCCTTAATACAGAGACCTGTGATGAGAGTATGATTTTAACAGACACAGCATTGTACTCCAGTCTGTCTCATTACCATTATCCCAGGTATCTAGCAAGAACTAGTAAAAGCCTGCCTTTTCTCTGTGAAAATACAGGTAGTTGTATAACATTATTTCCAAACTGTATCCTGCAAAAGTTGTTCAAGGAAGTTATAGGCCATATGAACTTGTAGTGCCAAAACTTCTCCGCAAAAAGGCCAAGTTCATGTTATAATTATTATTACTAATAAGACTTAAGCCTTCTTAAATCTACACAGCAGTGGGTTTGCAGTTCAACAGCACTTTTATGTATCAAAGACTAATACCTTATTACATGGCATGGCAAAACAGAAGCTAACATTTTAATGACCAAATTTAAATCTACAGTTCACATTCACTGGTTCACCTACGCTCGGTAGGTCTTCAGTAAGATTGAGCTGCACATGTGAAAAAGCTCCCCCCTGCCTACCTTTGTTGTGTTCAGTGAGAAGCCTGGAGAACACGGTCTGTCCTATCACTACTTCACTCCTCTCGTCTGGCTGAATGTAACACAGAACAGATGACAAGGTTAAAGTGTATAATAAGCAAACATGAGGGCCTGTCATCACCTTACGCATCTATAGTCCTTTCTCTGTGTCCAGTGACTGTCACTTCAGGGGTGGCTCTCCCACAAAGCTTGTCAGAGGTCAAGAGCAATTTCTGGCATAGCTGTGTGCTCCACTTGCTGCAGCAGCACTTGGTATTTGGGTGTGTGAGATTGCTCCTAGGGTAGTACAGTACAACAAGGAAGGTCTTGTGGCAGTGCTCTGCTCAAACCTGTGAAAGCTTTAGAGGGCTATTGGTAAGAAGTCCAAAGGGGAGGAGGCATCAGGATTGGGATTTTAGCCTGGGCTTAGGGGAGTCTACAGAAAAAGCACTCAAAAGTACAATCAAAGAGGTGAAGAAATTATATTACCCTCGGGGTTTAAAACCACTTTTTGTAAAGGAGTAGAGAAAAATAACACAGCATCTGATTCTGTCCTGGGAGTGGATAGTCTAGGTTAGTTTTTCCTAATCTCTTATGAATGTGGCCTTGTGCTACAGTGGAGTCTAAATCTGGGAAACTCTCCCCATGCATCTGCTCCCAAAAAGAGGAGGTAATTGTGGCAGTGGAGCACACTGAGACCCACAGTGAGATGCTCTGACAAATCACTTCATAAATTTATGTCTCTGACTGAAAGAGTTGGTGTACCTCAGAAATTCACCTTAATTAACCAGGGTTTTATTACTGACATGATAAGTATATAGTTTACTGTGTAATCAAAGCTGTTTGACAATTCTCTGATTGTGCTGCAGAAAACTTTAACTCAGTGAGAAAATCAGTGGTTCTTGTATGATTTACTACCACAGTAACAGAGTACTATCAGAGTTCAGTTCTTCTGTGTTACTACCAGAAGGATAAAGAAATATAGAAAACCACATTTAGCACTCCTTTCCATGCTGTCCCCTATAGTCCGTGAGGATGCTAAAAACTGCCTTTGTTTCTCCAGGGAGAAGATGACAGCTGCTGATGCTGTGATCACTTCATCTATTTTTGCTGATGTACTATTCAGTGCGACAATTTGGTTCTACTAATTGATTCCTCCTACAGAAAAACAGCTGATGAACATCCATTTTAAAAAGTATGCCTAAATAGGGTTGATCTGCCACTCTTTTAAGACTGCAGCTACTTTTGATTACTTAACATAACAATAAGCATCTTAGTCACTCAGTTGCTGTAGGTAACACTGTATAACACTTGCATATTCTTTCACTATTCCTTCTTGTAACCATAAGTGTCTGAGGAAAAAATCAGTTTGTTATGCAAATTAAGGACTCTGTATCTCTCTACTTCTGCTTTTCCATGCAACAATAGAAGATGGCTGGTATTAGGTGTGGTTGGAAATGGTTTTACATGAAGTCTAGTCCTTTTATTACCCTAATTCTGGATGTTGTGAAGTCAGAAATGATGCAATAAATACAATTGTTTATATGTGAGAGTTTTCCAGTACAAGTTTATTTGCCATTTACAAAGGGACCTTCTTTTCTAAAAACTTAGTTGGACTTGTACTGTAGCAAAACTTTAAAAATAAAAATGTAATTGTTAGAACCACATTTTAACAATGAGGTATATCTTGCTGTCCCATGCTGTAGGAAAACTGAGGGATTCAGTGCTGTAGAGGGGAGCAAAATCCAAAAAAGTTCTAAATAATTTCAGAAAGTGCATTGAAAAGCAATGCTTTAATTGCAAAGAAAATACAAGAAGGTTTGGTTTGAGCCTTATCTGCCTTAAGAGAAGGATGACCACGTCCACCTCCATGGTGAGAGAAGTCCCATTTCCTGCCAAAGGGTAACTTTTACATAGGTGGGTAGTTGTAAGCTGATAAATTCAACTACCTTGGGAGAGCGTCTGCAAAAACTCAAGGGGTCAGAAAGATGCTTATGGAAATGAGAAGAGTGTAAAGAGCTGTTACCTTTTTTCTAGCAAAGGGTTCAGTGTGACAGCTCCATCAGACTGCAGCACAGTTTTGCATTGTCTCCTGCATTTTGCTCCTTCTTCAGCTCTGCAGTCTTTGATGGTGTATCTGCTGCATATTTTATAAGTGCAAGTTTCCTGATCTTACCTTACAAAGCAACTTTGCCACGTAAATAAGAGCAAATCCTTATATGAGAGAGTAAATTATGTGTGTGTGTTGGGAGGGATGGGAATAATATGCTATTTTTCATAAATGTTTCATATCTCCCTATATGTCTCTATAAAGATATGAGGTTAAGTAGCCATTGGGTAGAATAAGATTAGCTTTCATCTCCTGGCCAAATTCCATCCTAAGTAATTACATTCTTCCTGCCTAAATATCTTTATAATTTCAATTTGGTACTGTCTATTTCCTATTTCAAATTGTTTTGTTGTACTTAATGTGAACTCCTGTATTCTCTCAGAAATGGGCATGCTCTGCTAACAGGTGAAATGATCACTGGTGAGTACACAGTAAAGTAAATAAAATGCTCTTAAATTCCTTTTGGAAACCACCATAAATCAATAGCTTTTATTGTTAGTATTGAGCAGAGGCAACATGTTGTGGGAATTTCTCTGAGAAGACATATTAGGAAGAAGAGTGTTTGGTACTAAACTAGTGACCTCTGCCTGTTTCACCTTTGGCTAAGGGAGTGTCAGAGGACATCAGTAGGATTTTGACACCATGAATTACAGAGATATAATTCTCATTGGTTTTTTAATCCAGGTTTATCAGTATTGTTATTAGCATTCTTCTTGGTAAAGAGTTGTTTTTTCACTTACATCTGGGTGTATTTGGTCTCTCTCTATTGGAGAAGCCAGGGATGTTGAACCTGAAGGAGGAAACTTCTGTCCAAGGTCTCTGTCCCTTCAAATTGTCTCAAACCGAGACATAGATATAGGAAAAAAAATTCAGGATATGTGAAATTTAACTGATTCAGCTTTATTTCACAAACAGTCATGAAAATGGCTGTAGGACCAGATATTTGCATCAGCAGCATGATTGGTGCCCATTAGGCGTCTCATCAGAATAGGAAACCATTGCACAGGACAGTGTACCTTGCACAGAGCAGAAAAAACAAGTTTTGATTTAGGGGATTTTTGAGCACAAAATTCCATAGGAAATTAATTATTATTTCCAGTAATTAGTACCACTGAGAAGATCCAGGGCCATAACAGGATGGATACACCAGTGTGAGCTGTCTGGGGTCACTGTCCTGCTTATTCAGTACAGTAGAGTCCCAGATGTATGAGATACATGAATACAAGGAGAAGTCACTGTTTAAGGCATACTAACTTCTTCATAACATATCCAGTGCTAGGAGCTACTAACTTACTATACTTTTCTGAATATTTGGCCAGCTGTGTGCAATGGGCCCAAGAGTATGAGCATTTCACGTAAAGACAGAAAATGTGGCTTATTATTCATGTGCCTTTGTTGGAGAGAGATTAAACTCTCCTGCTATCAAGACCCAGAAGGACCGCTCTGCATGACAGTCACAGGTGGGACAACAAAATGGCTGTTTATTGAACTGAGACACCGGCTTATAAAGGTTAGAACTTGGAAGGGACTAGAATAAGGGAGGAGTTTGCAGGGGATAACCAATTGCAGGGTCAGGGTATGAGGCCACTGTAAAGGGAACAAAGGGTTTGGATAACAGAGGAACGATGTAATGGGGAAGGCAGACGAATGGGAAAAGGTTTAACATTGACCCAACAGAGGAAGGTTTAACAGAGGTACACAGTAGGGAATTATACATAACTAGAAACTATTTTTTATTCTTTAAAACTACAACTTCTTAATAAAAGATAGAACATGAACTCGGAGCAAAGTCCTGTGCAATCACTCTCGTCCTTCATGGAGGTCGACTGTTATCACAGTTCTATGTAGTCACTGTCCTCATTTAATTTTCTCCACCATTCATACGACTCGGCTGGTCCACCTCCGACATGCCTTATTTCTGTACCAAAGTAAAACTGAAAGCACCACCACTGTGTGGGGTGACCTTTTTCCCATGCAGAGCGACCTTGAGGTTTGCAAAGTCTCACTTCATAAGTGGGAATGGCAACATACACCCCACACACTCAAAACAATTTCCAGAGCAAAAGTATTTTGGAAAATAAGTTTAAAATTTGAATTGCCTGAAACTGGCCTAAGAGATCAAGAACTGATTACCTCAAGCACTAAATACACTCATCCATCTGCAAAACTTTGTAAGAATGGCTTATTTGTAAGACAGAAGGAAATTAAATTCTTTCTGTGTTCATCTGGGGTTTAGAAGCGTGGGACCCACCGTTTTAATCTTTATTCTGTACAACAGTGGAGTTTTGAAATCTATTTTTTATATAAAATGCAATCTGACATGACAGAATCCCTACACTGGTGCTAGGGTAAAGCTCTGTACGGAGAGCTACACATAGTAAATTAAAGAGAGAAGGATAAGAACTGAGCATCTGATACAGCCCAGCTATTTCCAGGCTCTGGATTAATCAACTCATACAGCCTCTGACTCCGAGTTCTGGAATTACAGATGATGATGATGATAAAGTCTCAAGAGGCCCAAACTCTCTTTGGAGCTGTGTTCTGCCTGTGCTGTGCAATGACAGCAACAATCCTCCTTCACACTTCCGAGGTGCCTGGAAAGCTCCTCGTAGCACTCAGCAACCAACTGGATTTCTGAGCAGCCAACAAAGCCAGCATGATTCAGCAACCACTTCTTTCCAGCTTCTTTCTCTTTATAAAGAACAATGCTGCATATAGTATAATTTTAAACTACATCTCTTAATTTTAGGCTAAAATTAAGTATTTTTGGTTTGTACTATACAGAACTCTTATTCTAAGCTCTTGCTGTTCTCTCTTCTTGGGTTTCTTTTCCCCTTGTTCTGCTTATGAACAGAATAAACTGAGTAAGATTTCAAGCTGTATTTGACACAATTGTCCATAGAATGCTACAGTTCTTGCAGGTCATTTGAAATTACTTGGCATTGAGCTTCTTATTTATTGTTATCACCAAGATACACAATATGTTTGTTTTTTAAAAAATGTCCTACTTTAAGTGGTTGTAGAGTAAACTGGGTCTCTCATTTATCAGTATATCCTGAATAGTTGTACAATGCTTTAAATAGCCAGTGAAGAAGCATTGTGGTTTGACAACTATTTAGATTGCACATCACAATTAATTTTCTGTTTATTTACATTGTGTTAATGTCTAAATATTAAAGTTATTAAAAGGATCCCACAGAGGTTCTGATCCACCAATAACCTTACAGTAGCAATAAACAATTTATAATTCCTGGATGGCCCTATCCACGTAGCAGAGCATTCAGCCTGGATATCCTCTGGGCAGAGGGACATTACTGTGACTGCCTGTGATTTTTTTAATTTCAATAACTTGAAAAAATATGAAGGTGTTGTCACAGCCTGGGACAGTGGAGTGGTTCATGCTGTGATGCTGAGAGTATTTGGTAGATTGAATAAAGTAGAGCCTGATAGAGATTTGGGGGGTGTGATGTTATGAGGCTCACCAGGACAGTATGGGAAGAAAAGGTGTGGGCTCAGTCCCTATGAACTGCCCCCAGTCCATCCCTAACTTTGTTTCAGTTGGTATTACAGAGTGCAGGAGCTCTCCCAAAAGGAGAGACCTGGACTGAAATGGCAGGCACACGATGTAGAGAATAGGGGGAGGTAAAGCAGCAGTTTGTGAGGGTCTTCTCATGTAGGTACGCTCCAGGCAACCAGCTCAGCTGTCAAGTGAGAACATCTCAGTAGAGAAAAGCATACTTCTCTACCAATTATTATAAATCTCATTCCTTTTTAAGTGCTTCTGAAGTTGCAAATCACATGCAGACATCAAGTGCCAAGTGAGCTCTGAAGTCGAGTTCACAGTGCTGGGAAGTGTCTTTTGTAAAGCTGTTCACATCTGCAGCCTCTATGATGCTAAATGCAGAAGGTAAAAGGATTACTTTCCTGTAAACTTTAAAGAAAAGGAGAATTTTCTTCTGCCTTTTCCAGCTTTAGGACTAATATCACGTGCTGTTGTAACCAAGTGAAGGGTTGTTTGAAGAGCCTGGAAGTTTGAAGGAGACACAGCCTCCGTGTGCAATGCAGAGTCAGGTCCCAAGTATTCGGCAGGATGCCAAAGCTTTCCCATTCCAACCACTGAGCATTGCTGGTGCTCAGCCTCTTGCCCATGGCCTTTGCACAGAGCAAGGAGGTAGCAGAGAGCTTAGAGGGAGGTGCAGCAGAGTCAGGCCAGAGCTGAGCATCGCCAATGACTGTCAGACCTGAGCTGACGGTGTAGAACTTGCAAACTGATGCTTCTCAGTTGAGCCTGATTTTGAATAATTTTTTCAATAATCCATGTCCAGGGCATAAACAAAAAGTGTGTCCCCCTCCCCTGCTGAAATAGTCACTGTTCCTACAACCGAGTTAAAATATGCCTTCCTGCTACTTGCCTTTACTCATGGCAATAAAATATGGAATAATTTGCCAGGAAGTAGTCTGGCTGCATGACTTGACATGAAACAGAACACAGCAGAATGATTCCCATCCTTTGTCTCCAGGGGAAAATTCTACTTTTTGTAAAACCACCAAATGATGTCCCAGAGCCATCTAGTGATGTCCAAGTGAGGCCTGCGGGCAGGATCTTCTCTTTTAGTTTGAAAGTCTGAAGACCTTATGGAAAACCAGAAAAAATCACAGCACGGTCAAGGTTTTTAAAGATTAGTGAAAAATTATTTGGTCACTAAAATAGATCCGGTTTATGTTCAGTAAGTAGTAAACAACCAATCAATCCTGGAAAAAAAAATCAAGGAGAAAGAACAGAATAAATAAAGTGAATTGTTGCTGGTTTCCTCCAATGTTTGCGGGAAGCTCTGCAGCTGTTATGATGTCAATGACATTGTTATTAGAAGTGCATTTCTGCAAAAGTGCTCTTAATAGAGTTGTTAGTGCAGTGTCTGTGTGCCTGTGTGCTGGTGCCTGGTTAGGGTAAGCTGTGAGCTGACTGAATTGGTCCTTAGCACAGCTGAGAGCATGTGTGGGAAGTCCAGCACCAGAATGGACAACCTGGGAACATGTGGTGACACAGATTTACTGCACACATAGACAAGTGTTTAGAAAGTGTGGGGTGATGTTGCTTCCCTCCAGGACAGTAGGAAGTGTAAGATGGAAGTCCCTCTGGCAGCCTGTGTATCAAATCCATCTGTGCTGCATCCTAGAGACTTACCTTCGACCTACAACATGGGAAAGTACTCCAGTCCTTTTGGTATAGGAGTCCTGCATTTATTATGCACCTGTTCTCAACTATACGATAACAATTGCTGGTTATTTTAACAGTGTTATGATTTCAAACCAAGAGAACAATTTGGTTTTGTTTCATTTGACTTTTTAATGGTTGAGGTGAATAGTCAGGTGTTCCTAATGGAATTGCTCCTTCATGCAAATGTCACTGCCCTATAATTATGATAATTACAACGCAGAAGGAGGCATTTGAAGCTCCCTGAGACAAAAAATAATGTTCATAATAGCATGTATAGCAGGAAAACATCTTTTGTTTGTTTTATAGAACAGTGAGTAGGGAAATCCATTAGTTCTGGAAATAGGAAATTTAACAGCACAGCAAATGAAGGGGCATATAAAAATCTATCAGTAGAATTACTTGAAAAAAGGATGAAGTAAATCATAAGACAATACTCCTTCAGTACTGGAAGAACTCACTGAAAGCAGCCCTGCAGAGAAAGACTTGGGGATGCTGGTGGATGAGAGTCTGGACGTGAGCTGGCAATGAGTCCTTGCAGCCCAGAAAGCCAAACGTGTCCTGGGCTGCATCCAAAGCAGCGTGGCCAGCAGGTCAAGGGAGGGGATTCTGCCTCTTTACCATTCTTTGGTGAGACCCCACCTGGAGTGCTGCCTCCAGCTCTGGGGTGCCCAGTACAGGAAAGACATGGACTGGCTGGAGCAAGTCCAGAGAAGACCACCAATATGATCAGATGGCTGGAGCACCTCTCCTGTGGGAAAAGGCTGAGAGAGCTGGGGTGGTTCAGCCTGGAGAAGAGAAAGCTCTAAGATCTTACTATGGCCTTCCAGTACCTAAAGGCGGCTTGTAAGAAAGACCACAGTCTGTAGCAATAGGATAAGGTGTGATGGTTTTAAACTAAAAGAGGGCAGTTAGACTAGATAAAGGAGAAGTTTCTTCCAATAAGGGTGGTAAAACACTGGCACAAGTTGCCCAGAGAAATTGTGGGTGCCCTATCCCTAGAAACATTCAAGGCTGGGTTGGGCAGGGCTCTGAGAAACCTAGTCTAGTTGAAGACGTCCCTGCTTATTGCAGAGGGCTGGACTAGATGACCTTTAAAGGTCCTTTCCAGCCTAAACCACTCTAAGATTCTATGATTCTACCTCTCAGGCTATCTCGGGTGTGCAAGGCTTACCCTGTGTCTTCGGTTGACCCCAGCTGCAGCTAATTATACTCCTACTGATGAAATGGTACCTAAACATTACTAAAATGTCATGTTAACATTAAGGCACGAGAAACATACAGCTCCTCAAAAAAAATGTAAGGTGAAGATTGACACTGAAAAATGATGATACTGTATTTGCCAAAGCATTGCAGAGCTGGTCTGGACCCACTCTGCAAGTGTTCACTCCTGCAAGATGCTCTTTTCTGTGTCGCAGTGTAGACAGCATGTGTTTTGCTATGTAGGAGGGGTATAAAAACAACACTATAAAGGTAGTAGCAACACTTTTAAATTATATGTACGTATGGGTATACATCACCTTAATGGGGTTAAAATCATCTTGCAGTTGAACAGGAATTGGTAACAGAAGTTTTAAAACTGGGACAGGCAATTAATATTTATCAGTTTGGTATTTCTCTATTTTTTTATATTATAATGAAATATGAGGGGTAAAAAAAATATAAAATTATATGGTTGTTTTAAATATTACTTCATCAGAAAAGCTAGCCCTTTATAAAGTTACTAGAAACCAGTTAAACTAAAGAACCCTGTCATCCTTGAATTTAGGATGTGAATTTAAACTGTTGCATTTTGAGTCTTCCATGGTGATATGAAAAAGACGATGGCCTTATTCTGATTGCTGCTCCCATTTTCTACATTCAGTCAGCTGGCTTTAAGTTATTTATAACTTTTAAAAAGCTGTTTAAAATGTACTTAATAGCTGGACTAAAGTAGGTTCATCATTGTTAAAATGTTTTTAAGAAGAGATGTGATTATTTTTGACAGAAGCTCGGCACTTAATGAACCTCAAAAGCTAATGATTGCTTCATATGGTCTTCTATGGGGAAAAATCTTTTCTTAATAAAAGAAAAGGAATAAAATTTGGGTGTTTAGGTACATACAAGGAAGTAAGATGCATGGTAATTGATTTTAACAAAAGTGGAAGACTTCCTCTAAGTTCCTGACTACTTTAAAAAAACAGAATTAGGAACACTGTACTTCATTCACCTGTCTTACCTATTGAGACCTCAAGCTCTTTGCAGGTGTGGGCAGAATATCACCTACAGATTACCACTTACCACATGCAGGTTTATGCTTCAGTAAAGGAGCCCTTCTGGAGTGATTAGTACAAAAACAGCTGCTAGGCCAGACTCAAAGAGCACAGGGACAGGACCTGGATCTTCACAGTTCTCCAAAACAGCCTAATAAAAAGAGCCCTGTGTATACATGGAGCCTTTTTTATTAATTCAGAGTCTTTGTACAAGGAGTTATTTCCCCCTTCCCTTCCTTTTTCCCTTCCCTTCCCATTTCTCTTCCCTTCCCACTTCCCTTTACCAAATTCATCCTCTAAATGTCTTCAACTCAAGTCTTGCTCAGATCTTTAAATCCATGATACAAACTGCTTAGTTACCTAAGAGCTGGAGCATAGGATGGGAAATAGCCAGGCTTCACTTTAAAGAATTGCAAAAAGACAAGGTCTTAGGCATTTCTGTCTTTCAGCAACTGAAGGGAGGCAACAAGAAGGTTGTAGAGGGACTTATTACGAGGGCATGTATAGGACATACATAGGACAACATCCCTTACAGACAGGGCTATCTCCTCAGGATGGCATCTGCTCTCCCCTAAGGTCCACCTACACTTCAATACCCCAGATCTTCATTTTTCTGGCTAGAAAATAAAGATAGTACCAGCTCCCTGACTCCCTCAAGAGTTGGTGCAAGGATGAATGAAGGGACAGAAAAGGCTCTGAATGCTTTGCCATCTTACATGAGCTCTAAATATCACTAACATTGTTATCAACTGTTCAACATGCACCCAGCAACTTGCATTGTTAACAGTCCTGGATGGAGGAGAACAGTGCAGGAGGAGCTGCCCTCAGCAGGGAGATTGCAGGCTAATAACTTGGTTTTATTAATCTTCACCATTTCATAAACTTATCATCTCTCAGTTATCTATTTTCAGAGAAAGAAGTTATGCTTTTCATGTTTGTTTCATCTGAAGAAATGTCACTTATCCTCAGAGCTGGTTATTCTACTAATTTTTTCAATTTGCACAGAAGATGTTAATAGTTGTGATCGTTCACCACAGTGAAAAAAAAAGGGAAGGCTGTGCAGTGTACAACAGGCATCTAAAAAATATCTAATGAAGTACAAGATTTTTATTGTGATGTCTACATTTAATTTCTTATGTGATTTCATTACATTAATATACATTTGTTTTGAGAAATAGGAAATAATGTTGGAAAATAATTTGCTCTTTTAATGAGACTAATAAATTTATTTCCCTATCTGTGATGATTTCAATCAATAAAATAGTATTCTCATCTAGGACTCAATAAAGTCTTTAAAATATATGTGAACTTCAATTTTGTCTTGGAACACATTTACAGAATACAATTGCTCTTAATGATCCATGAAGATAAGCTGTACTTTTTAATATATAATTTCTAAGGAGAGGGCATAAAAGGACAACTATTCTTCTACTTCTGTCTTTAAAGAACTTCTCTGGTTGTCATCAAGATTATTGAACCATGTCTGTTCAATGTTCTTCACTCTTTTACAAATAGGGTTTTAGGAAACAGTTGAGAATTACCAAAGGAATCAAGAAGAAACCTGATGATTTGGGGTACTAAATGGGATAATTAATAATAAATTATCAAAAGGCTTATTAGTAAAATTTTACTTTCTATGTATATACATCAATGTATTGGGTTTTGTGTTGTTTCTTTATTATTTTTGTATTTTATTTGGTCAATCCCTTATATTCCTCTAGCCTAGTTCCAAATTCAGTATATAACATGGAAACATCCATTCAGTACTGACATATGCTTTTTATTTTTCCCACTGAAATAATTTCCCAGGTGCTAGTTCTTCCTTTTGCTGTCACTGTGAAGTTCAGCCTCTTAGAAAACACTCCATGAATTTCAGTGCGAGTTCTGCAAAGAAACTAATTTAAAACTGCTGCCCTCTCTAAAACAGACAGGAACTTATGGGATTTCAAAGGTCATGAGTCTGTGAGTCCTGATTTCCATAGGCAATGAATAGGACCTAATCCTGGTACTTGGTACAGAAGAGGGATCAGGGCTGCCTAACAGAGCCACTGCTAAGTCACAAAATCAGCCATGAAATTTGGATCCCAGCATTATTCAACAGTTGTAGGGCTACAGTTTGGTTTGGCTCACTAAAGGGTCAGGAGTCACTTAGGAACTTAAAATCCAGGTCCAAAATACATTCAGATAAAGTCCTTATCTAAATAAGAGCACTCACACTGACGAGTAAAGCAGGTGACAGGTTTCAGCACTGGGTCTGGAAATGGATGGACACAATTGGTTTTACCATAGGACACATGTGCCAACTGCAAAGATGACAAGGGACCCACATTTCCAATGCCACTTGCTCATAAAACATCATCATAATAATAACAACAATAACAACACTCTCCCTTTCTCTACTGACATGACATAAAATGACAGTTTGTATCTAAACTGAGGTGTCTGTGTGTCCAAGACAACAAGATGTATGAATAGCCATGGATTTTTCTTTGTATGAACAGCTTCTGAACCACTTCTAACAAATGTGGTGTACCTAACTGCCTTTTGAAGCATGAAGCTTTAATTTTATTCATGGCCTGTGGTCCCCATCCTCCTCTATGGCAAAGTAATTTAGACAATTTGTAGATACAAGTAATTAAGCAGGTGTAAATAGCACCATGGAGCATTATAAAGTGTAGTCTTTTCCACTAAGAACAACACAGTTAAATGAAGCTGTTAATTTTGTCATTTGTAGGAATCAAGTATTATAGTTACATGCTAACACATTAATTAAACAGTCAAGATTCTGTCACCATGATTTGATTCACAATATTTCACTACAGAACAATCAAGATTCATCCATAGATACACGGGTATATTAAAATGGAATATTGAAAGGATTATGCAAACTTCATTCTAGATAAAAGATATTCACTTGCCAGTTCTACATTACTTGGAAAGGCAAAAGGAGGCATTTTTCTAACACATTTTCTAACATTTATTTAGCCAAGCCACTTGGCCACAGCCAAAACGCTCTGTCAACACATGGTGTAGGATGTTTAAAGCAGCATTTGTGGGCGATATCTTCACACATTTGATGTGTTAGCTTCAATAAGGAAACTTAAATTAGACACACACATTATTACCCTGATTCAGAGAGGGCTATAGGATCCAGGAAGGCCATGGGCACCCCTGATGTGCCCCTATGCAGGCACAGGTCAGCCCACGTGTTCACACAGCCGCAGCGTGATGCACAGTCCCAGCTGCACAGGGATGTGATGTGCTTTTTGTTTCAATGGAAAGCATTGTTCCAGCTGGAAGCATAATGGCTAGGCATTGGCACTTGAAAGCATCAGAGTTTGCCCTGCTTCTCAGCCACCCAGTGAGCTGGTAGGAGCAAAATCTAGTGGTTGACAGCACCTGCCAATTTCAGAGCAGATCACAGTCCTGTGATTATGCAAAGAAACACCCTGCACAGCCCAGCACACTGGGTCCCTTGCCAATGCAGCTGTGGAAAAACTCTGGTTGGGGACCACACACCGAAGGATGTTATGTTCTTAAAGGTGGTGTTTTGGGGGGTGGGGGGTGTTTGTTCTGTTTTGTTGGGGGTTTTTTGTTGTTGTTTTTTTTTAGTTTGGTTTGTTGGTTGGTTGGTCTGGGTTTGGGTTTTTTTGTTTTTCGTTTTAAATAGCCTTCTGTGATCTACTGAGACTTAGGACTTGCAGCTAGACTGCTCTCTTGAATGCTGGCACCCAAATTGTGTCTATGATGCACAGGGGGTCCATGTATATCCTATATATATATATATATCTTACCCTGAGTCTTAACTTTTGCTCTTCAGTGGTTTCTATTGGTTCAATAACTTGACTTTTTGATCCTGGGGCTACTGAGCTTCTGAGGTTAATTCTTTTTCTGCAGAGTGGAGGAATTGCTCACAAGCAATAAGCCTCTTATAGGAGCCCTCAGGGAACATTATCACATTCACAATGAGAGACAGTTAGCATTTTTCCAACATACTGTTCATCTGCAAGTATAACTGGAGCAAAAACCTGTTTGAAAGGAGAAACTATTTGTCAGACAGAGGCATAGCCTATGAAAATGGAAAGAAAAACTCTGAAAGTGTCAGGAAGATTTTGGCCAAAGTTTTGTTTTGCAGCATTGAGAAGTATGTGCACTCTCAGGTTTCACTTGTATCTTCACCAGCTCTGAAATGGTATGAAAGGGTTAGAAGTGCTACATTTCAAGAGAAAGTGCTGTGTTCAGAAATAATTGTCAAGCATGTAATAGGGAAAGCGTTATTTTTAAAAATGAAATATATTTTTCTTCTTCTCTTCTTCACACTCTCTTGCTATTTCTCAGCTCTACAAAGCCAGAAGAGAGTAAAAGTTTGTGAGTGTGGCAAAACAGAAAGCCCTTTTTTGTATTTTCATCCTTGCTCATGGGAAATATTATAAATTCACTTGGAAAGTATTACTTAGAAATGTTCTGACTTTCTAATTCTACCTATGCATGAAACAGAAAAGACAGATTAAAGAAACTGTCAAAAGTTTCAATGTTAACAGGGGAGTGAAAAATAGAAACTCATCAGACTTTTCCTCTCCCTAGTATTCTTCTTACTGTCACTCTCCAAAATGTCCCCTGATGTTAAGTAAGAGTAGAACCTGGCAAAGGTAAAAAAAGATCCTGTAGAGTTCAAGAGATGGCTCACAGTTCCTCTTTTTGAATCATCAGGAAATGGTAATTAAAGATTTCATCAAAATAAATTCTTAAACAGTCAGTGACACCTCACAGCTGCTAAATCACCACAGCAAATCCAGGTTAACTTTTGTCCGTGACAAATCAAACATTTTTGGTCTCTTTCTCCAGTCAAACTCTTCAGTCATATTTCCATATCTTCTTATTAGAGACCATACAACTTCTTTCCATGTCTGCTCTCATGCAGGAACCAGGTTCCCTTGTATGTGCACGCCATCTGCATTCCTATTCCTCTAGCGTGCCTTCTCAGATCAGGAAACCACACAGCTGCTAGCTTTGCTATGTCCAGCCCTTCCCACTTACCTTGCAATAATTTTTATACAGTCTAACTGCAAATCAGTTCCTGTCATCCCCAACTCTTGCTTTTGTAACAAGGGTTCATGCTGAAAAAATACCCTTGTGCTGAAACCTCAAGCACAGAAGTCTCGGTGGAGAATCTCAGGAAAGAATGAAGAAATCCCACAAAGACTCAGACAAAATGACAGAAGCCTTTCAAATGTATTTGTCTGCCATTAGTAAACTAGAACACGTAATGGTGTGATTTGTCCTTCCATTGGACAATGTCCTCATTGCTGCTTTGCTTTCCCGATGTCTCAACCGAGCCTTTAGACAGCGTTGCCAATTGACAGCAGCAGTGTGCCTCAGTGAGCTATTGGATTTGATAGGTCTGTGTGCTGTGCTTGCTCTCTCAGAAACGTTTTCAGGTGAAAGAGTAAATTACAGACAGAAGGCGACAGTGTAGATGACATGAGAAAATGCTACCAACGAGACAAGGTTAATGACCTGTCCCATGAGCTGCTCAGCTGAGGCTCTTCGTCCTTACACGGCATAGTTAAGGGAATGGGTCCTCAACAGAGGGCAAATACACTGAAAGTTACTGTAATGAAAATGGGGAATGAGGAAAAAATCTGCTCACTGTCATTATTATATTCAGTGTATCAGTGTGAGTACAGGATATCTTCTGCATATATGGGTTGAATGTGGAACTTGCTCTATTAGAAGAAGGCAAACCAGTTTTTCTCTGCTAACACAGCACCGTAAAAAATTACTGAAAAAAAAAGACTCACCTTTTCCAAATATTAAACTGTGTATGTACAGTTTCATGATGGATTACACATATTAGCTACACTGTCCAAGGAGTTTTATTGCTGACCCACAATTTTCAGAGCATCTTCCTTGCTCCCAGGTAGAACAAGCTGTGATCTACTGCTACCAAGTTCTGCTAAGTTTAGCAAGATTAATAGGCTTTCCACAACTTTGGCAGTCTCATTATCTTACGTTTTTAATATGTTATGTTCAATTTTTTCAATCTTCATGAAAAAAGGAATATTATATAATCTTTCACTATAGTTATTCTCAATATACTATGTCTTTCAGATGGTTGAAAAAAGAACAAGCTGCCCAAAGTCAGATGTGTTAATTAGCATGCAGGACAGAAATACTAATCAAGAGGCCTGTAGAAAGGAAGGGAGGAATTGAACCACATGATAGATTCATGCACAAACACAAAAATTAAACCTGTCATAAAAAAGGAATGAAGGGAAGTTGCATTATTCCATTATGGGTTGGAAACAGAACAGGTTGCTTCAGGAACCTTCACCAATAAACCAGACAATACACAACTCAAAAAGCTCTCCAGTGCAAAGGAACTTAGATGGAAAAACCAATTATTCTTGCACACAAGTTGGCTTTGAGCAGTTTTTTTCTCTTTCTTAAAAGGGAGAGCTATTTGACCCTACAGCTCAAACTATTTTAGAAAGTTTTGCATTTACAATCAATAAGTCAAAATCAGTTACAAAGCAGTGAGTACAACTGCTGGAAAGCATCTCTATAACCATGATCCAAAATCCTGTCTTTATCTGGCTTTCACTTTTATTTGGTAAGATTCTGATGATTTGTCTTTGTTTCTCTGGGGTATTTTGCCTGTGTAAGTGCAAAACACAGAAAGATGCTCAGTTCTTGTAAACGTTTTTGCTAAGTGCAACTCAGAAGGCCAAGTGGGTGAGGAAACATTTTATGCAAACCACTTCTACAGGAAACAGCCCCTTTTTACTATCACTCATATGTTTCTACAGAATGAGGATGAATTTTTTTTTCCACATTACATATTCCATTATTTTCCAAGTTTCTTATAAATTTAAGGGTACCTTAATTTTATCTCGTGACTTCATCCCAAACAATGTGTTTCCTTTCTCCAGCGTTTCCGTAACACTATTTCATGTTAATGAGGGATAATTACAGTAAACACTAAAATGTCTGTCTTTGCAGAGCTTTTGGGTATAATGTAAACGCCTGTCCTTTTAGAGCTTTTGAATGTAATGTTTGTCTCTCTATTCTTTCCAGAGTGTCACGTAAACAGAACAGAGTACCAGGGACTTCCCTCATCCCTTGGAAGGGAGCAGGGATGGATTTTCAATGACAGTTTGTAGGAATACAGATTTGTGTTTGTCACGTTTTCATCATGGAAAATCAAAGAGGAATTCCCAAATCCACCAGACATGTTAGCATGCTGATGATTTAAACACATTTTTGCAGCATAGTTAAGAAAGCACTTTTTGGGAGACTTTATCACATTGTAACAGTCTCAGTAATTTGCCACGCAGCCTGCAGTATCCATATCTAATTCCATCAGTAATTAGGTGTCTCCTGGGACTTGCCCTGAAAATATTTTCTTATTTGTCTTCTATACTTCTTCAGGTACACTGATTTTACACCTCTCCTGTCAGGGAAAGAGCATTAGGATCACTATTAATTTTTACAATTTAGAATTCTACAGTAGTATGATGGCTAAGACATAAATTGGCCTCTGCACTTATCTCTTCCCACTTCTCTCTTATCTTAGATAAATATCACTTATGCTACTACTAGTTAATAACAAAGCTGAACTGAATTTAAGGTGCCCTCTTTTAGCAGAGATCTAATGCTAGCTTCCCCGGGGCAAGTAACAAGGCTGTGTAAACCAGGCTGGCCATGCTAGGAAACGGTCCAGACTCTATCCGGGCCTGGAACCGGCCCAAACCTCAACATTTCAAATATTTGCTTCCTCCTCATGCAACCATTTTTCTCTCTCTGAAGAAGAGAATTTTCTGTATCAGGTTCTGCGGTGTGGGCTCACCCATGAAGGGTTCCTTAGTGCTTCAGACAGATGGGGCTGTGTGCTCCAGACTGTCCCAAAGCTTTGGGGCACCACTCAAAAGAGTGTCCAAGCAAGGAGGTGAGTTCCACAGTGACAGGCACAGGAGAAGTAGCATGGTGGGCAGTTCATGTAAATGAACTGAAAGACTGAATGTTTTTGTCATTTGCGAAGGGTTAGAGAACTGTGGAAAACTGGGCAGGTTATGGTTCAAGACACCTAAAATGAGAAGTCAGTGTGTAGGTGTCTGTGTGTGCTTATTTCTATTACAGACAACACAGAACTAGGCTGTGATTCACGTCCTTAAGTGTAAGCATTGAGCCATCTGAGATGTCCTAGGACACCCCACAACACCTCTACATTTTCTGGATTGTACCTATGAAGCTCACATGGGTGTTTAGGTACCCTAGAGTATCTCAAAAGCTTCTAGGCACCTCCTCTGGTCACTGAAACTGAACTGCATGGGCCTGCAGTTACTCACAGAAGGACACTGAAATGAAGGCTGTCTTGAACTGAGCCTGCCTGGGATGTGTTGTCCTGCTCAGGGTACTGATGGAAACAATTATACTGAATTGTCACATAACTGTCTTAATTCATATGAATGATTGACACAAAATTTTGAGCAGGCCCTGGAACTTTCCAAATCCCAGACACTGTCCTATCTATTAAATGGACAAGGAGAGATACAAAAAGGGAAGGATTGGAAAGGCAGGACTTGCTGGTCCTGATCCTGCAGGTACACCTCATCTTCTCTCATGGATCTTTGAAGCTTATAATTTCTTAGCATGTAGCATATTGTGCTGCAAATACTGATTTTCTATTGTTTTCTGTAATTTTAAATTAATTCAGACCAGTAAATATGACTGTGCAATTGGGGTGATACACTTCTGTACAGCTTAACAAATTCCCTTATTTGTATTACCCAAGCAATGTCTTCCACAGCTTCATTTGAAGTTTTCTTTCTATTACAGTTGTAATCAATTGCTTTAGCAGTCTGAAAAAAAAACATTATAGGCCATCACTCCTAATCACACGTATCATTAAGTTTGCAGTAAATCATTACATGTGGATTGAAAAGCATTTTTTTACCTATTGCATGATTGCAGGTTCCTTTCTAATCAGTCTTCACTGAGTTTTGTATATCAGCTACTTAATCAAGCCCTAAATATATCCTTGTCAAAAGTATCCTTGGTATCCTTTTATTGTAAGTTCTGTCACTTCATTTCCAAAAGACAGGAATCTGATATGCCATACATTTCTCTGCAGCTGTGAAGGTTATAGTTGCCATATCTACAAATGGAAGAAAAATGCCATGTCTCCAAGTTCATATTTCCACCTAGACAGAATTTTCCCCTCAGAAATATTTCAAAACACTTCATTCTCTCTATTTTTTCAAACTCAAATATTGAGATTCTTACCAAGTCTTCTGGGGAATATTCCTCACACTATCCTAATGTCATTGTACACAAACCATGACTTTCCATTGCTGCCATTTCTCAAACGTTTGCCGTCAGGTTATCTCCACTATCCCATAAATATTATTCATCTGCTCCACACTACATAACCATGGCTCAGTTTTCATTCAGTAAAAATTATGTTTCCTTTCTGTTACTCCCCTATCTTTTAAATTCATTTTAATTACCACCCACTTTCTAGTACTACATAGACACAACTAAGTGAGAAGTGGGTCTTCACATAGCACAGGACACAGCAGGTTGAGCCCCAGCCTCTGGTCTCTGTGCCATATTTGTTCTTCTACTGCCAGGGCAATGCATGCCAAGAGACCTTTGCCTTTGCAGCATTGCCACATTGAAAATTCAAGATTAACTCTGTCATAAATACTGTCAGCACATTCTCAGCTTTCGCTTGAACACTTATGTATCATTATTTATAGTTTCCAGGTTTTGTTCTCTTATTTAATAAAGACATTTGCTCTTCATGTTTACTTGCATTTTCCAAGTGCAACATTGCTAAGTAATTTCTAACTGTAGCATTGCCCTCCATACTCATCTGATTGCTCTGTTCTCAAGAGGATTACAGTGATTCCTTACTTAGTATGTATTGCAAACTGGTCCCTTTTCTCTGAGATGCCAAAATTTTAAGCGAGACCAATACTTGCACAGGGGCAAACCCTAAAGCACAGTGTGTGCACATAGTGCAGAGGGGTTTTCTCATGGCCAGGGAATGGTGCATCATCAGCAAAGGACTGGTGCTGAGCTTACTACAAAGCCCTTGGTGACTCAGATCTTACTTTCCAAACTGGCCCCTTAGTATAGCAACTTGTTCAGTAGGATTGGCACAAAGCCATTACCTTCTTGTTCTTGCAGCCCTCAGAAAGACTTCAGAATGTACCTTAAAGCCCCTCATAGCTGGATGTAATCTAGGAATCCACTGTAACAATCTCAACAGTTTGCTGCTAATCCTCCTAGTCTGCAAATGCCCTTTTCTCTATTTTATTATTTCTTATACTCAATGCATGGTAGAGTTCCTTCCATTTCCTACAAGGTCATGATCTATTTCTCATTATTTCCCCATTGATCCATTAACCATTTGAGAATTCAATTAGTTGAAATTATTTTTATATTTAGGCTGTAATTTTGTAATTAATATCTCAAGCAAACAATGTGTTCACTGAACTAATGTCATTGCTGATATCCAGTAAACTCCTGTGACCACTTCCCTAGGGAGCCCATTCCAGTGTTCAACCACCCTCTAGCTGAAGAACCCTTTCCTAATATCCATCCTAAGTTTCCCCTGACAGACCTTCATGCTGTTCCCCAGGGTCCTGTCACTGGTCATCAGAGAGATCAGTGGCTGCTCCTCTGCTTCCCCTCAGGAGGAAGTTGTAGACTGTGATGAGGTCTCCCCTCAGTCTCCTCCAGGCTGAACAGACCAAGTGATCTCAGCCACTCCTCATACGGCTTCGCCTCAAGGCCCTTCACCATCTCCATAGCCCTCCTTTGTATGCTCTCTAATAGCTTAATATCTTTCCTATATCGTGGTACCCAAACCTGCACACGATATTCCAGGTGAGGCCGCCCCAGTGCAGACAAGAGCGGGACAATCCCCTTCCTTGCCCAGCTGGCGATGCTTTGCCTGACGCCTCCCAGGACACAGTTGGCCTTCCTGGCTTCCAAGGCACTGCTGACTCGTATTTAACTTGCCATCGACCAAGATCCCCAGATCTCTTTTCACCACACTGCTCTCCAGTCTCTGGTTCCCCAGTGTGTAATACATCCAGGGTTGCCCCATTCCAGGTGCAGAATCCAGCACTTGTATTTGTTAAACTTCACACTGTTGGTGATTGCCCAGTCCTCTTAAGTTGCCAAGGTCTGTAGAGCCTCTCTGCCTTTGAGAGAGTCAACAGCTCCTCCCAGGAGTGTCTGGAAAGCTGTCCAGCAGAAAAGGACTTGAGGGTTCTGGTCAACAGCCATCTGAACATGAGCCAGCAGTGTGCCCAGGTGGCCAAGAAGACCAATGGCATCCTGGCCTGTATCAGCAACAGTGTGGCCAGCAGGACCAGCACAGTGATTGTCCACCCGTATTCAGCACTGATGAGGCCACACCTTGAATTCTGTGGCCGGTTATGAGCCCCTCAAAGACACAGAGATGCTGGAACATGTCCAGGGAAGGGCAACAGAGCTGCTGAAGGGTCTGGACCACAAGTCTGATGAGGAGCAGCTGAGGGAGCTGGGATTGTTTAGCCTGGAGGAGGCAGAGGTGAGACCTTATTGCTTTCTACAACTACCTGAAAGGAGGTTGTAGCCAGTAGGGGATCAGTCTTTTCTCCCACGTAAGCATTAGGACAAGAGGAAACAGCTTCAAGTTGTGTGAGTGGGTGGTTTAGATTGGATATTAGGAAAAATTTCTTTGCAGAAAAGGTTGTCAAACACTGGAACAGGCTGTCCAGAGAAGTGGTTGAGTCACAATCCCCAGAGGCACTTTAAAAACATGTAGATGTGGTATTTGGGGCCATGGCTTAGTGGTGAACTTGGCAATGCTGGGTTAATGGCTGGATTCAATGTTATAAGAGGTGTTTTCCAATCTAAATGGTTTTATTACTCTATGAAAAAATATTTCAAAATATGTTATTTGTGATTGCTTTTTCAATTCTTCCCTAGTATTTCTCAATGAATCAACTACATAAACATGTGCAGTAACTTTGGCAGCATGTAATATTAAGTCCTGACTTTTGGCTTTGACAAACATTTCTGTATTATATAGTTTTTCTTGGTAGGATCTTTTTTAGTTTACTAGCTCAATTCCCAAATGGCTTTTGTGCAACTCAGTTTTATATTCTCAGTAGTGTCTTTCATAAGTAAGCTGCTGAACTAATAAAAATTACACAAATTAATTATACATTCCTCTTTCAAAATGTCAACAGTATGGAGTAGAACTAGCTGCAAATAAGTCTTTTACAAACCTAATTAAAAAAAAAACAAACAGCAACAAAACAAACAAAACCAAAAACACCACCACCACCAAAAAAAACAACCAACCAAACAACAACAACAAAAAAACCAAACTGGCAAACAAAAAAACTCCCACCACCAAACTGTTACAAAAAAAGCGTGTTATAACAGCGTGCCAACATTTAATGACAAATGTGTTCATGTTGGAAGCAGCCAGAGACCTGTACAGGGCAAGGACAAGGTTTGGTGAGTTACGGGATTCTTTGCTTTGCTGACATTTAATGTCTTGTTTGGACTTCTCTGTGCCCAATGATTTCTACATTTGTAGACAGATAAAGTTCTCATTTACCTCCTGGAAACATTCAGAAAATCTACATTGACATTTAAAGCAGAATTTGGGTGCCTTTTTCAGTGTAACCTGGACGACCAAGTAGACACCTAGTCAGGCATTGATATGTGCATCGCACAGTGTACAAGTTCGGGAGCCAGAAGCCATCTCTTGGCAGAAGTTTGCTGTTATCTGGGAATAATGCAAGGAGTTCCTTTAACTTTGTTTAACCCCAGAAAATGAATGCTGACAGCCTAAGGTCCAGCCCAAAGAGACTGCAGTCATTATGGGCATTCTTATTCCTGCAAGTTGGGTCTGGGGAGCAGATTTCTGCTCTCCCTGCTTTCCACACCATCACCCTAGTGCTCTGAAGCACTACGGTGTGTGGCACCTCCACCTCCTTAGACTGTCCTGCTGTGTTCTGCACACAGACACTTTTCTTCAGAAGCAAGGAAGGTGGCTGCTGGCATAACTGCCTGGTGATCAGGTTGCTCAGACGGAAGTGGAGAGAGGGATGTGGGTCTCCTTCAGTTCAGAAAGAGATAGAAACTGAGCCCAGGTCTTCAACTTCCTCATACGAGTACGGAAAAACAGGCATTTTTGCTAGGCAGACTTTAAAATGAGTAAGTTCTGTTCGGGTTCTTTCCTCAGCTCTGAGAGGGTCCCAAACACTGGATTAACCTTATGCACAGCCCTAAGGAATTACCAAAGGCTGAACAAGAGGTCAGCCACCATTGTGCGCTGGTGCTATGGTTTGCCCATATACATGCAAGTAAAAATGCTTAGCCTTCAAAGCATCCAAACCACTTTTTGGGAATGGTCTCAAATGCCAGAGATGTCTCCAGCAGTTTAACCACAAAGGCAGTCATGGTTCAGCATCTGCACCCAGGTCTTGGCAGTGTTTTTACCAGCATGGACATAGCCTGGGGGACTGATCAGTCTGCTCCCCTGATGAACAGTAACTGCACCCTGAAACTTTCTGATATGCAATTAAGCACATTCAAAGAAAAAAAGGTTTGACTAGTGGACAGACAAGCCTGGTTTCACTAGCTGTACAATGGCAGAAAGAAAAGGGGCGTGAGGGATGGGAGCTGGCAAGATATTATCTTTAATAAGCAATATGTCACTTGTCATCACAGAGACCAAGGTTGCACTCCTTGGGGGTGCTCATAGGATATTCTGCGTGGTTTGGTAGCTTCATGTGACTGGCACCAAATCACCCATGGGTGTTGGCACAGAGAATTTGAGAAAGGGAAAACTTTTACTCCCTGAAATTTGATTACTCAGAATGAAATGAGGCTAAAGAAGGTGAAAACAAGGGCTTACAATCAACTTGTAGCAGTAAAAACCAGTAAAAATCAAGAAAATTTTTGTGTTTAATGCAGTATGGGGAAAATTTTAAATGAATACTTAACATTGAAAGAAACTATTATCCCTGTAGGTGAGTTCCTACAGTGTGAAGGAACTTCTCCTTTCAGCCACCCAGTAAGATGTACATTATTTCGAAAGTGTGATTCCCTGGGAAAGACAACATGCCAGACTAGTAACAGGCACAAAGCAGGG
Organism: Pseudotriccus pelzelni; assembly: GCA_035584735.1. Taxonomy (NCBI): domain Eukaryota; kingdom Metazoa; phylum Chordata; class Aves; order Passeriformes; family Tyrannidae; genus Pseudotriccus; species Pseudotriccus pelzelni. The sequence continues at coordinate 101,050,008 of JAWMRA010000113.1, forward strand.
GGCTCAGGATTTCAGGAATGGACTCACATATTAAGAAGTTGCATAGTTAAACTTGAACAGATCATTAATTTGATAATGAAAAAGTGCCAAGTCCACATGAAATGCCCCAACTCCCATCATTTAGCAACCAATCAAAGGGAAACTATGAGGACAGATGGAAAAATTGCTTTTAACACAATTGGCACAATGAAGAATGTTTAATAATACATGTTGAAATAATACCTAACAATCCATCAAACAGGGTGGGTTCTGCTTTACCAACACATTGCATTTCTAGTCTGCAGGAACCACTGTGAATTTCTTGCCAAGGACACCCAAGGGCAAGCACTTCTAGTCCATGGCACACGAACTCTTGAAGGTCCATAGACTGCTTCTAAGAGACAGTGTCCTAAGGTCCTAACGGAGATGTTGTCAGTGCCAGGGAAGCAGGCATTTGGATTAAATTATTTTTGTCAAGCCCTGTTCTGTTTGTCCTGAAGTCACTGGGGGTTATTTCCAAATAGCACACAGAAAACAAGATTCACTGCTGTGGGAACAACACTTGTACAGTGTTTCCAAAGTGCTGATGCTTTGGGAAGCGGAAAGTCACCCTCACTCCAGATTGTGGATCACAGTTTTGAGCCATCTATGGTCCAACTATCAAAAAAAAATACGCTTACCAAACAGGATATATAAACCCATGGCTTTCAACTAGTGTGTCGTGCCCTGTCACTTGTATGTGTGCACTGCAGTAAAAAAAATAAGTAGGACTTTTTGGGCTGCTTGTCCCACTTCTGCTCACAGTGAAAGAGCAGAACTAGACACGGTAGTCAGTTCTTGCTTTCCCTTGCAGATCAATGTGCTTTATATGAATCAAATTCATCACTTAAACACTTATGTTTTAGTGGCCTTCCAGTTAAGAATTTTACCCTCTGTGTTTTGTAAACATAAAAAATATAAAATAGACAAATAGAAGTAATGAGTTTTACATCTCAATACATGTTCTGTAACTCTGATGAAAAGTCAGCATTAGCAACCTAATGGTTAATGAAATTAATATTTGTCATGCTTCCTTTCTTGTGATCAATAATTTTTCTGTTGAAATGCCCAATATAAAGAGTATGTATTTTGATTCCTGAACAGAAGCAGCTTCTCTCCTTGGTACCATTCCTTCAGAAACAGCAGCTCTAGAACATCACAGCAGCAGTGACGACTACACCCTTTCCAGGCTGGTGCAAAGACAGGCAGAGTCAGGCCGTCTCTCTTTAGTCTTACTGAGATCAGCAAGAGATTTAACTCAGTGATTGATATTGCCATGCAGTGAGAATCACTGCTGGCTACAGAAAGATTCTTCTGTGAGCAGTTCCCACAGGCAAGATTTTCAACCTTCTGTTGAAATACAGAAATAAAATATTAGTTTCAGGAGATAAGAAACTTAAAACTTATCAGATAGGTAATTTTGTATAACTGGTCACATGCTCAGAAAGGTGAAAGCAGATATTTGCACCTGGGGTGAGCAGAAGTGGAGCTTCTTGCAGTTCGTGTTTGCAATCACCAGGGTGCAACATACCAGGAACACCAGAAAAATGGCAAATGGGGGAGAGCAGATGAGAAAATTGTCGTTTTAGAGAAGAGGGATCACTTCATTCTCACAGTCCTCTTTTGCTTTAAAACTTTTAAAAGAAAATGCTACAGATCAATAGGTTTCCTCATTAACCAACTTTAGCACCCAGCTGTGAATACCAAGAACAGCCTTGACTTGCATACAGATGAGCTGTACGGATGACAATTGAGCTGACATCATTTGCAATGCGGGGTCTCTCTGGACTGAATGTTTATATGTCAGGAAATGAAGGCTGCACATGTACTTGGTTCTTGCATACCCACCTCTTGTTCAGCGTTCAGGTTTTCTGGTGGGAAGAGGGCAAATGAGATCTTTTTGAATTACAGCTTCAAACTTGTTCCAGTTTCTTCTTTTTACGTATGAAAAAGCTTTATTCCATGCTTAAGACCAAACAACTTGCATTTTATGAAACGCAAATAAATTGTTCAAGTAAGCATATTTTTATTCTGCATGTGTTCTGCATTTCACAGCATAGAGGTTTTATTTTGTGGCTCACAAGACTCCCAATTTCTAAATATTTAAACTATTAGTTTCTAACCCCAAGGGTTTTAACAGATGAGAAAATTTTATAACTACACTGAAATCCAACAGCAGATACATTTTACTTACCCCTGCAAAATGTCTGCACATATAATACCTGTGGAAGAAGTAGTTCAGTTCTCTTTTCACTAGTTACCTCAAAGCTCTCTTCTGCACCCAGGAGCTGAAGTTATGGCAGTAAACAGAGCTTTTTGACATCAGGTTTCAGCTAAGTAAAAGGCTGTAGGCCTTTATGGGGGAATCTCTCTATTCCTTTGTTTCTAATTATTTCCTATTCCACCAACTTAAATTGGAAGCTTCTTGCTACAAGCAGTATGTCTGACTTATCATATAAATAACATTGTCTAACCAGCCACACTTCTGAGAAAGGTGAAATCAAACCTTTGCCCCAGGCATGAATGAATATGTATTTTCTAACATTTTACATTCTGTTTCCTGACAATCCTGCCTTGTCAATTTAGGACTATTATCATTTGGGTCAAGACAGTTCTCCATCTGCAGTTTACAGAGATGGCAGAGTTTACAGAGAACGGCAATAGCCAGGCTGGGCAGACCCTGCAGCTCCTGCATCAGTATGGCTGGGAGCTGCTGCCTTTCCTCCCGCCTTCGCATGGGAGGCAGCACAGATCACCACCTCTTTGTGCTTTGAACTCAGGGGTTGTGAGGCATCATCGCTGTTTCTCAGAGGAATGGGAGACATGTGGAATCAGCCTCCAGTTCAGATGGAGAGCTCTGTGCCCGCACACCGCTCTTACAGGAGGTATCACAAGTACCTGTGTCAGCTCTCTGTGCCCTGGAGCCCCGCCTGCCATCACCACAAGTCTCTGCAGCTGCCACCGCAGCTGAGACAGTTAAGTAAATAGCCAATGCTACATGTATCCTGCCTATGCAAGCACATTTAGCGAAGTACCAGCAGAAACTTAGCTTGACTTCTAGGTGATTGATTTTTTTTCAAGAATATAATTTTGAGTGTATTTGATTATAAAAATCAAATAATGAAGAGAAATGTTTTTTTCTGTCACAAGCCAGCTTTGAAAAGTGATGATTCTTCATTTCCTAATTTGATTTACTCAGCTAATCCACTTGACCTCGTGCAGACCTTTTGTTTTCATGTCTGAGTGGTAGGGAGGAGGGGTTCTCAATGCTTGTGAGAAAGCCAAAGGGGCTATGATGAAAACTGGAGCCCAAAACATACTGTTTTCATGAGAAAAAAAAGTGAAAACTGCATTTATTACAATGATTGTAACAAAGGTCTTCTTTGCATTTGTATTGTGGGAACCCAAAAGTGTAATGATTAGCCTAAGATACAAAACTAAATTATTCAAACCTGCCTTTTGGGTTTTATGAATGTATTGTGTGAATAGGGCTTTGTGTCTCCCCTATGATCAACAGGCAGAAACACATCATGTACAGGCTGCAGGTTTAGAGAAACATGTTCATTACACTCCATTCACTTCAAACAGCCTGAGTGGCCATTACTTCTTGCTAGTTCAGGTCTAGTCCTGAGTCTGACATATGTTTTCACTTGAGCAGCAACATCTGCCCACATCATGGACATAAGGAACAAGCTATGTCTCTACCCCCCTCTCATGCCCATAGTCAACAAGCAACAGGAAGGACTTGCAGGATTTTGGACAACACCAGGAGCTCCTTCCTTTCTTTGTAGCTTTTGTGGGTTTTTTTGTTCTCCCTTTTTCTGCTCAAGTTTGAGCCAATATATTTTCTCTTGTCAGAAGTGAGAGAAAACTGCAGCTCTGGAGGGGAAGTGGGTACCCTGGAGGTCAAACAGCAAGTTGATCTTGATGTCAAAAGGATCCCAGTCTGGAGATTGGTCTCACTGGCTGAAATGGCAGGTACAATTTTCCCTCTGTTACTGGAACGTCATCCTGAGCTGTTCCTTGGGACTAATCTTTGTCCTGACTGGGAGCAAAGTGACTGTCTGGGATGCAGAGAAGCTTTGTCCTTCCTGCTCTCCTAACAATACCAGCAGAATTATTATTTAACCCAAGAGTTTTTTTCTGAGAAATATAACCATGAATGAGCACTGAAGGCACTACCTGCTGAGGAAGGGCGTAATTTTGTTGACTATCAACTGAGCAGTTGGCAAAAGGGAATATTAACACTCAGATGGAGGACCAGGCAAGTAGAAAATTTTGGGGATTTAGACAAGATACAAGGACGTTGCCTCCAGTCATATGGCAAACCGGCCTGCTGGAGATCCCACTGCTCAGTGCATCTCTTAGTGCTCCTCTTTTACACACTCACTTCCAGCTAAAAGTATCTGTTGGCTTGATTAGTCTTACCTTTCTGTTGGTACAGAAGGTAGTTGGTGTTTTCTATTACCTACAAAGTGTTGCCTGAAGAGACCCAAAGGAACAAGCACCTTTATGGGTGCAGTAGTATTTGCACCTTTATAGTACAGGGCATTTTAATGGGCAGCTGGAAAGGAGCTGGTTAGTATGCACAGGGTTGGGACACAAGCTCCTCTCTGGGATTTAGACATATAGCAAGAAGCAGTTTTATTCAATCTAAAAACCCATGCAGCTGTGTTCCTCATTAGCTGAGAGGTACTTACTAGCAATAACTGATAGCCTTGAGAGCCACAACTAGTTTCACTAACTTGTGACCTACTCAAAATACCTTTAAATTAAAGTTATTTTCCAGCACACTGGTCATTATTTTATTAGAAGATAAATATAGCATAACATACATTTTTCAGAGTGTCAGTAAGCCCTAAATCTGCAGTTTTGACTTCAGAAGGATACACTGTAAGCTGTTGAGAGAAACATAGAGCAGTAGTCTGAAGAAAAATTTGTCCAGAAATAACTTCATGTGCTTTGGCCAGATAAGAAATATTTGAATATGTACCTTTAGACACCCTATATTAAATAAGTCCTTGCTGCTTCTTCTAAGTGATTTGTGACAGTGGATGCCATCTACTGTGAAACAAGATTCCTGACAGAAATAAAGGATAATAGTTTTTAAAACACAGTGGAAATTTGGAATCTCTCCATTGCCTTTCATGGGCTTTGGATTCACTCCAAACAGGCTGCAGCAATGTGCTGCTCACTATAATTTACTGGCTCTTACCCCTGCCTTGTGGCAAGAAGTTATTCCAGCATTTTAGATGCACAGCTTTCCTACAGGGAATCACAGACTCACACAGAATTGGTCGGGTTGGAAGGGACCACAGCGAGTCATTTGATCCAACCTCCCTGCACAAGCAGGGCCATCCTAGAGCACATGGCACAGGATAGACTGGATAGACAGGAAGACTGCAGAAACCCAGAAATCAAGATGCTTCAGAAACCCAGAATCTGAGAGCAGCAAAATGATGCTCCTTAGGTGTTGCTCCTCAGGCAGGACTCTTCAAGATGCTACCTCCCTAAACCTATGATCTGTCCAGAGCCCATGTAAGGAAACAGAAGTTGCCAATAGTCATGTTCCTGCTCAGCCAGGGACACAGCCCATGGGTATGCATTTCCAAAACTTCAGATTTACCTCCACATTTCATTCTTTCCTGCAGCAGCACCGGCACTTGTGGCTCTTGTCCCATCTGTTCCCATTCCCAGGTGATGCACCAGTTGTGACAGCCAAGTTGTGCTACAGGAACTCATCCCTAAAGCACCTGGTTACCTTCCCTTCCTCTGGGCCTTCTCTGCCCAGCTCTGCTCAGTGCCTAGACCTGGCAGAGGTTTGCCTGGCTGGGTGCCAAACCAAAGCAAGGTGGTGAAGTGTGGAATAGGGGGAGGGGGACAGGCCCACCTCCCACTCCAGGTCACTGCACAGCCACATGGACCCTTGGAGGTGGAGCATGAGGAGGGCTGTCCCACTCATAACCTGGCAAGAGCTGCAGCTGAGTGAAGTTATAGCTGGGTGGTATTTAGCTTCCTGTTCTCCTTAAGCTTAGCAGGCTGGTGTTTTTGAATTCAATTCCATTATTGGCGTGAATAGGAATTGCAGGTTGATTTCTCTACACTGGATTGCTCCAAGTTATACATATGCATAACTGGCTTGAACTTAGGCTTCAATGCACAGACACTTGTGTGCACATAGTAACAGGCCACAGAAATGAAAATACTGAATAATTACTAGATACAGAGAAAGCTACTACATATAGATAAAGAAAAAGGTCATTCTGCAAAAGAAATGTCCTTTCATTCCTGAATGAAGCCTCTGAAATAATGTTTGTGGCGAGGCTTAGCTGCAGAGCTCTCAGCAGTTTTATTAATAACAATTACTTTCAGACACTGCATCTGAAGCATTGTGACTGCAGGCAGACTCACATCTCCTGTCAGGTATGAAGAAACACAACTGTCAGCTCTCCCACTTTGCATGTGACTGTTAAGGTGAGGTATGAAGGAGACCAGGCATCACATCCTGTTCTGGGGTAGCTAGCCTTTGTGCAAAGTTAATTTTATTCATGAGCAAAAGTGATTTGCTAAATGCAGCCTTTAAACCAGAAGTTAAGGTAGGTGTAAGATTATAATCAGAGAAGGAAAATATTAGCCTTTCCACATCACATAAATCCATGCATTCTTTTTAGTAAGCAGATGTAAGAATTTCTTTAATCAGTGCTTGTTCATTGACTCTAAGTTAACATCTAAAATCTTGGCACTGATCTTCGATATATTTGCTGAGAGAAAATATCATTATTAACAATTAGAGCAGTGTTATTCCAAAATATTTTGCTGCACTTGAGCACTTGTCTGGGTAATCACTGACAGGAGCACATAGGCAATGATGCCAAAGCACGAAGCTGAGTTCTTTACTGTTTTCCAGACTTACCCTCAAATTAAAAATCACTATGAGCCAGTGGAATTAACCTATGCATCATGCAGCATTATCTCACCCAAGGTTATGCAGAGACTTACTATTCCCACATTCAGCAGCTCTGAATTTGTTTAACCAAATTTATGTGCATACACACTCACGTGCTCACAAAGCTCTCCCCATACTCTCCCAACCCCATATCATATGAACCTCGTCTTAGTAGGATTCTCCACTTCTGAAAACATGTTACAGCACAGCTCAGTGCTGGTGATGCTGCCCACCTCAGGAGCACAACCACTGAAAATGTCTCCATCTGATAACACAGATTGCTCACTGCAAACCCAGGTCTATAAAAAGATCCTGCAATCGCAGCCCTCCCAAAGCAGATTTTGGAATCCAAGAGGTCCTACATAGCTGAAGAATTATGAAGTAATGGTAGACAAATGTGTAGTGGTGCTGCAAAGTCCTGATGAGTCATCCAAATTACAAGCATAACTGGAGAGCATAACTGGCTCCAGTTTAGCCAGGAGGAGAATATTTTGTTTTATTTTGCAGGCCTGTAGTTTACTACCCTTTTACTTCCTTTTACTGAGCTGTTTGCCTGCTGTTCCAAGGAAACTAATTATTCCTCTGGAAGTCACATTTTGTCTTTGAGGCTTATCTTCGGATTGTCATTGCTATATAAATAGAATCTTAACTAAAAAGAAGCATTTTAAAATGTTTATCAGGGACTTGCTCTCCTATCAATATAGATTTGTGTGTGTGTGTGAATAGCATATAAACATGCAAGTCTGAATTAATATAGAAAAAAACCCCAGGCACCAAAGTGTACTCTCTTGCCAACACTTTCCTTTATTAGGAAAAAAAGGGAGAGGTGAAATAGCTGAAGTATTTATCTAAGAAAAAGGTCTGCCATTTCTGACTTGAAGCCAAAATAGTTATTTTTAAGGGGTCTTAAAAGGTAAAATAGTCAGGTGTGAGGATGTAATTTTAAATGTCAGAATTTATATTCAGGAGACTGTTATAGAAGATGAAGATTAGGACAGAACAAGTAACACCACTGCAGCTCTTCATGAGTGCCTAACACCTTCAAGACTTTTGTGTCTACATCATGTCACTAGTCACAAGATGACCAGAGCGGGGATCTAGAGAAGAACATAACGTAAAACACGGTGTTTTTGAAAGGTAGCCAATACTCCTTTTCCTTCTTGAATAGACCTTGGTTGTTTCCTTAGGCAGTTTTCAATAGAGATTAGTGAGCAGCAATTCTGCAGCTGATCAGTTTTGGGAGCTCTGCCAGACAAATCTTTTTCAAGAAATAATTGAGCATCTCTAGCTCAGTTATCCACTTTACTCAGTTCACGCAAACTTTTGTGCCCTCAGTGGGAAACAGCTTCCAGAGGATCCGACTTCTGCTCCCCTAAATCTAAGTTCCTATGAAGGTCATTAGTTTCCAGCTCTGACTGATTCTTTCTGATGTGCATTCCAGAAGAAACCATTAAACCATAAGGCCTAACTGTAAAATTAATCATGCATCTACTGATAATAGAGGAAATAATGTCAGGTGGATGTCAATAATGAGAGCATAAAAGGATTCTTTGGCATCATTTCAATGTGAGTGAACACCAGAGATAGACTGCAAAGAGTTTTTACTTCTCTAGGCTGTTTGATTTCCATTGCATCATTTCATGTGTTTTCCATTAAATGAAAAACTCTTTTGATCATACTGACTGCCTTAAAAAAGTCCTACTGATCACACACCTTTTGCTCAATTGTTCATTATTTCAGAATAATGAAGATTATTTTTCAAGTTACAGAAGAGGCCAGTATTCTGGGATTTGAGGACTATTTGTTATTATTCCTACATTCCTATAAAAAGAATAATGAAAGTGTTATTAAATTAATGCCTACAATAACAGAGAAGTCAGAATGTTCCATGCCCATACATTAAAGAAGTGATTTCTCAATTAAAGGTGAAGTGCCTTATTAGACCAGAGACAGAGGACTTCTTAGTCCTTCATTTTATAACAGCTGCCATCCAGATTACTATGCAGGACTCACTTCTTTAGTGACTTGCCTTCCTGATAGGAATTAAAGAGATTATTACAACTAAGTATGGTATTTCTGATTAATAATACAGAAGTGAGACATACATTTTTAACTCCACGTGTACAGGACACAGGAACCCAACCATCTGTGTTCTGCTAAACTTTTAGCTTGGACAGTATCTTATGGGAGTGAGGGCAACCCTGATTATGTATTTTATGGAAAACAGAATTCATTTTAAATATGGATACAGGAGAAAAACAAAAATTTTTCTGCACCTGTTTGAGTCTGAAGCTGTACATGTTTAGCTTTTTCTAGATCTTTTTTTAAGAAATAGACAACATATATTAAGAACTGTGTCTTGGTTTATGTTCTTGTCATAACTATTGGGAACCGAATCAACTGGAGAGTTTTAGGATTGCTTAACTTTATAGTTACCTTTAAACTACAGACTTAATTTCCTGTTAAATAACTGGAAATTAATGCATCCCTTAAGGCAGACTTCTAAAGTGGGTCAAACAAAGCTCTTTAAAATTGCCTGTTGCTCTTCATTGACTAGGAAATATTAGGCACAAGAATCAGTTTGAAACAAGAACCTAAATTTAGGTACTTTTAGGTGCACTTGGTTCCTAATCTCCCATTACAGTCACTGGAGCCTGAAGAGCAATTCAGCTCACCATAAAGTAGGTACCCAGTGGCTGGTCAGCTGAATCATTCATTGATTGCTTTTACTAGATCTTCATTAATGGTTATGGAGCTTTGACACTTTGTAAGTAGTTGGCTGTGTCTAGCGGACTTAATCTAGCCTTGATGTCCTGTCAGAAGTGTTAGCTGTCTACTGATAAACCCTTACTCAGTAACCCAGAGTACACGTATCAGACAACCTCTAGCTCCCTTTAAAAGGATCCTTTGAGTAATTATGAGCTAAAAAAGACTTGCAGAACCAGGAACTCCCCTGCACCTGAACCTTCAATGGAATTATACATGCGAAAGACATGCTCTTCCTGAAAGTTGTTAACAGTTACAGGTCCACTTACTTCTGCTCAAACAGAAGAAAAAGGAAAAATCAATCATGGCTCAGCATTAAATGATGACCAAGACAATTGCTAGAGGAGTACAATTGCTGATACTGTTGATGGCTGGGTTTCGTAGACCCAGTTAGGCACTGACCTAACAACAGTGTTGTCAGGGAGCCAAGTACTTGCCCTGAAGTTCAAATTCCATCAAACAACTGGCAATGAGATCTTGCCAAGTGTAGTGATAAGCCACTCTTGAATATCATTCTTATCACAAAGTAAGTAATTGTGCAGCATTTTAGCATCAGGCACTTTAAACTAATATCTATGACAGGACGCTGAGAGAATTGCCTTGTGTTAAATCCTGCCTCATTCCTGTTATAAGGGATGTAAAGTCCTGTTTTTCAGGTATTATGCATACTCTTTCTACAAAGTGAGAAGTTGTTGTCAGATAACTCCCTTAGGCAGTGACTCAGAGGATAGTTCACTCTTCCACAGAAGGCAGGTGTAACGATCCACTATAATTTTTAGCTCATCTCCCAGAAGTCTTGCTTTACGGTATGCTGGATTGACAAGTCAGTAATTTCATTTTCAGTCAATTCATGTAATATTCACAGAGAGAACATGTACACATGCTTCAGGAGTTGGGTTCTGTTGAACTCTGAATTAGACTTTTACGCTCCTAAGAAATTAATTTCATTTAATTGCAAAGGTGCTGAACTCCCAAAGAGCTTAGGAGGGTCCAGGGGGAGGTAACAGCCTGTTGGGGGTATTCAAATTTTGGAGTTAACAAAAAGACAGTGATGTCCTCAGAATCAGAGTTGAAGAAATTGTAGATGCCCCATTCCTGAAAGTGTTGCAGGCCAGGTCAGATGGGGCTTTGAGCAACCTGGTCTAGTGGAAGGTGTCCTTGCCCATGGCAGGGAAGGCTCCTTCCAATTCAAACCAGTCTATGATTCTATGAATTACCTCAAGAGGAATATCTCCAAATTCACTTTTAAATACAGAACAGTTTTCATTGTTTTTTATTATGTTAGCATGAGTAGCCAAATTACTTTGTGGAGCCAACTGCTTTAGAGCACCACATTAAGAGCTAATTTCATTACTATCTGGCAAAAAGCAGTAACTGAAGTCTCCTTGCACCGGAGCTTACAGAAGGGGCTGGACGCCCGCACTGTAATTTCAGTAAATACAATCACATTTTACCACATCGCTGCACTAAACAGGCAGCCCACAAAGAGCAACCAACAGCAATGCAAATTTTCCATGAGGTGGGGTTTTTATTCCTGTTCCAAAAGAAAAGTATAATCATACCTTCACGTTTACCCCAGCAGATAGAAAGCTCAAAGTCTATTTACCTTGCCAATCCATCAGAACTTCATATAGAGGACATGGGAATTTTGAGGGCGTACTTGTATAACTGAAGTAGGATACAGTTTAAATTAAAAAAAAAAAATATTTTAAAGATCTAGAGTAACTTGTGTGGGAAAGTCTATCAATGTTTTTCTCAAAAAAAAAAAAAAAAAGTCAAAAAGATGCTGTGCTTTGGATTTGTGACCAAAACACGTACATCTAGACACACAATTATTTTTTGTATTGATCAACAGTTCTCGCAAAGTGTCAAGGCCTTCTCTGTTTCTCACTCTGTCCCACCTCATTGAATAGGTCAGGAATAGGCAAGAAGTTGAGAAGAAACATGAGAAGAGCTGACCCAGTCTGGCTGAAGAGATGTTCCAAGGCATGTGACACTGTGCTCAGCAACAAAAAGATGTGGAGTTTTGTCTTGCAAGGAAACCATTTCTTGGTGCATCAGTTTGTAGGAGGTGATGAATAAATGCCTTTGCATTATTTGTTTTATTTTCCCTCTCTCCTTCCTTTATTAAAATTTAATCATCTTGACCCACAAATTTTCTCACTTTTGCTCTTCCTGCTCTCTCCCCATCCCACCTGGAAGGAGAGTGAGCAAGCAGCTGTGTGGGTGCTTAGCTGCTGTCTGGGGTCAGCCCACCATGCCACTTTTCTCTCAAGACATTTCAGTACCTCAAGAGGCTCAAATAGTTCCACCACCATGTTCAAATGGGACTTGGCTGTAGTTTAATCCTTCATTATTAATCATCTTTTACCTCCCAGAACAGCAACATGCTGTTGCTTATTGGCTCTCCTTAGCTTTTCTGAAGAGTCCTTTCCCTCAAGGCTATGAGATCACAGGTAACAGGGCAACAGAATATATTGGAGGGTTATGTCCATCTCACAGTGGAGCCAAAAATGCTATTTGATTAAAGGAATGAACAGGTTAAACAAACTTCCAAGAGCTTACTCAAACTAGGCCTTGCTTAAGCATCCAAACGGAGAATAAACTCCTATTAGGTTATTACCAAAAGTTTAACATTTTCAAAAGGTTTTGTGATTCCTGTAGGACAATTTGATGATAATTTTCTCTGACAAGTCATGCAAAGACATCGTCTTATTCCCACTTACGACTCTTAGTTGCTAACAGGCATTCAAGTAATTCGCACCGGATACCTGAGAGTAACAAAATAAATACAATCCCACATGGCAGATTTTTAGATAGTACACCTGTGCATTGGTAGATCCTAGTTCACAAAAGCATGGTTTTACTCATAACGAGAACAGCCTTACAGTCTGTTTGGGATTCTGCAAGACAAATTAATAAATTCATAGAAGGGCTGGTTTGCCACAGGAGACATACAACAGTTTGAAACTTGGCTGCATTCAGGCTACTGATCTTGTCTGAAGATTGCAAGACAGTCCAAAACAACTGCGAAAAAAGCAGAAGCTCCTGTCTGAAAGGTTTATCACAAATATTAAAGAAATATTCTTTCTACAATTTAAATTTAAGTAATTATGTAAGAAAACTGCAAATTGCGTCTCACGTACTGCTCAACTTCCAATAATTTTAAAAGAGAAGGAATATTTCTTTGTTCTTCCCCCCAAAAAATTAAGCTTTTCCAGTACCCCACACGTAGCAGCACCATTACGGAAAGTCTAGTAATTGTTTTCCATATTATATTTTGTACATGTATTACTTTCTGATCTAAAAAACTTTCAGTATGACTGTTTCATAGAAATTCAGTAGATACAGAAAAGAATACCAAGTCCTGCCATTAAGAATTAAACCTTAGTTCGTAAATACCCAGGAATTTTCTGGATAGCCTCCAAAACTCTTTTTTCCCCCCTTATTTCAATCAGATTTCACTGATAGGTTGAGTTCTGACAGGTACTAAGCACCTATTACGCCTGATCCCACTCACAAGTCAACAGCTCTTCAATTCTTCTCAAAAGGGAGAAGTAGGCTTATTTCTTAGCCCACTTTATTTAACATCCATGGGCCTTGAGGGGCTCATAATAAAAAACCACTTGATTGCTCAGCGTGAGAAATAGAAAGCAACTCCCCACACACAGCACTGCTGTAAGAGCAGTTGAGGGATGCAACGTGTTGGAGCAACTCAGCCTCTGTTACTAAACTGCTTCAATTCTCACATCAGACATGGTTTTTGATCTCCTGCTTCAACGGGGTTCAAGATGGTCTATTCTGCCAAAACAGAGCAGTGCACAGATCTAGGGTGCCTGGTTGACTGGGGTGCCAAGTAGCTGGGCTGTCAGCTACTCTGGGATAATTGCCCTTCCTCATTGCTACCCAGAATGCTAATCAAAAGGGATCATTGGATGGATCTCTCAGCTCTTAGTCATACATGCATTTTAGTCTAGTTGACCTTATTTAACGGAGCTAGGAAAAATAAAGTGGAAGAATGACTCTCAAACTACCTGAGTTCCTTTTTGAAAGGGTGGGTAAAGGCAAGAAGGCTGTAGGTGTAAGCCCACATTTTGAATTCTCTGCAACCAAAGCAACTACTTCAACAACTGACCTTGTTTAACTGCATGACCAAGGTCACTCACACTTAAGAATGGGAAATCTGGGATACTTTATCTACTTACAATTCCTTTGTGGGACAAGGGAATGGGCAGACAGGGAAGGACATGGGAGTGAGCTGCTGAAGTATCAGTAGTAGCTGTACTCCTAGCAACCTCAGGAGATTTTGCGGAGCAGTACACTGACAGGCACCTCATAAATTTATCTTATTTCACTGCTGTTAGTTTCAGGTCAAGAGAGGACTACTTTGCCCTGTTATTAGTGATTAGTGCTTATTATTACAAGCACTGATCCTTCCCATGGCTCTCAACATAGTCTTCATTGGTTTATGCCTGTGAACAGATAACAAATGTCATCTATTGCCTTCTTCACATTTCTTAAATTTAAATGATCATAGTCTGCTATCATGTTTAAGACCTTATCTGAATGAATATAATTCAATGTTATATTTATATTATAAAAATATTCCATCCTGACCCCAAAACATTAAGTTTATGCCACCATCTTCCATCAGCTTGTTATGTATTCCTCAAAGAGGAAAAGAGACATTTTCTCTGCTTTGCTTCACATGCATCCTTGAAGCTTGCCAGTTTTAGAGCTAACAATTCTTTATGAGCCTCTATTTTGATGTTACTAGCTGCCAAAATATGAGGTGTCTCACTGAAGAGGTACACAATCATAATTATTTAAGATATCAGACTCATTCAACTGTTTTCCTCTAATGAATGATGTCACCTTCTCTGTTGAAGTCTTGCCTGCTTTCAGCTCTTTGACAGAATGCAAAATGTGCCTAGCTCAGTTCAGGTCTCACAGCAACATATACCAGAAATTGCTTAATGGACTCAGAGAGAGAAGAGTGCTGTAGGTCACCTGTGAAAGATCAGAAACTGCTGAATGAACTCATAGAGGGAACACTCCTGAGAAATTTGTTTAATTCTTAATCTTTCAAGAATGACAGAGAGATCTTTACACAAGAGTATAAAGAGTGGTAGTTCTATTTAAATACTTGGCTTCTTTTGCAATGTGAGTTGAGCTGGGTGAATGAATCTGCTCATGTCTGTGTTACTAATATTGAAACAATAATCTAGATCCCAGCGTCCAAATATTCACCCTGACCTTGGATCAAAAAATGTTGTTACCATTTTTGTACAGCACTGTCCAGCCTGAGGCAGAAGTACATCCTGCCAGTGACACAGCATCATCCCCAGCCCTCACTCTGGAGGGGCAGGGGGGTGGGGGACACACATCTGTGCACACTAAGTGCAGGACTGCACTTACTTTGAGAATGATGATGGAATATGTGACTGATAATTAAGCATTTTAACAAGCCACTTCAAATACTGTTCCCATATTAAAAAAAAAAAAGCCAAAAACCAAAGTGAAATAAAGCAACCAAAAAACCTATTCCAGAAAAAAGACGCCACACCAATTCTGAATTTCCAATAGAGTGCTTACACAGGCCTTAACATTTAAGAGTTTTAGTTAAAAAGCAAGCAGGCTGTCTTTAATAAATTTCTTTCCCTATAGTGTGATATTGTTTACAGGTTTCATTTCAGGCAGAAATAAATGCATTTTACAGAAAATATGAGAAGAACAACTAGACTTTGTGTTATAAGTTAGCACGATACTGGAGAACTTAAAGAGGCCAATTTATAATAAGTATAATAATTTTATTAGTAAAT
>JAWMRA010000113.1:101071644-101127816 GCA_035584735.1 Pseudotriccus pelzelni
CTTTTGTAAGGAATTTTTTATCCACTCATGGAAAAAGTTAGAAGTCACAAGAGGAAATCTGTTATTTTCCTCCTCCTGCTGAATTTTTTTAAGCATTGCATTTAGATTGTAAAAATGCCTTAGTCTCAAGATACATGAGCAGACAGCAGTAGAAGAAACGAGCAAGAGAGCAGCAGAGAACAGCCATCTCCTCTGTGAGCCTTCCCTGGTGAGGATCAGAGGTCTTTCTCATCACTTCTTGCTGGAGCCCATCCAGCTCAGTACTCCAAAGCAGTTGACAGGATTTTATAATCTGTTATAGCTCAGGGCTGGATCTCAGGATACAAAACTTGTTAAAGCACTGTTCCATCCTTCTCTGAAGCTCTGCAAAAACCCTGGTGTAGGAGCTCACAGGTGCATAATAAGGTAACAAAATAATACAGAAGTGATTATACGTAAAATACGGAGAGAAGATAACTCTTCTTGTAGCAGAAAATAACTCTTGTTGCAGTAACAAATATTCACATCAACCGAACGCCATTTCTGGGAATATGGACTTTTTGGGACAGATTAACCCATGGTTTTACCTGCATTATTCTTTGCTTTTCAGAGCTTGTGCCCTCCACTCCTTTGTATATTCAGTAACAAGATATTCGAAATATAAGTTTTGCTTTGAGCTGGTTAATTAGTCAAATCCATAAAAGTTGTACATACCTACATGTCTATATTGCTCAGATTTTCTTCCAGAGGTCCAAAATATAATTGGTCTTCTTTTATGTGGCAGCATTTGATTTCTTTGATTTTATGAAAGGGAGCAAAGTAGTCACAGGAAGATGGTCTAGAATAATTCAGAGGAAAGCATAAGCGTCTTGGTAACAAAGGCATAAAAATGTTCAGGAAACTATTTATGTACTTGAAAATTATCTGTTTTGTGAACAATTTTGGATATAAAAATAAGCATACATTTAATGTACCCTTGTGATGTCATAGATAGGTAAGTAAGGAAGTTTCTGTAAGAATAAAAATGCAGGGTTCAAAACCTTTTGTTTATGAAATTACCTGAATATTCAAAAAACCACTGCATACAATATTTTAAATGCATATGAAGTATTTAGTTACATGAGGTTTATGTTTCACTATATCTCAAAGTTTCTGTCATACTCCTCACTGTGTTACCTAAAGGTTTTCCCAGACTGCACTAATCAACATATGGAGTTTACCTTTTTGGGGCATTTTCCTTGGGGAGAAAAGCAGAGGTGGTAGAGAGACTTATTTTGAAAGAATATGTTGTGGGGTTTATATATGATTTTCTTATTGTATCAGAGGCAGAAAAGGCCCCAAAAAGACAAAAAATGGAACTTTTCCTTTAGAGTGGAAGGCAGCAATATCTGTGATGCACCTTAGAAAATTTCTTCAAGGGACTCAGAGTGATTTTTTGGGTGGATTCTGCTAAGACAAGCTTCCTTCTTATGATAAAAGTGGTGTACCAGAGGGGCAAGACTGGCAACAGCCATCTGCATGCTTGCAGAAGCCTGTAAGCAGCTTTCTGCATATCCTTAGCCTCAAGCCATGAAGCGCTTTGGCAGTAAGGGCTGAAAACATGAGCTTGCCTCAGCCTTCTGTAAGAAGCTAATTCAGATGAGAGAGGAAAGGCTTGGCGGTGTCCTGGTAGCTGCACAGCTGATGAAATGTGTTCTGCACTACTTAGAAGTGCCAAACTGCTGCACAGTTCTTGCTTCATTCTGGTTTTGCTGCCATACAGCTGAAATCTATTATCCAGGCCATGAAGCAAACACTTATCTTACTCTCAAGGGTAAGCTAGAGTCTGTCATCCACACAGAAGTGAAAGAAAGAGTTAATCATAAGCACAGATCCTCAAATCAGTGAGAAATGCAATACCCATCAGCTGCAAGTGTCTCCAGGAGAGCTGGCATAATAGGAATGTACACTGCAATGGCCAGTTACAGTGTCCTCAGACAGAATGCGAAAAAGCATATCTGAGGTGACCCACTTAAATGGAATGGATCAGGATTTAATTAGGAAAGCCCTTTATTGCTGTTCTCATTTTGACAACCTTGACAATGCTTGTGCTGAAATGTAGTGGGATGGCAGTTTCTGCATTTGAAACCTCATGAGAAGATAAATGCAATGCTGCCTTTCCTTGTCTTGGCTGAGTTTATAGGGTGCCAAGTACCTGTGAGGAGGTTCAGGAGGGTCTAGTGTTGTAATTCAAGTACATCCAAGTAAGGCAAAATACACTAATGCTTCTCCTTCTGTTATATTGTTCTCACACCCTGAAACAGTCTGGGAGCTGTCATTTGTCCGGGATCAGCTGGACACCCTCTGTGGCACTAGTGATGGCTCTGAAATGATGTCTCAAGCTGATAGCAATGACAGGTTTGAGTCAGAATATGGAAATCTGCCCTGGGCAGCTGGATCCAACACCTGCAGTTCCCTGTAGTTCACTAACCAGCACCTGCCAGCTCCACAGCTAGCCAGGGAGCAACCAATAGATATTCCTAATACCAGTGTGATTTTCTCAAATGCATTTCAGGGTACTTAAACGTATTCTCAAACTGTACAATAGGTGTATGTGTGCCTAGTTACCCTATATGTGGGTGCAGGGAACTGTTCCATTTAGGAGACATTAAAAGTACTTGATCCCATGTCACAAGATTGGTCTGCCCATCAAAGTTAGCAAGACCACAAAAGTCCAGAAGTGGGAGTAGCACTTGGATTGATCTGGCATCTCTGCACCCAACTGCACTGTGTTGGTTACCAGCACAGCCCCGCATTTGCTCAACTCCATGCGATGCTCTGAGAGCAACCTGAGTTTTCCATTTCTCTTCACAGCTATCTCTAGTACTTCTCATAAGCTGTGAGCATCTTCCCTTCCAGTGGCTTGTAGATGTACAATAAAATCTCTGCACCTCCACAGCAAAGTCACACAAAATGCTGGACAATATAACTGGTGTTAACAGTGCAAACATCCACTTATACTGAGTCTGGCTGAGGAACTACTGCTTTGAAATGTTGCAACCCATCAAATACATGGAAGGACGGCACGTTGAAAAAGCTTTAATAGTTTATTTCTTGTATGCCTTTCCTTGCAAAAGCTTAGAGTCAGTGTGCCAGTGCTACATCAGCGATGAGAACAGCAAAGTACAGAAAACGATCCAAAAAAGAAATCAAGGTAGCTTCATGCAACTGTATTAACAAAGAATATGATATGATTTAGAAGCTGGCCCTGCTTTGAGTTAGATACCTCTGCCTAGATTTTTTTGTGATAAATGGTAGACAATTCAAAGGTTTATCTATAACCACACAACTACAATTGCATCAGATGACATAAGGCATATACTACAGCTAGCAGTTCTAAAAAACTGACACGAAAATATGATGACTGTCACAGTTACACAAGGAAAATTTGGTAAAATCATTGGTTTTCAGTTTATTTCAGGCCATGGATGTTTTCCCAGGTGTCCCTCAGAGACATAATACACTTTCAAGGTCATGGCATGGGAGAGGATTACTGCTCCCAGCTTTGGTGGTGAGAACTGTTAGTCAGTGCAGACAGGCAAATTTGTGTTGTCTAGTCTGATCAAGGGGTCATATTGTCTATTAAAAAAAATACTGTGGTCACCCTAGGACTACAACTCTAATAGGCTCTCTAAACCCTCCATGCACCCAGTTAAACTAGGCTGGCCATCCTAGTATCATCAGAAAACAAGCTAAATAACAACAAAACAGCCACATTTCACAATTAACCAATGCATGAATAGTTGACAAAAATTTCAAGTGAAAATTGATGCCCTAATGCTGAAATTTATGACTTTCAGATAAAGCCTTTTTGTTTGCTTGTTTGTGGAATTTTTTAAAATTTGTTTTAAGTATGTCTTTCACTCAGAATCACAGAATGAAAACATACTTCGGCCCTAGTGTTTAACTCTGTATTTGCCATTCCTAACTTCAGAAGGTTTCTCCCTGCTCATTTCTTCAGCTTGTCAAGTTGAATATAAGCACTACCCTCCGGCACATCAACCACTAAAAAATTTTGATCCTGCTCCATCCCGTCTTCCAGATCATTAATACGGACATTGGATGGTCTCAAGCCCACCCCTGGCTCCTTAGGAATACCCCAGGTAGACTTTATCCTGCTGTTCACAACCCTGGGAGTTCCAGACAATCTTCTACCAACCTTATCATCCACTAATCCAGCCCTTACGGCACCAATTACCATGACAGAATACTGTGGATGCACGTAAAAGGCCTTGCTAAACAAACATTTGCTGCTGCTCTCCCCTGCTGAAACGTCCGTCTCATGCCAGAAGGACATCAGGTTGGTTGGGTTTGGCTTCCCTTTCGAACCTCCATACTGGCTCCTCCCCAAAACTTTCTTGCTCTTCATTGCTTTGGAATGGTTTCCAGGATGATCTGCTCTAAAATCTTCCCATGGAAGTTAAAAGCAGCCGTCTTAGTTGCTGGCTCCATTTTTAGTGTTAGCTGCCTGAGAACTGAACTGGACTGAATGTCATATTCCCAAGCCCAAGGACTGAATGTCCATCTTCTTTGTACTGATCACTCTACAAAATTAGGCAGAGGCCTAGGCCAGTGATGGGTGTGGCTTGCAATGACATATAGCACTTCTGCTTTTTGGAGTAATAAATTCATCTCCTGCCTTCTGTGGTCTTCAAGTACCTTCTGTGCCTTCCACTGGTTGTTTCCTGCTTGCACAGAGAAGGTGTATACTGTTTTCACCATTGTTCTCCTCCAGCCCTGCACCGATTCTCCACATCATCAGGAGTTTCACTTTCTTGAAATGCAACTGTATATACCACTCTTATTAAAATGATTTGGATTCTGCATTTAGTTATTTTAAGCTGCTGCTTCTTTGAATGTGTTGCTGATATATATCTATGAACTGTTCAGAATGAATAAATCATTGTTTTTTGATGAATCAGAAAATATTTCTATGTCAAACTGCTGTCAAGCTACTGTCAAAGTATCAGAGTCAAACCTAATGCACCCGCACTTCCACATGAAATAAACAATGTTCATCTGCTCAAATTAAGTGATGAGTCTCCAATTTTTATGTGTGCCTTACTCTAGATCTCCGAGATGGTAACTATGCTATTGGAGGCATTGCCCTTCCAAACCAAAACCCCTCCTACCCACATGTTTCTATAAGGTGTGATTCCAGCTACTGCAGGAAAATGCCCTAAGTGGGTAAGTTTTCAGCTACTTATTGCAACAAATGACAGCCCCATCCTGGTTAGCTCTCTGTAAGAAGAAAAGTTCTCCATTTTTGATGAAAAAACATTACTTATTCTATACTAAATTCTGAGTTAACAACTCATAACTAACAACATCAACACCATTATTGCATTGAAAAAATAAGCCCTAAGAAGCAGTAAAGAGACTAAACAAGAGGACTTGTGCTTGAAACATATATGATAATACGTACTGGGTCTGGTTGGGATGCAGTGAACATTCTTCACAGCAGCTCATAATGCTGCCATGTTTTGGATTTGTGACTAAAATAGTGTTGAAAACACAGAGATGTTTTTGTTATTGCTGAGCAATGCTTACATTTATAAGAGGTTTACACTTATTTTTCTTTGCTTCTGCATACAGCTTTGTTTCACCTATTAAACTATTAACTCTCATCTAGTATCTCTACCACAAGCTTTTGGATTTTGCTTTTCCAATTCTCTTCGCCTCCTGCCAGGGATGAGTGAGTGAGCAGCTGGGTGGGGGCTCAGCTGCCAGCCAGGATCAACCCACTGTAGTCTGTAATATATATATTAATCTAGGATCTAAAATAACTGGTTACATGCTCTATTGGCTCTTCAGTGCAACTCCAGGATAAGCTGAGGATTCATATCTTTGTGGTACAGCCTGCTTGGGACAACATAATGCAAAATAATGCATAGCAGGGTAAAAATCAATACCCACTCTCCTGTTTGAGCTGGCTTCAGCAAATTAGTCACATGGAAAGTATCTGCAAGAGCAGTGGTGCCAGGGGCCAGCAGAAGACTCCTCACCTTTTCTGGAACGTTTCCTTGGCAGAGTCCCCTGGGAAGGTTGCAGCTACACTGCTAAGCAGATGAATCCCTCTTGGGCACAGCTGTGCCAGCTGGCCCTGCACAAGACCACTAGCTGCCTTGCAACCCCACTGATGAGCAAATATTGGTGGTGTCACTTCAGACCCACTCCACGCCCAGCTGTGAGCCCTTTGCCACCAACAGATGGGCTTTTAACCCCAGCAGGAGGACACTCCACAAGATGCTCTTCTGGGCTGTGAGGCACAGCTGAGAGTACAGACATGGAGTACAGGCCTTGCCTCAGTCTGGCTCCTGTGTCCTCAGGTGACAGTGCTGAGAAGCCCATGATGCACCGCAGGGCTAAGGGAAGCCTTGAGTAAGACAACATATGCTGATGGAAGGTGAGAAGTGACTGACTGTCACAAGCTGCTGCCCCACAGCCGCGTAAGCAACCTGGCCAAACCGGGCTGCTTTGGGTGTTATGTTTTCATCACAGTCAGAAAAAGACAAAAATCTTTTTACCACCTATTTTGCAGAGAAAATGCTGTCAGACACTTAGGGATACTCCCTGAACCTTCTTGAGCTCTGCTGCCTTGCTGCACTCCTTTCCTTGCCTGCATTGCCTTTAAGCCTTGTGCTCAATTCCAGCTGTGCATCCAGTATCTGAACAGATGGGACATTTTTCCACTTTTGTTTTGTCAGAAGCTTCCTGAAAAAGCTGCCATAGGATATCTGCAAGGCCTTTGCATTCAACATATATATCCCATATGCCATGTTGATGGAAAAAAATGGCCAAAGGAGTCAGTTCAATATGCAGCACCCTGAATGCCTTAACGATGTTCTTTGACATTTCTTGTTGTATTTTCTTTCCAGAATTGTTCATTACCATTTTTTTATTTGCTCTTCTTTTTAGAATCATCTGCACTGATGAGCAACTCACCTGGGAGGTCATTTATATGAAGGGTTGTGCTTCCACCACGGCAGTGAGGCAGGTCTGGATCTGGCAGAAAGAGATGGCCCTGGGAAGGAGTTCAGAGGGGGACTCAATGGACACGGGGACGGAGGGCAAAGAACATCCTGCCTGCAACAGCTTCTGCCCACTCAGCTGTTTGGGTGCAGTTTCAGAGGACTGGCGTCATAGGCCTTTTGAAAGGGGACATATTTCTGTGACATTTTGCTTGCCTAAGCTCATGCTGGCCTGAAGACCTTCTAGATCATTGGTGTATGCTTTATATTCCCTAACACACCACTTCCAAATTAGGCCAAGGCTATAGTCATTCCGTACTGATAGTGTACATAGTGCTTCATCCCAAGAGCTGAGTGCTTTATACATCTAGATAACAAATTTCCAAAACATTCCTACAGATATTTATTCTATTAAAGTGCCAATGACAGTGGAAACTTCCACAGGGTTATATATATCAATTCAGGAGAATGGCAAGAAGAAAATGAAAATATCTCTCTATATGGCCTGTGCAACACCAGTGGCCAATGCTTTCACGTGTGTCAGATCATGACATGTGTATCTAATGGAGAAATAGGAATAAAAGCAGCCATTAACTATCACAATACACTTTTGATAAGAATTTCTGTTTATGCATGTTTGTTACTAGCATTTAGCTGCTATAGCAACAGGCACTTTATAAATGAGTAAAGTCGAGAAAAAAAAATTCCCAGTTTTATTAGAGCTTGACTGAATTAAAGACCATTTCTGCACTCTAGTGCTGGATCTTTTCTTCTAGGTGAAACTGTGGAGAGCTTTAATTTATGGTTTATTTATCTTAGGATGATTTGTTTAAATGATGATATTTTGAACTAGATTTTATTAAATGG
Organism: Pseudotriccus pelzelni; assembly: GCA_035584735.1. Classification (NCBI taxonomy): domain Eukaryota; kingdom Metazoa; phylum Chordata; class Aves; order Passeriformes; family Tyrannidae; genus Pseudotriccus; species Pseudotriccus pelzelni. The sequence goes on from JAWMRA010000113.1 coordinate 101,079,501, forward strand.
CATGGTACTTGCTCCTTGCCTTTGACATGTAAGAGAATGTGTGTTCATGATGGATTTGAATTACTTCTTCATAGTTCCATTTTTAAATGTAAGCAACTGATGAGCCAGAATCACGGCATATACGTGCTTTAAATTGTCTATATTTGGATCTGCACTTTCAGTGGACAGGATGAGTAATAAGGAGCATAAGACAGGACAGTGGGAGACTTCAGTGTGACCACAGGAAAAAATTTCTATTGATGTGTGTACAGAACATTCAACTTGGTTGCCTAGAGCAGCTGTAGAGTTTTCAATACAACCTTTTGGGAAAAAAAGGTAAACCACAATTTTTTAGGGGGAATATCACAGGTGGTAGACCTGATCCTGTCCTGGAGCACGGGATTGACTGAGAGGCTTTCTGAAGTTGCAGTTGGGCTTGTAAACTTAACAGTGCTGCAACAACAGACTAAGAACCTCAACATTTAAAAGACTGTTCACACTGTTTATTTGGTATCCCTCTTGCTAGAACAGTTTATTCTGGTGTCCAGAGCACACTCCTAGTTAACACTTCTGCATAATATGTGAGATATATATATCCTTCCGTGCAGCATAGATGAGGTCACACTTGGGATAAGAGGGAGTTATTTGAAGTCATTGTGTGCCACTGGCTGTCAAGACTGGAGAACAGACTCCTTGTCTGCCTTATTAGCGCAGTTGTGAATGTTTTATTAGCATAGACACTGCCAGAGGTTTCATTCCAACCCTACTTTCCCCAGCCCTGCAATCGAGCCTTTAACAAAAAGGAGACATTTATGAAATATTGGTATTAAGCTCTCAGCAATGTTCAGAGTCTGTTTTGGTTCAGGCCCTATTGTTTGTCTCTCCTCTGAATTTATTTTCACAGCACTGGTTTCACTGATATATCACTATTGGCTTCAGTAGGGATTATCAAAGTTTACATTCACCAGGACTCAGAAGACAGCCTCAATAAAGGGAAAACCTGGTAAGTTGTTTTCTTTGTGTACATTGGGTGATGTTGAAAGAGAAAAGGATGTGGATGATGTAGAAAGAGGTAAGGATGTACAGCTTTATTTATGATCTAGCATGGAAACAAAGAAGTATAGAACAAGGCAATAGACACCAAAGTACATAACCAGTAGTATATTTCTGGAAGCTTGAAAGAAGGTCATTAACTTACAAGAAAGGTGGATATTTTCCAGTGTCTCTCTGTTCAATTTGTGTGGTCAGTTTTAAAATTTGTGACTCTCAGGGGACTTGCACAATGCAATTTCTCAACCAATACAAATCTTTTTTTCTAGTCGGTGCATGAAGATCAACCTGCAGTGTTGCTGTGATTAGGACCCCTGGGCTAATTAGGACCCCGGACAGACTTTGCTTACCAAGTAAGTGATTCTCAGCCCTGTGCCATTACTGGCCCAAATGTGTTCAGATGTTATCTAGAGTAGAGGTGTCTGTGGTCAGTAACTAAGAGCACAGACCGGAGCCTGGCATTATACAGCTGGACTAACTGTTCCCTCTGGTTTCACAAGGGAAAAAAGTCTTGTTGAGGTAAATATGGTGCAGCTGTTTAGTCTGCTTTCCGTGGTATAGATGAAGTTGTAGAGGAAGTCTACTAGACTTCCTCTAGAGTAACCCTCTTACCCAAGAATGGGACTTCTGGAGCTGTTGAGCTTGGAGGATTCAGAACAGATCCATGATGGGATTTTACCTGTCTTGTGAGAGAGAAGATCTCTGAGGCCTAGAATCCAAAAAAACTCCTATGAACTTGATGCTTTTCCTTGGATAAACTGTAGATTTTTATCTTTTGATCTTGAAGGCCATCTCGGGAAAGAGCCATGAGGTCATGGCTCAAGACAGGCACCTGCTGAGGTAACCTTTAGTGCTGTGGGAGGACAAAAAAGCCAAGAAACTCCAAGTTTCATATGATCAGAAATAATTCCAGGATAATGGACATTTTAAAATAAATCCAAGAGCCAGCTTCAAAGAGAAACTGAAAGATGGTGTTATGAAAGCCAGTTCTTACAGCAGTAGACATTAGGAAGGGAGTAGCACCATACTTGTAAGCACTCCAAAGACATATTGGAGTTCACATTTCCTGAAAACATGAGCCAGAGGAGAAAGTCTGAAAAGAAACAGGACATTGAAGGAGATTCTGTCATTCTCTTGACACCGATAACTTGTCTGTGCCTGACAGAATCTGTAATCCTCCAACAGTGCTGAAGGTACTGGGCAGATAGGTGCTTCCTACAGAAAGTCTTGCTGCTTTTGTGACCCTAAGGAAAGCCCACAGACTGTGATAAGTAACCACAGAATCTACAGATATACAGAAAACTTCATCCATTTTATAACCGTACACCTTTCTTGCTCTCAACAGCAATGTCTTCCCTTGTGGTTTGAATCACAGGGAATCCCAGGGAATCCTGGAGAACTGGATCCAGTCAAATAGTCTCTCATTACAAAGATGGAAAATACAGTCTACTGCACTGAATGCATCCAGCTTGTAACTGTAGAGAAGTAGAAACTATCAGCTCTTCATGAAGCATCTTATTTTGGTGTTCTGAAACACTCTGCTCTAATTCAGACCAACAGAAGCAGTCATAGCAGTTTGATGTACTCATATACAAACTAACAGATGAATAAACTTTTCATATAATGGGCTCAATGGACATCAGGTGTTTCAGCTGATTTTTTAACAGGAGTAGCTATAAATAGTTGTAACAGGTTAGAAATGAAATTATGCCTCTCCTTCACAATCCTGGTACCAAGGGTGCAGGCTGTGCATTCACTGTGTAGGTTTTATCAGACTGGCCCATATGCAAGATACCCAGGACCGTGTGATATTTCTCTTGCACATCTCCTGTGGTATAGCCAGTTTCTGCTATGCACATGGTACAGGAATAATACCATCAGCAAGAACAAGGATGCTGTAGAGGAGGCAAGTTGTCCTTCCTACCTGTGCCTCAACTCATGGAATATGTGAAGGGCAGGGAGGAAAGATAAATCTGTAAAGGGTACAGAAATTTACCTGCCATAGCAAGTCAAGTGTTGGCATAGCAGTTCTCATCTGTCAGCCATCCTTGGTCCCTTGAGGCGCACTGCATCTGGCCTCAACTCACAAGAAAATCGAGGAGTATTCTATTTATTATACATGCTAGTGCTCTTGGTTTTGAGGTGTTGAAAGGTGGAGCTATGGAAGATAGGTACTAATGGAATGTGGCTCCCACATTTGTTGTCTGGCTGAGGCTGTGTCTCAGAAATCAGACTCCAGGCATCAGAGACACCTGTGCTGTGGCTCTTTTGTGATAGATTCAGAGACTCGTTTTGGTGTGGCTGGGGTCAAGAAGGTGTCACTGTGGGGACACCCTTCTTTTTACACCTTCCAGTCACCAGAGTGGGGGATATTTTGATGAAGAGTGGAGGGCCTTTTGCTGGCAGGGGAGCCTGGCTGAGGAAGGAGAGCAAAGAGAGGGACCGGTCAGAAGGGCAAGGGAGGATTAAGTCCTGCATTGAGGCTTGCACAGAGCATTTCCCAGATGACAAAATTAGGTAGGCTTTTTGAGACAGCTTCTAAAGTATGGCACAAAAGAATAGAAATGTCTTTTTAAAAAACATGTTCCTTTCCTAAATAAGAAAAACATCATTTTGTAAGTAGCTTCTCATGAATGGCAGAGCTTGTACCCTAGGATTTTCTTTCTTACTCCCCTTCTCTTGAACTCTCTGTCAGGATGAATATAACAGCTTCACTGTTTTACAGAAAAAATACAGAGGTTTGGATTCTAAAGCTGTTAACAACCCACAGATAACTAACATCCATTTGTTAAGAATATACAAGGAAGAAGTACACTTTTCTTCCAATCCAGGGTTTCATGAAAACATTATTTGTTTTTGAAGTTCAGAAACAGTGATTTGCAAAGAAACTCTTAATCAAAGGAAAGGAATTGGATTTAGATTTTTTTTTTTAGTGTAGCAGAAGAACAGATGGACTACAGGAACAACTCATTATTCTGTAACGTTATCTCTTTCCGTGAATCTTTCTTTAGTATGCATGAAAACTACCGGTTTACTAACTCTGGGCACATAAAGACCTGCATTTTCACACAGCACAGGCATGGTCAAAGCAAATTTGCTGGCTCGGTCTTAGTATGCATTATAATTGGTATTGAGCTATGGAACAGTGCTGAACATAGCTTGGAACTTGCACTTACAAAGACATTGCATTTAATTTCAAATACAACAAATGCATTGACAAAAGAAAATTCTTGCAAAGCAGGATGATTTTGGGTTAATTTGGAGAAATACTGATATAAAGTGTCAGACTTGAAAAAGTCTTCTTCAGAGAGCAACAGTTGCTGGCTGAGATTAGCACAAGTAATATGGACAAAACTATAACTGACAGGATATTAATTTCATTCAGTGGTACCAGAGCATCAAACACCTGGATTCAGTTGTCTGGTAATAAACTGAAACTGAATATAGAAGAGACTTCCTACTCCTTAAAGCAGTAAAACTGTGGAACAGTCTTCTCATGGGGATAGTGGGGGGAAAAAAGCAAACTATTTTGAGGATGAACTGGTGTGCTGGTTTTGAACAGAGTAGAGTCAATGTTCTTCACAGTGGCTAGTATGGAGCTATATTTTGGGCTTGTGCTGAACACAATGTCAATAAAATAGAGATGCTTTTGTTATTGCTGGGCAGGTCTTATATGGAGCCAAGGCCTTTTCTGCTCCTTGTACTGCTATGTTGTCAGGGAAGTTGGGGTGCATGGGAAGTTGGGAGGAGAGACAGACAGGACAGGTGACCCCAGCTGACCAAATGTGTATCCCACACACACCATATGGCATCTTACTCAGTATAAAAAATGGAGGGAAGAAAGAAGAAGGGGGGGACATTTGGAGTGAGGCTATTTTTATTCCCAAGTAACAGTTATGTGTGATGGGGCCCTGCTCTCCTGAAGATGCCCATGGGAAGCACTGAATTCTTTGTTTTGCTGTTTTTGTGTGCATGGCTTTTGCTTCACCCATTGAACTGTCTTTATCTCAACCCACGAGTTTTCTAGGTTTTACCCATCCAGTTCTCTCCTCCATCCTACTGGTAGGGGAGTGAGTGAGCAGCCGTGTGGGGCTTGGTTGCTGGCTGTGGTTAAACCACAACAACTGGATACATATCAAACCTTCTCATCTCAATACATCAGGAAAATTTCTGTGTAGATAGAATGTGTTTTATGAACTGGATGAGTAAATCTGTTAAAGAATTAAAGAGACTTTATGAGCTGGATGAGTAAATCTATTAAAGAATTAAAGAGAGACTTAAGAGGCAAGAGCCATACATACCCAGAGCAATCTTTAATTAGCTGAGCTCATTGACTGCAGGCTGTAAATTCTGACAGGGGAGAAATGCACAAGAACCCTTGTGTGCCATGTCAGAAGAGTCAAACGGGAACTCTCCTTTGACCAAATCTGCCCCTGTGATGTTAAATTTACTTGCAAGCTAATATTTCTCTTGCAGTTTAAGTGTAATTTCACCATGCTTTATACTTTTATCTTAAAAGGTCTTGGCTTCACTTGTTTAGAAGTGAGAACAAAACAGGCCCACAATAGTCTATTTGGTAGAGAATGATAAATATTCAACAGGGAACTTCTCACAGATTAAAATCAAAGAGATTCAAAGTATTTTAGCAGAAATTATTAAAACCAATGAAAAAAGGGTCTTTAGAATGACAAACAAAGAGAAATTGGGTAAAACTTCCAGATCAAACATTGAAATTCTTTCCTTCCTCCCATGCTAGAATTTCTAATACTTATGAAGAAAATATATGCTGAAAGATAAAAGAGAGAAAAAATATAATAATAAACTTCAATTGCACATAAAAGGAATAAGTGGGAGTATGGGAACACATTTGTAACTGTTTTCTTATCGTTAAGTCAAAATGACTACAGAAAGGCATGTGATTATTTAAACAACTCATACTTTGTTGATTTTTCAATGTACAATTTCCTTACAGAGCAAAATGCCAAGACAAATTGACCCAGTGTATTAATAATAAAAAATTCACTTGGTTTTATATTACTGGTTTGCTTTTGAAATAAGTAGCTTATCATAGGATTCATTTACTTAATTATTTACTTTCAATTTGTTAAATTTAGACTTTCTTTATCCTCAGTGGACAGAAAAGACACTTGCAGAGTGGCATTTATTGCACCCTTATATAGATCTCTGAAACTGGTCAGTACAATGCACTCTCATAGTGCTAATTTTTCTCAGGGACTGTAAAGACAGTTGAACACAACTAGTGCTGATATAGACCTCCACTGTGCAGAAATCTCAGTTTAGTCAAGATGAACCACTCTTAGGGTGTGATTCCATTGCCCACACACAGGTATGCAGTGCCATCAGAGAGGGGACAGGAGATGTCCATGTGATAGTGCAGGTAAGATGCTGGATCTTATTCATGTTCTTGTCCAGCAGCAGCTGAAGACTAGACAGGACACCCTGCAGAGTCTGTGGTATAGTTGCACTATATGTAAATGCAGAGGCAACTTAATTGAGTCACTGTCATTGCCCTTTACTCTCTGCTGGGTATATGATCACAGTAAAGGGATATGGCAGCTATTAACACAGGTTGGGAACCAGACATCTAATTTAGACACCTTCATATCAGCAGATTGGATTTCGCTCTGGAGGTCCTCAAAGGCACTCACTTTTCCCTGTCAGTTATTATGGGGGTATTGGCACTCACTTTTTGAAGGATGCTCCATTATATGTCAAGAGCTGAGCATAATTCATGTACATAAATGGACCGGATCTTAATTCATGCAACTTTTTTTTTAAAGTGACTCAATACTCTATGTGATCTTTGTATTTCTAAGAAATGTGACTCTTTGTTATGTCCCAGGTGTGGTTTTCGGTGTATCTTCAGCATTGCTGAGCAGTTGGTGAATGCCACATCTCTGTGTGCTGGACATTCAGAATTGCAGTTGTGTTTTGAAACCGTGGTGCTGCATTGACCCAAAAGCACAAATTCACAGCTTTCTTTGTGGGCTTTTTGTTTGTTTCTTTGTTAGGAAAGAAGTCCTTTAGGCAGGATGTGAGTGGGACTTGGTAAGCCAGTGTGCCAATAGCTCTTCCTGTATCCAGACAAGTCACTTCAGATATGATGCAAATCATCCTGAGATGTCCAATGTAAATATCTACATCTCAGTCACTTACCTTCCTTTTATGGTTGTTTCTAAAAGAACAGTACACATTTGAGATCTAATTGCTCTTATGGTATACAGAGTCATAAGGACTCATATCCTAAAAGTGCCTGCCATGTCACTGACCACAAAGGGTGTCATGGGGGACTATTCCAGATAAAGGTGGACTGGTCCCAAGGAGACAATTCCCTCTTTAAGACTACTCTGATTTTAGTGGGTTTGGGAGTCTCTTTTTCTGTGCTTCATTAGCCATATACCAGTCAAAGGAAGCAGCACCTCCCTGTTTGACATGGTGCTCTTGGGACTTAGTGGCCTGAGCTATGAAAAACTGCAGTAATGAGGTATCTAAAATATGTAATTTCAATCTTCTAGAGTTGTGAAAATTGTGCTGTTTTTCCAAATTGTCCCCTACCCCCATCTACCATTTATTAAGCTTCTCTTCAGCTCACTGCCTTTTTTTGTGAACACAGTTGTCTAATGACAGATCTGCTGGGAAACACACCAAATAAATCACCGAATTCAATATAAATAGATAAAGGAAGAGATGGCTGACATTTAGAGAGACCGACCTTTCGACAGTCAAGCCACTATGTGACTGAAATGCTGCCTCGTTCAAGGTTTTAAGAGGGTTATTCCACATAATAGCTAATGTAAAAATGAAAAGCCAACTGGAAAGAATAAAAAGTGAGGTCATTTCTCTCACCTGGTAGCAAGTACAGGCTCAGTTCTATATAATTCAGTAAGTACTTCTGCATCATTTTACTCAAATATACAACTTTGGGGAAAAAAAAATGCTATTACTGACAGGTTGTTTAAACATTTCAGCACTGAAACAAGTTAGACAATTTTTTTGCTTTCTTTGTCCTTTTCATTACTTCCTTTTCATTGTTTATATCATCTGCTTTATCTTTGTCCCTTCTACAAATGTTATGTGATAAAACCATTTTTAGAGACCTTTTTAAAGCATTGTTTTGCCCAGTCACAATAAGCAGCTTTGTTAATATAGGCTTGCATTATCCTGGTCTTACAGAATACAGAGCATTTGCAAGGGCTTTTTCAGAAAACTGCTTGAAAATGGAGACTATATAATAGTATAGAGAAAACATTTACTTTTTAAAGACTGTTAACTTTTTAAAGTAAAAAAGATCTTGTGTTCCTTTTGTTTTCATTTAGAAATAAGTGGGTGGATCAGTCAGCTAGGCACTCCCAGTATCCTGCACAAACAGTTCCAATTAGTTTCATTTTTCAGTCCAATTATATCCCCAAAGAAAATAAAAAAGACAGGACCAGGACAAAATGGAGTAGGAAGATATGTTTTAAATTAAAGAGATGAGATTTTTTTCCAGTTTCTCTTTCAGATCTGATCTTTTCATTATAAAATAACTTACATTCCTCCAGTTGGATACCAGTTTGTGAGCTAGGAGAGTAGAAACAGTTCTGATTTAAATTATTCCTATTAAAAAGTCAGCATTGGATATACTGAAAATTTACATTTTCCTAGCATCAGTCAGATATATCAGTCAGTTGAAATAATGGACTTTTTAGTAATTCCAAAGTGATTCAGTGAGACATTCAGCTGACAAGGCCGGGAATGCAAAATAAAACCCTAATGAAACAATACTATAAGGAACATTTCATATAGGTTAGTGTTCCACAGGCCAATTCACTTAACAAAAAAGTGAATAAAGCCCCCTTTATATTAACAGATAATATCTTATTAACTGATCTCATGCACATACCACCCACAAGAAATTCAGTACTTACACAGACTGAAGTGACTTGCTTATGTCACCCAAGAAGTGACCCCAGCTCTGGCCATACCAGCACATTTCACTTTTACTTTTCTCTTTTTCCAATTCAAAGGTCAATTATCTGCACTTTTACAAGCCACACAGTAAAAACATAGTGGCAGACACATTTGCAACCTTTGCAGACCACTCATTGCTGCAGAAGTTGCCCTGCACATTTCAATTCTCACTTCAATAAGCGTTGACTCAGGTGTCCAACTTTTTTATAAACCATGATGATTTAGAAAACAACTATAGCTATGTAGATCAGACAAAAATGAATAGCTATTTGAAGTATGCTTTCTAGATAGAACTCTCTGATCAGCATCTCTCTAACTCACTTTGATATAGTCATTGCCTGCTTGGCTGTATTTGAGTTTCATGCTGTTCTAGATGGATTGCAGAGTTTCCTCTCCCTGCCACTGAGGGAGACTCGAATCATGGCATTTGGTTACAGACTTTAAGCCCTGCAACTCAAAGATATTCAGAGCCCACATCCCCCTCTGTGAAGAGGGAGCTGCTCTTGTGCAGCCTCTCTTGGTGGTAAGTTAAGACACAGTTCAGCTCTGGTCCTGAATTCAAATTTCAGAGATACGAAGGACAATTTGTCCAATTGCTTTACATGCAATTAGACAGCTGGTCAAAATTACTTTCCCACTGGGGTTTCTGGCAAACCCAGCTTCCTGTTACACTGATGCAAGCTAAGGTTTCATTGGAAATAAACATCATTTCTGTTAATTTACATCAGCATCATTGAGAAGTGGATTTGGTCCACCTCCACAACAACTTCATAATATTGTAAAGAAGAAAAAAAAGCCCATTTTTTCATTTCCAGATCATTTTCTCACTTCCTGAATATTATATTACTGTGCATTTGTGCATAATTAATTTTCCTGTCACTTTATACACTGCCAGCAGACGCAGAAGGGTTTTTATTCCATAATTGCCTGGTTTTCAGTGTCCATGAAAATGATTGTATTCACATTACTGGCACTTGCAGAGAGAGAGAAGAGCATGAAAGGGGAAGCATTCCTGTGTATGAATCTGCAAGCACCTGCAATGTCAGACATACTGTGACCAAAATTTTAATGAATGCCTGGGTTTAAAAAAATGTGTCTGAAGATCTCCCTCCCTTATGCAATATCCTGCTCAGCAGCATGATCCCCAATTATCCCCTACAGTGGTGGAGATAGGTCTTGGAATTGTGACTTAGACAGCTGCAACAGCTGCTGGTGAATGAAAGCCAAAGAGCTTTTGAATCCAGCATTCAACAGAACAGAGCTCTTCCTCCTCCTTTGTCTTTAAAAGCTGCAGTAGAACAGTTTGAGGACTGAGACTTGAAGTGGCATCTGCTAGCCCAGCATAGGGACGGTTTGCAGAGCTGACTGCATTTAGATACACTCTAAGGAGTTTATAAAACTGGCATCATGAGGCCCTGGGTCTTCATGTGTACTGAGATGTCTTTCCTATTTAGATTGATAGGTCATGGATTCTGGCCTAATGGGCATTTAAGCACCCTGGGAAGGCTGGATCAGCAGAAAGCAGAAGCATCGCAAGGTTGTAAAAATACTTGTAAATGCACTGTTTGAGCAAACAACATCTGAAAGCACCTAGTGGGATAGTAATTACTTTATCAATTTAGATGCCAAAACAAAACACTTAAACGCAGCTTCTGGAGAGGCCTATCCAATTCACAACAAACAAACAAAAAACCCAGCAAAAAGTTTTTGAAAGTAACATAAACGCTAGGAGCCAAACAACACAAAATTATTCATGTCATAAAACTATACCATATCCTGAAGACCATGGAGTATTCTGGTCGTGCATTCAAAGAGATGAAAAAAAACCTGTGGAAAACTGAAGAAAACTGAAATGGCTAGGCTAAAGAGGAGCTTCTTTTAATGGATGAAACTTCGCTGCTAGGCCAGTTTAGCCATGAAGGCTGGAACAAGATATTTACTGTACAAGCTTAGCTGGAGGATGAACAGGAGAAGACTCAACAGAAAACAGTTGCATGCACAGGTGCAAAGGGTGGGCACGTGTGGGTCCTGTATGCAGTTTGGCAGTCAGGAGACCTTCCCACCATCAGAGGAGTGCGACCCTGGATAAATCACAAAGTCTGTGCTTTGTGATCTCTACCCAGGGAGAGGTAGGGATCTAGTGGTGCACACAGTCACTTATTAACCAGTACCTGATTCACTCACTTTATCAGAAGCAGTGTGTGAGAGAAAGCCAGTGCTTGCCCCTCTCTAGCATGGCATTCACTGAGGCAAAGGAAAAAAAACACCAGATCTGGTACATTTTGGGTGACCAGTCATTCTGTGTCCATTGAGTATAGGGGAAAATACATGGGTGTAACCAAGGTCAGAAGAACAAGGCTCCAACAGTAACAATCCAAATGATTTTCCTAACAAAACAATTAATTAGACTTTCACATAGTTATGAGGTGAATAAATCTGTATTTCCTCTTAGCAAATAAAAAGTTTGTGAAAAAAACCACAGGAGTTTAGATGGAATTACTTAAAACCTAGATTCTAATATTTTTCTTCTACCATTGGTAAAATACTAACAAAGACTGAATCTAAATTTATGCCAGAGAGGAAGTTAAAGTCATTAGGGGCTGAGGGCCTAAGTCCTGCATTCTGGCACACTGCTGTGCTGTGATTTTGAAATGTGGGAGCTGGCTAATCATTCATAACTGAGTTGTTAAAAGGAAAGGTTATCCAATTTTTGCAATACTGACCCAAGCAATATGAGAGATTAGAGGTAGCAACAATTTACCTGCCCCATTTATCTCCAAAAATTTTGCATTAACTTTATGGAACTAGAAGCACTGTGTAAGTGATTTAAATTATGTTCTCTCTCCTCAGCTGGGAAATGGCTGAAAGCGTTGATCACTGCCCTTGCCACTGTCTCTGAGCTGCTGTAGAAAGATAGAGGAAGACATAATGCCTAAGCTAAGCTGTGCAGAGATTCATTCAGGAGATAACATCTCTCCTCAGCCTTACAGTCACCAACATATACTGTGCATTGAGGAGAAAAACATAAAGCCAATTCAGGCTCAAAAAGTTTCTAACAATGAAGGATGAGGCTAGAAATTCTCAGAGGAAATATAGCTTGTCCTTCTCCATTCCTATTTCTTTTTCCTACAAATCTGCTTTAAAGTATTGTCACAGAAGTGACCATTTAACTCAGGGAAGTTATGCGGCTTTTATTGTGCAACTCAAATTTAAAAAGGCAAATTGTATGATAGACTTTACAGTCCCTCACGTGTCTGACCTGCCATTAAATGGAAGAACAGGGAAGACAGCAAAGGGAGCCCATGGAGGTGGAGGCTGTCCAAAGCTGTCACAGCAATCGAGGAGCACAATACCCAGCCTTCAGTAAAGAGGCACAAGGCACAGACCAAGATGCAGAGGGAAGAGAGCTTGGAAAAGAGAATAGGAACTAAACTGGAGGAGGGATATGGAAAGACAGAGGGAGTTAGAAGAAACCTTGAGATGGATTTGAGGAAGCAAAATTAAAAAGGAGAAAATATGACTACCAATTAGGGAAATGATACTGAAAGAGAAATCAAAAAAATACAAAAGTGATTTCAAAAATGATGCCAAGATAGGAAAACGAAACACTACCACTACCTACAGAAGGATATAAAGAAAATTCTTCTTCAAGCCCTTTTCCTCTCTGAGGTCAGAACAGGTACCAGATGTCAGCCTTTGGGGGAAGGGGTGGTGGTTGCAGCCCCTTTCACCCTGGCACCCACAGCCAGGCTCACTCTGCTCTGCTTCCCCCCGAGCCTGGCCCAGCCACACACAGGGGTGAGCTACAGAGCACATCAGTCCTGCCCAAAATCTTCAGTGAGAACCCCTCAGTTGACTTCCAGGGAAACTCGTTTGCCACTTCTAATTCATCATCCTACAGTTTTTCATATTTTTAACTTAAAAGTGCACTGTGACTGAGATAAAGAAACACACTGGCTTTGGATTTTACTTGCTAAGATAGTATCAAATTCTGCTTCAGCATCCTAAATGGAAATAAGAAAAACTTACCCATAGGAATAAACCTGTTGAGGATTAAGAGAATTAATTTGAGACAAATCATGTCCTTCTGACTGTGACTGACACTGGATTTCTTGTTTTCATTTACTCTTCTGTTTAATCTCCTCAGACATGTTAAGCTAAAAAATAAAATATCTAGAGCACGACTTCAGAGTGTGTTCTATCACAAAGTCTCAGGAAAAATAGAAAGTGCTCTTTGTAGGTAGGAAGTAATTCACCTCAACCAGCTACAGATTGATGTGGAGTTTGTTTGGTTGATTGGGTTTTTAACTTAAATGGCATTCATTTCTTTCTGACTGTCAAAAGACAGTCAATTGAAAAAAAAAAGCAAGAAAAGAAGAGAGAGCACTAGGAAACAGAAGGTGCTTCAGCACAGAAGAGCATTGCTTTGAGGATAAGAAATATATTCTGACTTCACAGTGCTGCACTGCAGTGGAAGAATAGACTTACTGAAGCTATGAGGGTGAGTTTGTATATCATAATGTACTTGTGTCCCTAGGATTTACTTTCACAATGGTAAGATTACAAAGGAGCCTGTGCAAAGGTTAGCCAGCTAATTTTAGAGTCTCTTTTTCCCAGCAGATTCACACGAGCCCAAACTTAAAGCACCTTCTCAGCTGTTGATGCACCTTAGACACAGCCTGGCTGCAGGAGCTGCAGTGCCCAGGGAGGGAGCAGAAGTCCTCTGCTCTGCACAACCCCTCCAAAAGGACCACAGCACACTGTCCTCTGCTAAAGATGGTGTGGAGGATCTGCTAGGGAGTGCTGGAAGGGGCTGTGTAGCAGGAGAAAGCATCTCTCTGTCGTCTTGCACAAATCAACCTCTATGGCCACAGCCAAGACACCGCAATGGGCTGCTCTGAAGCAAACTTCGGGCTAACAACCACAAAAGTACAGTCCCTGCTCTGGCAGGGTTCCCACTCTCAGAGTGGGTATGTTAAACCGCTGTGTGAAATATTAAGAGACCTTACAGCTATACAGATCTTTACATGTGGGTCCTGTAAACTAGGCACAGCAGGGCTAGAATGATAGAGCCACAGGGGAGGCATCGAGATGCCCAAATTAAGCTCAAGGTAGAGAGAAAAAAGAAGTGGACACCTCAATTCTGAGGTCATTTCTTCAAAGCAGGGGCGGTCAGTCCCTGCACGTTTGTATGGCATCTTGGACACAGTGGCCTTCAGGCCAGCAGCCGCCGCTCCAAGCTTATGCAACCAAAAATGCTTATTAATAACTGTATCAGTTTTACATCTCACTCTCTAAAACAGGTTGCACCTCCTCCCACCCCCAGCCCAATCAATCAAAAGCACTTAAAATAAATCTTCTCATTCATTCTTATAATCAAGTCTCAGAGAGAAAATAACAGTAGGTATTTGCTATCACACAAAATCAGGTTATCATCCCCAAATTCTGCCTAACAGACGTAAAAGATACATTTTTGTCTGTGCCCCTCTCAGTCTTGGTGCAATTTATTTTTCTGACCTTGCTTCTTAATCCCTCATTGGTGAATGCAATTCTAATTTTAATATTGCATTTGTTTATTACACATACCATGGGAGCTCCTCATCTATCACTCTGATGAATGATTCCCATTGCTATTCACAAACCACATGTGAGCACACGGGAGAGAGTGTGCCCCAGACATCCTCTGTAAAGCCAAACAGAGCCACAGGCTGGGGATAACTCAGCACATTACTGCATCTACTGCCGTTTGCATAACAGCGATTTATTTTTTTATAGCTGAAAAGCATTATTTAGAATTTTTTGTGTCATCCAGGAAGCACAAAAGTCATTCAAATGTAGAAGTTGAATTTCAGATAAAGTTTTGTAACTGAGCAAGTCATTAATTGGCAATTTGAAAATCACTGGTGTGCTCTGAGTCACCACTGAATTCCAAACACATCTTCTATTGCACTGGTGCCAGTGATGGCACAGATACAACACCGGTTTATAAAGTGTGCATTCAAAAATGCCATAATTTCAGCAGTAATTTCGTCATAGGAAGAAAACACTGCAATTGAAACATTAAAAACATTTCATTGAAACTGTAGGTGGACTTGCATGTTCCTTAGCAGATGTAATACAAAATCTATAGATGTGACACAACTATTTTAACATTTCTGAGACCTGTAAATACCAGACAGAAGTGTAGTCACTGTATTTGGAAAGGAGGTTCTGTTAGAAAGTCAAGTATTTAAGAGTTCCTACAAAAATCAGCACAGTCTATCAGTGGTAACACACCACACATTTGAATACAGACATTATGATTCACAGCCACTTGTCTGGAGGTTCACCTGGGGCATAGCCAGGCCTAGGATGAGTTCACACACCTAGAAGGAAGATCATGTATATTCCAACAGGAAGAATAAAGAAGCCTAAATTTCCTCTGCAGATCTTTGATGACAACAGGTGACTAAAAGGGTCATGGCATGACTGTCTGGACACTTATCTGACCAAGCAGTGTGACCCACTCGTGTAGACAAACAATGACATTTGGGGCAGAGGGAATCAAGAAGCTGGACTTGTTTTAAGAATTATTTTTCTAAGCTTGCAGATTTAATTTTAAAATATAATCATAAATCGCTGTTTTTAAAAGAATAGAAGGAGCAGGACATAGGGGGAAAAAAGTAAACTGCAAAAAGCTTTTTCATCTAATATGGAATATTTTAAGGTCCTTCACTGGCTGATTGGTTAAAATAAGTCTGATGCAGGCACAATGTAGAGTCACAAATTATTGACATATAATACATTCCCCAAAAGTCACTCTGTTCATTCCCAGAAGGAGATTTACCTAAAAGAAAGCAGCAGAATTCTTAGAATTGCATGTCAGTGGAATATATAAATATTCCTCCAAATGATCTTTTTTGCATTCTTTGCCATAAGGAATGTCATATATTTGATCTTTTAGACTTAAAAATTGCAGCAACTGCAATTCTCCTTGTATTGTCTAAAAGGGGTGAAATAAAGGACAGGTACTAAAACTTGCTAGACTTAATTAAAATATTTCCAGAACCATGCACAGGGAGATGAGTTTCCCTTAAAAAAAAAAATTAAAATTAATCTTTAATGTTAATTTTCACCTTTCTTTTTCATTATATTGTTCAATCCATTATATTTCCACTGAAACCTTTCCATGAAATAGCCATAGTTCACCGGAATTACACTTGTATATTCTGTGCATAAAATACCAGATAATAAGGCTCATATAGTTTTGTCTTCATAGTTCCATTAAAGATAATAATAATGTTTAATGGTTTCATCACCTCTTCACCAACTAATTATTTCATTTGTACAATTGCAAAGCACACAAGGGGAATCATGCTCACACACAAAGGAAGTGGAAATGGAAAAGTGGACAGTAAGAAGGAGAAAATAATTGTTGAAATTCCACACATTGTTAAAACGAACTGTGAGAATTATATATCCCTGTATAGCAGAAAAGTAGACCTGTACAGTTCAGAGAAGCTCCTCAGAAAGGTGGGATGTGGCCCAATTTGCTTGCCCCATTAAGGACATAAAATTAGAGAGGATGCACTGATTGGCATGAAAAATTGCTGGAGCAAAATAACATGAACCTTCCAGGTATAGGTGACATGTACAGACAACAAAGAAGTGGCACAAAGAAGAAAAATGTAACGCAGAAGACATACCAAAAAGTGCCAGTATCCACAGTACTCCTCCATGAAAGCCTCTGCTTGCTTAGCTCAGGTCCCAGCCACGGGTTGGGAAGAGACGGAAAAGAGCATCCACACCTGCTGCTGTCCCGGCTGCTCCAGGAGCACTGATGTCTCAGCCTCCACTTGTGTGCAGCAGATAAAGCACCTACAAAACATCCTAGAATACCCGCAGGTTTACTGCAGCTGTTGCACATATGTGGTGGTTCAAGGAGCCCTGCAGCTACCTATCAGTGCCAAAGTAAAGGAGCTTTTTGTGACATGTCATCACAGCTAAACCACTAAGGTTATTTTAAAGAACTAGAACCTGGTAGGAAGAACAACCAGGAGGGACCAAGGGACTCCAACACAGGTTAAATGATTTTTTAGAACAGAATCCTTAATGGATACTTGTTTTCTGAGTATTCAGGTTGGAAAGGTTAACACACACCTTTATCTAGAGCACATTGTTCAGAGCCCCATCCAGCCTAGTCATGAACACCTCAAGGAATGGGGAGTCCACAGTCTCTCTGGGCAATGTATTCCAGTGCCTCACCACCTGCACAGAAAATAATTTCTTCCTAACATCTAATCTAAACATTCCCTTCTTCAGCTAAAGGTCATTCCCCCATGTCCTTGTAAAAAGTCTTCTCTCCTCCAGTCTAAATAGCCCCAGCTCTCTCAGCCTGTCTTCACAGGAGAGGTGCTCCAGCCCTCTGACGGCCTTAGTGATTCTTCTCTGGACTTGCTCCAACTGGTCCATGTCTTTCCTGTGTTGGTGGCTCCAGAGCTGGACACAGTGTTCCATGTGGGGTGTCATGAGAGTGGAGCAGAGGTGAAGGAGCATCTCCCTCAACCTGCTGGTCACGTTTTGATGCAGCCCAGGATGAGTTTGGCTTTGTGGGCAGCAAGTGCGCATTGCTGAGAACACATTGAGCTTTTTGTCTACGAACACTCCCCACTCTTTCTCCCCAGGCTAGTCTCCATCCATTCTCCTCCCAGCCTGTACTTGTGCTTGGGATTGCCCTGACCCAGATGTCGGACCTTGCACTTGGCCTTTTTGAACTTCATGAGGTTTGCATCAGTCCATCTCTTAGGCCTGTCCAGGTCCCTCTGAATGGCATCCCTTCCCTCCAGTGTGTCAACCACACCACACAGATTGGTGTCATGAGCAATCTTGATGAGGGTGCACTCAATCCCACTGTCCATGTTGCCAACCAGGATGTTTAAAAGTCTCTGTCCCAATACTGACCCCTGAGGAACAGCACCACTTCAGACATATGCCTGCTGGAGCATCCATCCCTAGTGTGACATTCTTGCCCCACACACAACCTTCTCCACAGGCTCTGGGTAGAGCTGCTCCCTTCTCTGACTCGACTAAAGGTATTTTCTCAAGAAAGTTTATTTCCCTGCCTTCTGCAAGTATATGTGTGAGCCAGAAAGTTGTATGTATCACCCAGAAGTCTTGTACGCAGGCTTGTCTCTTGACGACTGTTTTCACTTCCCACAGTTGTCCTGAGAGCAATGGTGAAACTCAAAGGGCTGAGAGAAAAGCCATGGTTTTGTGCTCGAGACCTTCACATCTCAGCCTGGTGTTCTGTGCCTGCCAGCCCTGTACCCTTTTGCTGCATCATGATGAGGCAGAGCCTCTCCCTCATCCTGGGATTTAATTCCTTTGGCAATGGTCAGATTTACTCACGCCCTTTGCAGTGCAGCAGTGTCTCAATCTCATTGTATGTAAAATGGAAAAAACCTCCCATTTTTCAGCTCACATAGCTGGATTCTTTACCACTGATGAGATCCCAGGTAATGTATGCACTCCATAAATAGTATGCAAAGCTGCCTAGAAAGATATACAGATAGGATAGAGGAATTACATCATCAAGATAGACACCTGGATTCTCCACGTGAAAGAATGCAGAAGTGTTATCTTCTGCATTAGACTGGACCTATTTGCAGCTGCTGCAAGATATTGTTTCTTTCAGATAAAAGCAATATAGAAGTAAATGTCAGGATCAGTGGTGCTGGGCTGATTGAGGGAGATGCTGTGCTGTAATCTATAGAGCTCTACATTTTGTCTCCATCCAGATTTCTAAAACTGTCTTATTCAGAGAGTCTTCATATTATATTTTAGAATGAGAGCTCCAGAGGGCACCATTCAGTCAATACGAAATCCATCAAATCACTTGGGGTAAAACCTTTTGTTGACTTTCCTGACATCTCATTTTATTTAGCAATCTATTTCTTGGATATGAACAGATGAAGCAAGTTTTCCTTAAATACATTTTCTAGAACTTCTGGGGTTTTTTACAGGGGTGATATCTCTTCACTTTTTTTACAGATCAGCCTTTATACTGTGCAGCCTGTTTGCTGCTGCAGTAGAGCCTGAAATGAGTAAATAAACCAGACCTCCATAACCTGTTGTCATTCTAGTGAATGCGGGGAGAAGCAGTATTTCACACAGATGAAAACTTTGGTCAAAAGACTTACATTGTGGATATTTTACACAACTGAGTCATGTGTTTGAACTGTGTGATTGAAGCAATAAGAAACCACAGGAACCTGTGAGGTGATTGCCATTTGCCATCATCTGCCTCCTTTTCAGCTTACACCTAACCATGGTGCCTGGTTTTAACATCAAGCTTTAGCATATGGGAGATAGGGCTTCCTCAGGCACTTCTGTTGACCCTTGGCAAAACCCTGGCCTCAGGGTTTTAAATTGTTAATCTGAGAGTCATCCCAGGGGGTTGATTGCCTGGGCTTAGGATAAAATAAGAGAGAGCAGCCAGTAGCCTTGAATAAAACAGTTGGAGGAGGTGTCTGCAGATGGTCTGCCCACTTTTGGGGTCTTCCTGTAAGCTGAAAGTCTTGCACTTTGTTATAGACTTACACCACACTTCCAACACAGATATGTCTGCATCCAGTCTCATACTTCCCTGATCTGTGGACTTGACTCCCTGGCTTGCCTGGGACCTGCCCTGCTGCTGAGGACTTGCTGGGTGTTCACTGGACTGTCACCCAAGCCCGTCTGGTCCCCTTTCTCAGGTGCTGTGGTTGGTGAGGCTGCTGCCCTGCCAGCCCTGCACTGCCCTGCACTCCCAGCTCCCCTTCCCTGTGGAGCAGCCTGCCCTTGCTGCTCCATGACAGCCAGAAGCAGAGAAGAGGAAATTTTCACCTCCAGGAATCAGTTTATTACACCTATCTGCTGGATGCTGTTCCCCCTTTTTTTCCAGTTTCCCCTAGATCTGCATTTGAAATCCATTAATCCAGTGACCTCAAGGGCATTAGCTCCTTGTACTTTAGAGCTAGATAGATTTTCCTTCACATACAGTTGAGGCAAGTATAGGTGACTTCCCTCCCTGTCCCTTGCAAGCTCAGACGTAAGACTGAGTCAGTTGAAATAGAAATCTGGGGGAAAAAATAAATAAAAAGAAAGAAAAAAGAGGAAATAGGTCAAAGTAAACCAAAACAATGGTCTACCACGCTGCAGATTCACACTGACAGGCTTCAGATGCCCCATGTGGTTTTGCCTCAGACTCACCTGCAGTTCAGTTCAGTAGTAAACACGTGCTTCAGTTTCTAGAGCTTTTTACAGTACAAAAACATAGCTGCTTATTTATTCTCAGGAGTCCTCTGGGGATTTCAAGGACTTTGTAACCACTGGTGAAGTAAATGTTGATAAGCAGCAATAATCAATTGTGATGTACTGGATTTTAACATCCAGGCTCTAAAGTATCAGTTTAGCCCAGTAACTTTTTAAAACAAATAAACACACTTTCACATAGAATATTTATCCTCAAGGTCCAACATCCTTTTTAGGCTTTTATATCTTTTAAGACATCTCCTATCCTATAGTCTTGTGCAGAGATCTCTTGATGTATTCCTTTTTCTGTGCATGCATACCTAGAAATATTTTAAACTAAGTGACAGAATGGGAGAAACTGTCCACAGCATTGCTGTCATCATGTCTAAATTTGTAAAACAACAGAGCCAGGTTTTGTGGGTTTTTTTCACTTACATTAGACAGAATTTACTTACATCATCTGTGGGTAAAATAACTTCCAAAGGAATTATCAGTTTGCAATATAAATTGATAATTACCTTTAGATCATTTTATCAATTACAGTTCACTCTCTGACCTACCTCTAATGTTCTTGCTTGCCATCTATGCTATTTGCACGAAGAAATAGGATGCTTGCAGCTGGAAAGACCTGAAATGGGACAATGCAGGTTTTTGTTCCAGTATTTACTATGGAAAGACACAACAAGGGTTTTTAAACAGCCACCTTATGGAAGGATAAGCTAACACAAGAGGGAACTGAAGGACTTCTGATGCACTTAATTATTTTCTGGATTATATTAGACAGTGGCACCATATGGGGGAAAATAGGAAATTATTGATTGCAGCCATAAAGGCAAGGGAATTAGAGCAAACTGCAGAATTTCACAGTATAGGCTGTGAACTCACCTCAATACGTAAATGCCACTGAACACTTCCACTGCTAAGTGTTCCACTGAACACTTTCTCTGCTAAGCCCCGGAGACTGACTTGCACAGTGAGGAGCCAATCCCTGAGATCAGCAAGGTTGCTCACCCTCCATCTGCTGCCTGTGGAGCTCAGGGGAGTGGGAGTGGGGAGATGGGTTCCACGTGAGCAGCACTGCGTGCCAAACCATGTGTCAGCCTGTAAAAGCCCCCTCACCTTGGCCCTACAGGGAATGACATTTGGGAAGAAAACACAAGTCATGTGATAGATCTGCCAACGCCAAACAGTGCCTGGGCCAGCTGGGGTCTCACATTTCTGCAGGGAAAGCTTAGAGACATGACTGAAGGGTTAATAGTCTTTTTTTTCAGTGCCTGCTTAGTCTCAGAATGCAATTTTAAGCCTCAGCTGCTGTTTCAGACCCTCTCCAGGGCAGACTCATCTGACTCTGGATGGTCAATACAGAAATGGCAAGGACTCAGTGGCATTTCCAAACTGAGATGAGTTCAAAGTATCTGGAGGCTGTTCAGTCCCTTAGACTGGATTTACCACCCCTTCTCCCTTTGCCTTCTGATTTCCTTCCTCAGTGTCCTCTCTGCCTGCTCTGGAGATGTGTTGCTCTGCTGAGAAATACAAGGCACGTACTTTTGCCCTGCCAGCCTGCTGCCCTCCACCTTCCCTGTTCCACCCCCAAGAGACAGCACTCACACATTGTCTGTGCTGCCTCTTCCACCCAGAAGCTGGAGAATTGCCCAAAAGGGCAAAAGGTCACATCAAGCCCAAAGCATTAGAGGATGACACATCTAAAACAGCTAAAAGATAGCAACATGATAATTTTTCAATAACCCAATCATGCATTATTTACAGCTATGCATGCAGGAGAGTTCTGTGCTTAATCCTATTTTACGATGTACCATCTTAATTTATTTATATCATCTAAATTTATTTTTTCTTATCTTTAATTACAACTTCTCATTCATATGCTTCTCTTGAACTCACTGACCACCATGGAAGAATAAGGTTAAGCATGCAGAACCATCTTTGGTCTTACACGCAGTTTTGTACTTAAAACATCTACTGATCGTGTCACCTCCATATCTAACAGAATCCACGGGAACGAAGCTTCACACTAATTCATTGTTACTGGCAACGCTGGTATTGGATCACCAGTGATGTTGCATCATCAGCCTGAGGTGACCAAGCAGATGTGGAGGGATACACTGCTGCTGGGTTTCCCAAACCCACTCCCCCGGTTACACAGGAGGTGCTTTCACCGCAGGCAGGTGGAGTAAGGAGGGAGTGGTGGAAGACAGATTACCTTCTTATGACTAAGCATGAGCATCTGAGGATGCTTGAAGAGCTAAAAAACTAAGGCCCATTATAATGTATGTAAGTACATACATGTGAATTAAATTTCATTATTACCAAACAACTAGCTAAATGAGAAGTATGATTTTACTATAAAATATATATTCATATAGCTAACTGAAATAAAGGCAGTAGCAGTGAAACTTTGAGAGAATAAAATTTACCCTTAAAATTTATGTCTTGAGAGAATAAAATTTCCCCATTATACGATTTAAATATAACACTCCCATCGAGTTTCTTACTTCAAAGGTTCACTGTGATATTTCTAAGGCAGGGTCTCATATTTCAGTAATGTTCAATGTCCTTCCTAATTAAAAGCATTAACAAACTCTGAGAAACCATTCTTATGATGCCTTTGCAACACTGATATTAGCAATCATAGGACATACAGATGTCTGATCACATTGAAATTTTGGTCTTTGGCTTATATGTTTCCAGTCTTTGGGCTGGACCACTACTCTGTTCATTCTGAAACACCTTTTCCTTGTGATCTGACAAAGTGTAACAGCTACTAGGTTTTAACTTATACATGCTTTAAAACTGCTAAATGTTGGTTAGCCAGAACACGGTAGACATCTCTGATTTCAGAAGTCAGAGACATCAAAGGAGCATTTGCAAGCTGGACATGGTGGTTTCCAGTGTAGTTCAAATCTTAATGCAGAAGGTCTAAGAAAGAATATTTTCAACTTTGTGAGGTAATGAGTAAAATTAATTTAATAATATAATTAATTTATAGTCTTTGCCTTAAACTTCTGTGAATATTATTTGTACAGACAATTTATAATAGCTCATTATTTAATATTTATTAGTGTGACTGTAGCTTTTTCATCTCAGCTTGTTTTATCTCTGTTGAACTAACTGCACCCTTTCTTTGAAAAAATCCACTACAATAGTACTCTTTTTAAGCAGCATTTCTGAGCATAAGGAGATCGATAATATTTGCCAGGGTCTAGGATTTATTGAACGTTTAATGGAGTTAATTTGTTTTGTTTTTATCTGCCTGGAGAAAAATCTTCATTCAGAAAACTGCAGCTCAGCAGTGGTCACAAAATGTAATACATGGCATGATGTTCATTTGCTTTGATTCTAGTCATGCACTGGTAAATTATAAGTAAATTTGACCCTCAATCTGCTCACTTTTCTAAAAATTAATTAATGTTAATGTAGTTAATACAAAAGAAGCAATTTTGTGTTTTATTTGTCCATAATGCTGCAGCTTTATGAAGATAAAGCCCAAGTCTTCAGCATGTTTAGTCCCTGTAGTCACTTTTTGACTACGTACTGAAAATAAACAAAATATCATGGGAAAGGCAGAAGGTTGAATTGGTAATTCAGTTCTTTTCTTACATTTTTTATGTTAGCCACATTTGAGAATATAGGAATTATTGAAAGACTGCTGACTTCTGAAACTAGTCACATGCATTCACATTAATTTCCGTATTTACACACACACGTATTTGAAAATGCAAAGAAACATAGACATGCTAAAGATACAAAACCCCCCACTACTTGTGAAGGTAATATCATACCAATTCCATCACATATTCATAAGGTCAGCAAGGTCAGAGCATGGGAAAGGTTTGCTGGTGATGCAGAGCTGCTGAGGGTGATACGAACAAAGGTACACTAGGAAAGACATCAGGAAAATGATTGTCAAGGCCCTAAGATACCAGAGGAAGTGTGATGGAGATAAATGTAAAAAGAGGGACATAACGGCAAATGATTCCCACATAAAATGCTGCTTCTAAGAGAACCAGTACCCTTCAGGAATGAGGCCTTGGGAAACTGTAGCTGTTTCCTTATCAGCCCAGGGTTTGTTGGAAGCCAAAAAAAACCAAAGAAAATTAAAAAATATATCAGGTAAACAATGGTTTCAAGGGGAAAACAGGGACTTCCATAAAACAGGTCCCTTGAAGGTTACTGAACAGATAAACCGGGACAGGCAGAGGAAATCCTTTGCTCTGAAATTGCAGGAGGTGGGACAAGGCTGCAGGAAGAAATATCCCACAGATTTCTCCTGCTTTTATGATTCCCTGTGTATTTACTCATGGACACTTCCAGGCTAGGTGGATATTTGCTCTGAACCAGCATGATCATTTTCAAGTTCTTATGTAACACAGGAGGCCTGCATTAAAACCCGGATTGTTCACAGAGACCAAGAATATTCTTTGCCTGGTAACTTAATCTTAACCTTGAATAAATTTTCCCAGACAACTGAGTGAATGTGAAGTTTGTGGCTGTTCATAAAGAGACTTATGCACCTATGAAAATTATTCCCACTGGTTTTCAGTGAACTTTTGAGAAGCAGGAACATTGTGAGCTTTTTTAACTAGGAGTTCTTGTCCCTTTATTCAGCTTGAGAGGCAGCCAGCACACCTGTGGCTGGCAGAAAGCAATTACAACAGTAATTATTGGCATTTAAGTACCAAAATTATTAGCCTTACTGAGGAAATTTGATCTAGTTAAAAGTTGGCTTTGGTTCATGCAAAGACTGAATTGCTCTGTCTTTCATTGAACCCTTCCCAACCAGCAATGTGGTTTGTAAAGGTTGCTCAGCGGGGTACAGAGCAGTTTTATTCCAAAGGCATGTAATGAGAGGGTGCAGTAGAAATGGCTGAGTCAGACACAATTTGCCATTTGTCACTGCCTACATGGGATTAAGCAAGTGACCTTATGATGAAAGCTCAGTATTAGAGGATTATTTATGAAGGCTGTTTTATACTGGAATAACACTCCACAAAAATGAACACTTAACTGTTGTGATATTAAGATCTACTTGTCCCTCTTTGCTCAGCTGTGCATTTACATGTGATTAGCCCTATTTCAGGTGCCAGTCCCTGCCTGAGTGATGGTGCAGGTTCACCCACATCGATGGACTTCAGAGCCACGTCACAGCTTCTTCCCAGCCCTGTTTCTGGCCCAGCCTTCTTCCACTTAGACTGGAGCACTTGAATGGTCCTAGTTGTTGTTCATTGTTTGTCAAGTCAAGGGCTACCAGATCTGTTATCAGCTCTCTGGGACTGTGACTGGGTGAGGGCAGGGTATGCACTGGCTCACGCTCTCAGCTCCTGGCTTGGCTGTCCCCCTGGAGCCCTTGTTGCCCCCAGGTCGAGACCTCCCTGTCAGTACAGTCAGTAAGAATGGGTGATGCAGGTTTTTTCACAACAGGTCTACTTGAGTGCACTTGTTTGTGTGGATGTTATGCTTGAATGAGCAGAATGCCTTGCTGCTGATTTCTATTTTACAGTGTAGGGATATACAGAAAAGAGTGCAAGGCAGCTTCTTAATGGATATTTACTTTTGGAGGCAACAATATCATCTTCTAGAAATCCAAAACTTGTGGTAAAACGTTTCCTCACTGGCCATCCATTTACTTATAGTCACATTCTTGAAACAATCCAAAGGGCAATTGTACAGACTACAAACAGAAAGCAGAGAGAAAATGGAAAGAAAGAAATACTAAAAGAAAGTAAATTATGTTTTTATCACTCTGCGTGACGTCTAAAGGCTTCTTACTGCCCAAATGACAAGTATTTTTGACATCTGAAAAATTCTTTAGTATCTTTATGCTTTTAACAAAGTGACAAAGATGGTATAGGTTAGGCAAATGTGCTTGTGTTCCTTGAGAGATGTAACTTATGGATTCTTAGAAAGAAAGGGCTGATAGGGTTTTTGAACATGGACTGCTTTCACCTTTCTACTGTAATTCAGTCTTGTCAGAACTCCTCAGGTCTTAGTTTCTACTGGAGCCTTCCCTAGAAACCAGTTATCTTAGGCTACATATTTCAAGGTTTCTTGTCTCATCCTTTGGATGTAAGGAGAAGAAACAGAGGGAGAAAGTAACTCAGAAAGTGGTCTAAGTGTCAAATTTTAAATTGTTGCTATGTCACATGCTATCGCTGAGAAGAAGATGTAATAATCTAGAAAATATGAATTTGGCAAGATCCATGTATAATGAATATTTTATACAGTGAACACTGCTTTCAGTGCATAATTTAGATAGTTTGAAAGAAGTCTTGCATCTGTTGTGGTATCTCCACCTCCAGAAAAACCCAGAATGCTTCATTCATAGCACCCAATGGGCTCCTGCCTCAGATCATTAAGGCTTTAAAAAAGGAATGAGAAAACTGCACTGCAAAGAACATGGGAAAAAGGAAGAAACCTGATTCAGAGGCTTTCAGGCATGGACAAGTGTACAAGATGACAAGCTGAAAACAACTCTCCTGTGTCCCTTCACAACACTAATTAACACTGGAGGAGGTCCAGCAGGGTAGTTTAGCAAGGCAGGCAATTCCAGCTAAACAAAAGCACAGCCAGGTAACTTTAAAAACTCACCAGGGACATCAAGCCTAAGGGAGTGAAAGTTGCTTTTTGTTCCCAACCATGTAAAACACTAAAAAACCAAAATAAAAACATACTGTATTTTGTTATTTTTCTTCAATGATTTTGTTTAGACCTGTGTTAATTGGGAATACAACCCTTTCTGGTAACACAAAAAGATTTCCTTTATCTGTTAAAGACAGTTGATTAGAGGGGAATTTCATATTTTGATATTTTCATATTTTGTGCTTGGCAGATACACTCTTTGATTATCTGTAACTTCTCGCAAAATTGAGGGATTAGAGTGTACTTTTCATCAATGAGCAAGGGTTGTCTAAGAGGCTGATAACATTGCTAGCCCACCAGCACAGAGAGAAATGTATCTGTGGGTTATATGAAATGAATGGAAATGGGAATACCTTTCCTTTAGAGAAGAGAAGGACATTATACAGACTGAGGAAGGATGTACATTGCAACAGCCCTGAGAATTGGATGTTACCTCTTGAAAAATGCCTAGGATGCCAGTTTGCAGATTTTCAAGTTATTTTACATTCTTAAGCAGAAGCATAAATATTAAAACACATTTTTTAAAAAAAGCTGTAGAAAGCTGCTATTTTCTATTATAGAGTGTGGGAATCGATAGAAAAGAAGCTCTTATGAAGGAGGTAGTGACTGTTGTGCAAAAACATCTATATTCTGTAGACATCCTCCAATCATTGCACAAATTCTTTTACAATAATTGTCCATAGGTAACTCGAGAGTAGTCAGAGCACAGATATCTGAATACCTTTTGAGTATAGCATTGGCTTAAAAAGTATCAACCCACGAGCAGACTGTGAAAGGGGACTTTTCTTGTACCAATTAGGCACTAGGCAAGATCCCCACAGGCTGCCTGCCTCTGAAACAATTCCATTTAGTGGAATATTTAGTGAATATGGACAGCTTGGTATTATGGACTAAAGAAAGCTAATAGGTGATGAAGATGGAGCTTTTGTGGGATGGGAAATAAGCCAATGTTTTGATTTTAGGAAGAAAATGTTTAGAGACACTGTTTTCAAACACATTTTGTTAAATAGCAACAAGTTCTAACCTAAAAAATCACCCTGCCTGGAAGAAATCAGGCAGTTGCATGCACACGAGTAGATGGGACAACCTGGACTTCTGATCCTCTACTTGAAGTATCAGCCCCTTTCAGTTTCACCTCCAAAATCCCTAGCCAACACATTAACCTGTGGTCTGCAATTGTCCTCAGTGATGTACAT
Source organism: Pseudotriccus pelzelni (assembly GCA_035584735.1). Taxonomy (NCBI): domain Eukaryota; kingdom Metazoa; phylum Chordata; class Aves; order Passeriformes; family Tyrannidae; genus Pseudotriccus; species Pseudotriccus pelzelni. Next base: position 101,107,622 of record JAWMRA010000113.1, read on the forward strand.
GGCTGAATCCTCACTGATCTGAGAGTATCCAATCCTCTAGTTTTCAAGAATACCTATGATGCATTTATTGATGGGTACATAACGTTTATTGTGAAAAAAATATCCTTTTTATCAATAAATCTTATATAGCAAGCAATACAAACCTGACTACTATTTATGACAGTTTTACCACACAGAAAATCCCAAAATAAACGAACAGACACATGATTGCATGTTTAACCATGACACTCCTTTCTGATTAAATATTATTTCATAACATACAGAGTCCAGGAGAATTAATATACATTAGAGGCCTCTTAAAAATTTATTAAGTCACCTAATAACACATTGTAGCAACATGAAACAGATTATAGTCACAATAATTTACATTTTTAAATCTTTTATACATTGCACTAGGTGAGGTTAAGATTGGGTATTAGGAAAAATTTCTTCACTGAAAAGATTGTCAAGCATTGGAACAGGCTGCCCAGGTAAGTGGTTGAGCCATGATCCCTTGGACGTATTTAAAAGACATGTAGATGACAATTAGGGACATGGTTAGTGATGGATTTGTCAGTTTTAAGTATACACTCTGACTTGGTAATATTAAGGGTCCTTTCTAACCTAAAAAAACGCTATGATTCTGTGATTTTAATAGTACAGAATATTGAGATAATATGAATGGGAACATGAATATAAACCTACCACATGATTTCTGCTTCCATTCCAAGAAGAGTTTTTTTAAAGTCATGAAATAATTTTAATCAAACTTGCACCAGGATCTTCAATGATTAAGCTGTAGCTCAAGGATAGCACATAAAAAAATATCTGGCAATTACTTGCAGTACATTTGTGAGAGTCACAATCTGTTTTGACAGTCTGAGAAGAGTAAGTGTAGAAATTCATCAAACAGGGAGAAATACTTATAAATGCATGAAGGGAACTGAGAGAGAAAGCAATAACATGTTCATAGCCTAACTGACACATACCTGGAGATAAGGCATCATTCTCCTTTCCGTGGTTCTATTTGATGGCTACAAGGGACATGAATTGGTGAGGAGTGGGTTACAAGAGCAGAAGAAAGAAATGTTTGTGGAGTTTGCTCCCAAACAGTAAGGTTCAGGTTTCATGGAGACACTGATATCCAAACACCACAGAAAGAAGCTGCAAAGACTTTCACAGCATTGCTTTACCAGAGTTTCAGGTAATGCATAGTCGATTTAGGCATAGTTTGACCTCTACGGTAGAAGGGGAAGCTGCCTGGTAATTCAGAGAAAGCTGATGAGGTGCCCAAAGAGCCCTGAGGTTTCTAAGCAAGAAACCCAAGTGCTGCAACTAATCCCCGGACCTGAGCCTGCCTGGAGCATGCAGAGGGATCACCCACGGACACTGTTCCCCAAATACTCCTCTGCATGCAGCTTTTACCATTCATCTGCACATTAAGGGCTCTTCTGACAGGCTTCTCGTGTCCCTAAATAAGGACCACTCTTTGGACCCCCAAAGAGATTAACCATAACACTTTTGAAAGCTCCAGTGTCATGCCACAGAGAACTGCCTCATTTTTACAGCAGAAGAGTACTGAAAATGTAACAACTCTGTCTCAGCTCCACAACAGAAACTGACATCATGCTTGAAGGTGCTCAAAGCTCCCATTTACCAGTTCTTTTCTTCTTGTCATACATTCCTCTGGCAGTGAAGCAAGGCTTCTCCATTCTCTGTAGCCCCCCTCTTGCCCAACCCACAGAGTAAATATGACCAAGGCTGTGCCATCACCTGGGCACCATTCTCCTTCCTCCTCTCCCCTAACTTAGCAAAGCCCCTATTCATGAAGTCTTGTAATATCCCTGTGAGGTCTCAGATCCAGAATGATGAAAAATACTTCAAAGACACAACAGGGCCACTGCAGCATTTTGCATCCTCCTGCTGCCTCCTAAGGTAGAAGCAAAGAAGTGCTGCAAATTCCTGGCTGTTCTGTCAGCGAATCAAAACCAGAGGTGAAGAGGCTATTTTGGGGTGGACTGTACAACCTGTCTAAGCATTTGACTAAAAGGCGTCCCCAGGCGTGCCCAGCTCAGACAATTATTTGTTGTGTACTCAAATCATCAATGTGTGATTCTTGAGTACTTTGCTCCTCTTTCCTACCCACTCAAATCTCATCATCCTTACTGGTTCCCAGGCAAGGTATGGCATTAACAATATTAACCACAAAATACTAAGGTCAGATTGCATAACTCAAGAAAAATGAAGGGAACAACAACGTGTCCAAACAACAGCGACACAGAGGCAAGAATATAAAAAGCCTTAGTCTCAGATGCAGCATTGGGCAATACCAGCTCTAACACAGCTCCTTTACCTGCTTTTGAATTAGGAATGAAAAAAATTTCAGCAGCCATTTACTCTGGATGTTGTGATGTTGTACTGGCCAAGCTATGTTCTAGCAGCCCACATTTCAGAAACCTGAGAGTAGAAACACTGACTCATGAATCCTGTAGCTAAACTAGTGCTACATGAATATGACTGCATGAGGATGTAAGCTGAGATCTGTAGTTTTACCGAGGCATAAGAATGTTTTGTACACTTCTTTTATATTTCCATATATTTAATATGTTTCTTTGGACTGATTCCATGGCATTTTTTTATGAAATGTCTGCCTATAAAAGTAGAAGAAAGGATTCATAGTTTATAACTCCCTGACCGTAATGTAAGTTACTGTAAAGTAAGTTTATCTGACTGAAAATTGGAAGAATTAAGCAATAGTAGTTTTAGTTTTACCCTTGTGAAATAAGACTTGTCTTTAAGAGCCTCTTATCCTTATTTTAACTTACTTCACAAGCATGAACCTCACACAGTAAAAACCTGGGTACTACTTCATAAGTGCTTTCATGAATTCTGGAAAAATCTAACCTTTCTTTCTTTTTTTTCTTTTTGACACAAAAGAATTTTGAAGAAAACTTCCATTTTCTGTGATGTTTCCTAGAACCCCCTCTGGAGAGTTTAGCCCATTTATATTTGGCAAAACATGAGTCAAATCTATTGTTGGAGACATAACAGTGAATGACGCTGGAGGCAGCGTTCATCTGAACATCACTCCATAAAAAAACTCCAGGTTGACCACTCTGTTGTGTGCTGGCACAAAGGAGCTGCCTATGGGTCAGTCATCCCCTGCCAGATATGCCTGTTACCAGAGCAGAGCAGTGATCCATGTCCCCGGGGGTGCAGAGGAGGGGAGAAGTCCCAGTGTAATACAAGTAAGCTTCACACGTGTACCCAGATTCATTGGTACAGTGAGATGCCCCTTCACAGCACTTCATAGCTCCCCCTTAGAGAAAAGTGAGCTCAAGCTCCAAAAGCTTTGAAAAACATAAAATACATTTTAAAATTTGGAGGGGGGTGGGAAAAAGCTTTTTAAGTCAAAATAACAAATGAACCCTTAAAAAGTACTGTGCCAGAAAGCTTGTGAGCTTGTGTATATTTTATGAAAGGTGTTACTTTATGGTGCTCCTCCCTTACACTTCTGACACTTGGGCAAGATATATTGCATCAATGAAAGGATAGTGCCCCAAAAGGCAGCACACTGATGGCTGCTTCCATACCACAGGCAGAAGCCACCAAAGTCAGGACAATCCCACCTAGCTTTGAACATCTCTGTCTGGCCCCCAAACCAGACTTGTCACCAAAGATTTCTCCTGTACTCAGTGGAGAGAGAGAGGCATCTTTGAGGCACTGACTCCTGCTTGCTGGCAACATTTCTTTTACATTTTTCTTACTAATCTGTAAGTGTTTGCTGCCAGAGCGTGTGACTGAAGAAGGAGCAGGAGATGAGTGCCAGGTGCTGGAGTTGTCATGGTCATGGGGTCCCCTCAACAGTCACACTCTACTGCAGCAAGAGACAATGCAGCACTGTAAATATTTCACTGAGCTTGTTCACACCCCAGAACATTAGAAGATATTTCCAAGATGGTTAAATCTGACTGGCTTTCATTCATGCCTTTATTTCCCAGAGTTAATTATTAGTCCAGAACCAGCATCACCATTTCAAACACAACCAAAAGGGATTTCCCATCCACAATATGACCTGTTGTATTGGCATCTTTCCTGGCACTCTTTTCAATAACCAAAGAGGTGGATATTTCACATGAGCTTAATAATACCCATAAAAAATGATAAATACTTTCCTTAGAGCATTTGTTCTGTTTATTTCCATTCCTAATAAAAATACGTATATAGAAAGCTGCAGGCTTAACCACAATACGTGAAGGTGCTTCCTCTACACAGAATGAGACTTTTAAAAACAGAACCTAAGAGGTTAAAATGAGCTCTTGAAAAAGCTTTTGGAAATACTGAACATAAAAGAGAGAAATATTCAGCTAAAATGCTGGTTCACTGAAAGAACATTCATTCCTGTGGTTTACTTGCTTTTTTTTCTTCAAACAGACAGGATGAGTTGGAGCTAGCTTTTCTTAAAGAAAAAAATTGAAATATTTCTGTAAAGCTGTGTGCTTTGTGCCAGTGACATATTGAATAGGAGAGATATTTTTAAATGAACATTTTGAAGGTGAATTCCACAACAGTGACACACCTGTAGGCATTTGTGCTGCATGAGTAATAGCAAAAAAGATTAACAGGTTGTCATGGCAACAAGGATTAAGCAATGACTTCATGAGAGAAATTGAGTGACATCAGAATAGGATCTTGAAAGTAGCTGCTTTTGCTGTGAGGCTCTGTTGTAATTTAACCCCCGCCAGCAACTAAGTACCACACAGCCACTCACTCTCCCAACCCCAGTGGGGAGGAGAATTTTAAAAAAAAGGTAAACTTCATGGGTTGAGATAAGAATAGTTCAGTAATTGAAACAAAATATACTAATAAAAATAATTGCAATGAGAAGGACGGAGAAAGGAATAAAAAACACAAGCTGTACCTGCTGTAACTGCTCACCACCCACTGACTGATGCCCAGCCCATCGCCAAACAGCGATTGCTCCTCCAGCCAACTTCCCCCCGTTTCTATACTGGGCATGATTTTCTCTGGTATGGAACATCATTTTTGCCAGTTCAGGTCAGCTGTCACACTATGCCCCTCACAGCTTCTTGTGCACATCCTCACTGGCAGAGCAAGAGACACTGAAAAGTCCTCGACTTAGTGTTAGCACCTTTCAGCAATAACTAAAATATCAGTGTGTTATCAACACTATTCTCATGCTAATTCCCAAACAGAGCACTGTACCAGGAAGAAAATTAACTCTATTCTGGCTGAAACCAGGATAGACTTGTTTTACAGGACAGACTGAATGAATATCTTCTCTCCAAACTCCTGCAGCTCGGAGGAGCTGTGAGCACAGGAGAAACCTGAGCTGTGTCTCACACTCAGTGCAGGGATGAGCACAAGCAGCTGCATGAGCAAGATGTAAGTCCCATAGGTATGGAGGATTCTCTCTTTTTTATCTCATAGCTCAGTGAGCAGTTCTAAGAAGATTTTTTTCCCCCAAACACTTGTCACTCCTCCAAATTTTCCCTCAGGTGTAAGATCAGTTCCTTGACTCAAAGTTTCTATTCCCTCAAGCTTCTGTGCAGAGGGTTTCTGTCTTCTTAGCATGTTGTCATATGAACCTTTCAACCCCCGAGGGAAAAGCAGGTCTGCAAAAGGCAAAAAATATGCAGCATGACTGGGCTTGGACTGGAGCTGGGACAGCTGTGGTGCTGTTGGAAGGAATAGATGATATTTGGAGTGGTATCTGAGGAGTCACTGACCATTTTCATCCAAATATTTTCTTCAGAAGCAGATTCTATTCCCTTTTGGGTCTCGTCTCTTATTCCTGTCGGCTGAGAGGCTCAAGAGTTATTGGGGTGGAGTTTTTTAAAAATTTACAGGTTTTTTCCATCCCATCTTCTCTGCTTTATTTCACCCTACAGGCTTAAATAGACATAGAGAGATGTCATCTGGTCCCTGTTACTTCTTGCTAGCAGTTGGTTGGAGGAGGCTACCTGCCTTATGTCTTTTCCCCCAAACAGATAAGGAACTAAGGATTCAAGGACTTGATAGGTGGATATAGAAGATTATCTCCAATTTTTCTCTTCCCTGCTCTCTTGAACTCCCTTATCTAACCCACAGTTTTCTCTCATCTGGACATACTGGTTTTAGTATGTCTTTTTGAACACCTGCTGGCTTCTGGGTGAAGGGAGGGTGAATAAGGTCTTGGCACTCCAGATAGTGGGGAAACATAGGTGTAAAGCATGTAAAGTCTAATAAAAAAATTTTTAAAAAAGACGGTTTAGACACCAACGTATTACTTACAAAAGCCAAAGAAAATTTATATAATAGCAATTTTCTTCTCTGAAGAACCTGATTTACAGAACTGAGCTTAACAAGATAACTTCAGGATGCTTTTCCCGACAGGCTCCTTCCAGGCATTTCTACATCATTGCCTCTCTGACCCTGAGATGTCACTTGCTGGATACAAGTGTTCAGGAGATCACACACAGGCTGATCATACACGTGTGGCAGATGGGACAAAAGAGTGAGACTTACAGTACATGAGACAGAAATATGGCAGAAGGGGTGAGTGAGGAGTGCCAGATAACTTGGCCTTATGTGTGATGCACTAAACTTGGTGGATCTGCAAATTCATGTCTGAGGACAAGCACTGATTGCATTCCAGACGCAGGCAGCAGCAGACAGTGGCTGCTTGGGTGCTGCAAAAGCACCTAGGGGCATGTGTCAGGCCTTTTTGCTGTTTTTGTGATTGTCTGGAAAGATTGAACTCATTGCAGGGTGTCTGTTCTGGATGCAATCAAAGGACAACACCAGAGGCTTTTAGCAACTGAGAAGAGATTCCAGTCCTCCAGGCTCTTTTCCAGAAAAATACGACATTCCAGTCAAGATGCTACACATAAAGAAAGCAAGTACTATCAACTGACAATATTTAGAACAGTAGCCAAAATGGCCACAAACTCTCCAAATACTAAAGATACTGCATGAGTCGTTAATGAGTGCTGTAAAGGAGTCTTTAGCTGTGACAGGATCAGAAAACTACATCCCACCACGATGTGTACACAGTCGTTTTTTGATGACTCAGCCTGCTCTGACTTCAGGAAACTGTGATGTTGAATCTCAATTTATGGCCCCGCAATGGCTAATGAACCTCAGAAGAGGAGACAGAGGTGACTAATTATTTGTACATCTGGACATATGAGAAAAAGAGAAAAAATAGGAACATCTTAAAAAGACAGAGGGTGAAAAGACTCTTTAGCATGCCAAGGCATTTAATTAAGTTTAATTGTCTGTGTAATGGAACTCTCTATAAAGAAAACAAATACCTAGTCTGGCTTCCCTTCTCCTCAGATCTTTGAATGAAATAGCCAGAGAAGAAAGAGGGATACAGTGTCCTTGGACACCAGCCCTTTGCCCAGAGATATAATTTAAATGCCAGGAGAAATGTGAACAGTAGATGTCCCACATATTCACTGACTTGTAAAAAGCAAATATCCCACATCCAATATCAGACATAAGGTTCTGAAATCAATTCAGAAAAAGCTAGCATCAGCCTATAGTGCTTCTAGTCTTGTCTGAGAAGCCAAGGATAGAAGACAAAACATCATTAACTTCAAAGCTCCCTTCAAGGCTTGGAAGGACATGGCAGCCCAATAACGTAAGAGTAACTTTCCAGGGGAAGTTCCTTTATAAATCTGCATTCAGATTGTTCAACTCAGCTGTTAGTTTCCTGATCCTGAGAGGCTTTTCCCTCTCATCTGCCTTGAGCGGATCTCTCCTACAAGTCAGTGTGGTCACACCTTTGCAGCTGTGCAGCTTCCCTGTGCTTCTTTCTATCCTCCCTGCCCTGAGGCTGGGATGATTTATCATTCTGCATAAAGATATATGAGAGGAGAGCTTTTCATCTCACCAAGAAAAGGAAGGATTTCAGCCTCGTAATAACGTTGCATAAAAAAAGGAAGAGGAAATCTGGAAGATGACCAAGACATAATGCTTCAGGAGTTAATTATAGGACCTGAAAATTCAAGCATACATTCAAACCAAGAGACAACGTACATATATATATGGTGTCTGCATGTATATATATATATACACAGACACAGCATATATAGATAGCTATACATGTATATAAAACAAATCTTTAAAACAAGAATGAACTCATAACCAGGTATTATATAAATTACTATAATTCTGGAAAAGATCCAATCTAATCTTCCACAAATTTAAATGTAATAGTAATTTCCAATAAAATGTTGGACAATCTGTTTCTGATGCAGAATAAAACACACCTTTTGCTAGCGCAGTTACTAACAAAAACTGAAATAACCTAATTAATTAATAAATGTATATACCTGTTATACACTGAGATTTATATCACCAAATTGCAACCATATAGTTGGGCATCTAATGTGAATTAGGCAGCCAGTTTGAGGTTTGCCTTTCTCACCTCTCTACGTTACCTTAACAGATACAGGTTGTCCCCAAAGTCCAGCCTGGGAGCACAACACCTGTCCTAGCTCTCCGTAAGAGAAGACATAAGCACTTCCAGAAGGTGTCTCTTTTAGCACAGTGATTTTAGTTAAAATCTAGGTCAAATTTATTTCAGTTGCCCCAGCAAAGAGATGTGACTTGAACTTCATTTTACATTTCATGGTGGGGATTGTACCAGAGTGTGAATCTTGCAAAATCTCCACTGAAGGCTCCATAACAGAAGAATTCAAAAAATGGTCTGAAATTCAGCCCTTCAGCTTGGTGTACACCATGAAGAAATGTAGTGATGTCGTGTCTCCATCTAGTCTGCAAAGAGAAAGAAAGGATCCCTGTCGATGCTGTATGTGACCCAGCCAGCCATAGGAGAGGTGTGATGCCTGGCACGGTACTCACTGACCCGAACCTCCAAACTGAGCCAAAACCAGATTGCTGTGAATGCCACCTGCTGCAGAACAAAACACTAACCAGGCTGTGGGCACTCAACGTCCTCACATGGTGTGATTGTAAGGACAGTCTGGACCCGTGCAGAGCTCTCAGGCACTGCATGTTGCTGGCTTGATACAGTGCAGGTAAATGTAGACTGCCTCAGAAATGCATTTAAAATACTTTAGAGACAGAGATGGTTGAATGCTGCAGCTGGCAGAACTTCAGCTTGGTGAAAATTAACTCACTTGATTACAGATTTGAGTCACATTTACCTGCAAATCTGCCTTCAGTGACTCACATGCACACATTTTCTTTCATGAAAAGGAAACCTCATCTGATTCTTAGTGCATCCACAAGATTTTCTGCTCTTCTCTTGATATTTCTTCTTGTTCCTACTAAGAGTCCCTCCAGTTTCCCATTATCTTCTTCCCTGGCCTTACCTCATGCAGTATTTCCCAGCCTCTCACTGTCCTGACATCCTCTTGCCCTCCCAAACCCTTTTTCTTAGCTCATATCTTCCAGATCTGTCATTGTCCTCTTCTGATTTTCTGTATCTTCCTCCCACACCTTATGTTACCCTCTACTTCTTCTGCACAAGATTTTATGGTTTTTTTTTTTTTAGCAACAGCTGCTGGCAACCAACGGTATTTGCCATTGCCTATGGTAAGCATTTGCCAATTTATATGGGCAAATATGATCAAAATTAATTCAGTGAGAAGGAAAAATAATACCAGACCCATCCAATTTGTTTGGACCATACAGCTCTCAGCCAGACCTGCTCTAGAAAAGAGTAACTGAACCCTAACACAGACAGTGGTTTTCTCTGCAATGGCTTTTCCACAGTCCAAGATAAATTGCGCTGATTCAGAGACTTGATCATAGGAATGTCCTTCAATTGACATTCCTCCAAAGTGTTGAATAGATAAATTCTTATGGAGAACTACAAACAGATGCTATTGTGGTTCAAAATGTAATTTTTTATCACCATTGAACTCCAGGAAGATTTCTTCTAGATTAGCTTTCTGCCTAAAAATGACTATTAAAATAATTTCCACAGAGTTATAATATTCTTGTACTTGTAAAGGAAAATTGAATTTTCACAAAATTCCTTGCCATTGGGCATGTAGAGTTCAGTTATTAAAATGTGCTTTAAAGCCAGCAAAATGTTGTTAGCAGTGGGTCTGTGGCTTGGTATGTTGACAAATATAAATCAGAAGAGCATCTTTAAAAAAATTAATTTGCTACCAAAATGAGAAATGAAGAGGCAATTTTGAAAAATCTGAAACAGCGACTGGAGGAAAGAGGGATCAAATGCTGTAAGAGCAACCTAAAAAATGATAAAATATATTAAAAAGACCATTTTTGCTTCTTTAATTTAATCTCTTTATGTAAAAACTTCTGGCTCTAATTAAAATCTTCATATCACTCAACTAACATCCACTGCTACAAAGTGATAACAAACTTAAACCATGGGACCGGTCTTTTGAAAATGAAGAATTCCAGTCTTAGAGATAATTGCATCTTAATTGATTATAGACCTTATCTGATTATAAACCCAAGATCTTTCTGCCACATACTAATCATTACATGTTTCTTGATTGTCCTAGTGTAAGACTTTAAGCACTGCTTAATTACTTAGCCCAAAATGAGAACAGTTTTTCAGATATAGTATTAATTGGATTAAGGGCACTGTCAAGCTTGGCTTCTCATAACTTGATACCTAATTTCTCAGTCCTACTACTAATGCCATGAAAAGTCTGGTTTTCCCTTAAAGATAAGAATCTTGCCAGCATTTGGTCTTGCAGAGGAGTACAAATGGACTGTGGCCCCACAGATTTCAGCAAGCGGGGAGAAAGCAGGGATGTGTCCCACTGGGGTATCAAAGGATCCAGGCAAAACTACCTGGCATACCAAGTGAGACAGAAGTGTACTCCTGGGAACAGCATTAATGACTGTCAGCATGACAGGATGCAGAGAGGTCTGAACACCGGCTTTGATTAAGAGTGATATGTTAATGGAAGTAAAGTGAATGCTGGCGTGTGCCTTAGTAGAGAGAGACAGCACATCCTGTGCAATAATTCTGATCAAATGAAAGCTAAATGTCAAACATGAAGTGCCTAAATTTTATTTGCTAAATGCAGCTGGGTCTGCATCTCTGTTCTGTTTAGTGAACTGATCTTCATCACATCAGAAGAGCAGGTCACACTCACACGACCAAATACAGAGTCAGTTTCTAGTCTTAAACAATGAAATTTAAGATTTTAGACAGATCTATTTTATGGCAACAAAAAGCATCAGAGTAGAGATAACAGACATTATTCTGAGTGTCCCATAACCTGATGTGGTTCCCACACCTCACTGGGTGAAGGGGATAATTTAGTAGTTTCCTTTATTACTTTTTTAATTACCTTCTTATTTCTTTTTTTGGTTCTTCTATGTATCGATCTAAAACATATTTTCAATGTATAACTTTTCACATTTTTAGTGTCCTTTCTATATAAAACTATTGAGTAATTACAATTTTTCCTATGAGATAGAAACAGTGCTGGAGCAGGGCTCTCATACAGAAGAATGACCTGAGGGTTTTTTTTTCCACTGTTATTAATTTAATTTCTAAATACCTTTTTTTTAGAAACTGGAATCGTTTCTAATACTCTTCATTGAATCATCCATCCCATTTTCTTTTTGCATTTATTATTTTTCATCATCTATGAAAAATGCAGTTCCAAAGTGTCTTAATACAGCTGAAAGTTTAGGTAAATTAAGTTCAGTCACTTTCTGTAAATTGAGAAATTACAAAAATGGCATTGAGAACAGAAATTTCATTAGTAAAAAGCATCGACTCCAAAGTTTTCATCAGTTCAAATATCCTTTTATTACACATTCCTTGGGGCAATTTTAAAAATAATTTTTATTATTGATCAGTGAAAGCAGCTACTTGATTTCCTGAGAATACAGTCTTGTCCCTGAACCATGACAAAATGCAATACAGCAGTGAAAGGAAAGGAAATTCTGGGTGGGTCTCCCAGGCCCACTTTGTCCAGCTGAGTGTGGATTGGTGCAGAGAGCAGAAACTGGGCCAGACACACCCCCTTGAAGGCCAGGGCAAATTCAGGAATTTAATCCATGTCTCTCCAATCCTGACTCTACTACCCTTCTCTATTAGATCAAAGCAGCTAATCACCAAAAATGGTCAAAAAGAATCAGTGTTGCAGAAATTGAAAAACTCATCACTTCTAAACCACAGCAGCAATAGATGCAACAACAAATCTTCCTCATGTCCAGTGATGGGGGGGGGGAGGTCACACTCTTTCTTAATAAGGTCCTTTTTAAAGTATCTTTTCTCTTTATGAATTTTAAGGTAGATGTGGAGTCCAGGACAGAGCTGCCTGGGTTGCAGGAGAGACAAGCTGTGAGATGATAATTGCTGTGGTTTACATGGTAACACTCTTCTTACCTTTGATGCAGAATGACACATGGGTTAACCTAGGGCTGGATTCCTCTGGAAAGATCAAGATGCTTGGAGTGTCTGGGCTTCATTTTCCTGACACGCTTTTCCCCAATTGTGCTGGATACTACAGCTCCAGCCCCCAAATGCCTGCATACCCCTCTGCTCTCCTGGAGCTCCTCATCAACATCTGTTTATCATTTGGTGTGTTCACTGCTCTGTTCACCAATGCTGGCAAAGTCACTCTTCCTAATGCTAACTGCCTGACAGGTCCTTCCCTCCACTCTGCTTTCACAGACCTGTGTTCACACAGACCTGCTAGTCATTCTGTGCCGCAGGAACAGACGGACACAGGCTGCTGCACCCACCAGCTACATAACTGCTGGAAAAACAAAGGCAGCAGATAAGCAAAATATCTCTAAAGACTAACAGAAGCAAATAAAAATGCATTATCTTTCAGTGATTTCTTTGCCGTTCTGTACAATTCCATAGCTGAATTTTACATGATTGTTAAAAACCTACAGGAATCTATAGATATATTACTTTCTGTTAAATTCTATAGGACTTGTCTCATAGGGACCTTAGACTGAAGGCCTCGCAGAATCACAGTAATAAAAAATTGGGTGGAACTCCTTGTTTTAACCACCACTGACCTAAACTCCTCCAGCTACCTGCCACCATGCCCAGAGAAGGATTTAGGAAGCCATGCAGCACTGTTCACAGTGGCACCCCAAACAAATCCAGAAGAGGACTCTTCACAGCTCCAACGGCTTTGTACAAGCCCTGACACTCACAGAGAGGTTCAAGCATCCATCAGTGAGTACTGAAGCTGGGTGCTTACACCACACCTGGCCAGGTGGTGGGCAGCAAGATGTCCTGCCCTGCCAGGAGCCTGTACCCTGGAGGCTCAGGGGCAATCCCAGCCTCCCTCACAGAGAGCGATTCAAGACACTCCTGGCTTCTAATCTCTGCTAACTCTGCAGTTTGCTTAATTTCACAGAAAAAAAAAATGTATCAATATCAATTATTGACTGCAGACAGGATGCAGTGAGTCCCCTGCAGCGCTGGGCTCCAGAACAGTTGCAGGGTGGGCTCCTGCCCACAGCCTGTTGCTGCCTGCCCGGCCGAGCAGAGTCCTCCAACTCCCCGGGCTGTCAGCACTGCACACCTCCTGCAGAGCAGCAGCCCCAGTCACAAGGGATGCAGTGCTTGGGGTCTCAGCACAGGCACTTGAAGCAGCACGTAAATAAACTATGGGTGAGATGAAGGGAAGAATAGTCTAATAATTTCCTGTTGTGTAATTACAGTAAAAATAGCTAATCCTGAATGAAGTTATTTCTTCATCCCTGTATCCATGGCAACAGAAGGGAGGCTGGTAGACTGGCTGGGTACGAACATGGGGCTCCTCTCCATCACACCAGGCAGTTCAGTCTGCCCAGTGCTTCAGCAGGCAGGCGAGGGAGGGCTTGTCTGCGGGTGGAGTGGGCTTTGCCCAGTGGTGAGAGGGACCAGTGGCAGGGAAATACATGTCCACGTTCTGCAAGCTCTATATAAGCCCATTATGCTTTCAGAGTGCCCTGCTCTGCTCCCCCGGCCTTTTCCAAAGGCACGCACAGGGAAACATGGGGAAACTGTCAGTGAGGGGAGATGTGAGCTTACACCCAACCCTTGAGCCAGCCCTTTGCCTCCCAACAAGCTCCCAGGCTGCCAGCCAGGTAGTCAGCACCAGCATGTGTAGTCTGGACACTTTCAGCCTCTCCTGCCTTTTTCTTGCTCGCCCACCTCCACATATAATGCTAATGGTAGTGATTAAAGAGAACAGAACACTCTTGGGACTGTTCATCTATGTCTACTGTTGCTGAGACCCAAGAGCTTCTTTTTCCTAAAAACATACCAATTTTTGCACCATGCTGCATTAAAAAAGCTGAAGTTCACATACCTTACAATATGTAACATGAGATAGATCCATTTCTTAAAATTATTTCCTCTCTTGAGTGGCATCCCTCCATTTGTCAGTCCTCATCACACTCTTCAACTACCTGAAAGGAGGCTGTAGAGAGGTGGGGGTTGGTCTCTTCTACCAAGTGAGAAGTGATAAGATAAGACGAAATGGCTTCAAATTGTACCAACAGGGGTTTAGGTTAGATATTAGGAAAAAAATGTTTCACCGAAAGGGGCTAGTGCCTGCAGAGTCCCAAGTGCACTGGGATGCCACCAAGCCCACCTCTTTATAAAAGGGGGTGACCAAAACAACAGCAGTTCTAAAGTGCAGCTACACAAATGCATGGAACAAGGGCACGTGTTGGTCTGCTCCACCTCCCTCTGAGGACACAGAGTGGCTGTGATAGGGGGCAGGATGAGAAGAAGTACAAAATGTCTCCTTAAAAGAGTTTAAATAGACTCAGACTCTCCAGCCTGAAAAAGTCACATCTGAAAGCAGCTACATTGGGATTCTGGAAAGCCAAGTGCAGAAATGGACACTAAGAGTGCTTATTAATTACATTTTGTGAGACAAAACAGAGATGTTAGACAGGCAGGTGAGGGCTTTAAACAAACTCCAGCTGCATCCATAGACATTTGGGCTCTCAAGAGCAATTGCACAAGATATTAATGAGTGCCATAAGCATCCTTTTTATAATAAATGTTCTACATCATGTTCTTTCTCCTTGGGGTAACAGGGCCTATTTATGAAGTCCTGCCCAAGCAGCCATTCCTGTAGGTACAGCCTAGGAAAGTAAGCACCTTCCAGAGGGTCAGTTCCCGGTGGGGTAAAAATTCACCAGGGGAAGAGACAACGCAGTCTCTAAGATGAGAGTCTTATAAGGTGGCAATTTATAAGCCATGAAAGAAACAAATGCAGATCATTAGATCTTGTCAACTAATTAACATCCTCCTAACTGGCTGTAACAAATTACTTGAAAAAATAGTCTGATGATTAATGTCAGAATCATTCCAACTCTCTGGGAAGTATTTTCCTCCTGCACACAAGAAATTGACCAGAAAGCTTTGTTTCACACCAGTTGTAGCGTAGCGTAGCTCAGCTCTGCCTCACCTCCTCTTCTCTTCTTACCCCCACCCCTCGCCTCATAAAGCATTTATTCCATTAGCAGGAGAAAGTGATAATGATAAACAGTTCCCAGATCACTGTTATTTGTCTCACAAGTCATGAATCAGCACAAATCAATTGACAGGTGACCAGTCAAAGTGGTCCAACACTTCTCCATATGCAGCAATAGGTTTGTGCTTGCCTTAGGTGTTAACTGAAGTCAGCTGGGACAGTTTGCATTCTGATTTAGAAAAGATCTTGGTGCATTGCTGATAACCTGTAAATTGCCTATTGGCACCAACATGTTTGCTCTTCCTCTGTGAGACTTTACATAAGTCACTGAACACCAGTGAGCAGCAGGTCAGTATCTCTCTTGCATCTCCATTAAGTCTGCTGACATTATGCTATCATATTGACAAGCCCAACAATATTGTCTGGAAATTAGTAACCACCACACATGTACAGAGCAAACCTTTAATTCCCAGTTGGAAAATGCCCTATCTAATGTTTATTCTTTCTATTATGTGGATTTAAGTGCAACAGATTAGGATTGGGATACAAATTTCAAATGTCATGCCTAGGCGAACAGGGGCCACAAGCATTGTACCCCAGTCACATCTGTGTTTATTTACATGTTTTCATCTCCTTATTTTCATTAATTGTTGGTCATGAAATTTCTCCTCTTGAAATGGATATCAAATTTGATTATAACAATCAGTTTTCATTTCATATTAATATTCCTTTAAGTGCAGTGAACTGCACTGCATTTTTAATGGAAAATCACATAATACAAAATCTTAGAACGTGTTCCACTGATGACATAGCATCAGAAGCACATAAAGGTTTTGTAACTTTACGTATGAAGAAGCAGCTTTTCTAATCAAAGTGCTGGGAATAATAAAAAAACCCTTGTAACATAATAATATTGTAAGGGTTGTGCAAATTATGAGCACTGAGCTGCTGGGAAAAATAAAAGCACTTTAATATGATACAGAATGCAGTATCACCTCTTGGAGAAGAATAACTGAACAAAGTAGGTTATTACAATTAGTGTGTATACAACAGCTAGCAAATAAACACTGTTAATTTTTTTTTCTGTTTGTGGTTGTTGGTTTTGGGTTTTCCCAAAGGAGTGGGAATGCCATCTGAGATGCCATCCCCAGTGGATGGGATTTCTATGGGGATTTTTATTAGTTACAAGAAACTAAGATGGGGAAATTAAAAAAAAAAAAGCTTTTAATAAATCTTTTTACCTAGGTGGAAGCCATATGCAATGACCAAAGAGAACATGTCTCATTCTGATGCTGTAGTTCCACTAGCTTTCCGTAGCATGGCTTCCATAGGCAATAGAGAACCATTCTATGAGCAGAGTTAGCAATTCCACTGCTGTCCACATGTCCCAGTAGATGCAAATGTGAATTAATTTTTTTTCCCAGTATGCTCCATGGACATCAGTAAATAACATGTTCCGTGCTCTGAACATTGACTGGTTTGGAGGATGACTGGAATGGCTTAGTTTGTAGCTATACAGCTGAAGGGATGGATCCTGCTTACCCATGCTCCCTGCCCAGGCACAGCATGGCAGAGCCAGCCCTGCCCCACAGCCGTGTCAGGGATGGGCTAGCAATCCCACAGGATGGAGAGCGACGTGCCAGCGCTGCCCCACGTCCTCACCTGGTTTAGTTTGTCGGTAGGGACATAACATGTGTGGCTCAGAGGGAGCTTAGTTTTTCCCAGCAGCTGCTCATCTGAAGGTTAACAAAGAGCTCTCACTGTCACACCAATGTTCAGAGTTAATCCATCATGCCCTGTTTGCAATTGATCTAAATCACTGGTGTGACTAGAAGAGGCAGTGATGGAAGTGAAAGGGAAATACTGCTGGCTGATCCCTATTCCAAAAAAATTTCCCTCTGGATCCCAAGGACATTTGCATGAGAAATCTCCTGTCTTCCTTGATATCTGTCACATTTATCAACAGCAGCCTGTACTCATCTAAAGCCTTTGCAAACCCTGTCACTGTATTCTTTTCACCTAGTGTTTCTGCAGCCTCTGCCTCTTCTTCACTCCCACCCTCTCATGCATTTTTAGCCCCAGTGGTTGGCTCCTTTTTCAGTGATTCTTCTCTTCTTTTGCCAAAAGCACCCACATTCACTTTAGTAAACTGAACAGTGTTAGAAAGGTCACCTGGGTAGGAGGGTCACAGGTGCAGTTCTGTCCATCACCCCAAGCAATTCCTAAGAAGTGTTCATGGGCTGGCACAGAGGGATCTTCCAACGTTGCTTCCAGCAGATGATTTCAGTGCAGCTTCTGTTTCAGTGCAGTGCCTATTTTGAAGCAGAGGAGAGCGTGACATGGCCACGCCATGCTGTGCTGCTGCACTTCCAAACTCCAAAACGGGCTCTCCTCCTCTTCAAACACAGGGCTAGACTGTGCCAGGATGGCCCAGCGAGCTGGTCCTGGCACCATTTAGCATCTCAGGTACAAGCTAATAGGCAGATGTAGCAGACGTAGTGTAATGGTAGTTTTAATTCCTTGCTGCAAAATTTTAGGGCCTCAGTTATTGCCAATCTACTCTCCTAATGTGCTTATTCACTGCTTGGACTCACTGACAAAAGCCCTCTACCCCACTACAATTGAAGGGAAATGTTTTCTTATCAACACTGGATGCTGGAAATATTGTGGGTACAACAGAGGATCAGCCTGAATATGTGACCACCAGCTGGGACAGGTGATGCCGAGAGTGACAAGAGCTGCTGGAGAAGAAGAAAATATCACCATTAGGGCAAAGGCTGAACTGTGCCATAATGGGTTCCAGTCCGTGTCCTGCCAGACCATAGCCATACTGATGGAAATGCCTGGCACAGCCCCATCGGGAGCTCTAGAATGCACATGGGCAACCATTCTCTCACCCAGCTCCAGCACACCACACATTACGGACAGCACACAAGGGAAATTACTGGGCTTGCCTACAGAAAGAATGGTGGCAGAAATAAATATTTTCCCATTATTGCCAAATATTTACTTTGATATCTTCCAATTTTTCTTTCAAAACATTAAGACCCAGGAAAAAAACTGCCCAGAAGCAGTTCTGAAATTTTCTTCTATGTGCTCTCTCTAATGAATGTTGTTTTTATCCTGATTTTCCCTGAACAAAACAAAACACATTGCTACAGAAAAAAAAAGAAAACCCTTGTTACTAGAGATGTTCTGTCTGCTACAGTAGCAAAGGGCCTTGGTTTAGTGAGCCAGTGTAGGATGCAGGAGAGCTACATGCACAGCCCCATGAGGCAATTGCATGAGGTTTAATCCTGGTTTTTGAAGTTGAACCCTTTCCTGTGCAGTACAGGTGAGCCAGTGTAGGAGAGCATGGGCAATCTTCCTGTAAGGCACTGCAGTGTTGGACTGTTGGGAGGATTAATGATCCCAACGCAGTTCATGAAGCACCCACCGTTTCTACATGCTGTGGCTCTGCCAAGCCCCATTAGCAAGGACAGTTCGTTTTCAGGGACTCTTCTTTTAAAACAATTCCTATGTTTTTGCTATTTGAAGCCTGTCCAAGGCTTGCTGGTGTTAAAACCCTTTCCACTCAGCATGGCGCTGGCAGAGATAACTGGGAATGATAGGAAGCAGAACCGCTGATGGTGTCAGAGACCTGGAGTCACAATTATAAGTGAAATGAAGCATTTCAGAAGCAGTGATGATAAGGTAATACAGAATCTGGCAAGTCGCACTTTTATCTAAAGCTGACAGGGGCAGAAGGACATGTGGCTTTTACACAAGACATTTTTCCATTGTTAATGGACCGCCTCCAGAAATGAGACCCTGCTTGAGGCAGGGGGAGGGAGTGTAATGCTGAGATTGCTTTAAAAGAAATCCCACATACCTTCTGAGGGCAATAAAATTCCATTATTAGTTCCTAAAAGAAATACGTTACTGAATAGATCTTAAAAAGTTTTCCAGGGTTCCATAAAATGGTTTGTAATGTCAAATCTGAATAAACATTAATTTCCTGGGGATGTTTTTGTTAGGGTGCAACTTTTTTTCATTTGTATGAGTTATACCAGTAACTATCCCTGCCCCCAAAAAATTATTACTGTAGGTGAACAAATTACTGCAATGTATAATTTATATTGTGTATTTATTTATTTCCGTTTGTGAATCATCTAGCTATATTTTTGGCAGTTTGCTCTTTGCAGTTGTTTTAGCATTTTAAAATTATTATATTTCACCTTGTGTCTGACTGAGCAGTTGCTCATGGTACAAAGTGGATATGTGAATTCAGTGGGTGTGAATTTAGACACCTAAATCACCCAGCATCTCTTCTACTCCTAGATTTGAAAATCTCACTTTCAGTAGGACCTGAACCTAAATAAATTGTGGGTTTGGTCCCTCACAATGGTCCAGTTTGGGAGGATGAGGTGTGACAAGTTAAGGATATTTTAAAACATTTCTTTCCCATTTACTTGATGCATTTTTGAGCATAGAGTAGTCAGCAAAGCATTCAGTTAAAAATAAAGGAGATGCAGGAGATCACAACATACAGATTTCAGTTTCAGAAAACAGTAGTTTTGAAAACTTTACCATTACCCTGAAGACTGCAGATAGGGCCAGAGTACATCAGGTGTTACACAGACACAAGGCTTACAAGTACAAGGCTGTGAATCCTAAGGAGTTTATGGGTAACTGTCTCAGTTTAAATGAGACACAGGTATTTTGCTGGGAATGAATTATGAGGAAGACCCAAACCTCCTCCCTCTAAGCAATTACAAATCCGAAATTAAGAGACTCCAATTGAGGAACAGTGTGGGAAAGGCA
>JAWMRA010000113.1:101138538-101206142 GCA_035584735.1 Pseudotriccus pelzelni
CAAATCCAAGAAGAGATAAGCAAACCCCCTTTTGAATAAACGCTCTCTGCTCTTTGTTCTCCCCCTTGGGTCCATCCCGTCTTTCACTGCATGAATGAATTTTCTGCAGGGTAGACCCTCATGGTCCTTAATTATTAGGGGGTGTTAAAACTTTCACTCCTGACACAGGCTGAAATAATTTGAAAACCACTTCCACTCCTTAAGTGGCTCTCCGGATTAGAAGCCACTGTGGTAATGTGAAAAGCACTTGGCTACCTTCAGGGACTTTCCTTCAGCATTGAAAGATTTCTCAAGAAGTTTTGAAGCTCTGATGGAAAGGATTTACAGTGGGAAGGTTGGCCAGAGGGGTCACCTCATTTCTTCTACTAATCATATGATACAGTAAGAAAAATACTTTCTGTTCTTCCAAGCACCCACATAAAATGGTTTCTTTACAGTTTCATCAAATGTCCATCCAGACAGGATGGACAAAAGGACCCAAGAGCTCTCTTGGACACAATAGTTACTGGGATGACTATTCAAAGGCTTTGAGAAGAGAGATGTCTTTCACACTTTCCTGGGGCTGTCAGACATAATTTCCACACCAGAGCCACTCAACACCCCAACTGTTACCCTGCACAGGAAGATTTAAAAATAGGGCTGTAAGAATTTTACTGAAGTTATATCCTGCACTCACCCTCAGTAGGAAAGAGAATAATTGAAATGTTATTAAGAAAAGCTCATTACAAGTTAGCTGTGGGCTGCCAATCAGACAGGGAGGTGTTGTCATTTCTTCTTCACATACTATTAAACCTACTTGAGAAAATTCTTGCAAAAATGAGGGGAAAACCTATGCTTTCCATTAGCACCAGGAAAAGGTAGACAATCACGTGGACACAAACCAAACATTTCTGCTTGCATGTCCACTCAGCTTTCAGTAGAGGCTCCCAAGTACTCAGACTTGCTTTGCACTCACCACCCAAATAAATAAATAAAAATAAATAAATTTGAACTGGCATTTTTATCTTTCCAATCAAAGTTGCAGACCAGCCCTGGATACACTACACTTGTCAATGCCATGCCCTCTCCTGACCTGAGAGATCTGCCTTCCTGGTCCCAGCCTCCCACAACATCCATATGTCACTGCTTGTCATCTGAGGGCAACAGGGGACACAGAGACTTTGTGAGTTAACACGAGAACCCGAGGAAGGGAACACCTATGGGTTGCATGCTCCAAAAACCTCTCTAGTCTCACAACTAAAGCCCAAATCTGATTTTTTGTTCGGGATCCCCTACAGAATAAACTTCTCTCTGGTCTTCTTGTGCTTTTATTTATACAGTAATAATAATATGCAAAAAGAAGTCTCTTTTCTTTGTATCTACAAGTCAACAGAGGTTCTCAGCTGTGGGGCCACAGGCTGCTGTTACAAGAGGCTACAGAAATGGCATTGGATGTGTTTGCAGACACTCTTGTTAAGGTTCATTTTAGCCATCTTTCCTATCTGTACCTTCAGTTTTCTCGATTAAAAAAAAAATCGCATCAATCATGGACATACTGCTCCTTCAAGAGCAGAGCACCCTTTTTCAAAGGACAGAAGAGGAAAAGTGGGGGAGGAAATCATATTAGAAACTTAACTCCAGGATCTGCCAGATGGTCAGCTTTCCCATATTTCCCTGGTGTGGTCCTATTACCTCACTCCTCCACAGAGCCCCAAAGACCCTATTCCCTGTGGGATTCTGCCAGGGAGAAGGAGAATGAGGAGGATGAGGACAAGGAGTAGGACAAGGAGTAGGACAAGGAGTAGGACAAGGAGAATGATGAGGACAAGGCAGAGCAGGACATGAAGGAGGAGGAGGAGGACAACGATGACATGAGGAGGATGAGGACAAGTATGATGAGGAAGAGGATCATGAAAAGGAGAAGGGGGAGGAAGCCTTCAGCCACCTGCTTAGCTACTGGTTCCAGAGAGAGAGGGAATGAAGAGTCCTTCTGGCTTCCTTCTTCCCTATTGCTACTGCTGCCCCAGAGCCATTTGTCCTCCAGCAGGTTCCTGCCACTGTCTTCCTTCTACCATGACTCCTAAAGTCCATCCAAGAGACACTGCTGTTATTTCCCAAAGCTGCCAAGCAAACCTGTTCTGGCCTATGGTTAGAAACAAGTATCTTCAAAGAGCTCCTGCTCTTTCCCAAACAGAGCTCCTCACAGCATCCACATCACCAGCATCAAGGAGAGCTTCATCACCATCTCACCCACCTTAAAATTAATGAGGATTAATTTTCTCGGACTTGGCAGTCCTTTTTCTCATTTCTGTCTGCATCAATAAAGCTTTTAAAGAAATGGCAAAAGGAAAGCATTCATATGCATGACTACTTTTATTTCATATGCTTGCTCCATTTCCTTCAGTGTAGCCTTTTTTATAGAGTTTTATGTCTAGATTTCTGTACCGGCAAACCAGCTGATTTTGACAGTGGTATGTGTGACATCAGATATTGGCTACTAGTGAAGAGAAAATAATTCTAACAGTCAATGCTGTTTGTGAGAGTTTGTTAAGAAGATCAATAAGAACAGGAGCACTTTGACTTTTCATATTATGGTTTCTCTGGCAACAAGGGGAAATAACATAGGTAAAATTATAGTCCCATCACGCTCCATGTGCTGACAGTACATAATACATAATTACGTCCTTCCCACTAGAAAGCTTACTTAGTATAATCCCATACAATCTTTTCTCTCTCACTGTTTTAGGTATTTCATCATTTTCACAGCTTGCAAAGCCCTAAAAAATCAAAGGAAACAAAACCCCTTGAGTTGGTTTTGCTATTGCCTGGCTTTGAGAGCTTATGACAGCACCAATTTAGTTTGTCTGACAGCAATAATCCTAGATTATTCAAAACTAAGAAGTGGGTGTGTAAATCATGCAGTCTTTCTGGAGAGACTCAGGTTTGCAGTTTGTCAGAATCCTATTCCTACTAGAGGATCAGCTTCAATGCTTGTATAGCCTCTTTACTTCTGACAGAACCTGACTGGCTATTGATTTCAAAGCAGAGGTGATGGGCCAGTACCGTTTTTTCAGCGTGCATTTCCCAATAGCTGGTATATGCAGTTTGTCAAACTCACGTGCCTGCTCTCTGTGTTTTGAGTTGTACTGATCTCCCAACCCAAGGAAACCCTGGCTTGCAGAAGGTACTCAAGGGTACCTGGAGAAGCACCAGCATTTTGCTGTGATCACAGAAGGAGGCTTTATTAAGCCAAACACAGGTGCGACCTGCTCTGTCTGTCTGTAAAGTATTTTGCTGACACCAGCTGCCTTCAGCTTCACTCCTCATACTCTGGGATGTTGTTTTGCTTGTGTTAAGTAAAGTGCAGCCATTGGAAAAATCACCTAAAGGTTTAAAAAAAAAAAAAGGTTGGCCTCTGCCTTGCTTTTCCCACCCTGAGGGATAGGAGGCTAAAGCATGACTAGGAGGCAGTGCTGGTGATGGAAGCAACCAACCATTTTTAAACCATGTCCTTGTTGCCTATCCTCATCTTCTCCTCTGCATAAAGCTCCTGTTCAGCTTTCTTAGACATCAATTTTCAGTGAGGGCACACACCACATCACTGTGCTGAGGACAAAATAACTCTGACCATTGAAAAGAGAGCTTTACTTTGTACTATATTTTCCAGACTCCTTTTTTGTACTTCTCTGGGTATTTGTCTGCAGATTCATCTGCAATCTAAATAAATATTTATCTGTTTCTCAGATAAATGTTTCTAAGATACTGCCTCAGCTATAACATACAAAATTTATATTTTAAAAAAGCAGGTCCCTTTTTTTCCTCTAGGGATCTTGTAACCCCAAAAGAAGTACTCACATCTATTGATTTAATATGAATGAATACAATCTCCATTTTACTTTTAGAAGAGAGCACCTCAGATGTATTTGAGATGTTCTTAATTTGTTTTTTCTCGGTTTTTTTTTTCTAAAGCCAGACTTACCAGAATTAGCAGGATTGCCCCACTGACCAAGGATCCATACTAGATTGCTTTTCTCCCCTCATAGCCAACAGCTTTATCCTCCTCTGACTTCAAAAAACAGAGTTACAGTCATTTTATAGCCTTTTTTATCTTAACACTATCATGAAAGGCTTAGTAGATACAATACTTTTCATATATCACCTCCTTTAATGCTGGCTCTTCTTCACAGCTGGAGAGACACAGAGATGGCTGAAAGTGGCTTTCTGGGGAAAATCACAGTCATAATTCGAATCACCGGGTGCTTGATGTCATCCACACATTGTGACAGACTTGAAATGGCAGATACACCTTTATAGTAGGAGGCTGTGGCTTTCTTTTTCAGCGTAAACAACTTCAGACACCTGGCATCTTTATTTCCAATTTTAAAGACCTACACGTTGCAGAGTGACAGACACTCAATAGTTCAGAAGGCAGCTGGGTTTTGGCTGAAAGGACTGAAAACTGACAGTGCAGGTTACAGCATCCCCTGGTTGGGAGCTGCTGCTGGCTGTGCCCACATGGCTGAACACATCATCACAGAGTTAGTGGTTTCTATAGCAGCAAGCACTATATAAAAAGCTTGACTTTCCCCTCACCCAGCTAATCTTCAAATGATGTAAGAGAGCTGGGAGAGGAGGCACAAACACAGGTGGGCTCTGAGCAAGCATTGCACTGGAGGCTCTCTGGGTATCACCCACCCCTGGATTTTGAGACTCGTGTTCCACAGGTGTTCTGTAGTTGCTGGGGTTTGTGACAATTTTTATCAAGAAGGAGGTGCCCAGAGGATTTCTCAATTTCCCAGATGCTCCATACATACCTAGCCCTGCCCTGCAACCTAATCAGCTTCTCCAGCCACTCTCCATGGCAAAACCCATGAGGGTTTCACCAGATACAAAATCTTCCCAAATGGTGACTCCATACCAGACTGTGAGCCTTCTCCTGACCATGCTTTCTGAACCACTGTCCAAGTATAAAGGCAAGCCAGCTGAAGGACCAACATGTACAGGTGAAATCTCTAAGGAATAAGGAATGCTTACGCTTTGGAATAAAATCTTATCAATTTGTGTATAAAGAAAATACAAACCCAAAGTACTGCCAGCAACAGTGTCTTAGCCTCAGCTGCAGGAAGGAGAAAATGTCCTTTCCTGGCATACCCTTTAAGAGTCTAAAATCTCCCTGGAGTCAGGATGTTCAGAGGCATGGAAACTACTCCACTAGGTTTTCTCAAGCAAAATGTCCAGTTCAGTCAATAGACATTTTGCTTGAGTAAAAGCTACTTCTTTAACCAAAAGATGAGGAAATTACAAACTGTAACTGCGTGTTTAAGTTTTCAAAACACGCATGGAGTTGCTCCCAGTAAATAAACTGAGTTTTAATATTGATTTTAATGGAAAAACTCATATTCTTCTGAGTGCTTACCTGAACCTCTTCCTCAAAACTTTTCATGTGCTGAGTCATGTCATGTACTTTCTAGTACTGTAAATAAGTGAAAAATACCCTCTCCCTACCAAGTGGCTGTGATGTATTATTTAATGGCAGCTTTTAAAAAATAAAATTATTCACCATTTAAATATTTAAATAGTGTAGATTTTTCTTCAACTTATCTGCATTAATCCTTTTGTTATTAAACCAATTATTGTACTAGTTTAGAAAATTCCTCAGGACACAAATTTCCATGGCACTGACATTTATTTGAACCGTAAACAGAACTGAAGGGTTGCTATGGTGTGATCTCTTTCTCAACGTCTGTTTAGTTCTCCCAGCTAACAACAGTCCCAATAGTGGAGTCTGTAAAACAGAACATACAAAGTAAAGCAGCCATCACACACCATGGTGCTGATGAATCTGAACACTCACCATAAACAAAGATACAAAGTAGGGTAAACTTTTTTAGGCTAAAAAATATCTTGCAATCTGTATTTTGGGATAAAAGTTTTAAAAAGAAGAAGTACTTTTAAAAGTCTGATTAGTATACAGCCTGGGTATAATTTCATATTCCATCAAGTTAATGAGACCCTGGAGAAACTGAAACGGGCAAAGGGCAAAGACCAAATAGACACAGGATAGAGATGGTTTTTTCAAAATCCCTATATTAGCCTTTTGCAAAAGTATGGTACAATTTTAACTACAAAGCCAGTGCAGACTATTTCCAAAATTAGTATTCTCCCTCACCAGCAAAACTTTTAGCTTCTGTGAACTGTTCTCCTACTGGAACTACAACTATAAGAAAGTTTCCTGCTTTAATGACATATGTGGTTTTCATCACCAGACTTGCAAAAAAGGCAGTGCAAACACATCCTCAATCCTCCAATTGTCAGGTTCAACTATATAACTAAACTATTATGAAAGAAAAATGGCTGGAATTAGGAATATAAACCATATCAAATAGAGAAAAGATCACACTTTCCTCTAACACAAGACTGGAAATTTAAGCTGTATTTCTACAAAGTCTCTCACTCAACTTTTCCCTTTGGTCCTGGCTAAGTCCCTTTTTAAACAGCAATTAAGTAACCAAACATACTATGCAATAAAATGCAATCACTAAGGTGGAGAATGTTTCTGATACCCATTCAGAGAATGGGCCCTGGTGGTATCTTCCTATTGCAGGTGTAGTTATGCCTTTCCTTCACAGTAAGAAATGTAATTTTCAGCATCTGTGTGTAGGATTCCTTTAAAGGTATCTCTGCCACCCCACAGGTAATGGAGGTGTAAGGAATACATCTGCAGTAGCAGGTAGAGTGGGAATGAAACCGACTGTGTTTAAGGACCCACAACAACCTCTAACCCACCCTACAGGCCAGGGGCCGCCTGGCCTTTCCTGGTCCACTGTGTTAAGCATCTGGAGAGCAGATGCACCTCACCTTCCCCAGCAGTTGCACAAGGAGTCTCTACAGCCAGCGTGGTCCAAGACCACCCCATGGCAATCCATACTACAGTAAGTGGAGGTGACTGGGAGATTTGCTTGAAAAACACTATTAACTGGATGTCAAGATGTGAAATATTGATACACTCAGAGTCATCTAGGGAAAACTGACATCCTTTCCCCATTCCTGCCTTTCCCTCCTGCTATTGTAGAAAGATACAGGTCTCTCACAGGCTTCCTACGGATCTGCTGGCCCATCATGGACTTCTCAGCTGTCCTAGGACTTTCTAAATGGCAGTAGGTGCCTCTGTGTGTGACTAACTCACTGACTCAACTACTTTCACACAGGTTAGTCAATCTTAAACAATTCAGAATACATTTAAAGGATCCTCAGCATGCACAGCAGACAAGAACTAAGATTCGCAGAATGGCCTCTTCATGGTTTAATTGCATGGCTGTCTACTGCTCTGTAAGCTTTCTAAACTTAAGCAGTGACCTAAGCAGAAGGTTTCCTAAAAACTGGGACCTGTCTTGAAAACTGGAATATAGCCCACCCTAAGAGGCAGGCTCCCATTCTCTTCATCACACCACACCAGGATCTTTAATGAAGCACCTGGTACGGTGGAAGTCCAGTCTGAAATTTGTTCTAAGTGTGTTTGGCTGCTCTGGCCTCAAGGTCTAGGGACACAGCTGCTTTTTTTTCGGTTTTGCCTGTTCAAGTATTCGCATGTGAACTGTTGCACAATTGAGCTAAAAATATAAAGCTCCAAACACATCCAGGAAGATTTCACATTGTTCTAGCTGTCCATTTCTTCAGGGAGTAAAAGTTTCCAGTGCCACAGCAAAACAATCAAGCTCTGTACAACCATAGAAGGAATAAGGCTGAACTGAGCTATGGAACAGTGCAGGTGATCCAAGAGAAGAATGGCAAAATGGACTGTGCACTCGTGGTACACTTTGTTACTTTTCTTTCTAGGTCTCATGGAGCATCTGCCCTGCTGAGCCTGAGCATCATACAGGGTCAAATCGGGGAGGGACAGAGAACAGAGCAAGTGAGGTAAAGGTCTGACACATCTGTGTAACAGAGACAAAGTGACTGGGAATCAAATCCTGCCCAGACTGGAGCAGAGAATCTGTGGGGAGACCGAAGTCTCCCAGTACCTGCAAGGAGGTTATTGGAAAGACATAGCCAGGCTCCTTACAGTGGACGCAGTGGAAGGACGAAATAAAAAGGGTACATATTGAAATGGGAGAGGTTCTGACTGTATATAAGGCAAAATATCTTCATCATAGAGAGTGCCCAGTGGTGAGATGCATTACCCAAAATGGTTGTGCAGTTTCCGTTCTTGGAGGTTTTCAAGATCAACAGCATAAAGCTTTGACCAGCTGGTCCAATCTCACAGCTGATTCTGTTCTGAGGAGCAGTTTGGGGTAGAGACCTCCTGAGGTCCCTTCAGACCTGAATTCTCCTATGATCTCAGGAAACTTGCCGTCAGATTATAGTGTACCAAAGAAAGGCTATACACGAAACTCCCTACATCCAGTTATGGGAACATCTTGCTTTAGGAAGAACGTCCTTCTATTCCCCAACAGTCAGATCTGGCCAAACATCAGCCTGAATGTGATTTACCACTAGCTTCTATAGTTAAGAAGGAAACCCACACTATTAGCTGCAATGAAGATCCTAAAAGCTTTGCTGAAAAGCAGATAAAGCTTCTGATTGACGTGTTCAGACAAGGCTTCCCAATTTTAGACTCTGACAGTTACTTTATAAAAAAACTAGGAGCTCAGTTCTCAGCCAACAGAACTTGCAAAGGTGAAGACATTTTAAAAAACAGGCCCCTTTCATTTAATAGCCAGGGACACAATTTAAAATAAGTTTTAGATATCCTGATTTGAAAATTTTGCCTAACTTGCAGCAGAGAATTTTTGATTTCTCATGTCAAAACTGAGAGTTAATGTCCTTTCTGAATACAGTGGAGTGGATGGTAAATGAAATATTTAGTGTTCTGAAGTGCAGATCAACAAACAGACTCTTAGATACCAGAGGAGATAGGTAAAAACCACAGAATGATGAAAAAAAATAACCTGAACAGCATCTTGAGCATTGAAATATGTAGTGATACAAAGACGGAATATTGTAATTCACAAGACCAAATACTTCTGTAAGTACTAAAGTGTCCCAGGCAGCAAAGAGAGAAAGCTGAACCTGTTGTATTTTGAACCTGTCGTATTTGTGCAGCAGCTTCCCCTGAGCTGTGAGCTGACACCGTGAACAGCTGCACACCCTGGGAGTGCAGCAAGCAGGACCACGGCCAGATTCCAAAGGCCAAGCCGCTGCCTTAAGTACTTAGGCAGTATAAAGCAGGGTCTTTTTGTAGAAGTACTTAACCACTTTATGCACTGGAATTCTCTTAGACCTGTTAATGAACTGTGCGAGCAAACAGTGAGGCTGAACAGAACAGAGCCAAGCAGTTACCAGAGCTCCCTGCTGTGGTGAGGATGTGACTCGAGTGCAACTCTGACTGACAAAGACAACTTTGGTCGTCTATGTAATATTGCACTTCTTGACAGGTTTAGCCTCTTAGGACTGAAATTATGTGAAATACCAACTGAAAACATTCCCCAGCCAGCTCAGAACACTTCATATATTTGTAGTTCCCCTCAAACCAGATACTTCCAAACATCCCTACTCACACATCAGCTCCCTCCCTGAAATCCCATCACCTTGCTCAGCTGGCAGGTTTAAGGAGAAACTCTAATTTAACAGGCCAACTGCTCTATGGAATAGCTGGTGTTTAATATTTTTTCAGGTAAACAATTTTTTCAAAAAATAATTTTTGCTTCAAATAAAACAAACTGCATATCAGTAGCTAACATATTTTGCAACATTTATAAGAGTATGAAAAAATCACAGCAGATTTCTTACAGTCTGTACTACAGCTTTGGTTTTATTTTGAAGTGTCAGACTCTGTGTCACTGGAAGCAGACATTCCCTCTGTGGTATTTGTACGCTGCGATGCAACAGACACTTAACTTGCCAGAGTCTCTCAGTAGAACCCCATTAAGACAAGAAATAAGTTTATATTTTTTAAGAAAGCTACAGCAAAACGTGATACATGATGCCTTTAATTTACATAACTGCTTAAAAGGATTTTTACTCCAAACTGGAAGCTGGCTGGATTTGTTTTCATTTTGGCTGCATACAGTGACCCACTCTGCTCCTCTGCTCCTGCCAGACCACAACAAGGCTTGTCAGTAGGACCTGTCACCTCTGGGCTTTCCAGGGCCCTCGGTGTTTAATGCCCAGGGCCAATGCTGTACATCACCTCTCTGGGTGCTCAGGGTCCTCTGACCGACCATGTAACACCCTGCTCTTCTACCCATGAACATTTTCCAGCCTGAAACCTTGACTGACTTGACTGATCTTTATTCATTTGAGAAGGATTATGATGACAAGTCAAATGTCACTATTTGAGGCAGGCAGGAAACACTGCTTGTACTGAAAGATTTCCATGGGGGTCACCATCTCATTCGTGAAGTGACAGAGATTTTCCGAATTGTGACCTGCTCTGAAAACCTGATCTCCAGACAGCTGCCCTCTCCTCCAGCTCCTGCCTCTTATTTATACATTATATATGCATTTCACACAGGTTTTTAAATGTGTGTTTCTTAAATCTCTGCAAAATCTCAAAACTTTCTTATATGTAAATTTGCCTTGTTGTCTATCAAATCACTATCACAACCCTCAGAAATTTGTTCTTTGCAGATAATGTGATATGGCTGTTCTTTTTCTTTCACAGGTGAGCTTGCTGAGAGACAGGCAGGCATACCATGCACCTTCTCCTAAATTCAGCAGTGGATGTAGGAGTGGGTGAATCCAAAAGTCCTTCTAGGTCCCCCTTCCATGGTCTGAACTATACAAAACATAGCATTTGGCAACACAGTTCTTAGAGTTTAGAATACACAGTTTTTGTAGGAAAGTATCCCAACACAGGTGCAAACCAATACTGGGTGTATACTGAAGAAGAATCAGATGTGAGAAAACTGGGAAACAGTTTTTAATAAAAAAATATTTCAGCCTTATTCCTGCAAGTAGGACCACATACCAAAATCAGATCAGAGTCTCACTGACTTTGACAGCTCCCATTCTGGACCAACAGGCATTTACAACAAAAGCAGCAACACATTTATCTCTTGCTATTACTTCACTTCTGTAACTAATATATTCTTGCATTTAACCAAGCTATTTCCATGAAGTTTTTCAGTGTTTAAGAATAATCAGCTCTGTCTTCCAACAAAACCTGTGAGAACTTCTTGAGTTTCAAGAAACTCATTACTACACAGTTCAGGAAAAACCAGCTCAGAAGTTGCCCTTGGACAAGGACATCAAATACTGCTATACAAACCCCAATTTGCTTAACTACTGCCTAATGTAAATGCTCAATTTTTAGAAATATGTATTTTAAAAATAAGGAAGTGCACATAGAGGCAAACATTAGCTCAAGTCTTGCATAACTGATACTGCAATACCCTCTTGTGGTCAAATAAAAATGTTTTGCCTAAACACCTGAATTTTTCCTGCATTAAAAGCCCCTCTAGACATCTTTTCCTTTGACTCAAAGGAAATAACTCACATATTTTTCACAGATGAATTTGTAGTGCACATCATCACTTGTCTGGCAAAACCAAAAGACTAACCTCAGTCAGGTTCTTCCTCAGAATGATGGGCACTGACACTGCTTGTTAAATTAATTAACACAAAATAAACTTCCAAGCAAAGGCACCATCTTCAACAGTGACACTCATAACTCTTTTTAAGTTTCATGTCCCCAACCAGAAAGAAATCAAGATACTATAATCAATTTACATAGACACATATGGCATGAGACCACAATAAATATCATCCTATTGTTCTACAGGATGAAAAGAAGTTCACAGTAAATCAGTTGAACCAATTCAAATGAACAAATAAAATGTTAAACTGGCAGATGGTAAAAAGAGGGGAGTTCAGTTCAGTATCTGCAGCATGTCTGCTTAACTGTTAATCTAGTAAATGGCCTAAATGGGATACTAATATGTACAGTAAGGAATCTAGAGTAACACCCAGAAATGCCATCCTTGCACTCACCTTGATGGCCTTTGATGGTGCACAACTACTGCCTTAACAACTTCTGGTCCCAACAGAAAATGGGATCATTTTCAAAATATCAGTTATTGGTGATCTGCTTTTGTAACAGCAGCTACATTTTAAAGTCACATTATTACAATATTTTTGAAAGTCCAATTTATTTAAATAGCCACGATCCCACCCCATCTATTATTTCCAGAGGTATGGCTTGATGTGTTCAATATCTGCATGTAGAATCATTACAGCTTACTTTTGTTTAAAGCCTAAAGAAGTCCTAAAGAGTTAGGAGTTTCTTCTTTTCTGAGGTTGTGGGGTCTTGTGTCAATAATCTGATTTTAACCTATGGGTTCACATTCAGTAAGATGTCCTAAGAACTTTGCAGCCCCACATCTGCATCAAAACCAGGGTAGTTACAACTCCTGCAGCTTTGCAGACACCACCCAGTGGCACAGACCTTAAACACCTGCTTGCAGTCTTTCCATCCAGTTCATTCAGTGGCTACATTTGGAGGCTGTACTCAGCTCAACAACCATTTTTAGATTATTGCTGATTAATTTGCAGAAATTGACTTGAAGGAAGGATCAGAATTAAAATAACACAGGAACTTTGTACAGAAGAATTAAAGAGCATTCCATGCACAGGAACAGACTTTCCCTGGGGATCTTTTCCTGACCTGATCAGGAGATAAAACCCCATGCAACTGATTAACACATCAGGTCTTCCAAATGTACCTCAGCTTCCTTTTAAAGCAATCACATGCTGCTAAAACACTATTCTCCAACCAGCTGCACATACTCCAACTTGGAGAGGACCCTGGAACAAATGCAGCAGGATAAGCAGATTCCACACGAGGAACAGAAACAACTATTAGGCCAGTCTGGCAAACAGTTTCTTCAGTTCATGATAACGATAAGTGGGTACATGATTTTTTGCTTTTTGACTGAAAGAGATGGAAAACAATATTGAGGTTTCAATTATCTCAGAAAAAAACCCAGCAAACAAAAAAAAGTCCACTAAAATTTAATTCAAACCCAAAGTAAACATTGGGGTTTGTGGGGGAGTTTGTCTCTTCTTATGTTTTGTTATTGGAATCTTCCAATTGCAAATAATTTTTCCAAATGTAGACATGCTCAAACATGTCTACATGAAGTGCTTGGATTGTTGTATAGTTGTAACTATTTTTAAAGAAACTATTTGCCAAATTCAGTATGTGTTTCCCAATACAGCAAGCAAGTTTGCCAAAAAAACTCTAAAGAAGTAGATTCAAAGTTCATTAGCATTTACTAGGAAGATGAAGCAAGAGACTAGAATTCATCTGGAGCTACGCCACGCTACTCAAAAA
This sequence comes from Pseudotriccus pelzelni, assembly GCA_035584735.1. Lineage (NCBI taxonomy): Eukaryota > Metazoa > Chordata > Aves > Passeriformes > Tyrannidae > Pseudotriccus > Pseudotriccus pelzelni. Next base: position 101,151,851 of record JAWMRA010000113.1, read on the forward strand.
CAAGTCAGTCAAGAATTTCAGAGGAAATTTATGCTTAAAACACTCTATTTTCCTGCAAGGTCACAAATACGTGAGGAAGTGAGTTCATGCCACAAAAGCTCAACAGGCTCACTGTAAAGACAAACACTGACATTTTCGATATTGTTTTGAAAATTCTCACTTTGTATACTAATGACTCTTTAAAGTTACTTAAAAATTGCTTTTTGGAGTTGCTTAATACTTTCAGCTGAAATATACAAGTGCTTAAAAAGGGATGATCTCTGACTGCTCTTTTTTTCTAATTTGAAAATAAGGATCTTTCATCACAGATTTGTTGAAACACTTTATTTTAAACAAATAGCTCTGCCCTAAATAGAGTTCAAGGCCCCAGCAGCTGTCCCACTGGGTTTCTGCTCCTTTTCTGATGTATATTCACAAGTCAGACTTGTTTCCAATAGAGACAGTAAACACGCCAGGGAAACCAGCAGCTTTCAGAAGCTTTTGCCTCCGCTACATAACCACAACAAAAGTCTTCCTGACATACTCAGCAGCAATCTCCTCTGCACTCTTTGCTACTAAACCAGACTTTATTGTTCTGAGGATTTTGAATAGAGGCTGATCTCAGCTACAGTAGCAGTAATCACCTTGTAAGCTGAGAGGTTGCTGGTTACAGCTGGAGATCCCACTGCTTCCAATAACAGTCGTTTCTTACAAAATTGCTGTTACCATGAAACCCCCCTTAGTGTTCAAGCAATGACGCAACATAAAGCAGTAGGAAAGAAGCATTAAATAAGAGGGAAGTAAACCAGTTCTGAGCACTGCCTGTCAGTGCTGCTGTGCACATTCATTTTCTAAAAGCACTCCAAAGAAGCAGCTGAAAGAAAATGTTAGGAGAGAAGGAGCTTTAAAAGTGCAAATAAAAGCAGGCTTAACTTTCTGAACAGTCATAATATACCAAACAGTGCTGGCTATATGGTAAGTTTCAAAATGAACAATTTGGGAAAGGGTTCTGGATTCAGGAGAAATACCTTAGTTAGGCCTTGGCAACCAGCAACTACACCCCTGGGGCAACCAGCCCCAGCTCCATCTGTGTCTCAGCAGCACCCAGCCAAACAGACCTGCCACCACACAACCGGCTGCTCAGGCCTGGGCAGATGAGCAGGCAGCACTGCAGCCAGACCAGGTCCAACAGGATAAGATCTGGAGAGAGTGTGTTGAGGCTGAACAGAGAGGAAGGCAAATCTGGTAAATCACTTGTTCTAGTTCATGCCTCTTGTACTCGACAATGGTACAGATGCTCCCTGACAGCATCAGGGCTTGATCCAAAGCCAACACTATCAAATGAAATTTTCTTCTGCAGGGACTTTGGATCAGATCCTAACACCTTCCTTTCTAGGGCTACATTATCTCTGTTTTCTTTCACTGGACAAAATCTGTGCTAATATCTCCTGGCATGCTGATCTTAAGCTGAAAAGAGATGCAAAGAACTGCATGCTAAGTATCTTTTAGCTTTATAGAGATTCCCACAAAGAAGATACAGAAGTGCCAAGCTTTATAATTTATTGCAGACATACTGGTATTATCTCCTCTTCTCATACTCTTGGAAATGGCTGAAATGGAAGCTGAACAGAGTGTTCTGCCAAAATATGATTTCTATTCCCAATGAGTGAATCTACTGAACTTGCCCCATTGTTGTAGTCTTTCAGCAGACTGAGGTGCACACATACAACTCAAGCTTTGACTGTACCTACACCAGTAGGTGTACATGAAGGAACACAAAATTAAAATCCTCTCTGTCTCTGCCATGTATATTAAGTGTTTAAATTCATACTTCATTGCACAGCATGAGTACTCCTATTAGAAGAATATCCTTGGCAAAATTCAAATCAGCTCCATTTCCAACTGTTCACTACCCAAGCTAAAGGGATGAAAATCACTCTCAGTATTTTTTAAAATGGGAAAAGAAACCACCTAAAAACCTTTGCCCTTCTCAGCCTTCTGGAGGAGATACAGATCACAGCTCTGATTTCCCCAGACACATTTGCACTCTTGTCTGGCTCCATTTACCTGAGGGACAGGCTGATGCCAGGACTCTGACTCATGCAAAGCCAGGGCCATGGTGCCAATGTTATTCTTGCCCAGTTGTGCTGGGAGACTCAGACTCCTGCTCAGCAAGGCCAGCATGTTCCATACCCATTCCTTAGCTAAGGCAGCAGGAGGGACTCTGTGCCTGTCCCTGGGGTTCATGGCCATGGATATCGGTACAAACTCACTTTCCTGAATAAGTAAGGTAACACATCGTACAGCTGATGTACGTTCTCCTTTCAAGTTTTAGCTGTGAAGACAAACTCTTGCAAAGGGTAAGACAGATTTGTGAAAAACAAGGTGCATAAAGCTGGATTCATCGAACTACAGACCCTACAGCCTGCAGACAGCTGTCCTTTGCTTCCACATTCCCATCCCAAAAAATGATGGGGGAAGCCTGCTACATGTTAAGTGGTCTGACTTGAAGTAGATATAGGTAAATGTCTAAAACTATGGCATTTCTCACTAATTAGCACCATTCAGTAACAACCAAATCTGATACATTCAAATCATGGCTGCATAGCAAGATAAAAAATTCTAGGACCTCAGTGCTGCGGTGGTACACCAAGACATATAGTGATAAAGAGAACAATCACAAATTAGTTCTTACTTGCACTGGGAGCATATCTGCACTGGGTGAGGGAGTGTAGCACAGAAACCCAATGCTCCACGTGGCTGTGCTGTATAGATGAGTTCAACTAGAAAGGATGTGCACCTTCAGCACTCACTCCGTGCAGCACAGGTAACTACCTCAGAGACAGCACAAGTGTCCCTTGAGCCCTGCTGCAAATACAGCTGGACAGAACCATTTCCACTCTTGACCCCAAAGTACTCTTACAATAGCAGGTGAACAGTCGCTTTCTCCATTTCAGGCCAGGGAAAACAAGGGACAGAAAATCAAAGGACTTGTCCTGTAGTCCCACACCAGGTATAGACCAGAGCTGAAGAGCAAAACTCAGGACTTCTAACTCCATTTGCTCCTAGCATAGCTGCCGATCTGCACAAAATACTCCCATGGGTGTTTGCCTGCAGCAATTTGGCTCTGGGAATTCCTACCTGGGACTTCTGGCAGCAAAGTATCAGTCATTTAAAAAATAAGAAGCTGTGTCTTGCTCGAGGCATTGGACAAACATTTTCCAGAGTGACTCAGGATGTGGGTAATTTATTTGCATTTGCACAAGGAATACATTGTGGACATGGACTTAGCAAAAAAACCACCTACTCCTCATGTAGTGTGGGAATAAAGAAACCCTGGGCTCCACCACAGAAAAGACAGGTTTTAGTACGAGTTTGGAAGTGTAAGAGCTGGGCTATAAGTATCACACTGAGTAGGCATTCAATTATGACCAATATTAATTATTTTATTTAAAGACAGAAAATTCGACTCTGCATTTTTCACTTCTATTCCAAGGTACTAGAACTGAAGTTTCCTTAAGTACTATGACCAAACAGTGAGTTTGGAAATGGACATTCAGCTGTATCCATGTTCTTTTTCATTTTCATCAATTTGTGCCTAAGCTAATATTTCAAACTGAAGCTTACTTATGCATACTTGGAAAATGCTTTATGACTAAACTTTTAGAAAAACTAAAAGAGAACTGAAGTGTCTTTCACCTCCTATCTATGTGTGTTCAGTCTCTTTCAACATTAACAACTCGGCAGAAAGACAAGTGCTAGAAAAGCCAACTTCCTAGGAGAAAATTTATAAGATAATGTCACCACTAAAAATGAAAGAAAAAGCCTCCTACATCACAACCATTCCAGAGCAGGCTAACTTTTGTCCCAGATGACATTTTATGCAACATATTTTAAAATTACTCTTTTGCCTCTGTTATTCTATCATAAGACAGCAGACACAAACAAACAATTGCTTTACTTTATTTCTACAAGTTTCATGTACACTCAGTATGATATTTTTAAGTAAATTTAAATTGTAATTTCAAAAGCAAAAGTGGCTGGTATTATAAGTAAAAGTGCTTATATTATAAATAATTTCAGTAACTTGTAAGAAGCAATGGATGTAATTTTTAAAACTTATTAATGGCCTTTGTTTTATCCAGGGTGAGAAAAAGGAGCTAAAGCCACTGCCAAACTATATGCCTGTGTTCTCAAGCAAAGTTCCCAACCTGACCAACCAAACTATTGTCAGTCAAATAAACACTGAACTTGGCAGGGCTTTGGTATATGGATTATTTCTTCAGCAGTGGAGCACAAAAAATGTTTCAGTAACAATAAAACAAGTTGAATGGTTCTAGCCACAGCACGAAAAGATTCCTCCATCTTTCCTATACTTTTCCAATACTACTGTCTAGCATGGATTTTCATTCAAGGGCAAAAATGGATGTTGTCCAGTAACGCTGTAGGAGATGATCCTCTTTGTATGTGGGGTGACTGGGCCATATATAGACAGCACGACAAATCTCACCCATCTTTCCATGGAAATCTATAGTAAGGATGACACTGTTAACAGCAAGAACCAGATTACGGATAAGAGGCAATTTCTTCTTGAATTTTTATCTCCAATTAATGGAGACCTGCTCAAATGAGTCCCAACATAAACAACATACTTTTGGTTCTGAAAGCCATCACAATAAAAATGCAGTGGCTTGTTGCATTTCATGTAATTAGCCAAAGATTCATTAGCTTCTGTCACCTGCATGTTCAAGCCTGCCCTAAAGAATAATATTTAAGGCACATGAGATACATTCTGTGCTTTTCACCTCTCCCTGCTGAGGGAGGGAGACCAGATTTTTTTCACACTGGTTTTCATTTCTGTTTCCTTAAATTTGCTGCTCTCAAATTCCCTTCTCTTACTCTTTTCTCTGGTTTAGCTGATAAAAACTCATTGACAAGGAAGCAGGCTTTCACATTTTGCTCTGAAGGCGTGTTGGCTCAGCAACCTGTCTTACACCCTCAGGACTGACAACCTTGAATTTAACAGGTTCCTAGTCCCTAAAATCTGTGGTTGCCCAGGGAAACCATCATCCAACTAAACTGACACCATATTAAAAGCCTGTTCACTCATGCTTCTTTATTATATAGATTCAAACCTTATGACCTGTCGTTCTGCAAGGAAATATCAGCAAACAGCAGAGCATGGAGAGTGTACATGCAATACCTGCCTTTTGAACTGTGCATGGCTTCCATAGGATCACGCTCAGTTCTGGGTGGAGCTGAACACAGAAGACATTAGCATGGCCTTGACACAAAGGGCTGCAATCTCTCACCAGACCCAGGTGGAGATGGGTACAGTTATGTCTTGCAATTAAAGCTATTTTGTTTCTATGATTAGACTTTCAGAAGCAAAAAAAGATGACTGATCACTTTGAGCACTGCGATCACAGATCCAAGTTGTTTCCAGAAAATAAAAATATTGTAGAAAGAAGAGCTAAATCCCACTCACTGAAGTCACAATACCAAGTGGTTCTTCTCCTAGTTTCCTCAACATGGTGAGAACTGGAAGATTAAGGCTTTTGAGATGACAGGTAAGTTACCTAATGAAAGAACACCACATCATGCAATCAGCCCAAGTGAGGAGGACTGATTTTACTCTGTGCAGACGTGAATTGTACTGGACAACTGAGTTCAGACACACCAAATGGGAACCTACTTTTTAAAACAGGCGTTTTCTCATTCAGCTAAAATGCTTTCTGCTCTCTCCTGTGAGCAGAAAACTGCACCAGGAGCTCACTTCTTTTCACACATCTGAAAGTGGGAGAGGAGACAGCAGATCAAGACTTTCCCTGTCCCTGTGCTATCCAGGAGCTTCTTGGAAAACTGCCCCATCCACTCAGAGGTTACATATTTATTGGACACTGCATAATATAGTGAGTCATTACACTTGCATGCCTTACTCTGAGACCTACTGAGCAGCTGCAAGTCTTTCTGCGGGTCACAAACTCTACACTGAGTGGTGGATGTCCAGTATCCATCAGACTCAAGCTCCTACTCACGTAAGATCTCATTTATAAAGCACAGGGATTTTGTTTTTCAGCTTGAAAGCTTACAGAGCTCCATGTTTCCTAACCTCCAGATGGCACTCTACATCCAGTAATTCACCAAAAAGGACACTAAGGCAGTATGACACAATTCCTTTTTCATTTCAAGGGACATTAAATAATTCCAGATTCTTGACTCTGCTTACTGTATGTGAATCCAGAGAATCCTTCTCCCAAAGAGTTCCCGCAAACTGAAGGGTAAGAGGATGGTCTAACCAGTGCACGATTTAATACTCCCACTTCACTCAGAACTGGCATTGTTTCAACTGAAGCACTTTTAGTTTTGGACAAAACTTTCCACATATTACCCTAAAGATGTGGGTCAGTAAGCAGGGTCTAGAGAAGCAATGATGGGAACTGGAGTATAGGAACACACGTCATATAAGGAAAGATTAAAAACGACTGTTAAAAGTTTAACCTGAAGAAGAAAAAGCTGTCTTGGGAAGAGGGTAGCAGTCTTTTGATATATGTATAACGTCTGGAATAAGAAAAGGAATCATTTTGCACTTTATGTGAGTGGAAGGCACCAGGAAAAATAACAAGCTTAAATCATAGCAATCATGTTAACTTTTTGGAAAGCTAGTAGCAAGGATAATACAGCACTGGAATGGATTCCCTGAGGAATCTTTACCTTTGAAGGTTAAACACACACACCCATCAAGAGGGATGTATTTAGCAGGGTTTATCTTTTACTGTATAAATTAAATCACTGTCTAAAGAGCTTTTCACCAATTCTCTATCTATCCCAGAGCTGCTGGGATCAGAATATACTTTGCAAACATGATTTTCTAAACACATTCACAAAGAATTTTTAATAAAATCTATTTTAATTATACCAGGTTTAAATATATTTCACATCTAAAATACAGATTAATCACATAATTTTTTGGATTGAAATCTATTTCTAATCTTTCTAACGACTCATAGAAGATGCTTTTCAGAAAGTCTAGTTGTGTCTCTTTTAATCACATACATCTAACAGGCTTGTTTAGTATCCTCCTGGCAACCACAAAGGGACACTTCTCAAGTTCCCTGTTGAAATCAACAGCTACTCTTAAGCACTTTGACATCTTAATGATTAAGGGGAAAATCTGTAAGTAACCAGTGGAAATTCCATTTATTAAAGAGATTGTGTAGATATTAAACTGTGGGGTAAGTTACTTGAAAAGCATTCTTATGATGTATCACTTGTGCTTCAGTTTTAGAAGCATTTTTCTCTTTTGTTGCCAGATGTCAAACAAGGGATAATCCATGTTTAGACAATTCATTTTCTGTACTTCTTTCAGTTAAACAACACAAGTGGGTAGCTATATTTATTTAATCCTTTCCTTAGATATACACTGCTTTCTCTGTTATATTTTTGAGGATTGTTAATGTTAATTGTACCTGGGTGCACAGGTGTTTCCAGTGCATCCAGATTTTGTGTGTTCTCTTTTTTAGTTTCATTTAAAATAAAAAGTGTGAAATGTATTTTAACAAAACATATGTAAGTTTATATAAATCTGTATTTTTCATGCTTTTAGGACAGTCTTTGTATGTAGTTCCCAGGTGGCATCTTAACTATAAAGCTTTGCTTTATAAGATCAGTGATAACTGTAAATCCAGTTGTGTTTCTTAGAAACTGTATTTAAAACTGTTTCTTGACCTTTAGATTACTCTAATGTGAAAATTACTGCATAAACAGTAGGATTCCTAGAACTGGGAAGGATGAGGATGATTATGTATGAACATTAGATGGATAATATTGCCAGCCCAGGCATCATATGTTTGTATGTATTATGTACATACACATTCACATTGTTTGCGTTCTATAAAGAACGTACTATAGAACACAATTTCTCAACTGAAGTTCATCTTAAAGCACACAACACTTTTCTGAAGTGGGGTATTTTTTGGTTTGTTCATTTTAGAAATCTCTGTTAGGGCCTCAAGCTGCATTTCCTAGTTCTGCCCAGGGAGAAATCAGTAAACCTTTCCTAATGCAGGATATCTCTCTTAAAAACTCTACTTGCTACTCTGAATTCACGTCAGTTATGTTTTCCCTCTTCAGAAAACTTCATGTTTACATTGATAAATTGCTTGAAACACAGATGGCTCTCCAAGTACCCAGGAGTTGTGTCAAAGGTTGAAGAGGGGCTCGCACAGCCATGCCCACAGCCCTCTTCTGTCATAGGGCATAGATGCCACAGATATCAGACTGTGACCTTCTCTAAGCCTCTCTGAGAGGCTCCATGTATCTATGTATCCACAAGAGTGCCAGGACTCAGAAATGGAATTTCCAAGTATTTGGGCTTATAGCCTCACCTCAGCACAAGACCTTTATGCCAGGCTAATGGAGCAAAACCACACCAAATTTCTCTTAGCTGCCTGTTAACCCAGGGGATGGGCAGAGGAAAGTCTCAATTGGAATATACTGATTGAAAAACTGCATTAAGAAGTAATCTGAGAATATACTGGTACAATAACTATAAAAATTACGAGATTTGGTTTCACTCCATGACCTGATCACTTCAAACTGTGTGTTCACTTTGCCCATTTACTAATGACCAATTATCATTACTGGATATATTTTATAGGATCTGTGAATTAACAAATTTATTCATACAGTGACTCTTATGTCAACAGCAGGTATTGCTGAGAAAGAGAAACAAAACAAACCAACTACGTACTGTAGAACCGTCTGCAATTATCACAAGACTTATTAGCAGTGACATCATTGTTTTTTTAAAGCCAAATGGACTGAAACCAGTACTACTACTATTGAAACTAGTACTGTGTTACCATAAAAAAAAACCTATAAAAGCCACACAGTGAAATCAGCACCTGGTGGTGTTTCAGACCTGGTGAGATGATGATCTTCATTGCTGGAATAAGTATGATTATACTGTAGCTGCTCCTCAGTGCTGGCATATCCATTTGCACACTCTGGGAGAATCTTAAGACCTTTAGCAAGAATGCAGGAGCCATCACAAACCAGGACCTTACCAAGGGCTGCCCTCACGTACTCACACTTTCAACTCTTACCGGAGCCTCTTCTTTGAGTAAGTCTGATGTAAGCACAGATCTAGCACAGTACCAGTACTAGATCCAAAAGCTACAGCTCAACCTCCTCTCTGGGCTACAGGCTCAATGTAGTTTTTCTGGAAGGGACACCAGTTAATATATTCTCCTTCTCCTTTGCTCCTCCCATATCCTTGGCTTTGTTAGGTTTTTGGGTTAGATTTCTAAATCTGTGTTTGTTGTTCTAGACTCTTTTAGTACTATTTTTTAGCTAGCCATATTATTTTAGATAATTTTACACAGAAGGCGACAAAGACAGAATTATACAGAATGGCCTTCAGGTCTTTTGTTAACTGAAAAAATACGTTTCAGAGAGCAGGCACTGAGTCAACAGGGTTTGGGTATTTTTTTTTGCTTACAGTACTTTCATTCAATTTGTTATGCTTCTGTTCAGACTAACACCAAGGAAACCTTATATAAATAAGGCCATGTTTTCAGTTTCCCACAAATATATATAAAAAACTGTATGCAAACCCAACAAACTACATGCAATCTCCAATGTTTCTTTTACATATCATGCACACTTGTACCATGTAACCTCAAACATGAAGCAAACAGGGATCCCTTGGGCTTCTTTAGTAAGAGGAGGATCTTCAAATCAGAGCTGAAGCAGTGTCATTCTGCCACTGAAGACTCTCAGCACAGAGATAACCTCTTTCTGCGTGTTGAGCTTTTGTGACAACCCTGCATCAGTATACTACTGAACAGTAAAGCTCCCAGTTCTGAGGCACTACAAGGGTGCACCAAATACAACCATGAAGAGTAGCTAGAATCACAGTCATCCTTTTTTTTTTTTTTTTTTTTTTTTAAGTCTTGATCATTTTTAGCTTGTTTTTATCTTGATGCCCCTGGTGGCAGAATGGGGCCTCAAACATGCAGCTTGCATGAAGTACATGAAATCACAGCCATGTTGGCTGGAAGGGACCTCTGGAGCCCTGGTGGCCAATCCCCTGCTCAAAGCAAGGACAATGGTGATGTTACACTATGTTGCTCAGGACCTTGTGCTGCTCAGTTGTGAAAATCTCCAGAGGTGGAGATTCCTGAGCCTCTCTGAGCCATGATTACACTGTTCAGTGTTCATCTCCTTATGTCTAGGTAGTTCGTACCTGCTTCCATCTTCCCAATCCTCCATTCTGGTGTTTGAGTTCAGATAAGCACTGCTGGCTGTTCCTCTGCCATGTTTGCTTGATTTCCAACTCACTGGACAAAACACTTTTTGTGCTATGAGCATGTTCTCTTTGAGTATCAATGCACCCTCCTAGTTTCCGCTGTCCCCAAGGCATTTTCCTGACTGTTCCTGACAGACCAGTTTCCTGAACAGGACAAATGCCGTTCTTCTGAAGCTCAAAATCTTTATTTGTTGTCTTCCTTTCTTCTCTTGGGGTCTTAATTCCAAGTTCTGGGGTCACTAAGGCCAAGGCTGCCCTTGACCTGTACATTCTATGATTACCTGCTAGTTCCTTCTTTGTTTCTGAGTAACAAATCCAGCATCCAGATCAAAACAAAATGTTCTTGATGCCCCACAAAAATTGGCTGGACTGCTTTTACCCCACCAGGTGCTCCTCCAGATATCAGAGCAGTTCCATATTCCAAAGCAGCCTGTGCCTACATTTATCAACTTCCTTCTAGTTATTTAAGGTTTCATCTACTTCTTCTCCTTGATCAGGCAATTTATAGGAGATGCTTCTGCAATGTTCCTCATCTGGTCTCCCCACCAATTCCGACCCCTCAGCTTTCAGCTGGCTCGGTGCTTAATCCAAGAGAAGGAAAGCTCCAGGCAAAGAGAAACTCTTTTGTGTGGAACACAACTTCCACCCATTTCCCTGTCTACTTTTCCAAAAAAGCTTGAATGCTTCCATCACAACACTCGTCATGTGCTGTGCCACACTGTCCCCAGGATCCCAAAGAGGTCACAGCCCTACAACTGTGCTGGTATGTCCCATTCCTCTGGTTTCTTTCCCAGGCTGTGTGTGTTGACCCACTGTGTTCACACTCCCTTCTCAGGGCAAACGAGCGAGTCTCCTGCTGTCCTTGGCCAACTCTGTCCATCCCAGCCTTCCTCCACACATCTCCTGGGGGTTGTCTTCAGCCCCACAGGTTCCTCAGTTGTGGAATCCCCTTTATTTTAACCTAGAGCTTAAAACACCAATTAACTATAAAAGTAACTGTTCCCTATTAGCATGGTAGGCCGTGGAAATAACCAGCAAGAGAGCGCTCTCTGCATTCCTTGCAAACCCACAAATTTTAAGGCATTATTTTGTTCAAAGACTCAACTATAATAAGTCAACATCATTATTGGAAAAAAAAATCTGGTTTGGCTTTCTGTCTTTGGTTATTACAGGAAGATTATTTTCCTTCTCTGTTTTATTTTCAATAGGACTCAAAATATGCATTCCCATTTGAGATACAGCAGTGTTAAACCACTGCCCATCTGCTGCAGAACAGGCAATCTGCGCTGGAGACTCAGATGTTATAATTTTATTCACTGACCTGCAATTTCAAGTGGTTCTGCATTCTGCTGCAACTGCCAAAATTTGATGTAGAACTAAATGATTTAAACACATAGGAAGAATTTTATATATTCTCCATAGATTAAATTTTTTTGTCATAACCTTGAACAGGGCTGCCCAGCACTGCGACGTCTGTTCCTTCCCTAAGCTGCTACTTACGTGGCCAGTGAACAGATGCAGAGCAGGATCATTACACAAACAGGGCAGGGGAAGGATGGGAAATAATTTTGCTTAACTGACTGCTTGCAATGCAAAGCAGGATTATTTTTTTAAAAGGTGGAATGCTGACTAAAGCTACACTCTTAATGTTCTATTAAATTTAAAAACGGTTGAATAAAATAGGCACAGGGACCTGCAAGTCAGTTCAGCTTGATTACTCAAGTAAGACAGAAGACAGTGCACATTATTGACAATTTTACAGCACTTTTTGGATCAGCATCCACACAGTAGTGCAAATACACTTCTTAAATATTTGTCTATTATTCTCAGATTATCTGAGACACATTTGCACCTCAGACCCAATTTTAAATGAGATAACTTCATCTTGTATAATGCATTTCTCAGCTGTGTTTCAAGTACATAATACTCCCACAAGGCTGAGGACTCAGTTTATCAAGAAAATCTTGGAACAGTTATTATTTTAAGGTAAATTCAAGTTTTCTTTTCTTTAAAGTTTACTGACTTTGAAAAGCTTGATTAATTTGAATAATATTAACAGAAACACAGTTTTTAAACTAAAGTTCTGTATTGGGGGGGTGGTATTTATTTCAATCAAGAGTTTTGAGATTTTATGTACTCATACTTCTTCCTTTTATGACTGAATTACACAGACACGATTTACAAATTAAGGATTAGTAATACTCTTTTAAAATACCACTAAGGGAATGTGAAATGAAAGCAATAAACCTCTTTTAAGCCATTTTAAGAACTGTTAGTCATACTGAAACATAACTTTCATTAAAATGAAAAGCAAGAAATGTTATGCCTGCGAATCACCCATTATGTCAAAGCAATTATGCTCTAGGTAAAACTCCGGATTAATGGTGCGGATTTGACATCGTAGTAGTCCTGCCAATACAGAGGCATGAAAGAGCCAAGATTCTGTATGTGTATGATCAGTACAAATGTAAATGCCTTGGATAACCACGCTTATTTAGTTCTGACAAGTTGGTAAGTACGAAAGCTCTAAAACCCGTGCTTGACTATATTTGTGTATAACTGTGTATGGTGGGTAGGTGTATGTTCCAGGGAAGCTGCTCCCTCTGATACTCTTGACAAATTCTGCGTTCAGGCGCTTTTAAATTTGCTTAACTTTTTCCCCTGTAAAAATGAAAGTGCTGCTGTCAGAACTATGCCACTCCTGCTGGAGGAATTAGATCCAGACAGCGTGACCTGAAAAGCACGGGTCCTGGAGCACTTGAGACTTCAATTTGGGGAAGAAAACTGAGGTCCAGCCTGCAGCTCCAATCCCGGGGCTTAACCTGCTCCCCGGCGAACACGGCCCACGGCCAACGCAGCATCACAAGATCACTGTTCTGGGGATTTTGTTTAAGGTAACAAAGAGTCATTCCAGGACCAGCAATCCGAATCCGGAGCGGAACGTGTGTCGGCCCGGACACCGACGGAGTCCGACGTGAGGAGGCCTCAACCAGCGGCCCGAGAGCTCCTCCGGCGCAGCGTTTGGAACCACCGGGACGGGGGTGCCCGGAGCCCGGACCCTCCCGACGGCACCGGCGATGCCGCCGCCGGCTCCGGCTCTGCCCTCCCCGCGCCCTGGGCGCCATTAGCGCTCCGTGACGGCCGCCCCGGCGCCGGCGTGACCGTCCCGGGCGGGGTCCCCCCACTCCCCGTCCCAGGCTCCCCGTCCCGGGCGGGCTCCTCGCCACACCCTTCCACGAGCTCGCCGTGCCGTCCCGGGCGGGCTCCCCTCCACATCCCGCCCGTCCCGCGCGGGTTCCCCGTGCCCGGGATGGCGCTGACGCTGCTGGACGTGGCGCACTGGAGCACATGGGCGGTGTGTGCCGTGATCAAGCTGCCGCAGCTGGTGGCCGTGCTGCAGGCCGGCTCGGCGCGGGGGCTCAGCGTGAGCAGCCTGCTCCTGGAGCTGGCCGGGTAAGGCGGCGGGGGCACACGGGGACGGCGCGGCGCGTTCCCCCGGTGTGGGCAGCGGGCGCGGGGGCCGCGGCTCGGGCCAGGCGTGAGGGCGGGCTGAGGGGCGGCTGGAGGGGCAGCGAGCACGGCCCGCTCCCTCGGCGTTACATCGCTCCGTTCGGGGCTCAGGGCCAGCCCTCTCTAGAAGAGCCCGCAGAGACTTTTAGAAGGAACTTCCTGTTTTTAAAGTGATTCCGCGCTGCCTTTAAAGGGAAACGGCTTTTTTAACTTGCCCTGAACCACGCGTGTCGCTGGAGGTGAGAGCCGCTGGGGGTGCAGGCCGGGTGTTTGGGTTATGCAGTGGCCCGTGGGCCCTGTCCTGCAGGTTGTACTCGTCAGACAGGGTCCCCTCACCCAAATCAGTAAAACGTAATCATTCTTTAGGAAAATTATAAGCCGTGTCAAACTCCAAAGACTTGACAGCCTGTAATAAGCTTACATGGGCTAGGCTTATTAAATCTTGCCTAAAGAGGATTGTATGGAATGAAAAATAAATAAACTCCGTGCATGCAACATTCAGATGTAGGCACAAGTGAGAGAAAATACCTTGAAGAGGCTCATGTTGGCCAAACCTATGGATGGAGGTGGGCAGAATATCCAGCCGGATGGCTGTGAGCTCCCCGCACCAAGCTAAACCATGGCTTTTTATTCATAAAAATCCCCTCACAAACCCAGCATGATGTTTCTGAACTTGCCCATGCCATGTCTTCAGGCAGGGGCACAGCTGCTGATACCGGTCTGGCATTCTAGTGTACAGACACCCCTGAGTTAAGTAAATTCGAGTTACAGCAGAGATTAGTGACCCCACAGCTCCAGCCAAAAAGCGGTTGCAGCATTTTAAAATCATTCCTGTGCGTTAAAAAAGCTTTATAAGTAATGTTTCAGGTGAGCATGGAGAAAGCATAAATGTCTTCTGAGCACCTGTGTGATAACCGCAGTACCCACACCACTGCAGGTTCTGGTCTTCTTTGAAACATTTATTGGGACTGTCTGTTTATTTAGTAGACTATTTATCCTGCAGTTTTTAAACACTTTGAGTCGAGTTGCAGGGAGCGTTGGGACTACTGGTCCAAGCTGGGATGGTTCTGCGGAGTCAGCATGCAATGGCAAGGCAGAGGAGTGATAGATAAGCATGGTGCTAGTGGCAGGAAGTCCAATTTGACTTTATAACAAGGAAGTTCAGATCTTTAAATTCTGAACACTGTAAAAACCAGTTTCTTCCAAGGCAGGCTGTTCCTGGTACCATTTTTCTACCCTGGAAACCATGAATTTTTCTGTACATAAAATTGCCCTCGGAGTCCTTTCTGTTTCCTCTGTGCAGCTGTGAATTTTCTGTTTAAGCTCCTGGACTTGCAGGAGAGTGGAAAGTAGAGAAAACATTATAAAAATTCAGTTCTTTTCAGGTACTCTGTTGTGGATTGGAAGGAAGGAGAATTGCCATTGTCTGGTGCACTTAGGAACAGACTCTCAGTCTGACTAGTAGAGCTACTCTGGGCAATCTCTTCACAGTATAGTCTAGACAGCTTGGAAGACATTTTCTACTCCTGTAAAACTTGCTTAATGTATAGATTGAACTACAGTCATAAATAAATCTGAATTATCCCAGAGGTGACAAGATTCTTGCAAAGAGAAGGTATTTCCTAGATCTGGAAGCTTTTCTTTAATTCTCCCCAGTTGTAATTAATAAAATTATGCATTACACACTCTGCCATAAAGACCTTGATGAGAAGTGTGTGCAGCTCTCTACATCTTAATCTATTTAAGGGTTACAGAAGTAGACTACAGAATGATCAGGCTTGCACTTTGTGCCTGTAGTTGTTTGTTCAGTTTGACAGCAGGGGTTGTCTGGTGCCTTTTGGCATTAAAACAGTAAAAAAGTTGTGAAGGCACTGTCCTGTCCCTTTGTGCAATCACCTTGGTTTGTATCTCTCTGTTCAGCTTCATTGTGTTTCTGAGGTACCAGATCTACTATGGTTACCCCCTGCAGACATACTTGGAATATCCCATCATCATCGCACAAGGTAATCTTTTTAAGCCATATTTTGGAAATGGAACAGGGCTCATTCAGCACTCCCAGGCTCTGCATGTAGGTACTCCACTGCAGGGATGCTGGAGTTGGGGGGAGGAGGGAATGAACATCTCAAATAAAATTGAATTCTTATAAATTTCATTAAAATAGATGGCCAGGTAGAGGAGAAAGACCTAATTATTACACAGAGTTGCGGTGTAAGTGCATCCTTTATCCAGTACCTTCATGTGGGAGAAAAACATTTAAACACTTCAGACTTGAAGAAAACCTTTGTTTTGGAGCTTGCAGTGTTTTGGACATCAGGCACATTTGAGAGACAGGGCCTGTAAGAAAGGAGTTTCCATGGACATGGTGCCCAGTGGAACTGTCTAGGATTGTGTTTGGGTCCTGCCAGTCCTTTCTGTGATGAGCTATCTTTGTTTATTTCAGATGTCATTCTCCTTCTGTGCATTCTGCATTTCTATGGAAAAACAAAACGAGCTTTGTTCTTTGCAGTTATGTATCCTTTGATATCTAGGAATTTTGGTTTATGTGAATTGTTTGGTAGTTCTTTGCATAGCAGCTATGGCATCATTTGTTTTGTGCTACTATTGTAAATCATTTTCAGTCACTCCTCAACCTGCATTCCACATTCACATGCTGATTTCTGGGATCACAGTAAATCTCCACAGGAAGTAAGCTTCATATGTAGCATTGCTTTAGAAGACTCCTAACTGATAAAGAGTAAACGCAACTGTTAATTTACATCTTTGCTAGGGACGCAGAGTAGAAAGGACAGATCTTTTTTCTTTGATTCCTACCCGTGCACGTTATACTTGCTGTGATGAAGACAGCAGTGTTAGTTTGTTTGTCTTAAATACGACTTCAGTTTAAATCTCAAATCTTGTGCTTTGGAGCAAGTTTTGAGAAACTACAGGCACTGCTGACTGAAGACAATGTGAAAAATAGGAACACTTAATGTTTCAACCAGTGCTTAATATGTTTTATCCAGATTGCATATTCTGTTACAAAGTTTCAATAAGATTGTTTCCAGATGTTTAAAAAAAATCTAATTCCTCTGAGAACTTTGTATCCTAGAATTTTCAGTGCTATTAAACTTAACTTAATATAAGATTTTGGGGGGGCTGGTACATGCTTACACTGCGGAAGTGGATTATAGACCTGGCAATGGTAAGTGCTGCATGATTATTTGAAAGTAGGTCTTCATATGAAATGACTTTTTTTCTGGAAGTCTTTATCAGTGAATCTCTCTTTATATTTGTCACTGGAATAAGGACACCTTTAGCTTTCAAAACAACCAGCCAGTTTTCAAATACAACTGGTTCTCTCTTCAGTGAGTAGCTGGTAAACAGCAGTGGCAACAGGGACTCTATGGTGAAAAAAGAAGGTATGTTCTGAGGTAAAGTTGCTAGTTAGTGGTGCCTTAATTAAAACTAGCAGGTGCTTAAGATGTTGAAATTCTATTGCCACTTTAGTCCTAAGGTCATAATCCCAACCAGTAAACGTTTAACAAAAGAGGAAGAGAATGGACCATCAGTCAAAGTATTTGGAACACGGCATGTGAAAATAATTTTTTCCCCTTTAGTCCTACAGTTTTGAAAGAAAAATACCATCTGATAATGCCTACATAGGTTAAAGATGGTAAAAATGTAATCGAGATGAACTGGAGTTGCTAATGCAAAAGATGATACCAATGGGGATAAAAACTTCTAAGCCCAACTCCAGTCCTTACTTGCAAGGGAAATCTGGGCATGGCACAAAGGCCTGTGTGGAGGTGCTCTCTACCTGCTGCCTTTGCAGAATCCCCTCTAAAAGAGTGACAGAGTGAATAGTGCGTTCCTGTTATTATTTTTCCCCTCCAATTGGACTAATTTTCCACAAATTCTTGTCAGTTTTCTCATTCCTTTATGGTTTGGTTTGCCACACATAGTGGTAACAGATGGTCTGAATCAACCTTGCTGTTTAGACTAGATCAGTCCCATTTTATCTAACTTTCATAAACAGTTTTATGGAGCATGTTGAGAAGCTTTTTTTTGTTTCTTTGCTTTTTATTGTATTTGTCTCTATCATCTGTGAGCAACAGTAGCAGTTGTGCTCTTTGAGCCTCTTGCTGGGCAGTAGCTCAGAAATCAGTCCCTTGTTTCTGGCAACTTCCAGTTTTTGCTTTACTGTTCCTTTGTAAGAACCAAAGCACTGGAGTTATCAAATACTGGCATTTATTCGAAGTGAAAAAGCTACTCCTGTTCAGATAATACAGTAGCAGAGGTTCTTTCTCTTTTTTTTACCTGCTTTTCAGAACCTGTGCACGTTCATCAGCGCAGCCAGTAAGCTGGTTCAGCTGTGGTGTCTCTGGCAGACCAGAGATTCCGGAGAAGTGAGCGCCTTGACTTGGAGTATGTCTGCATACACCTGTGCAAGTAAGCCATGGGCAACTTGGTGTGAAGTACTGAGTTCTCCTAATGCCTCTTTCCATAGGTATTTACTCAACCATGATAGGTAAAGATCTTGCCTGAGTTTCCCTTAGTGCTGAGTCCTGAGACTCTTGAAATCAAGTTTTATCTTTGACATCAGTGATAAAAACCAGTGACTTAAAACCCATGTGAATACGGCCAAGAGAACCTGAAAGACTGTCGTTATGAAGAAAAGATTTCCATGTTCTAGGATTTAATAAAATTACTAGTGATCCAGCATGAAAAGGTGCTAACATTTGAGTCAGACAATCAGGCAATGCTAATTTTGAAGTTATCTACAAATAAGTACACACTTACTGATAAATGCCATTAGCTCTATGGCTACATGTAATTGCATTTCTCGAAAGAGAATTTAAGAACAGTGATTTGTGGAGTTCCTGTGCTGATTCCCCAGTGGTCTGCATGAGTAGTTCTACAGCTATTTGTCGGAAGTGCCAGTGCCTTTCTCATCTTCACAAAACTTGTTTAAAATATTCACATTATAAAACACAGTGAAGCTGGATCTATTTCCACATAAAAGTGGATAATTAGAAGTTTTGGTATGTTTGCTGAACAATGTAAATGCTTTTAGTCTGCCGTTTAGGTCCACTGTGGGAAGGAAAACTGATTTCCTTGTATTTGCAGAAGGCTGAAAGCAAACGTGGACATTCACAATGGTTAAGTTACGCTGACTTGATTGTGGGTGTAAATCACTCTCAGCTACTGAAGGAGGGGCTGAACAGAAAGAGAAGCAGTATCCTCTGGCCACATCCAGTCCGTATCTGTGATAGATGCAGACGTGATTTTCTCATTGAAAAAGACCCTTAGTACATTGTCACTCACCACTGAGAGCATGATCTCTGAAGCTAAAATAGTGAAGAGCTGGATGTACTAGAATTGGGAATGTCTGTACCCTGTATATTTTCATGCAAGATTACCCTCTGTTGAAAAATAGATATTTAATCATTTTTTAAAATTATAAATGTGTCACATATGTTCCACTAATCAGAATTCATTCAATTTACAGCAAGAATATTTACAACTGTAGTGACTACAAATGATCTCGCAGGTGAGTAAGGTTTGGAACTGCCTGCCTTTCCAAGGGAACAGCTGCCACGTTGGTTTTTAGGTCTTCTGTAAAACAACTAAAAGGTTCCAGAAGAACAAACCATGAACATGGTGGGTTAGCGTGGTAAGAGGAGTTGCCAAGAAAAGTAGCAGAAGATTACAAATCAGGAAAATACATAAAGAAGAAAAGAAAACCCCAAACACAAAAAACTGCTCACATTTGCCACATGGTACAACTGATCAAAAAGATATTATTTTTTTCAAAAGGCAAAAGCACTATAAAAATAATTCTAAAAATAGCAGAGTAAAGCATTAAAAATCTTTACTATTTTAATTTAAAAAAAAAGTAAAATAAAACTTAAAAACTATAGTAGTTGAATGAGCTTTTCAAATAATAAGTGCTTCCTTTTCATATTGAGGGCTTTCTAAATTAAAAAATTCTTCTAGAAAACTAAAGTTCAGCTTAGTATAGCAATAGTTTTAGGCACAACATTCAGAAAGTTTATGGCAGGCTGAAAATGAAATGGCAGGCTGGTAAGAAACTCACCAAAATTGACTTAAAATATATAATTTGCAGCTGATTTAATTATGAAGTAAATTTATTTAACAGCTTCTTACCATCCTGAGAAAACTGCAAGAGGTGGGGAGTGCACCAGATTTTTCAATAAATGGTTCAAAATCAAGACTTGGTGGATGGAAGAACAGTAACAAAATCCCTTTGTGCTTCATCTGGTGGTTTCTTGTTCTCGTTCAAAACCGCTGTTTCATCAGAAGCACCATTTGAATGGATTTTATCCTTTTTACGCAGCACAGGAAGGTCGCAGCTTTACAAGCATTTCAAGCAGCTCTTTCACTGGAAAAGGAAGTCCCATTTCAGTTCCCCATTTCCACCCCCATGCTCGCTGCCTTCTTTTTGCCAGAGTAAGGAGTTCGTGGGGCCATGATGTTAACGCGGTCACCAAAATTTGGCAGAATGCACGTGCAGAAATTTAGTCAGGGTCAGGTACAGAGCCCACCTCGCCTGCAGCTACACACAGAGAGAAGTGAGAGAAGTTCACTGCAGGGAGGGAGGAAACACCAGGAAAGTAAAGCTGGCTCTGGGTAAAGCTGCTGTATAAAACCCAGCACCATCCACTTCAGAACAGGGAAGAGACACCGACAGACACTGATGCTGTGCTGCTCTAATGGAAAATGTTTCCGGCCAACTTGTAGCATCCACATGTACAGAGCTGTCAAATACCTCATACTTCTGGAACAAAGTTTTGTGTACATTTCCGTGAATATTCCCGTTACCAAATGGTCATTGGAGATACCTGTAGTTCAAACTGTGGTCTCACAGGCAGAAGTACTGTGCCTATTATGGTTTGTAAAAAAGCTGAGTTAATCAAGGTACTGAAAAACTGATTTTTTTGTCAGTTGTCAGATTTTCTACCATTAAAATCTGACAAACACAGGTATTTCCTGTCTCCTCGAAGTCTACACTTAACAGATGGCAGTAGAGAATAATCCCTCTATTATAAACAACACATGCAACTCTAAAGGATTTGATCTGCGACTCTGAGTTTAGCTTTTGGTGTAAATAAAAATTTATGTGAGGCTACTCACACCTGTAGTACTCTCCTGGCTTTGTTAGAAAATAATTAAATGTACTGCAGTGTATCATTTTCAGATATCACTGCAAGTGATTAAGTGCTAAATGCTCTTTTCTCTTGTATTTACACTCAGAATTTCTGGGTTCCTTAACATAGTAATTGAAACTAATTGGCTGAAGAGAGATGCAGAATAGAAACCAGCCTGTCTGTACACCAGCAAAGGTTTACAAAACAACTTGTCCTTTGAAAATAACAACTTGCCCTTTTTTTTATTAATGCTTACAGTATTTTTTTTCCCTTTTAGTTCTCATCCGTTTCATAACCATGCTCATTCTCAACATTTGGGTCACAGCCACAATCCTGCACTACAGGAAGACTAAAAAGACTGATTAGAAGATACTGATTGACACACATATCATTACCATGAAAAAAAACCCATACAATTAAGCTTGAAGAACAGAACTAAGGCTGAGGAAGCTCCCTCTCTACCTGAAGCCTAATATTTACCCTTTAGCATACCATAGTACTACAGTTCTTACAGTATAGTACATTCATGTTTACTTTATCTAAGAAATAATTCTGATAAGGTATTTAATTTAAGCAGCATATTTTTATTGGTCATTTCAGACAAGTTTCACTAATATCACATTTTCTCTGGATTTTTTTACTACAAGGTATTTTGTAATTAGATGTTTATATATTGTATCACTTCAGTACTTTCTGGTTACATATAAGCAGTTTTCTTCAGTTATACATGATCAACTTTGTACCAACATACCGACTTGTCTTTCTGCTGCAAGACTGAAAAACCACAACAGATGTTTGTCTTCTTGCAAGCAACTCAGTTCGACATTAACTATCTGTATTTTAGGATGAGGAAAATCTGAGTCAAGGCCCAATCCAAAATAAGGTTCTAAATGTCTTTTACTAAGTCACAAATCCAGTTGGGATTGTAACACTTACATGCAACACTTAAATAGTACAATTTATACAGCTGATACAGGATACCCTTGGTCACTTTCTTCAGTGTACTCAGTTTTTATTGGATAAGAGCAGAAACTCAACTATGAATTCTTCTTTTTCAACCTGAGCTCTCGTTCACTGAACATACTGTTTTGGGAATGTCAGAGACTAGAATGTATGGGAATTAATGAAACCGACCAACAGTTAAAAACGGTGTTCAAGCAGAAGTTCCTGAACCCATATCCAGAATCCCCAAACACAGTGACAGTGACCCGGCTACACGTGCACCCTGATGCATCTCGGCAGACTCATCTCCCGTGGTTGGTCAGTTTTTGGTGATACTGCTCTGTGGTTTGTTAGTTTTTGGCCTGTCTGTGCTAAAGTTTACTTAAATTTCTACTTCAGAGATTCTAATCAATTTGCAGTACTTACAGTAAAACAGGGCAAAAGGGTATTCTTGAGAACTATTAATGGGATTTTGCCTTTGGGAGTAACGCCTTTTCAACCAAAAGCTACATTAGTAATCACATATCTTGCCTTCATTTCTCATTACATTCTCAAAAATGAAAAGATATACCATTTCAAAAGACTTCTTATGGTATTCTGTTCATTGGCATGTAAAAACCAAGGCACCCTTGATCCCGACACTCCTGAAAACTGTGGGAAGACTGCATTGACTGCATTTGAGGCAGGTTTTCTTTGCAACGTGCTAAACTGTTGGGACTGTGGAGAAGCAGAATGCAAAAGCAGATGTTTCCACCAGTGAACACTCAGCAATCAGACTGGGGCTTTCACCATCAGAAAACAGCTGCTTTGTTTTTAGAGTGGGCAGGGGTGGGAAGAGGTGTGTCTGGATCTAGATTTCATGTATCTCACATTATTGAGGGCAAGTCAAAGATGAGCATTTTTATTGCTACAATAAAAAATATAAATCTTTCTATGTTGATTGAGAGGTTAAACATTCTGTTACTGATTTTACTAAAGCTGTGTAAAGTATCTGAAGTGGTCTAAATGGTGGCAGGTGGCAAGTGGTACATTTTCCAGGTGATATTAATAAATGCTATTCTTCAAGATTGATAATGTCATTTTTACAGTTCATTGCATTTGATTTTTTTATTCTGTTTTCATATATGGAGAGAAAATGAAATATTCATTACAGGTCATAAAATGGGGAGCTTTCACCCTAATTATTTGAAGCATCAGACTGACCTGTCAAATGCTAAAGAGCTGCAGCATCTTAAAATAAAGAAACACAATTTTTTTTTAATTAAAGCCTCTTGATAGAGAAAGAGTTGTATGGAGTTCAAACCCTCTCTGTTATTGACAAGTTTCATACTCCTGAGTGATGCTACAGCAAAGTGAAGCTGCTCCATTTTTGGTTTGAGAATCAGCACCTCGATTTGTTTTTTTTCATCATAAAATGCTGAAAATGCATTTAAGAGAGTTCTTATTAGGTTACTTAATATATTTTGAGTAAATTTCCTTAGAAGCCTGTGTAAAAAAAAAAAAAAAACCTGAGGAAAAGAAACAAAGCTAGGTAATTCATGAGCTAAGGTAAAGTAATTTTGTGGACTTGGAAAGCTGGACCATGAGTTCTCAATCAAGCTGCAAGAGAGATGGAACAAATCAAACAGTAGCAGTTAATACTTTTTTTTTCCTCCCAGAGAGTAATTTCTTTCCCTTTCATAAGTGGACATACATTCCAGTTCCAGGCAAGCCCAGCAAAGCACACCCTGCGTTTTCCAGTACGTAAAGCGTAATCTTCTCAGCGGCTGGATTAAAGGCAGCAGCTTTAGACAAGATACACAGGGAAGATAAATCTTGTTAAACTTGTCATTCATCAGTATCAGGGTGGACACAAATTGTTTGCTACGTAATGCAGCAGCGGGCCAAAGGCAGGCAGGGAAAGCTGCTTGGATTTATTGCAGTGGGTGTAAGCCAGTAAGCAACTTTTATTCACAGGGCTGGAAGTAATACAGCTCCATTCACAGATGCTGGATGAGTGTGGAATTACACACTTGGTGTCTAATTGCACCAGTTCACAACATTCTCACAAGGTAACACAGCCTGGCCTGTCCTGGCTGACAAAACCTGGGCCCTGTCAGGGCTTTCAAAATGTTTGTTTCCTTGCCTGTGAAAAGACAAGCTCTGAATTCCAGTACAGTCCACTAACAACTCCAAATATCTCCAGCTGTGGATCTGATGAACTGTGACTGGGCATTTGGCAAGAGGTAAGCTACAAGCTCACTTTAACTGTATGAGAGAGAAAATATTTACCAGGAGACTTACTATCCAGAGGAAGGAATGAGGACGTGACTCCAGAAACAGCAGGCTGCCTGTCTGAAAGTGAGGATGTGAACAGTGTAAGATGCGCATAGTTTACTTTTTCTGAACTGTCCTCAGTGAACAGGAACATCAAACACTTGTGCAAAACCATCCTCTGGGCCTCCCTAACACAGAGCATTTTGTGCAGAGTAAAACTGTGTGGACAAAGATGCATTTCTTTGTGCTACTCTAATCCAGCAAAGGATGCCATTGCTTGGACTGCTCAGGAGTCCCTGTCCCTGCCTGACCCCCAAGCCTCTCTCACTGGCTTATGCTGTGCACGTAGTTGCTCCCTATCCTCGCTCTGCTAATCTAATCTATTAAAGAGGAGAGAAAGGGTGGGTGGGGAGGCAGCAACACCCCCAACTGCTGCAGCTCTGAAGGTTGATTTCAGTTCAGCTTTACTCTTTGGAGGAAGTTAATTCACAATTAGCTGAACAGTCCCAAACAGCTTAAAACTTGCAGAATGGATTCATTCACATCTTTAAATGAGGTATCCTCCACCAAACAATAATTATCCACTCAGGGACATGTGTACGGCAGGGGAAGTGGGGAGGAATTAACCCCTGAGTGCCCACAAGAGGAACTATTATAAGCGAAAAGCTACACAGATGTGGAGAACAACTCAAATGAGGTAGTTTCCCAGCCACGTATTTTCTATGATGATAAATAATAATTACTCCCCTCCAAATTCTCTTCAGGCTGGTTTGTTCCACTTTCTTCCAAATTCTTCAGTACTTGGAATTCATATTTATGTATGAAGCAGAACGTAAAATGTTGCCTTCATCACTAACAATGCTCTGAGGATGTCTCAGTTTGGAAGGTGAGGAAGCTAAAAAAAAAAATAAAATCTTAAGATGTTACTAAGTTCTTGATTTGTACTGAATTTTAATTTGCTTGATTTTGAGCCAGAGTTCTCCAGGATGCTTCAGAGTTCTCGGAGATGATGGCTGTTGAGGTCAAACGTGTCCAGGAACCACAATAAACATTACCTAAGAACCTGACAGCTCATCACTTGAGATGGATCCAATTGCAAGACCTTGGCAGTCTCACAAACCTGAGTCCTGATGGATCTCGGGTGTTTCCTGCCTGATGACAAGACAGACATACAGACATTTTCGAGTTGAAGATGTAAACTATTCTATTCTACACTGGAAGTGGTTTGGGGCAAACATCAACTCTGTCTTGAAAAATAACCCAGTCTTTGGGCCAAGAGTAAAATAAGACAATTTAAAAATTATCTTGTGATGAAATTTAATTGAAGATACCTGACAGACAATTTAAATACTTGTCACAATATTGTTAACACCCTGTTTTGTTTCATTATTTCAGCTTGTAACTGTCTTGTCAGTAGCCTAAACAAGTACTTCTGTGCACTATGTGATATCACTGACTCACAGGGAGGGAACTTTAAGAGGACAGACATCTTGTTTTATCTGTCAAGTGGAAACTGATGTAAAGAACAGAACCTCCAACAGCCTAAAATGTGACAAGAGAAGTTAGCTAATGGTAATTCTGATTCAAACTGAATAGTAACGGCTCCATGCTGAAAATCAATTCTACTTACCACCTTATTGTAATTTCAAGTCATCAGTGCATACGCCTGCTCTGAGATGTATAATTATTCTGCTTTGGAATCTCGAGGCTCTGGCAGCAATACCAAGATGCTGACCTGACTCATATTATAGGAAAATCATAAATGGAAGAACACACATCCTATGCCTCAGTGTTCTGTTATGTAAATCATGACTCTAATGAAGCACAAATTGAGCTTGTATAAAGCATATTTTAAGTACTCAATTACTGTAAACAAATTCTTTCACCTTTTAGCAACTGGCTAAATAGAGATTCCCCTGGTCTTACTTTCAAGAGTGACTTATTGTCATGGGTTTGCAAAGGTCCCCCCCTCCTTGGGGATTGGAAGTAGTTTGTCCAAGTAAATTTCTGGAGTAAAACCAATCAGGAGTTTAGGTGACGCCTTTGCCAATTACATCTTTAAGAAAACGGAAGAGAAGGTGGTGGCACAGATGAAATTGGCAGCCAGGTAGGAGAGAAGCGTGAGGCCCCAAGGGGGGCCAGGCCTCTCTCCTCCCCCGGCCCTGGGGAGGATTCTTTTTGTCTGCATAAACCTTCTCTCACCTTAGAGCAATTTGTGGGGGGTGTGGAAAAAAATTGTCCCTAGGCAAACCCACAACACTTATCCTGTGAGTTCTTAAATTTTTTCCATGATATGCACCACTGGCACAACTTTCAGTCCTCACAGACTCTCTGAGCTCAAGGATATTTTCCTCTCTCACCTTTGTTGGTTTTTTTTAAGCTTACATGTTTGCCCACCTTCCAGTAATTGCTGTAAACAGGATAGGAAGTATGCAAGGGAGCCTCCTTATTGTATTGATCTAGTCCTTCCATCACTCCAGAGGGGAGTAATGGCTACACAGATCCTACTGAATCTGTTGGCCCCCAGGACTCAAGGATTGTAATATGCTGGACAACATCATGCAGACACATGAAGCCGTGGGATCCAGCAAATAAATGCAAGTCCTGAAGCTGCAGCCAGACCTGACCCAGCTGCAAGACCTGCTTTGAGAGCCTGTTGGAAAGTGGAACAAGCCAAGGCAAGAGACGCCACCAGGGCAAGCAGATACGAAAGAGGGCTCTGACAGTGGGGCTCTTGGCTCCTTCAGCCTCAAAAAAGTTATTTAATATCTCAGATACCTCCACCAGTTCACTTGTTAATAAAAAGTTGCACATATCCAAGGCAATTCATTGCCTGAAGTCTAAGCAGCTGGTGATCCAAAGGAAAAGAAGAGGATTGGCAGTGGTCTCACAAACCTGATGTACTTATTGAGTGGCCATGCTTACCGAGTGCTGCAACAGCATCCTGGGCAGAAAACAGCCCAAAGAGCAATGACAAGTGACAAGAACCAGATGATCTACGAGGCCCACTGGTACACAGTGTAAGACTATACATATAAACAGGCTCACATCTCTGAAAAACACTGAAGGCCTCGACTTCAAAATGAGGTAATAGGACCAAAGCATCACATGCAGTTGTCTTGGCTGAGAAAGCATTTCTATGTAGCTCCTCCAACAAATGGAATTACTGCTCTCTCTGCCCTTTCTTTTCAGGCCAACGTTGTGTCTTTCCAGATTTCTTTAAGGTATGCAGGACTATATACATTTATAACTTTGAAATTTCTCTACCTTTCACTGTGACTTTCCTTTTGAGAGATCACTCTTCTCCTGGAGCTTCTGTAAGATTCTTGGAGCAAAAGCAGCTGTGGTCAAATCCAAGGCTTGCATTAGCAAGCCGTAACTTGTCTTTCTTACCTTTATAACACAATTCTTCCTTCCTACAAAGGGGCAAAGACTCCAAATGCCAATCATCATTTATAAGACCTGATAGTCAGCATCCCTATGCCAATAAATTACAGTTCCTCTGCATCCCCACTTCTTGGAGCTGTGGTTTTATAGTGAAATTTTCCACTCACTGCAGTAGTTTCTGGGGACAACTAGTCTCAATGTGTTAAGCCACAGTGCTCTTTTCAGCCACATACATCTCAATAGACTCATCTCATTTCTCAGATAAGAATGTCTGAGTATATTCCTGTCCACTTTAAAGGCAACTTCAACAAAGAACATGAAATAGTTTCAAAACCATTTAATCAACATCTTTTAAAGAGATCCAAAAGAAGACTCCTTTCCACTCTTTTGGAAGATACCTCAAAGTAGTAGGCAAAACCACATGATCCTTGGGATGCTGATAAAACCCTAAGAGGTTTAGAAGATAATCTTAAAAATAACAAATAATATTTTTAATTTAAAGTGTATTATGTGCAGAGATGACAGTCCATAAAAAACTGTAATGCTCTGAAAAGGCACCAAGCCTGTCAGAGTTTAAGGAGTGTCTGGATGATGCTCTTAGTCGTATGGTTTAGTTTTAGGTAGTCCTGTGAAGAGGAGGAAGTTGGACTCCATGATCCTTATGGGTCCCTTCCAACTTGAGATAGTCTCTGATTCCATGATAAAATAAATTAATCCTTATTTTAACATCAATGCTGAGGCAAACTATCCAGGAATGTGGAAGAGACTGAAATACTCAAGTTTACTGAAGCAGACCATGTACTGTTATGTTCTCCTGCCTCAGAAACAGAATTAGGAGGCAGTAAGAGTTTGTAAGAGCAATGCAGGAAAGAAGTTTGCTTTCATATACATTCCCCCTTTTCACAGCAGCATCCCAAATATCACCTCACAAGCACAGGATGGGTAAAGGCACTTGAGACCAAAATATATAAATCCTCTTCCAAGAATGATTCTCTTCAAGCTAGATGGGAAACTAATAGATTATAAGATTACAAACACAAATGCTCAAATTTCTCATGATCACTTGAGAAACTAAAGAAAAAAAGCATATAATTTCAGTGGCAGCTTTCCCAGCCTTGGTGCCTTCAGAGAGCCACTGAATGCCTGTCAAAATGTAGGAAGTTCAGTGCCTTCAAGAGGTAGTAAGAGATCTGGACACTTGCAGTGGATTTTCAGTGATGCTTTTAATCCAGCCCCTGTCACTGACTGCCAAGATCTGTGGGCCTCTTGCATGTTTCCGAGTCCTACGTGGTATGTGATTCTGTGTCACAGTTTGGTTACAGCATCAGCCACGCTCAGAAGCACAAGAAGTAAAAGCAGACGTGGTGCTGGATTGCTGGCAGTGCTGGGAGGGGCTGTGCTTTGGCAGGAACCACTAGAAATAGGGAATTGCAGCACACAACTAGGACAGAAGCGGAAATCTCCTTGCAGAATGGTCTTTCTGACAACTGACACGGTAACTCCAGGGGGGTCTTCCTGTCCAGCTTCTCTGCTCGTGAGCTCTTGGATTGGGAACTAAAGAGCAACTTCCCTACAAGTGTCTGGAGCTTCTAGATCCAAGTGTGACCCCTGATTTTTCCAGAAGGTTAATCTGCAGCTTGGCTATGCTACTTGTTTACTCTTGTGAAACAAAAGGACTTGCAGCGAGAGAATTTTCTATAGATAAATCATTCAGGCCATAAAAACATCCTCTTTGCTGGCACAACCTGCTACAAAATGAAAGTGTTTAAAACATCAGGGGCTTTCAAGACAAATAGTCCTTAGTTCATGAATATACCCTTCTCTCAAAAATGTTGAAAGGTCACCAATGGACAATAAAGAAACAACACAATCTCCAGGAACTGGCATTTAAGAGTTCTTTGCATTTCACAGCAGGACAAAGTGAGAAGAACAGAAAAGCAGCTTTGCCTGTTGTGTCCTGTGTACAAATCGAGGTTGGTACACATCATACCACTGGCCTTGAGGAGCCTGTGCTAAGTCAGCCCTGCTCTGAGGCGAGGTCAGAGCGCAGCAGCTCCAGTGCTCCCTCAGCCCGGACTGCTCTACGACACCATCTCAGTACAGCCTGCTGTAATGTATAAATGCACAGAACGCATAAACTGTGGCCAGTGAATACTACAATATAGTACATTTCCTGAAACGTCAGGCTTAACAGGGCCCCAGGGATTCACAGTAAATGAGGGCAGGCCAGGGAGAGAAAAGTGCAATAGATCCAGCCCCGGCAGCGCAGGAGCTGCCAAACAGCTCCCCTGGAGTCTGCGCTCCCTCCTCACACAGGCTTTGCCCCTGCCTTTCCCATATCTGCCACAGTAGTTGCCTCTATATTTAAATTCAATTAATTACCAGCTTCTCAAGTTCAGGAACTATTTTACCTTACTCAAATAGTTTATTTAAAAATATATATATAATATTCTCCAATTCAGAAAAGGATAGAACTTCCCACAATGTAACATTTATATATATATATATATAAAATATTTATGCATTCAGTGAATGGAAACAGTTTTACTGTATACATTTTTAATGTTGTTCTCTATGCATATCTGCATTACCTAAAAATATACCGTACTTCTGTAAATCAAAACAAGCAGGGAAAAACCACTGTAGCTGTGTGCTGGGTTAGAATACCTAATAAAAAATGATATGAAAGTTTTAGCTTCGATTTTAAGAACTCACAAACAACATTTTACTTTGTGAGTGCATAAATAGAAGACTGAATACATTCTGGCTCTGTTAAGCTGAACTGTAGTAGAGGTTACAAAATGTAAATATATTTAATAATTTTCAGTATTTCAGTGTTTCCAAGTCCACTTTTCATGATAGTGTTAAATAAATCATGGTCCTATCCTTCCAAACATTTCAACACTCTTTAAAAAACAAAAACAAGCAAAATTTTAAAGTGAAATGTCCTCCTTCATTGAAGTGTTAGATCATATTTTAAATTACTGCACTCCCACACAATATTTTATATATATATATATTTTAAATATATATATATATTTATATATATATAAAGAGACCAAATAGGAGACTACATTTTTTACTGTCAATATGTTTAACATCGCATACTGTAGTTGTATAAAACATGCATTTTCTGGGATAATTATGAACACATCATGAATGAGCCCACATAAATTATATTTTTTGTACAACTCCAAGTTTAAAAAAAAAAAAAGTCAGATTAAGTGCCTCTGAGGCCCTTTCTTCCCAGCTATCAGTTCTCAAAACACACTACTGAAATATTTATCTATGCCTACAGCTATGTGCTAGAGAACCAGATAAAAACTTTAAAATACATCTACAGTATGTTTTACTTTTCTTAAAGTTTGTGACAGTCCTTGGATATTGTGTTGTGAAATGTAAAAATAGTCACAGATTCTTTTTCTTTCCAGAAATAAAAAAAATCCCACATCTAGGAAAGTATGCAAAAACAAGGCAAAATGAAGTTTCATAGCACTTAATGAGGGTTAATATAAGTCAATAACTAGTATTGAGGTTCGTAAAAAGGGCTGGATGAGCAGTTACATGTACAAGCAAATGGTCTGGTAATTCCAATGCTCTCAGACATTGTTTCTGTAACCAACACTTCCCCACCCTTAAAACCAGTCGATATACATTCAAAATAGGCTGACATTGATATACTTAGTAGGTGTAAAAATAGTGCACTATTTTTTCTGCCACAAAGCAAAATTGCATTCTAAGAGCTGGTAAACTTTCTTTTTCCTTAAATAGAAAGAATGGGCAAAAAAACCTTGAAAAAAATTTAAATTAAGGCAATTAGACAGGTAAAACAGGACTGCCCATGATGACGCATAGCTGAAACTAGTATATACTTCAAACCTATACTAGCTGCTGAACACTGACATGCAGCTTCTGATAGATGTGTATGAATGATATAAACTTCAACATATGGCTTTATACAAGTGCATAGTTGCAACTGCAATAAGTAACGGTATCTGATTAATAAGCATAAAAAAATAAAGTGGAAAGATTTTTAAAACCCTCTTGCAGTATTACAGTACAATATATATACACAGTATAATGGTCACTTCTTACAGATGCAGTCTATATCACTATGGTGGATCTTCCTCCGGTTCTACTTGCAGACGTGCTGGTGGCATCTTTACAAAAGCTGAGAAGTCAGTTTCTTCCTTTTAATATGCATTCCTCTCAGTCCTTTTATGAAATGTAGTGTATGTGTCTTGCCAAGAAAGCTTTTGTGGAACAGAATTTAAAAGGTTACCTAACATATCCTTTTACTATTTGCCAACCATTCCTCAACTGATCAGTCACTCGGGAGAATACAGGAAAACTCTCAGAGATTAGTAATTTATATTGCAGCAAAAATGTAAACCTCTGATATATATAGCACAATCTCTCAGGAAAATATATATTTTTAATATATTTTGGGATATGTTTCAGTCTTGCTGTAATGGGAAGAAAATTGTCACCTTGAACTGTGTCTGCATTCACGGAAAGCAGTTAGCTGAAAAAGAAGCAGGAAGTTTGGTCAGTAAATGCAACAAATGTAAATCTGACAAAAATATACTTCTTCAAAGCCTTAATTTAAGATGGGCTCATCATCATACTTGGGAGAAATGCATCCAACAGCATTGTTACTTAAGGACAGCACATCCTTAGGCATTATAATCCCAAATCAGTTAAACCCCCTTATAATAATATGAAGGTACAATATGCACAGTGTAATAGTCACTTCTAAAAGATTAGTGATTTGTAAGCTTTTAATACATAAAGATGCAGTATGTTTAATTAACGTAATGCTTGTTACTGTGAACAGTAAGCTGGTTAATTCCACAGGAGTTGGTGTCTCTGTCCCCTGAGCACAGCTGAGGTGCAGCCCCGGCGCTGCTGCCATCGCCATTTTATATGGCTGAGACAAACCTCACATACTATTTGAAATAATTCTTAGGCATTTAACATTTAGAGGATTTTTTCTGTGTAAATGTAAGATTGCATCAACACACGAAGCGATTAAACTGAGATCTATAAAATAGGTAATACTATTTCCAGTACATTCACAATTAAGCTGTGGGACAAATTAAATCACTGCAATGGCCGGATCTTTTCTAGAGCAGTCAAGGAAACCACATCACTGAAGCTGCAAAGCTCGTTTGTTTACATAGTTTTCAAATGCATGGTTAGGTACCCAGAAAGCACAGCACTGCAAAGAAAAGCCAAGTCAAATTCACTTCAGAACACAGGTAGAAAAGCAAAATGCGGAACTCCAGTGATTTCATGTCTGCTAGCCATAGATCTGTCAGTATATACTAGAAGTTTAAAAATGAAAAGTATTTGTAAATGCTAAGTCTATTTCAGCTAAACATCCAACTGCTACCATCTCCCTTTTATCCTTCAAATACTCTCTGCTGAGGTTAGAAGTATTAACATTATAGATGAGCAACGACTCTGACAACAGCAGGGCTTTTTTCCAGGCAAGCAGACATGAATTTGGAAAAAAAAGATCTAAAATTAGAAAAATGAAAACACTGACAAAGGCAACAACTTGTTCTAATGAAAATGACTCCTCTAAAAGTTCAACATCATGAATGGAATCTCATTTTTACTGTTTAAAATATTAAAATGAGATCTTGTATTTTCTCTGCTTTAAGAAACAAAATCCAACATAGCATGCTGTATTCAAAGGCAAACAAATCCATTCCTCTCTATTTAGATTTACCCCTTATACTTCTTCAGAAATCAAAAACATCGTCATCATCATCACCATCAATATCATCAACATCATCAAATGACCAATCCCAGTCCTTAAATGCCAGATCAAGTAATCTGCAACAGGAGGGTTTGATGTTTAATGAGTGTCACACTTCTATGAAAGACTTCCAAATTCCTCTTGTTATCATTAAACCTTTTTAACTAAAAGACTATTTTAGGTAGATGGGTTTGTTCCTTTGCCTATCATGGAATATCAAGATT
Organism: Pseudotriccus pelzelni; assembly: GCA_035584735.1. Lineage (NCBI taxonomy): Eukaryota > Metazoa > Chordata > Aves > Passeriformes > Tyrannidae > Pseudotriccus > Pseudotriccus pelzelni. The sequence continues at coordinate 101,185,376 of JAWMRA010000113.1, forward strand.
CAGTTAGTGTTCATGTAAGCTAGGAATATTGTACTCATTGAAAATTCATCTCAAAATCATTCAATTCAATATAGAACACTTACCGTATTGATTTTTTTCCCCAGAAAAACTGAGTAGGAAAGACCAACAAGTACATTTTTTAAAATTAGCTGCTTTCTGTTTTGCTGCTGTTCTTGCTGACTTAGGTGGTTTTGTGCTCTCCTTCTATCCCTCTCCAGACAAAGATGCAAAGCTAACAATTTTTCTAAGAAAACCAAGTAATTTTGATTGCTGAACAGAACAGTGAATAACAAACCTTCCTCTGAACATACAAAATACAGCATGATTTTACTGTATCCCAAATACAGGGTGATTACACTATGCAGCTATTCTGTAGCTCATGGCTTAAACCTAAGCAATGCCAAAAAGGAGGATATATCAACTTGTTCTCCGGGCCTCGTTGTCTGTGCTCCTTGTATGGTCACTACAGAACAAAGAAAGCAAGCAAGGCAAACTCTGTCAGCAAATGAGTCATTTTACTTATTTGAGACATTTGTTTTGGGATGGAGTGAATCATTGTCTAGAAGCATTCATCTCTTTCTGTAGTTACTGAAGGACCTTAGACAAATATCTTAAGTAGTAACTTCTCAACTGCTATAGCTACAAGAAATGAAACCCAGTCTAGTCATCTCTTCAGTGAGCTCAAAGGACTTTTAATCAGGATTATATGCCAAACATAGGAGGCAGACATAGAAACCTTACTCTAGCAGAGCATCAGTGTAAACAGACTAAACTGTTTACTATAGTTAATCACATGCTCTAAACAAAATGGGTTTCAGGAGAATTTTGATTTTCAGGTTTTAAAGTTTTAAACTATTTAAACCTTTAAATGTGATGCAGACCTGAAAAGGCTCAATATTAATTTGTTATATGAACCATAAAACTTAAAGAATCAATTAGGAATTAAAATACATTAAAGTTGATTTTTTTCAATTTGCAATTATTCTTTTGGCATGATCCAACAGACTGCTAAACAGAAATTATATGGTCTGTAGGAAAATATGGTTTGCCCTTTCTTAAATCATCACAAAGAACAACAGCCATGAAAACCTCGGAGAAACAATCACTGTGTCAAAATTCCTAGGAGGGACAGCATTTTCAGGACCATGCAGCTTGGAGGGACCTCAGGAAGTTTCTAGCCCAACCTCCTTTCTATCCCAAAGCAGATACAAGGCCAGCCCAGGATGCTCAAGGCCCTGTCCTGCCGGGTCTTGAAAGCCTCCAGGGATGGAGCCTGCCCAACCTCAGCAGCCCGCCTCCCTGCCCCAACTTTTCCTTCTATCCAGCTGGAACGTCTGTTGGTTCAAGTGAGCCCCTTGTTTCTCACCCTCCCACCATGCAGCACTGCAGAGCCTGGCTCTGTCTCTTGGATACCCTCCCCACAGGCCGGGACAGGCTGCTGTGAGAGTCCCTGGAGAGGTCCTTCGTTGAGGCTGAACAAGCCCAGCTCCCTCAGGCATCTGCTCTGACCATCCTGGTGGCCTCTGCTTGGTCCTTCCCCAGTGTGTCAATGTCTGGCTGGAATTTGGAGGCTCAGACACAGGCACTGTCTTGCTGCAGACTAGGGAGTGGACAGAGGGGGATAACCTCTTCCTCTGATCATCTGGCTGAGCTCCTTTCGGTGCAGTCCCAGAGCTGCCCTGCTGCCAGGACCCACTGATTGTCCCCAGCCACTCAATTCCCATCTTCATTCTTAATAAAGTTCATAAAGGAAAATTAATTATTCCATATGGTATGCCCTTCTACAAAAGCCTCATAGAAGCACTAGTCAGATATAAATTGGCCATAGCAATTAGAATAATTTATGAGTATCTCGTTTCTAATTAAAGGTGATTAAATCCATATAAATTTTCACTGGTTTGACAGACCTGCATTAGTAAGGTGATAGGTGACATTACCTCAGAGAGCTACACCTTTCATCTGTTAGGTACATTTGCAAAGCTAACTTGGAAACTTAACTGAAAAAAGAAAATGGTTTACATACAAAAATATTCATCCTCCCCCTTTTTCCACCAGTATAGAATGATAAATACTGTGTTATTAAAGCAGTTTGTACAGAAGGTCATGAAGATTGAAAAAAGGATGTTGGAAGGAGAAAAATTATTTTCAGAACACGTAAGAATAGCTACTGAAAGAGAATTTATAATAGACCTTTACATGTTAACAGTAAGAAACAGAAGAATGCTACTAAATTAGACTGTAAAACCTGCAGAAATGAAAAACATTCTGCTTGTCCCCCAAGCTGTCATGAATGTTTCCTTGAGTTGTGCTTCAGTCCTTTCATTGATATTTTGGTTAGTTTTGCCAAAGAAACTCTTCAATAATGGGTCTCTAAAAAGTGATTAAAAATCTTTTTCCTTCGTGATTATAATAAAAAAATCTATTAATTTAAAATCCAAATTATGAGGTCTGACTCTCTTTTAAATATATAAATTAAATTACCAAAAATTAGACTGCATGAAAGTTAGGAGGGAAGTGAAATTAAGTTTCTTCAAGTCCTTTCACTATGCATTTCCACCCATTAAAATACCAATATTTGTTTAAGATGTAACTCTTTGCAGCATAAGGATGTTTTGGAGTAACAGCAGCATCATAGCAAGCACTTCCCTGCATTCCCCCCTGTAATCTGGCAACTCAACCAATCCTGTTCTCACCCAGCCAGCTGAGACACTGGTGCCAGTCTGGTCACAGACACAAGGACGCCAATCCTTTCTAGCTACTGCCAAATTACCTCTTTGGAGAAAAATGTTAAGCCTTTGCTCAACTGTCCATTGCTGCTGGAATACTGTAACAAAAAAAGTCAAGCCAACCTTTTCACAGGCTGCCAGCAACTGGGGATGGATAGAAGCACAATATTAGTGGGTGCTGCAGGTCATGAAAAAAGTAAACTGGAAGAAAAGCAGAAACTCTGTACTGTGCAATCACGTAAATGCTATCACTTCCACAGTACAGTACAGGATTTTACTCCTTAAAACTGATCCCATGATAGATTAGATTTTTCCCCCCAAATCAGAAGAACCTGGTAAGACTATTCTTTTAGGAATCATGAGACATGAGCATGAGTCCTTTTAGCATGAATAAGCAATTGAAACCAAATTCTCTCACTCTTTGGGTAAATTACTTGACCAACTTGTGACCCTCTTCTGCTCTCTTTCAAAAAGCACAAGTGATGCTCAGACAGGTGCATCCACTACAGCAACAGGCTCCACACTGTGGAACCTGTGTGAGCAGAGACACACAAGTGAGATTCATCCATACCAGCTGTGTGCTCCTTTGTGCACTAGCACAAGAACCCTGACAAAACTCTTCCTAAATGGAGTCAGACACAGAGATACATACATTTGGTCAGATGAAACACACATTAACATACAAATCCCCAATCAACTGCCTAACTTCAGAGCAGGGCAAGAATTTGAACACATGCCTCAACATCAAGCAATAAGAAATGAAACACAGGTAGGTCTTTTTGTGATGTGTAAGCCTTCTAGTCTGCTTTTTGAAGGCACCTAATTCTCTCTAAGGTTCATCAGAACCACAGGCACCTAACACCATTGCTCAACTTCAAATCAGGTACTGTAGTGGGTGCACTGAAAATTTTTAAACTTTTTTTTTTTTTAAATCTTCACACCCCTTCTCACTGACTCTTTGCCCAGTTAAACCCAATTTTCCCTACCAGTTCACAGGAACTATTAGGCCACAGATGACGGTACAAGTCCTGCCTGTTACAGGTAAGAGCCACAGGATGTATTATCAATATGGTAGAGTTAACTAACAGGTAGTGCAAGGTTCTTCAAACAAGGGAACAAAAGATGGTGGCTCTTCTTGTGGACCTTCTTGTAACTTAACTGAGGTTTATGGAAGATTACATGCTAGATCACACATCACTACTCAACAACATTTGTGGTCAATTATTCTTATCAACTTATATGAAGTTAATTAAGCTAAAACGTTTAAAGCAGTAACTTAAATAGCAGCCCTTGTGTCACCTTGGTTTGTTTGGAGGAAGCTGTCGACTTGGTCGTCTGATGGACTGGTTTGGCTGTACCTTCATGGAAGTTCTGGGAGAAGATCGCGCAAAGGGGTCTGGTGCTGGAGGCTTCTTGGGTATTTTTTTCACCAGTCGGCTCACCCATTTTTGCTGTTCTTCTGTAGAATTAGCTAACAGTAGTAGATTCTTTGCAGTAGAAATATCATAGTACACTGTAACAATAATTTTGAAAATAAAAATGAATACTGTTATTATTCTAAACATGTCCGCACATCAAAAATCAGTTGTCAGATTACGGTACTCTCAGAGTCAACACAGACTCAACAGAGAAATCAAAAGAAAATGAACCAGATTTTCCCAAAGTAAGTTTCCTGGCTGCTGCAGTGCCTCTTCCTTATATTTAGAGAGTAACAACTTAGTACTATGGAAGAGTATGTGCCTGAGCCCAAACAAATTATATACCACTGAGTCGTAACAAGTAACCTTCACCAAATGTCATCCCTTCCGTAACAGCCACTAACACAAAGAGCACAACACACAGTGTGAGCAGCCTTACAAGCATCTGTTTTACTGCATGAGGCTGCCAACACAACAGGTACAGAGGTATCATGGCCACATGCCATTAACTCAGAGCAGTGAGTGACCCTGATGGAGACACCCTTAGAAGGGTGCTGATGGCTACGTATTTATAAAAGAAAAACTGACCTGTTTACGTTTAGTTGGCGTCAGACCATTGCTAGAATCCTCCGACCTACCAGAACGCCTTGTGACTCCAGCACCATATGCATATTCAAATACTTGTTATTTACCTTTGCAAGGGGCTATAATCTCTTCTTTTTTATCCATGTGATCTTTGTGACATTTGATGTGGCAGCGGCGACATTCCAGAGCAGGAGGAGGTTTAAACATATGCCACAGTGGCTTCATACAAGCTTCACAATTGGTCGGAAAGTGGTAAAGAGTAGGTATAAACTCATGTCCTTTGTGACAAATGTAATTTGACTTCTCTCCCATGGGCTCCACAGGAAATTCCTGTTCCTTTTTGCTCTCTCCTTCATTAGCATACAGAATCTAGAATCAAAGCAAAATAATCTCAGTACTCCTAGATGGCAAATGTAAATTCAGAGTAATTATCTAAGTAGAAAAATTGAAGAATTACACCAGAAAAGATTTTTCAATAATTTTTTAGTACATATTTCATTAAATAATATTTTTGACAGTGTGTGAAATACCATGTCTGTTATACTAGAAACATTAATTTATTAAAGAATACCTGGAATATCCTAGGAATTTCCTTGGAATCTGCTCTGTACACATCAGTCTGAGTGACTGGTCGGACATGGAACAGTTTGCTATAGGAAATTATTTCAATAAGGACAAAAATGAATGTTACCAAAATGATAAACTCGACAGATTAAGTTAGGATACACATTAAGACTTAGAGCCATTAAAGATTTGTCAGTATAAATTTCTAATCACTTGAACCAGTCTTATCTTTCAACCCTGCATATGAACTCCCAAACACCCTAAATAAAAAGAACTCACAAGCTATATTTGAAAAAAAAATAACAGCACTGATAAATAAAACCACCATCATGTGACTTTAACGATTGCTGGCAGCTTTCTAACGCAACCCTCTCCCCACACTCCAGCCTCTGAATAGATACATTCTGCATTTATTAAGAAAATTAATTAACTATACAACCCAACTGTAAGGACATGTTATAAGAGAAAACACTGAAAATTATAGCCTCTCTGTTACAGTTCTTTAATCATGTTTTGCTCCCATGTGTGTGTGAGGAAGGTCTAGCTGAGCTCGTGGGAGCAGTTCAGTCACATCAGGCTCAGTGGAGTTCCCTGGATCAGTCTGAGCACCCTTCCGCTGCTGCTGCTGCTGCACCAGTGCCTACAGCAAACCCAACTCTTTCCCACAGTGGGTACCCTAAGGGCTCAGCTCTGTAGTTCAAATTAAACAAAATAATGCCCCATGTGACACTGTGATCCCAGACTGGACCTCAAAAGGCCTTTGGTCACAATCTTTGTGACAAGGTTCACCTGCAAATCAGAAGAAGGAATCACACATGGCAGGACTTACTCTATATCTAATACCATATAGGGATTAGATTGTTCTTTATCTTGTTCACTGTCATAGAACAGGATCTTCTTACTGCTTACAATTACATACTGTTAGGAGACAGAAAAGGATAAAATACACATTTTAATCCAGCTCATCACAGAGGTAAAAGATGTCTCAGCAACTACTACACATGTTGCACTGATATTTTTCTATGATTTTATTAAATGGCACCTAAATAAACAATAACAGTACTGTACACTAAGTCCATGATTTGCCAAGAAATTCAGTGCACAACAGACGAAATCCTGATTACCATCAATACATGTTATCAGACTGACTGACACCTAAACAGATTTAAGTATCTACGAAGCGACAAAAACTAAAGTCTGGAAGAAAGTAACATAAAAGCTTTTCTATTTTATTGGTTTAATTTTTACTTGAGCTGGTAGAGTCACTGTCGTCTTATGATGACTGTGTGCAAGTCACAACTAATAGGGATCACACTTAAAAAGATCCCTATTATACTTACCAGAACAATCAGCAATATTAATTAAAAACCTAATTACCTAGAAGATGCCCTGTTTCCAGGATTTTGCCTAGAATTAACAGTATGACTGAGCAGTAAGCAAACGGGTATGTTATGTTCTGGACAAAGACCCATCAAAGAGGTTACCGAAAAGAAGTAAACAAGTGAAGGCTGCACAAGGCAGATAAGCAGTTGCTCGTTTTATCTCCTAAATAAAGAAATTGTCAAAGGCATCTGTTTCCAGACTCTGTTGAATTTCAGCTATGCAATACTGTTGGGAATGCTTACAGGTGCATGTATGAACGTTTGAAGACCATAAATGATTTTTCTCACTTCTGCCTGGACAAAGAAGTGTCTTAACCTATTAAAATTGTCTTAAGCTGCTCCTCGCAAAGGTAGCTATTCCAGCTAACATATTTTATACATTTAAGTAATGAGAGAACACATATCAAATAAAAATTGAAGTGTTGAAAATGTGTAGTTAGATTAAAATCCAGACTATGCATGAAACAAGACCATAAAATCTGGTTTTCTTACCTTTTTAACCCATCCAAATTTTTTGGTGTTATTTCTCACAGGCAGTGATAGCCAGCCTTCCAATCTTGATTCTAAAAAAGATACATATATTAAAGAACAAAAATATTCACAAAACATAATTTTTGAGACTACTGTGCATTTTAAAATAGCTATCGAAGATCACTAATAAAGCAACAGAGCAAACATGAGACCTATTTAAGAGTAAAAGGTCTTGCAAAGTTTATCACAGTAAATGTTCAGGAATACATTACATAATCTTCGACGAATACAGCCAATAACCAGCAATGCAATCACAAAAAAGTAGTAAGCAAAAGAGCAAACTTGCAATTGTAGCACACACATTCCCTTTAGTAATTTTTTCAAGTCTTAAAAGCCTTATATCTATCAACCTTTACCTTTTACAACAGCATCTAAAAGTATTAGTACAGACCACACAACATCCAGTTCAAGACAAAAAAAGGCAAATTACCACCCCAAATAACCCATATGCCAGGGAAAATGTCAGTTTAGTATTCTAATTCGTACTTTTTGATCCAAAAACTTTTCTCTAATTTTGCCTAAATCTCCTATGCTTTCTAATTCAAAATAAGTAATTTTTTCTTAATCCTTAGGCCTTGCCTGACTTCAGCTGCCCTTTCGCACACTTGCAATAATTTATATTACACTGGCACGTTAGTCAGACTTGATTTATCAACAGTATTAAGTGCTCAGCTGTTGCTTGACACACACATTTACAGTAGTAACTGTAGTACTGACACGACCAAAAGCTCACCAGGATCACACCTTCCCAGTGCTGGGTGATAGGCAGGATCACATAGCCTTCAACCCTATTTTTATAGCTGCACTTAACACAAGCACTTCTTCCCCCTCTGTTTTATTAGGAGCAACTACTCAGTTGCAATAATATTTTTCTAAAGAGTTTTCTACCCTAGCAGATAACCTGTATGTACTGCTGCTGAGGAATATCCAAGTAAAAACTAATTAAGTCTCAAGCACTAGCAAACACAAAACCATGGAAGGAGCAGAAACATGCTCCAAAATTGCAAATGTTATTTTCTTTCTCACCAGAGGGCATTTGCAGGTTCCTGCCCATGTTTAACGTAGCATAACAAATAGTTATTAGATATTCATAGAATTCTTATTGTGCCTAGAGAGACTTAAAGCAAGGTTATTTATTCAGAAACACAGTCTTCAACATTTATTGCTCTACCAGCATTGCTGTTGATAACCCATTTTAATGTACCTACCAAGTACATGAAGCAGTTCTATAAAATGTATTTTGCCTCATATCTGCCACTTACATTGTTCCTTTCAACTACACTTAATACAAAGTGTAGCAAGCATAATGCTGATAAAAAAAAACGTTCTACCCTACATCCAGGAAGCGTGTGTAGGCCAAAAAGTATGCATGCTTTTCCTATTTCCTAAAATATAATGTTTTTCCTATTTTTCTCTGTAATCTCTAATTCTATGGCATGAAGTTGGACAAAATGAGTTTCTGATTATAATTCTTCAATGATTACAGATCAGAGAAAGGGCAGAATATTCCAAAATTTTCGCAGTACATGCTTATGAAGCAATAGGAGGGAAAGAAACAACAAAACACAATCATCATACCTCAAACCTATTGGAATTATGTCACCAAAAAGTCCTAGTTTAGATACAATTTTTACTTTAGGACAAAACAAATCCATGCACAAACCACGACAGCAGCTAACAAGAAAATAAATTACGTATGCACGTAACTTTTCTTTCATTAGAAGCCTCATAGCAAAAACCAGAGAATGAGGAAAATAGAGAAAATACATTAGTCTTTACTCTAGTGCGATGAAGTAACGTCAATATCCTAAAAGAAGTTTTGCCTTCAGTGGAAAGGTATTCACACTTTAAAGGAACCTCAAGTGACATACAGGAATCTGAATGCAACTGAAAAACCCACCTATGACATTAATACTACACAGAAACTTTGTTCGAAAGAGTGTAGGTGCAGTCATACAAAATGAACACAGAATTAGTAGAACAGAGCTCTGTTTTACTGGAGTCTTGTCATTCATTATATCCTTTATGTATCTGGGAAAATTAACAAATCTTGCTTGCCTCACCACAAAAGAATCAAATACAAGATTCAAATTAAGGCAAAACAACGTAATACTCAGATAACTGAATTTCTACAAGAAGATGATAAATGTTTAGATCTGAGGAGTCAGATGCTTCCACACTTTAACACAAAGATTCGGCTTTCTGGTATCCAGTACCTTAGGGTCATACAGATACTGGAGAGAGGCTACCTTGAAAACAAGGCCATAAGGCTCATTTATTCAATGCTTTAATAAGAATGGCACTTTAAGACATGGCAGGAAGTATTTGCAAACGTTTAGAGAAAACAGGCCACTTATTTGCTCATGCAAACTTTCTTGTGTCTTTGATGACAATGTTTACTGTCACTTTAGTGTGTTAACTGCCAGATTTGTTTTATGTTTCTTTGTTTTAATAATGCATTAAGAGTGTTAGTTTTCAAACAGAAAAAAGGACACAGTAAGAACAAAGCCAAACACTTCTCAGGGATGTCACCTGTGCTATCAACTTCTGTAGGGCTGTGGGAACAAGACAAAGGTTCTTCCTCTGAGTCAGAATCAGAATCAAGAAGCATGCGAGAACTGGAAGGCTTAGTGGCAATACTGACAGAGGTGGAAGAGTGCTGATAGGTAAAGGACATGGATTCCATAGTGTGGGATTGAGTGATATGGACTAAACATAAAGCATAAAGGAGGAAAAGTAGAAAAGAAGTCAAAACAGAATCTCTATGAAGAGAGTATTAGTTTTACATTTCATCACATAAACATAGTACTGCAAAGGAACCACCACAAGTGAAAAAAATATTGAGTTCTAATGGAGTGCAATAGAATTTTTAAAAATAAATTTCTTAAAATAAATACAAGATGAAGTATGATTACAGACAGATTTAGTTAGCGGGTGGATAGCGATCCCTATCAAAGGATTGATAAGATGGGATAAAATAGATAAAGATGAAAAGTCACAGAATCATCAGCTTCCATGGTAAAACACTGATATAAACCCATTTAATGCAGAAATATTAATAAGATTAACATACCAGGGAATCCATCATCTGCCTCAGCATCTCCAGGCCCACTGCCAATGCTGCTGTTGTCCAGCCCTATGTGCAGGGACTGCAGCTGGGAACGAAGCTGTTCAATGTCACTGTCCTTGCTGTCCAGAGTCATCTGCAGTTCAATCCGGATCTGACTCTCTTCTGCTATTTGCTATAGGGATAAATTACAAGATTTCCTATTATCACAATATTTGGTTCCTCAGATAAAATGTAAGTAGAAAAATCACATAGAATTTCTAGCCAATTTCAATATATATTCTGCATATTTCTCTTGTTTGTGGGAAATTCAGGAATAGAGATGGGATACACTGCCTTAAAATCTGTATCCATACTACAATTCTACAGCAAATGCTGCAATGTTTATATATGCAAAAGGATCTTACTGCCTGCATTTCATTTATTTCCTTCTGATATTTGATCATCATTTGGGTTAACTTTTCTCGTTCAGACTTCAGCTCCATATGCAGCTTCCTATTTTCCTTTTCCTTCCGCCGTACGTCAGTGTCAGATCCACGTTTGACTGGACCCTTCCGATTCATGATCTCAGCCAATTTATTCACAGCCTTTCCATGGGAAAGAAAAAAAGAGACAAAAACCCACATTAATAAATACACAGAGTTATGCTGTGAAGAAATAAAGTCTTCTGTCTACAACCAGGCATTTTTAACCATAAACTAACACCTCTGTAATCCAGTAATATAAACTTGCTTTAATTCCATGTATTACTCATAACTGAAAAGAACGTAATAATGCCATTTTTACTTTAAGCAAGCATTAGCTGTGAACACTTCCACTCATTTCATTTAAATAATCCCTTCCGTTTTCACTAATTAGACCCAAAATATACATTTGCATTAAAATGTCATGTGTTCTAAAAAAACAATCTGGATTAAAATCGGAAATATACTTTTTTATAGAACTTATAGAGGAATCAAGACTGAAACCAGTAAAATATCAAATAATTTGACAGAAATGAAGACTTTCGCTGGTGAAATGCATGTGGATTAGAAGTTCCTCTATGATAGGATCCACTTTCACTACAAAGAAAGTCTACTTAGTAAAAGAAAGCAAAAAGAAATCAGTATTTTTTTTTCAGGACAAAACCAAATAAAGCATTAATGATACATATAAATAGTTTACGACAGAAAACTTTCCATTATAAATTATTTGATTCATGAACACTATCTCTACATTCACTGAAACACATTTCCTTACCTGGGTTTTTAATGTTCTTTCAGTCAACAACTGTTTCTCAAATTGTGCTTTAATATTTCCTATATTTGCTTCTTCTTCTTTTAGTTTTGTAATTTCTGTAGCAAGGTAATTGAAAAAATTCTATGAAAACTCATTAGAAAAGAAAACAGTACTATTAAAGAACAAAACTGGTTTCAAATTAAATTTGATTTGGTTCACAGAATACATACGTTCTTGTACTTCCTTCAGTTTATTGTTTAGTTCTTCTTTCTCATTAGCAAGATTAGCCACATCACTGGTTAGTGTCCTATTTGCTTCCTCCAACTAGAAAAAAAAAAGAGGTGTAGGGGCACAAAAGAACGAATGGTCAGAAAGACGCATGAAGAAACACAGGAAGATTTTTGAATTTCAATCCTAAAAAAATAAATATTTTTAAAATGTTAGATATATTTGTATATCTCTGAGTATGCTGAATAACAATGGATAATTGAAAATGCAAATAAAACTCAAGCTCTACAACCTCTACCAAAATTACAAATCATACAACTCACCGAGGCTATGGTGGCATCTTTCTCAGTAAGTTCCTGTTTGTGCCTTGCCATCATCTCTTTAATCTCCAGCTCTTTCATAATCTTCTCTTTTTCCAAATCAGAGTACTGTTCTTCAGCAATGGAACGGGCAAGTTGCTCTGAATCTGCTTTTGTCAAAGTAATCTCTAGCTGAGCAGCCAAGGAATCTCTGCAAATTATTCATATGTATTTTTAAGTTTAAATTGAGTAACGTAGGCGTGAGGGCAAGGGGCAGGGAAGAAAACAACCAATAGCCATCCTAATCTTTTATGTATTAGTAGTACAACTACCAAAACCTACCTCTCATCCTGTAACTCTTGTATCTTTTGCTGCATTTCTTTACAAATTTTGGTCTTCTCCTCACATTCTTCTTTAAGTTCTCGAACTTGCGTCTTATACAAAGTCTAGAATTTAAAAGTTAGCAAGAAAATGATGTGATTTTCTATATTCTTGAAAGTCCACAAAAATTATACAAGATGACACTGGATGCAGTTCTTCAGTCACACACTCTAATTAGAATGTAACCGTGGAATGCCTTCTCTAAACTTATCTAAATGTCACCATTCCTAAATGTGTTTTGGTTATTTGACTTTTTGTTGCTCTTTTTTTAACTTGTATATTTGTGAATGGGTAGATGTATGATACACATTTTCTGTGTTTGTAAACATACTGTTAAAGATACTCTAAATGTGAAAATCACTATTTGATAGAAAATTGGAAGTATCAGAGGCAAGGAAAATAATTTATTTTTCTCTACTATTTTAAATCTTTCTCTGATGTAATTAGGTACGTGCTGTTCAGATTCTGATCATACAAATCCATGAAACTCATGTGACAGTTAAAGAACAAAAAGAAATATAGGAGGAAGGGAAAAACAGATTAGAAAGTAATTTGAAATTTAAAATTTTGTGAAATTGATACCAATCTAGAGCTCTAAAAAAATAAAAGAAACATTATATTGCTCTGTCCACTCAAATGACTGAATACAAGTGACAGACAGCTGTAAGTGGACTTACTGCAGGGATTGTCTCTCTCTGGCCCATCTACAAGAGTCAATTGACCTCAATTCTCCCTTTCTCTCCTTTAATGTGTGCAATGTTTTCATCTACTAAAACTTCAGATAGTCCTTCTCCTCATTGACCTGAATATCACAGTGAAATTTTTAGTTTCCTTTAATTCTGAAACAAGCCTTTCGGCATCTCCGGCAGTGCAACTGGCGGAGCACTGTTAATAAAAATTAACCTCCACAAGCTAGTGATGATTTTTAAGTACAGTATCTATTTATTCTGTTGTATGTTACCACAATCGATCAAAAACTCCTAACAGACCACTACCAAATTTGGCTGTAACGCAAAAATTTCCTTCCAAGCCTTAATGGCACATTTTGTCAGACCACGTGAGAATACAGCTCTTCTCTACCACGCAGCATGGAAGAGATGCTGAATGCAAAAGGCTGGAAACGCGGAAAATTATTCACACTGTGGAAAAGTGAGCCACTTGACTCCTCCCTCCCTCCGACCTCCCTTACAAAGATGGGACATTTTTTAACATGAGCTCCTTCACACGCTCAGTGATCAAGATCAAGGCTGCAGACAACACTGAAGACAGGCACAAGAAAAACAAGTAGCTTTGGGTTAGAGATGTGAAACATCTGATGGCTAAGGAGGAAGACGAAAAGATAACATTTACTCAGTAAACAGATCAGTATAAAAATAAAGCAGCACAAAACACACTGAGAAATACTGTTCAGCTTCGAGTTGGTCTTGAAGCTCTTTCATTTGTCCATCTGCATCTTGACGTTCCCTAGAAAGAAATAACATACTTTAAAGATACAAAGACATTCCAAAACAGTAAATTAAAAAAGACAGCATTCACACTCTTGAGATCTTCAGTGATTTCCTGACCAAAGTATGGTCAGCAATTAAACCTGGAGCTTCCTTTGGGTTCCAGCTCTCTTTTTCACTTGTACAGCTGAGCCCACTGCACTAATAACATTTCAGTTTAATATTGTTAACAGGCTAAATACAACAGTCTCACACAGTTTAACCAGTAAGAGACACTGATAAAGTAAACAGCCACCAACAGAATCTTATTTGCATGTAAAACATCTCTGATCTGACCGGTTGTTTTGAGCCTCTTGTTTGCAAGAGCTGAGTCTGTGAAAACATGTCTGTATTCCATGACACGCATAATTTCTTGGATTCATCTATTATTAAAACAACAGTCAGTTCCATAACACAAGAAAGGTAGCAAAAAAGACTTCTGCCAGTGTTTCACATTGTGGTCACCTTCTGTGTGACTAACTGCAGCTTGCTGACAGAAAAGACAAAGCACAAGGAGATAAATCATCAGAAGTCATAAAGGAGCTGAGATTCATCTGATATGTGTGCTAAACTTGTCTTTTCATTTGCAAGAAAGCTCTTTATGTAAAAAAAAAATTATTTACTTATTATCAGGTGCAAATACTACTTGTAAGACTTCGAAGAACCGCTGGGATGTAACACAACTCCTAAACGAAGGTCCAACAGAAGTGTTTAAAACAGTGTAGTATTAGATATTTGCAATGGTTATGCTTTCCAGCTCTGTAGCAGTACTCATTTCCAACTCTAATACGCTTTCCTAGACTAATAATTCCAGTAACTTCCGTCTTCACTGAAGTCCAACATCATTAAAAAGAAAGTATCTAGACTTTCGGTTTAAATAAGTGTTTCTCTAAAGTCCTCAGACTCATGTTTAAGCTGGGTTTTTTAAGGTTTTCAGGATAACAACCATCTTTGAATACAAATCCATACAATGCTGAATCACTAGGGCAAGTCTCAACTAGTCACTGTAAATTATTTTAAAGAACCTTAAAGTTTTGCACTGTAGAAAAACATACTCTTTGCAGCAAATTTTTCCAATTAATATTGCCTTCAACTTTTGTCACAAAAATATTAAAAATCAGTAACATGACTAAAAACATAGAGCAACTTGCATACTTGCGGAGTTCATTGTTTTGTTTTTCCAGACTTAATTTGATTTCCTGAAGATGGTTATTCTCCTGTTTTAACTGCTTCTCTGACATTTTCAAGGTGTTGACCTGCTGCGTTTGCATCTTGAGGTCATTTTGTGTGAGACAGCGCTTTTGTGTTTCTTGCTCTATTTTTAATGTCAAGTTTTTTACCTGAAAAAGACACAAAACCCTGTTAATTTTACAGACCTACACAGGAAAGCAACATTTAAACAGTCTCTTACTGGCTTCCTCTACATTTCTGTACAACATGCTCACAACTCTTAGTAAATCAAAGCTGCTTCCTGAATAAAGGCATTAGCACACATTAAATTAGCTGGTTTTTCCATGTCAATCTCACAGCATTTTACATGCCAGAATGAAAAACTTTTTAAGATGAGTAATGCTGAAATATTTCTGAAAAATGGCACCACACTCCATGAAGTATACTTTTTAAAGCTCCAAAGACAGGGAAGGAAAACTTTGCTGCCATTTTAGCTCACAAACATTACTGAATATAGCTATAACAGGAAAAGTATTAGAACATTGAAAATGAGGTTTGACTCAAGATGGCTTCTGTCAGTGTTCCTTACTTCTTCATTTAGTATATCCTTTTGCATAAGGAGCTCATTGATTTTCTGTTGTGATTGTTTGAGATCACAGTCCAACATGGAGCGCTGCTTTTCAGCTTCCAACAACCGATTTTCTACTTTTTGCTTTAAAGCTCTCTCTTCCAAAAGTTTCTTCTCCATTTCTGTGAAGTAAAAGATTTAAGACATCAGTCAGTGTAAACCAGCATATTTTGGAGGCCGAAGGGAGGAGGACGTTTAACAAAAAGCCGTATGTTTCTCCTTTCTAAACTGAAGAGGAAGACTGCTGAAAAAGTGATTAATTAAAATTTTCACAGTAAACTCACACGTAGAGGATGCTTTTGCAAGCATTCCTGACAGCTATTTCCTACTTTTGAGTTTCTACATAACTTCCAGTTTACCTGCAACACCTCTGAGATGAACAAAAAGGGTGGAATTTTAAAAATAAACCATCCAAATCTACTGAACTGTTGCACTGACTATGATAATATGAAACCAACTAAAGAGCTGAAGCTGTTGCGGAATCTGATATGCCAAGTGACTCAGCCATTATTACTGAATCCTTTCTGCTTCTTTTGAAGATCTGCATGCTCAAAAATTTTAAGAATGCTCTGCAATTGGAAGGAGAGGCTCTATAGGTAGCTTTTTAATTAGCTACAATAAACATAGGCCATTTAATTGAAAAGTAAGCCATCTTCTGGAATTTTTTGGTAACTATCCCTCTCTTCGAGATACTTTGGTTGTCTTCAGATGCACCAGAATATGCGCAGTGAAAGCTTACATTATCTACTTTGTATAATTCACAAGTCCAACTGTGTCAAATACCTACCTTTCATGGCTTCAGATTTTGCTTCCTCTATAGATTCATAGATTTTGTTTTTGTCTGCTAATCGTGCTTTTGTGGCTTTATGTTCAGCTTCTTCTTGTTCAAGGTTCTGCTGCATAACTTTAAATTTATATGTCATATCTATTTCCATGTTGCTCTTTTCCTATTAAAAAAATAATATTGAAATAAAACATAAAATACATCAGGTTAGAAGCAAAATTTTGGATGACAACAACATGCTGCTTGGAAAGATGCAAGGAGTAGAAGAGAGAGCTCAGACTAAGGAGCTAACTGAGAACTTATTTCTAAAATGTTTCTTTGTGGATGGCAAAGTGCTTTAACATGTACAGTAACATCCCCAGAAGCAAACAATTTCAGAATTACTGCCTTAACAACAATGTCCTGTAATAACAGTGGCTCAAAGATTAAGTTTATTGAAGAAATTTTTCAAGACTTTCTTTACAATGACAAATTTGTTCAATATTAGCAGAAGCTCTTTTATTTTTGGCAATAAGCAGAGTTTAAAAAAACCCAACACATGAAATTAAATGAAATGTTACTACTGCACTGTTAAGCTACACACTGGAGTACATTATTATGTACTTTAGGAGTATAATGTGTAATGATCGCATGGGAAATTATGTCTTTTTCCCCTCACTTTTCAAATTGCAAAAACACTTAAAAAAAAAAGAATAAATGGTGAAAACAAGGTTTACTAAACATATTAAATAATAAAAGTACAAATTCAAAAATTCTGTAAGAATGTAACACCAATGTTCCCTTAGAAGTGCTGTTACCTTTTCTAAATCTGTGAGCTTTTCCTGCAATTGTCTCTTTTCCATTTCCAGTTTGGCTAATGCACTCTTCCCATTTTTCACTTCTTCTTCAAGGCTAGATATTCGACCTAAAAATAACCAAAACATCAATGAGACTGGGCAGTGTGTGAAAACGAGACCGTACTTTATCTATTTAGAGATAACATTTTTCAAATGTTACAGTTTCTAATTCTGACTATTAAGAATATCTCCCTTTGGGGTGATTTTAATAGTTATCACTAGTTTTTTATAAACATTATCACACATTTTCTCTTAAATCTGTTCAAAATTGCATAACATTTTAGAAAACAGCACACTTATCTAGTCAATCTGAAGCTCAAGTAACACCACCCAAAACCTATTTTTATTTCAGAAACAAGAAGCAATCTTAACGTCAGAACATTTGCAGGAATACCTTGTAAATCACTGATAATCTCTGATCCATGACTTCGATCTCTCCTTTCTGATTCTAGAGCTGACTGAAGATTGAGATACTCCTTCTCCAGTTTGAGTTTCGCATTCTCCAGCAGGCAGTTCTTATCTTGCAGTTCTCTATTATTAGTTTCCAGCTGCTGGATTTGCTTTGTGCTTTCTGTCTGGTTCTTCCTTAACCTGGCTGCAGTATCAGACTCCGACCGCAGCAAAGAATTGGCTTCATCCAACTAAGATTGATAAAAACGTACTTCAGAAACAATTAAAATATAAAAACTACTATTTCTACTACAGCATTCTATGTTTTAGGGATTAAAGAAGTAAAAAGGAGTATACTTTAAGATTACTTTTGAACACCAAAATATGATTAAAGAAAACGGCTTTAAAAACTCAACTACAGATTTCAAATCCCTCCACTACTCCCAAAATCTGTACTTTGAACAGCTATTATTTTAAGATATACATATATAAAGTTGGCATACCTGTCTTTGTAGTTGATTGATTTTCTCATTAGATATTTGAGAGTTCTGATTCCTCTTTTTTAAGTCTTCAAGCTGGTCTTTCAAACTGTTAACTATAAAAAAAAAATTTTAACATTGTTAATCACTGTCATGAAAACACTTCAACTGGAACTATAATTCATTTATTTTAACTTTTAAAAACCCACATCAAAATGGAACCCTTGAAGCATGGTTCAACATACCCTCATTTTCCAAATTGCGTTTCTTATCTGCTTCATGTTCTGCTTTTCTCTGGTATTCCGTATTCTTATGCTGAAGAAGAGCCTTCTCTCTCTCTAACTGCCTGACTGCAGACTCTACGTTCTTCCTTGAAGTTATCTGGATATATTTAAAAAAATACACCACTAATTACATACACAAGAGTGGTATTCTTACATGACAAAAACACAGCTCACACATTCAGTTTAGCCTCTAATGGAGAAAGCCAGTTTATTTGCCTGCTGCAAACACAGCGTATCAGAACATGTGGTCGAATCCGGCCCAGGATGACTATGGCCAGGAGCTCTGCTATTTAAATACTGTTTGATCATCTGGATTTGACAAACCTGGTAGACCTGCCTGAGCAGTCACTCTGGGAGCAGAGAAATACATGTGTAATGTAAGGCCTTGACATGCACCTGGATGAGCAATACATTAAGTTGTACACATCCACACGCAAGTTTGTAGAAGCACTAAGGTGCAAAGTTGGGCAAGAAATACGGTCCTTTTACTAACATCGAACAATGCAAAGCATGGCTTTCCTCTTCTAGAAACACTACTCTCACACCTTTAGTTCTTAAAATCTATATGGGATATTTATATCATGCTGTTCTCCAGCTCAAAACACAGTAAAAAACAAATTATCAAAGAATTGTGTCATTATAGTAGAGAAATCATAATGAAAATATTTTAGCAGTGACAACAATTTCATGCCTGTGAATACTAAGAAATCAATTGGTTACTTGCTATAAATACACAGCTACTCAAAAGCAATTTGCTGTTACCAAAGGAAAAAGCCACACACAAATGTTTAAGTTCTAATTCCAGTAAAAAATATCTATGGACTTACCTCTTCATCGAGCTCTTTCAGTATCTTCTCTAAACGAGTACTTGTAGACCTGAACAAATGTGAAAAATACTTTTAAACCCTGCTGATAATACAGAAATTAAAGTGTTTGGATGTGTCTCATTAATTAGATATTCTAGTTTCAGCAATAACATGAAACCTCAGGGATGAGTGAAATCACTCAAATAACAGAGATTCTTCTAGAGGGGTAAGGCAAAAAAACTCAACAAAACCACCCCAGTAGTCACAGGTGCAGCAAGAATAGGCCAGCAAGTTACAGTGAGGTCTGCTCACAGGGTTGGGAATCCCCAAAGTGAATTAAAATGATCCAAAAACAGAAGGTCTAATAAAACTATTCTATAAACATACCAAACATGTCAAGACAGTCTCACCTGTACTTCTGTTCTAGTTCATCTTTGGCTTGTAATTCATTACTGAGCTGTTCTTCTAGCTTGCTTAGTTTTTTCTGAAACTGTGTAAAATATCAAAAAAGCATGGCCCACACATAAAAATGTCATCACAAAACAAATGTAATTCAATTAAATAACAAAATAAGGGAAAGTGAGGAAAATTAATTCAATCTTCCACTATATTATTTTAAAACCATTACTAGAAGGTTACATCTTTACAAGGCATTAATTCAGATGATTTTAAAGATACAGATCCATAGCAAAAAAATTTGTTGCATGCTGCATTACATCAAAGCATCACAGAATTATGTGTCACAGATTGTGGGTCATAAAATTTATATGGGGAAAGAATATTGTTACCGGCCCTTTGCTGTTCTCTGTAGCCAGAGAGTGTCCACTGAAGCAGATTTTTTTGGATAGCCTTTTCTAAATAAAATGAAAAAATAAGAAGGGGGGGCACATGGACAATATTCAGATGACTAAACACGTTCAGTGTCCCTACCTGGAGAAGAATTTCTTAGTCTTACTCATCTGGAATCTAATGAACACTTTTCAGGTTTGGAAATGCTTTGTTTTCTCAGAATCAACTGGGTTGGAAAAGACCTCTAAGATCACTGAGTCCAACCTACGACCTAACACCACTGTGTCAACTAGACCATAGCACTAAGTGCTGCATCCAGTCTTTCACACCTCCAGGGATGGTGACTCCACACTGCCTCTCTGGGCAACCCATTCCAATGCCCACTCACTCTTTCTGTGAAAAAACTCCTCCTAATGTCTAACCTAAACCTCCCCTGGAGCAGCTTAAGACTGTGTCTTCTTACCCTGTTCTGGTTGGCTGAGAGAAGAGGCCAATCCCCACCTGGCTACAACCTCCTTTCAGGTAGTTGTGGATACTGATAAGGTCTCCCCTGAGCCTCCTTTTCTCCAGGCTGAATGATCCCAGCTCCTTCAGCCTCTCCTCATAGGACTTGTGCTCCAGACCCTTCGCCAGCCTCGTTCCTCTTCTCTGGACCCGCTCCAGCACCTCAATATCCTTCCTGAACTGAGGGGCCCAGAGCTGAACACAATACTCAAGG
>JAWMRA010000113.1:101206242-101242339 GCA_035584735.1 Pseudotriccus pelzelni
CCATGGGCTGCAGCTTTTCCAGGAGTATATTATGGGAGACGGTGTCAAAGGCTTTGCTGAAGTCCAGACAGACACATGCACAGCCTTCCCCTCATCCACCAGGCAGATCACCTGGTCATAAAAAGGAGATCAGGTTGGTCAGGGAGGACCTGCCCCTCCTAAACCTGTGCTGGCTGGGTCTGATCCCCCAACCATCCTGTGGGTGCTCAAGATGATTGTTCCATAACCTTGCTGGGCACTGAGCCCAGGCTGACAGGCCTGCAGTTTCCCAGATTCCCCTTTTGGCCCTTCTTATGGATGGGCGTCACACTGGCCAACTTTCAGTTATCTGGGACCTCCCAAGTGAGCCAGGACTGTTGATAAATGATGGAGAGCAGTTTGGTGAGCTCTTCTACCATCTCCTTCATCACCCTAGGATGGATCCCATCTGGTCCCCTAGACTTGTGAGGATTCAAGTAGCTCAGCAGGTCACGAACTGCTTCCTCTTGGATTACAGGGGGACTATTTGGCTCCTTGTCCCTGTCTACCTGCTCAGGAGGCCAGTTGTCCTACCGACAACCTGTGTTATTGTTGAAAACTGAGGCAAAGAAGGCGTTAAGTACTTCAACCTTTTCCTCATCCTTGGTAACTATGTTCTCCCTCGTGTCCAGTAAAGAATGTAGATTTTCTTTGTCCCTCCTTTTGCTATTAATGTATTTATAAAAGCACTTTTTATTATCCTTATTTTAGTTTTGCTTACTAAAATACTTAAAATATTTATGTGAGTCCAGTATCCAAATATTCATGAAATAAATTATAAATAATAATTTTTTGATTAATCTCATGACTTCAGGCTTTCGAATGCATTTATTTTCCTCCCTTCCCCCTCTTCCTCTACCCTCCAAACATGAAGTGTAAAAATGTGGTTTTCTAAAACACTTTATAATTGTTACAATTAGAAAATTCCCAGAAAAGGGACACTGAAAAAGACATCAAAACTGGAGATTCATTGCTTGAGAAAATACAAATAGAAAAGTTGTCAGAAGTCAAATGCAAAATGTTATCATCTGCATTTACTATCACAACATAAAGCAAATACCACGAATGTGACAATATGTATTTTGAACAGCAGTACCATTTCATTTTAAAAGGGAAACTCTAAAACTATTCATCTATTCAGCAGTGACAGGAAGGAAGTGGAGTGTAATAAACATTTGCATTTAAATTTAGCTGATCAATACATAATGCATTTCCTTATTTTTTAAACTTTGAAAAGAAACTGCGAGTTTTAAGAAATGTTAACAATATACTATCTACACTTCAATAATACAAATGTTTAAGTAACATACTGAAATAAGTACATGAAAATTCTGTAACATTTTCCTGTCACATGCAAATTTAAATTCGATTGTCAATCTTCAAAAGCTGGATAAACATGTTCCATACACTCCAACTGGAGTATGATTTAAACATTTCTTTATCACTGCAGGTGACAATTTATTTTTCCAAACGCTAACTAAATCAGTCATGAATCGCTCAGGCAAGTGTGGAATTGTCCCAGCAGTGATGCTGTCTGTAGCAAACAGAGCTTTATGCATTGGATTTCCAAACATATTCTAGATGCCAAAAGAAGTTGAGAAAAATCTGTATTCATTGCTCTGTATACTATAGCACCTTAATACTTGAGTACAACTGTTTCAAAATACAACTGGTTTAACAATTTGGTGAATAAACATTTAAGATACTTCACATCCACATAAAATTATGTAGGAATGATTTTATTCCTTTCATAATTCAAATTATATACTTACCTCCTTGCTGTCCTGTAAATAGAAAATATCATTTTTATTGAGGATCACTGAAAGATAAAAAGCCCCCCACGAAACTGCTTGAAAACTTATTTTAGGTTTTGTCTTTTCTTAACAGACTTAACAAAATTAGTAAAGCATACCGTTAATACTGAAGAAAAAAGGCACTAACCTCATTTTTACTAGATTGCACAGATTCATTTTCTCTGCAAGACTGAGAGGAGTCACTTAGCAACCTGTCAAAAACAAAAACAAATCCCTCCAGCTCTTATTCAAGTTTTCAACAACTCTGGCAATCTTGGCATTTTAATCAATTCTCTCAAGTCTTAATCTGTCCTATGCTCCTCTCAGAATGAAGCTTGTTTTATTTCAGTCTCAGTGCATCTTGGTGTTTTGAATCTTTCCTTAACTGAAATATATAGCACGTTTCCAAATCCACAGCAGCTTATGATTTTTTAATGTAATTATTTCTTAATTATTCAAGTTTAATTCTAGAAAGTTATCCTGCGTAAACTTTTTTCTGAAATAACTAATTAAAAGCCTTTTTAGAAGTAAATTACAAATTTATCACTATTTTAAGCCTAAACAATTTTTTAAGATATTGTATAATTTTGTGCATATAAAAATTCTGTGTTTAATCAATTATCAAAAGAACCAAAATAGTAACAAATTATTTTACTCAAACTTTGCATTTTGTATCTTCCCAACTGGACATAAATGAATATAATATAAGGAAAAAATTACATATCTCGAGTGAAAAGAGAATACAAGAAAAATGTGCAGGTATTTTTCTAAAAATGCATATTAAAGTATCACATACAAATTGTCTCTATAGTAGGTAAATCCTATGAAAGGCAGCTGGTTTCCCACGAAGGCTTTGGGGATTGGAAAGGTTTCCACGTCTCCCTTGTCGTCCTCAATATCATCAAAATTACTGCTATCTATATCACTGCTAAGCTCAGGAACAACCGGAGCAGCAGCTGTAAAAAGGAGAGAAAAGATGAACTTCAAGATTCAGTCACTTGCTACACAGTGGTATCTCTATAATGTTAAAAGACTATATGTTGTCCTTAAATAACTTGTAGCTAAGTATATATTAACCAGACAGCAGATCTGGAAATATTACTGTGCACAATTTTTTCTAGAGCAATCTATTTTTGTATTAGTTGCTTCATGCATAGACTATCTAATACGCAAGACATATTTGCTCAGGTAATCACATTTGAGAATAGAACTCTAATACAATCAGCATTTTAAGAAACCTTAGTAAATATGTAACATTAGAAGTTACAATCAAGCTCATGAGCTGAACTGACATACTTCTCTTTTTTTACCTAAAGTTATCAGGTTCTCAACACCTTAAATGAAAAGCAGTAACACTGACAAGACCACTCTCAAATTACTGTCTTAACTAGCAGAAGATTAAAAAAATCCCAAATCAAAACAAAAAAACCTATAACACAAAACAACAAAAGCAAAAGAGAAACATGTATTCTTTTCAGTTAAAATTCTGAAACATCCAATTCCATTATTTAAAATGGAAATGTCTATATTAAAAGCATGATAAAGATGAAGATAATCCCAGTAGGAAAAATGTGTATTTACTAACCCTTACTCATGTGAATTTTCATAACACAAATGATAAATATGAAAAGGTTGAGCAAGATTCTTGATAGATTGAAAAGAATTAATTTATACAGCCTAAAGCTTTTTCATTGCTACTATTGCAAATACTGAATAAAATAGAACTTGTACGCTAATTTACTTACTCTCTCGAATGTTGTCCCAGTTCCACTGATCGCTTTTGAAGAAAGGGTGATGCTTTATTTCTTCTACCCCATTCCTCCCAAGTCGCACATCCCTAAACATAGCAATTAAGCCAAAGTCACATTAGGGAAACTAGCTTCCTTTTTTTTTTCTTTGGCGTGGTTTGTTGTTATTTAAATTCTAACTTGTTCACAAGCAGCATGAAACCTTCAGTAAAGACCGTCTGTGTTAACCACGCTAATGGTCAGATAAAAAACAAAATTTAAAAACCACCAACCACTAATCTTTAGTTTCTTATATAAAACATACTCTAATTCTTAGCATGCGCTTCCCTGTGACTGCTAAAATGTCCAGAATTTGGAGTCTGCCACGTGTGGAGTAAAGCAAGAAAGAGAGCACTGAGGCAAAAACTAAGAAAAACCTAAAAACACAAACAAAAACTCAACACCCTTGGGGGAAATAAAACTGCAGAAGTTCCGTGTCTGCCAAACCACATGACAAACCGTAAGACGCAAGTGAAGGAAGGTCTAACTTACTGCACAGAACAGTTATTCAAAGCTGGACTAAAATAAATATTTTAAGAATTTCATCCTCTGCCCCACAACTAACCCTGACACGTCTTTTGCTGATATTAGCAGTGAAGTAAATCTTAAGAGCAACAAGAAACTTTTAGTTTGAACAGGAGAGTCTCTCTTGAAACTATATACAAGAACAGGACATAAAAACAATGCATGGAAAAGAAGCAATAAATCACAGAGTCGATGCTTAGTCCTTCTTTAAGTGCTTCAGCAGTGATCACGCAGACAGAGCAAGCATCTGTTTCAAATAAATCGCTCAAGCACTGTGTTAAATATAAACAGGAAGACGGACACACGTAGTGGAAACACACCTCACCACATTTACATTATTAAATTCTACTCATATTTTCTCTCTACCCTTCAGCTATTAAGGGTGAAAAATGCTGTTAAATTACGGTCCATCCTTCCTGAGCAACTGTGATCTTGCTCAGTAGAGCAAACAATTTCTCTTCGAATGCAAACTCCATTATAAGACCACTTGTTTTCCTAATCCCTCACTCTATATGCTCTGCTCCAGCCAGGTTCAGATGATAACATGAAAGCATAACAAAGCATCATCGATCCAGAGTTAACTATGGATCTACAGTGTTGTTCTTTTAAATCAAAGAAATCAAAGATGATCTGTGCTTTCTCAAACTAAAGAAAATGTAAGCGTTCAGGTCAAGAACAAGCTTACAAAGCTTAATTTCAATAAATGGCTCCACTCCATAAAGAGAAACTTCTAGGATCTATTTGTAGGCAAAACAATACCCTTGCAGGTTTGTTAGCTATACTTATCAATTAATTCAACAAAGCAAATAAAAATGAAAAATTCAAACATTCCAAGAAACCTTAAACAAACTCATAAACTTACTTTCAGAGAAGTACTTGCTTTCATTTCTCATAAGTAATGCCCACACAGAATTGAGCATAACAATTTGGCCTCTGCCTTGGAACTTACAAATTACTTTCAGCCTTACAGGTTTGTAACTGTATTACACACTGCAATTGGAAGGATTTGTCCGGCACTAACTGTGTTGTTAACAAGAGCTGTCAGAACTGCTCATAGAAATAAAATACAATACCTGGAAAAAACACCCCAAAAGAAAAACCAGAGAACAGAAGGTTTTGCAGAAGAGATGTGGACAGAGATTAGGAGAAGTAATGGAAGGAATTAATTTTTACAATGTACCACCCAAAATAAATACAGCCAATACCATCCCAAATAAAAAAAAAGTAACAGAACTATACATGCACTTACCTATCAGTTAAAAAGGCACAGATAAGGTTCTTCGCATGCTTAGAGATTTCCACGTCATCCGGGAAATGTAATGAGTTCTTATGATCCATAATTTTACTGTATGTTCCTACTAGTGAGTCTGCATAAAAAGGAGTATCACCTGAAAATGAAACAGTAAGTTGACTGTGATTTTGAGTCATGTAAGTTGAGTAACAGATATAAAGAAAGGTCTACAAGCAGTTTACAAAAAATAGTCTTTTATTTAAAAAAAAAGAAGAAACCGTAAAATTAGAATGCAAAAATAACATATACTACTAAAAACATTCCTTCCCTAAAATGCCTGTATTAGAAACTACACCATTTTCTATCCTGCCTATCAATACCAAAATTTTGCCTGGTGAATTACACCTTTTGTTCTACCTGAAGACTCTTACTATGTTTTCCAATTTACATGATGGCTGACAGCCACATAAATCCCCACCTTTAAACACTCCATGGGCAAAATGGACCACAACTCACTAAAGATTTGCTAATGCACATTTGTTGGAAAGAATCCACCAAAGCTCTCTGAAGACCATTTCAGAGGCACTACAGGCCTACTACCCTGCCTAAGGCAAGTCAGCTCTGAGCAGGAGCCTTCCCAGTGTGTTACTGCACTGTTAAAGCCATATTAATAAATCTTGTTGACTGACAAATTACATTAGCTTCGGTGCCCATATTAACATGGCAGGTGGTTTTTAAAATCATAGAGCTTTCCCACTCAGAGGTTTGCAGCACAGGCTCTAAAGACATTTGCAAAGAAAACAGAACTAAGAAAGGTAAAACTGGGACAAGTGAAAAGAATTGGAAGCGATAAAGGCAACTGACACTCATATTAACTGACAACATTCTGAACTTACAAATGGTTCAGGTCTGTAATCAAGAAGCTCCAGCTTTTACAGAAATGCTTTCTCCCAACTAATCCACAGGTTTAATAGGAAAGGTGAACAATTCATTGCCTGAGCTAGGCTCTTTCCTCCGTCCCAGTGTGCTGTGTGCAGGCAGGGATCACCTGGCAGGACAGCCTTGCTGGCTGCAGCCTTCCAACAAGGAACTAAATATTTCAAAAGCCAGGTACATGAAAAAAATGTACAAATAGACCAATGGACAAAAAACATTCTGCTTTCAAAAGAATATAAATGCAATAATCCTAATTTGAGTCTCCTTCTGTCATTTTATGGCATAATAAGGAATTAGTACACACCAGCTTGAACTAAACTTCTAGACTTTTAGTAAATTCACGAGGGTGCCACACCAGTGCATTGCAGGCAGGGATCACTGATACCTGCTGCCATCTCCCTCTTTCCCAACATTCCTCTTCTCAATTGTCTTCTGTCCCAGAAACACCTTTGACTTTGGCTACACCCTAAAATCATCTGAAGTCACTGAAGTATTGTCAGGATTCATCCTGTGACTAACATTTTACCTTTCAGTCAAGGGCACAATAAAATTTTAATTTTCATAATAAAATTACCATTTTCATTAGTACTGTGGCTTCACTAAAACCAGAACAACAGAACTTTCTGTGATTTCTTTGAAGTGCAAAGTTTTAGAAGACCATAGGCAGAATCTGGTATGTGAACACAGACAAAAATAGATGGAGAAATTAAGTAATATTTCTCTCCTAGATACAAGAGGAAAAAAAAAGGAGGCTGTGAGAAAAAACTCTGGACAGCTATGTCCAACATTTTAATAATTGAATAATTTTCTTTATTGCTAAAATTGTTCATGAGAGACTGATCATTACACACCACTCTTTTTTAAAGCCAAAGTGCCTTAATTCTGAAAGACATAGAAATTGTAATAGTTTTTTATATCCAAATGTCTTTCCTGGCTCGGGATACCAGAAGCATCAAATCTGCAATATTCCCAGAACATGCTGATTTGGATTTTTAATAATTACATGCTCAATTCCATTCTTCTATAATCAGTATTTTGCTTCCAGACTATAAAACTGATCCTCACTATATATTAAGAGGCAGATGACTCATCTCCTTAACAGATTATATTCTACGTTCGTTGCCATAGCAATATGGTGTATTTTACTAGAAAATCCTGACTCAATCACAGAAGAGAGAATCGAGCCATACTTCCACATTTTGACCTAACAGAAGACACTGATATGCTGTGGAAAAAAAGAAGAGAAAAGAAAAGGACAGTCCTGCCCTTTACACTCCTTTCTCACCCCTGTGGCCCTGCAAACTCAATACTGCTTGAGGTGGCACAAACATTCACGAGTTGGTGAGGTAGCTGACCCCAGTTAAAACTATTCTAAGAATTAGTTTTAAGCTGAACCAAGTCAGGGAACTAATCACTGAGCACGCACACAAACAGCTGTCACAGCGTCAGAGTGACAGAGAGCAAAGAGAGAACAGGAATGAAGCCACAGCATCAGCCAAAAGTCAGACGCTGTCAGTGAGGTACAAGCAGCAAAGTACAGCTAAAGGTACAGTAAGGATTTAATGATAATCTCATTAGCAGAAGAAATTACTACTTACCAACTAACATCTCAAAAAGGAACACCCCTACAGACCACCAGTCACATTCCCGTCCATAGTAACCGTCACCCCCCTGCGACTTCAGAACTTCGGGCGATATGTAGTCGGGGGTTCCCACGGCTGTGTCGCAGCGCACCATTCCTGTCTGTGACACAGAGGAACACACACAGCTCAGCTCAAAATACTTCTGAGTCTTTAAACAATTCATATATCAGGAGAGCAGAAAATCATACAAAATATAGCCTAAAATATTTGGTTTGAAGACTATGTTTGAAAGACTGCTTTTTTATTCAAGAAACAATATGGACTGAAATGACATTGCCTGGTAACATGCTTACCCCTGCCTACTTCATTGTGATTTCTCTTGACTACATCTTTCCAAAATTGACCAATTTTATTATTTTTACCATTGGTTTCAATATGAAGCTACATACCATATCAGACTGCTGCTTATCTCATTGAATTCAGGGAAAAACTTTAGAATCATTTTGACAAGTTAGGAATTCTAGGCCCTACACAGCAGATACATAACAATTTTGTCCAATTCAGACAATAAATCAAGTTTTAAGTAAATTTTTATAGTTATACCTTGTTTTTTAATTAAAAATGGGAAGAAGACTAAAAGGAAAAGCTATTTTTAAAGAATAGGAAAGCTTTTTTGGATTTTTTTTTTAAATTAACATATTACCACAGTTGTATTAATGGAATGATTCCTCATCCCCTTTGCTTCATGCTGAGAGACTAAAAATGCAGGGGCTAAGTGACGCAGAAGCATCAACCAGATCTGCCAGCATTCTGCTTCAGAGTTATAAGCCTTGTTTCCTTGAGTCAAATTCACTGCATTCACTCCTGAGAGACCAGATGGATGAATGAAACGAATCCTGGATGAAGTTAGAGAAGTACCAAAAATACACTCATCTTTTATTCTGTTTCTCAATCTGAAATCTTATCTCAGTCATCTTACAAAGTTCTTCATGCATTTTGCCATCGAAATGAACTGCAATGCGAATTAATTATGAATATTGATATGGAATATTAGTAGCAATAACTAAAGTCAAAATACATATTTAAAGAAAATAAGAGAAATATTTTGCTTTGGGAATTGTACTGATGTGTAAAACTCACACACCACATTACAAAATTCCTTTTCATACACAATACGAACTGTCAAAACCTTTTATTTCTGTACTAAACCGGAACACAGAGAGTCATGAACCAGCAGGCAAAAACCAAAGCTATGACTAAATATTGTAGAGACCTACTCCAAATGTCCTCCTGGCAAATACCTATCATCTTCTACAACCCTATGCTAAGGCTGAAACCTGAAGAAGTTTTAACTTCTCAGTTACAGAATGAAGAGCAGGTTAACTTTTGCCTTCTGTACTATGGATGAGATAGCGCATAAGTTATTCATCCCTGGGACAAGAAAATTAAGTTAACGCTTTTCAGAAGACCTAATGCATTCATCAGTCAAAGAAAAACAGAGACAAACACTTTTTTAACAGTACGGAATAAACTAAAGCCCAAAGGCTCCAAAAATCTAAAGTTAAGAGCATTCAGAAATGGATCTGGCACATGGCAGGAACAACTATTTGAATATCCTGCTTGTAACAGCACTCTGTGAATTAACCTACAGTCTTCTCTGAAGCTTAATCCTCTCTTTGCTTTGAGCTCAGGAGGAATTGCTCTAGGGTTATGTAATTCTGCTCATCTTAGGAAGACTGTGGCACCTTAATGAGGACTTCAACACTGGCGCGTCTACCTCTTCCTTATCCACATGCAAAATTACAACAAGGAAAAGTCTGAATTTTTGCTCAGCCAAGACTGGCTGAAGCCACCCAAATCCCTCCCTAGGTAAGGAGATTCTTTAAAAACAAAGTAAACGAAACGGTTCTGAAAGATTTCTCTGAAGACTGCAGCTTCGGTCACAGCCTCATCACCTTGACATCTAGGCACTTAATAACACCCATTTCCCATCCCTCTATAATTAATACACCAAAGCAAGGACACTTTAATATGTTACAGGTGTTGATATTTTATGGAGTCTTAAGCAAACAAAGCAATGGCTGTGCCAAAACCAGCCAAGACCAAGTCTGGCTGGTACAGAGCAACAAGGAACGTTCTTTCCAATGACATTACACATGCTAAAGAACTCCATGTAGTAACACCTTAAGTTTTCAGATGAGATGCCAAAGAACTGAACAGTAAAACAAACAAATGTTTCTACAGTAAAAAGGGCCCTGCTTGCTAACATCAGTTTTCAACAGACCGTACCACTTTGAAGCACATGGAGTTGGTTGTACTTACTCCCCATAAAACTCTCTGCCTTCTGTCTCAGGAACTAAGCTAAAAATGCATTCACAGATGATAGAACAGTCTGGCTTGGAAGGGACCTTGAAAGATTATCTCACCCAACTTGCTGTGGGAAAAATAGCCTATATAAGATTATGCAGCACCTTGATCAACTCTATCACAAAAAACTCCAGCAATGGGGATTCTACCATCTCCCTGTGGAGGAGGTCAGACCATTATCACCTGCATACACTATTCCCAGATTTCTGTTCCTCTCATTTACACACTTGTTCTTTCAAAGAACTTGAGCGTTGCTCTGCATGTATTTCTAAGCACTGGATACCTTTAATATCACCATCAGACTCACTTCTATGATCTCTGGAAAGGCAAATAAACAGCCATGTCCTCTCTGCACAAGACACGGCACCTTGGCAGTCCCTACATTCTGAAGAGACCTAAAGGATGCTCTTTTCTCTGGACAACTCATTACTCCTGTGTTTCAAATACTAAGCTTCTGTTTTATGCCTGAGCAGTGCACTCACTGTAACAGTTCTCATGCAAAGCTTCCTGTTGAGAGTCTCAGGCCAGCGTTTTACCCAAAACTTTCCTCATCACCTCAAAAGACCAAGGTGGATCTTGGAACTCATCTCCTGCAGCTCTGTGAGACATGCACAGTGCATAGTTTTAAAAAATAGGCTGTCCAGGAGACACAGCATGTTCTCATAGCTCGTGACAACTTGGCAGCGAGGCTGCAGTGTTTCCCAGCATCATTCAGTGTTACTGTATCACTGAAGGAAAAGCAATTCAGGTTTCATCTTCAGGATGATCTCCATCAGACCTGAAGGACTTGCTGCCTTGAACCAAGGCTAACAATCAGGCTTTTACTTCCTCATTAGGTTCCTTCCAGTAAAGAGAGCTCGAGAGGGAAACATTAGGATAGCACATATTAGGTGTTAACACTGCACACAGGCTCGTGCAGTGTGCTGCAGACAATGGACTGAAGAAAGAAGGACCCAGCAGAGTCTTGGATAAGCTTCAATGAGAAAGAAGTTGAGTTCTAAAAACAGGAACATGCTGCTTCTTTCAACTAAACTGCCTTAGCCAAGGCAATAATCCCAAATGGCAAATACACCTCCTTTCTGTTGCATCTGTTTTCAACAGGCAGCCTCTACACCTGCGCTCTTCTGAAAGTTCAACTGGCACAGGACAGCGCTGAGAACCGAGCCTGGAAACACTGGCCCTGTGATACCTACCGAAGCCAACTACTGTCTGGTTTCTCACAGAAAATCTGAAGATTAGGCACCTGGTGAAACCTGACCTGATCTATCTTACCATACCTCAATACCTAAAGGGAACCACAATTTCTTTTGAACCTCTGAGGCCACCTCCATTCTTTATTCAGTAATAGAAATATTCACCTTGTTGCAGATTTTAAAAAAGGCAACAAATTAAAAAACAAAACAAAACAACACCAAACACCACAAACCCCCAAATCATCACCACTGAGTTAGATAAACAGAAGAGTTCCTTTAATGCTGGAAAAGATCACTAAAACACTTAGCAGCAACTCTTTCCACACAGTGATAACGAGGAATTCTGCTGCAACTCTCAGGTTTGGCCTGGCAGACTTAAATGAACACTGAATTTAATTGCACAGCAAAGGTCAGAAAAAAATTCTCTAACCGAATTGCAGCAGAATTTTCCTGGGCTATTGGCAGGAAAGAAGGAATATACCAATGTGCACAACTGCTAAAAGAAATCCAGATCCAAAAAAATAAAAAAGTATTGGGTAAGCCATATTTTCTAGAAATCAGCCTGCCAACACCAATATTATATTTACACAGCTGGGATGTGTTCATGTTTTGTAAGAAGTAGCATGAGATTTGGAGGCAATCCAGAACCTCTCAACTTCTAAAGCTTCCTGTAAAAAAAATTTTTGCCATTCCACTGAGGCTGAGAAACATGAAGAACTTAAAATATAATCTGTTAAAAAACTAACTTCTTTAGGAGATTACTGGTCCATTGATGATGCCCAGTCTAAACTGG
The DNA here is from genome assembly GCA_035584735.1 of Pseudotriccus pelzelni. Lineage (NCBI taxonomy): Eukaryota > Metazoa > Chordata > Aves > Passeriformes > Tyrannidae > Pseudotriccus > Pseudotriccus pelzelni. Next base: position 101,218,469 of record JAWMRA010000113.1, read on the forward strand.
AGCTCACTGTAACTCTTTACGAGAAACATGCATGCATTTCTCACATCTACAGTATTATCATCCACATTTTAGTACTCCATTCTTTTAACAACAGCAGCGAAAAGGAAAATGGAAAAAAAGGCCTAGGTCCACCATTTCTGGGATCTCTAAAATGGCATAGAGAATCCTCCTTTCATTGTAGATTTACATCACAAACTTTTTGCTGATTTTTAATTGTCTCTTCAGATAACAACAGATTCCCTTAAGACCTGCTGAGTCTATTGACTCAAAACAAAGATTACCTTTTTTAAGGACTGAATTAAGAGACCAAGTACTACTTTCGATTTTTTCAATTAAAGTAAATGCTGTCCCCTAGAACAGAGGCAAGTAAATCAAAGCGGAGGTGAACATTCTCTCTGCCTTTAGAGTAACAACAGTTATTAAAATATCAGCAAAACTAAATAGACTGAATTTCAGTAAACAGCTGCAGTTGTACTATGAAGTTCGTATACTGGCATGTGAAGAAAACCAACCTAACCAGAGACAGTACTTCTAAATACAGCTGAGAAGACATTAATGTATTGATGCAAATGCAAATTAACTAGGTTGCAGAGATTATATCAAGCACTGCCAAAACAATACACAGAAAAATCTAAAACACTAAAGCAAGTAAGCTTAAAAGGATAACCCTTGCCAACATTAATACAGAAACCTTTCAAAGGCGGGGCAAATCATAACACCCGTTCATACATGGAGGTTTTTTAGAATCTGTTAAAATTTTTCACAGAAAGAATATATTCTGTAATTTACAGACTAACATTGTTTTTCAGGGAAGATTTTAAGAATGGAAACTACAAAGGTAGTTTTGTTTTTAAGTCTCCTTTGATAACATAAGGTATTACATCCTGTTAAAAAATATTCTTATGCAATCTCAGTAGAAAACTATTTGACTGTACATGATAAATCTGGACAGTAAAAACACAAGACATCTTGACAAACAGATAATAAGTTTTGATGAATATATCACATACCACTGCTGCCCTACTGTGACATCATTTGGTCATTCCTCATCTGGAATGACCACTAGAGGATGCTATGAGAACAATCAGACACAGAAAAAAAACATAGGGACTGTATCTTCCCTGTAAAATAATTTCATTTACAGAAAAATGTTGATCTATGAACTGTTCCAAGGTTATTATAGTTGAAACTACGAGTTATCTCATAAGTTTTTCAGAAATTTGGCAAAAAAAAAATGAACCTCAGAAATTCATAAACACACATGCTTTCAGAAATAACAAAAAATAAGTTTCCAGCCTTCTTCTGTGTGACAGAACAGTTTATAATAGAAAAACTTACACTATTGAAAGTACTCATGTTTAAAACTAGGAGACAAGAAACAGCTTTCTAACCAGGTAGACCATCTGATGAATATTCTTTCATGCATTATAATTCATAAGAAAATATTATCTTAGAATTACAGTTTTATATCTAATAAATTAACTCAGTCGCGTACTTACTTCATCCATTTTCATGCAAGTGCCAAAATCTGCCAGCTTCAGATGCCCATGTTTATCTAAAAGCATATTGTCAGGCTTCACATCTCTGTGTATCAAGCCCATGGAGTGAATTGCATCAAGAGCAAGAACAACTTCAGCTGTGTAGAACTTGGCCCATTTCTCAGGCACATCGTAATTGCTCATAAGGTTTACAAGATCTCCACCTGGCATGTATTCCATTACCATGTACAAGTACTTGTCATCTTGAAAGGCACAAAATAGCTGCAACATTAATACAAAAGAAAGCAAAAAAATGCAATTACTTTTCAGAGACATCTAGTAAAAAGTATAAAGTTCCTTACCCTGAAATTTTGTTAAAGCTGAGAATATTAATTATGACAGTACCTTCAAATTTACTGAACTTCAAAATCACCTTATCTTCATTTTTAAGAAAGTGATAAAAGATTTCATGATTATTTTAGTAATAAAAGCTTATATATATATATGTATATATCTCCATGTTTCTTGGCATTAAAAGTATCACTGAGTCAAAATGCAAAGTATCAAATCTGAGAAAGGAAGCATCACATACTGATTTGAAAGTACCTCAACAGTGAGCAGCAACTTTGACTATTTCTAAATTGTCTGTATTGTAAACTCCTTAACTCTGTACATGTTCACAAAGTCACCACTGATTTTGTCCTAAATCAACACATATTGAAATAAGAAAGAAAACTAAAATGTTATTGAAGACAACTATAACACAATACAAAGAAATTATCCTTAACGATAAAATACTGATCTGATATAGGTTGCAGTCAGTATGTTTTCTACTGGCATGATAGTGAAAATAAGTTGTCTCTTTAAAAAGTGTTTCAGAGCTAAAGTGCTGAAGCTTTAGAGATCTCGCCCAGAGATCACCAGGTCTGAAAACAGCCCAAGCCATCAAAAGCATTACTATCAAATGTTAAGTGACTGGTGTGAAAAAGTCTCTGAAAGTCTCACCTTATTTCTCAGGGAATACTGCTCCTTTACCTTCAAATCTAAAATTATTCACATCTTTAAATTACACATACAAAAGGGAATTGAAAAATAGGATGTATGGAAAGTAGGAAGCGAAAATAAGGAAATGCGTGGAGAATGAGGAACCATGTAAGGCAGTATGTTATTATGGAGATTTGACTTTTAGATTAAAATTAATTGTATAATTAGCAACAGAGGACCTAGATTAGAAAGATGTATTTTAATGCATATATATTGCACCGTATTTGTTTTCACAAATGGATAATATATATATTATATAGTAAGATAATGCATTTGGTCATTAAAGTCTAAATTAAAATCCAAAATAATCTCTGTATTCTCACATGTAAATATATTCATATTACACAATAATAAATAACAGCACTATGCCTTTATACAGCACTTTCATTACAGCCCTCAAGGGATTTAGTTTAAAAATAAATAAATTTAAATTATCTAGGGCTCTGGTATCATTTGTTTTTCACATTAAAAACAAGACACAGAGAAGCAGTGTGACCTGTCCCAGTTTCTAACTCAGAACAGGAACTGCATTTTGTTCAAACCAGATAGATGTCCTATCCCACTGGACCACAGTACCTAAATATATCACACTAATACACTTTACCAGAGAAGGCACAATTGCAACTACACTTTTGTTCATTTGCTATTTGCAAATACACACATACATTTATATCCTGCTTGTGACACTTTCCTTTGAAAATCCATGTCATGCATTTCTCGTTCCTTTCAACTGCATGTGAAAAATAAAAATAATTCCTGACAACTACTGTTACTAGAACAAAGAACTAAATAAAAAAATCATCTATTCGGTTAAGTATTTCTGCTGAATATAGGCAAGGGCACAGAACATGCTCAAAGAACAAATCAAGTAAATAACAAACCTTGTAAAACATTTCTTGCATGAAGTTATGAAGAATATATGGAAAGCTTCAGGCCAGTCTTATTAAATACACAGAAGCACAGCAATATACATGAGAGCACTTAAATGTATTAATTATTTAACAAAATTAAGTACTAACAGTTTCTCCAAGCACATGCTTTCACTACCCGTTTTATTAACTGCTGTAATTCACCAGTTACAACAAATGGCAATATTCAGTAGTGATTCCTCCCAAAGGCATAATTCACATTACAACATCATGATGATACAGGCCATGAGACAGCTGCGAGCAACGGTGCTCAAGACAACTGAAGAAGCCATTACTCTCCAGTACTCCACGAACTCTCCATTACTTGGATATTACTTCCAAGATGAGATACTGTAAGTGGCCACCAAACAGAAGATGGTTTAGCAAACCACTGCTACAACCACCAGTCTTGCAGGATGTGCACACCATCTACGGGTGCACATTCATCCATAGGCCAAACTGATGATAAAAGACAGCACCTATTTAAATCACTCTTAATACTAACTGCCTGTGATCAACTGACTGTATCAGGAGGAAAGACTGGAAAAAAATATTGGCATTTGTTTCTACATTTCTGTAGAGACTTTTTCTTAGTTGGAAAGATGAATTCCCTATTATTCCAAATAATTACATTGGTATTTCAAAAGTCTGTTTCATTCTGTTTTATGATGCATTTGTGGTGACTAAAATGTAAATAATCTACTTTCTAATACACCCTAATAATCGAAACTCAGTGAAATTGGTGTAAACATGTATTTTTGAAGAGAAAACTGTGATTGGAGTTAAGATGTAAATTCAACCAGCTCAAGACTGGGAAATATTTATTATATCATCATTATTACTTACATTACATTATTGTTATTATTATTGTTTTACTCTTACATATCTTCCTTACCTGAACCACCCACGGACTGTTGGCAAAGGCCATGATATCTCTTTCTTCCCAGAAAAAGGCTGAATCTGATCTCTTGATCATTTCAAATTTACTAAGAAGCTTCATTGCATAAACTTTCTGTGTCATTTTATGGCGAACCTGTTGGATGAGAAAGAAGAAAACCAACGTTTTTTCAATGCCTCGTTAAAAACCTGAACACCAGCACAATATACCTCTGCTATGTGCAAATTGCCTTCTGGGATGTGATGCCTCCGGGTCTTCATACACCCGATTTTCTACACAGTAAGGACTTGAGAACTTCCAAACGTGGAAAGAAAAGCTTAATAGCTGCTCAAAAAATCCCCATAGCAGAGGTGGAGCAAGAATGATGCCAAGTGAAGGAATTTATGCCAGAGCCTGGACAAGGGCTGCAGCTATCACTGCAATCCCAGCAGAGGAGCCACTGGGCCATGAGCAGGAGCTCTTGGGAGGTGCCTGTTTCTCTGAAGATGCACCAACACAAGCATATGACAATGAAAAAACCCTCCAAAAACACCCAACCCAAAACTCAGAATGAGAAGAGTACCACCTTTCTCTAAAGACCTGGACTGCTCTTAACATTTTCAGAGTGAAGGTGCCTACTTCAAATCACCCAGAACACTACAAAGAAAAAATGATTCTCTTTACAGAAGAAAAAGAAAATGCTATTCTCCCATCAAAAGTTCGATCATGTAAGGAGAAATAAAGTCTAACTCTGCTTTTATTTTCTTATTCTGAACACTGTCTAGCCATTGAATTCACTCAGATAAGAAATTCCACAAGCAGTCAGCTTCAGCCTTTGCCAACTTTTATTTTTCACCAGGTGCTCCTATTTCTTTCTTTTTCTAAATAGTTCTTAAATTCACCTTAAATGGTGTAAAATTAGTAACATAAACCTTGTTGGAAAACTAGAATTAAAACTTCTATGAAAAAATATGAAAATATTTTTGAAAACTCCATCTGAATGCAAACATGAAACTAAATCCTTAAATTACACACTGCAGTCATTACTCTGCTAATTAAACAGCATGAGACTTATGCTGCTTTATGAAACAACTACTAAAGGACCAGGTTTTTAACATTCTTGAGTGTTTCTTAAAGAAATCAATGTAAGATGTATTCAGTTGTAAAATGTCTAAGTCAGCAGAAAAAATAAATTAACTGCACCTTAATGTTTTGCATATTTTCTTCCTGTTAAAATAAAAAAATTGAGTGGACTAATTTCTGAAATCAATTCGTGAAATTTGTGAAATGCACCAGAAACAGAAGTTACGATTTTCTGGTGCATTTAAAACCCTCACATTTAGTAAAATAAAGCAGATCTCCCGACCTCTTAGTTTTGCACTAGTTTAATTAGCTCCTTGAAAGAACAGAGGCTTTTTCTGAACAGCTGTAAATGTTTCAGGTCCACTACATCTGCAGTGCAAACCTTCAGAGAGCCACCTATTTGGTCTACAAATCTGGGAGTCTCCTGCTGCAGAGGAGCAGTAGAGATTCATATTGCTGAAGGAACAGAAGAAGTATCAGTGGAGGGGATAATCTTGGAAAGAGTGGGAACATGAACAGAAACAGGATTATTTAAGAACTTACTTGAAATTGGGGCTTTTTGCTTTCAAGATATACGTGCAGAGGTTTTATTATAAGTACCTTGCATAGTTTAAAACTAACAAACAACCTTCTGTACAGATAGACCAAAAAACCTCCAGCCTAACACCGGAACAGAAACAGGATATCTACCTTCATTAACAACTCTATACGCATATTTTAAGACATTAACAATTAGTAGGCTAGTGAGGGTGTCCTAAAAAGGATTTTGAAAATTAACTCCTTCCCATTTACTAATCCCACATGGGATTATATATAAAGATTTGGTGGTATACCACAAAATACACTCCACAAAGTAGAGCTCTTGTAATCCTGCCCAAAACTAGAAGAAACACAAAGACCAGAAACCACAAAAAGATACTGTTTAACTGAAGATGCGTTTTCTGTGAAAGTTCACGTGAAGTTCTGCAATGTATTTAGCAGTTTACGGTTTCCAAAACCGGTGTGCACTCTTGCATAGCTGTAGTCAGTGTAGCTGCCTTCATGTAAAAGAACACCTGTTTCCCACTACTTTGGGAAAAAAATTGCCAAAAGTTAGCAGAGCCTGAAACAAGCTCATGCACGGGAGAGGCAAAGTAAACAGGGGTGGGGAGACCCGAAATCACAGCCTGTGCACCTCTCTAAAGTAGTGCCAATAGGTTATTAGTTGGCTAAATTACTTCTCAAGAAAATTTCAAGATAGGCTCTTTCTCTGTATCAAAATCCAGGCACCAAAACAATAACTGGTATGGCACACCCAGAGATGAGTGTGTGCTGGCACACCTTGCAGGGGAACAGACCTACCGCTGATATTACTGCTTCTATCACCACTGTGTTCCCTGGAGACAGCCTTTTTAGCTGCTAGTCACTGTACTCTTCACCCAGAGCTATATTTGTACATACAGATACTGGCTCATACAGCAGATTATTCATGTATTAAACTGTCATGATGTTTCAATTTCTTCCAACTGTTAAAAGGACCTGCCAAATTTAAACTGCAGCTCACCACAGTAACTCTCAAAATAGGTAGGAAAATCCCTTCATGCCATTAGCACTGAGTAACATGGCCTCGTTTAACTCATGAAAATGCATTAAGAAAAAAGAATTTCACTGCGTTTCAACAATCTAAGACTTTCAGTAAAGGAGTACACAAAAAATGCATCCATAATTTCTACAGCATCCACACCAGAAGACAATCTGTAGGCAAAGAAAATAACATATCCATTTGAAGTTATCAGATTGAATACACAGCATTGGCGATGGTACTGTCTCTTTTATGATTAAAATGAAAATCCTAGAGTCGAGTTTTGAAACGAACTCCAAGGCTTGAAGTAATCACAAGTATCCTAAAATACTTAATAGAGCCATAACACATGACTATGGATAGGGCACTGAAGTTCATATCCTGACAAATTTTCAGGTAATAAATCATGACTTTATCTGCTTTACTACAGAGTCGCACATCAGCAGTGGATGGGCAACTAAACCTCATAAACAAAGCACTTAATGGAAGAAAGTAAAACAGCACCTGTTTACACAGGACATGACAACTGCTGGTTTCCAACACTAAGAAATTACACAGTAAAGACTGACACCCGGACCACTCTTGAGCACCCAAACTCAAGAAAGTGTTAACTTTGCTTTAGTTTTCTCTTCCAGTATATGACCAGGTCAGTCTGCTGTGTCACTGCAATGTTACAGTCCTTCATGGTTACACCTGGGAGAAGGAACTAAGGATAAGTTTCAATTTCAAAGCAAGAGGATTTTTCCTCAAGTGAAAACAAACAAGAAGTACTCAGGATGTGCTTTCATAAATTACTGTTTCTGCATAAACCACAAGTAACATATTAAGCACCATAATTCAATTTTTCTGTCTGCCCAAACACCAGTCACTTTTATTCACGGCACTGCATAAAAGAAGAAGTGGTCTGGCAGCTGGCAATTATTTTCGTAGCTTTCCCCATCACTACAGACCCAGCAAAACCAGAGAGCAGAGCTCAAGTGTAGAGTTTAATACTTCCGGAGCTATAAGGAAATTGTTTTTCCACCAAAGTCAGATGCACAGACCAGAGTCATCTGATCTCACTTTACTGGACTGAATTTTTTTAATTTTTTGAAGGGGAGAGGGAGAAAAGTGAGGCTTTTTAAATACAATCTAACTGTAAGGCACAACAGTAGAGAATGTGTTTCCCTTTTTTGAAAGACTCTGGAAAGCTGATCATTCCATGCCACTTCAACAAGAAAATGCTATACTGGAGCAGGAGACACAGGGAAAATACAATTAAATGACAGAGGTCATAGCTGCCTATTTTATGCTATAAATATTACAAGCCAAAAAATAAGCATACTAATATAATCATTAGAAACATATAATAAATATTTGCACTACAAATACCTAAGCACAACAGTACATACACTGATAACAAAACATTCATTAACTCACATAGTTAATCATGTTTTATTTATGGTTCTTTCTGCATTGAGTCCCCACTGAAGCAAATTTCTATTTTGATCACAGAAAGTATTGCAAAATATTTTGCTTACTGCAAATCCATCATCTGCAACAGTGGTGTTAACATTTTGAATGAAGTAGAAATAGATATAGCTTAGCTCAATAGTTTAAACTTGTATCATACCTTGTGAGGCAAAAAATCTAGGTATGTCTGTCCACATCACCAGCTAATATTAGTTCAGATCTGCAACTGTATTTATTAGCCCACTGCTTTTTAGCTGTAAGACTGCATAACATTATGATTTCAACTCGTATTTTTACATTGCAGAAAAACGATGTTCTCTTAAATTGGCATAAAGTACAGAAGAGTTATATATGAACACACAGAAGTTCCCCTCCAGTACTAAGCATTCCTGCTTTTTTGAAGGGTTTATTAAAGAATAAAAAAACTCCAACATAACAACAATGAAAATCAAAACCCATTATTATTTAACTAGGTTACCAAGCATTTTGCCATTGTCATGGTCAGGCAACTGAAAAATAGTTTGTCTTCAGATCCCTCAAACTGCTTAACTGCAGCACAGACACTGAAAAATCATCCCTTCTTCAAAATCTGATTGTGCCTGACATGGTGAATTAAGAAAAAGTTTTCAGAACAAATCAAGAACTTCTATTTGGCACGAAATGTTAAAAAGAAATTAAAATTATTTAGAAAAACCCTTCTGCCTTTAGAAATACATATATGAAAACAATTGAAGCACATCAAAAATACAGTTCTCCTGGATCCTTCCAGCAAATATGTGACACCCAAAAAAGGCACAACTTCTGTAATTGAGATCTTCTTTTTTCCATCTCACCCCACTCAACAAATAGATGAGAAACTCTGCCCCTTACAACTTGAGTTTTCACTGACTCCACATGCAAGCACATGAAAAAGGAGAGTCTCTATTTGCTGCTACAAGTGGATATATATAATGATAAAAACATCTAATCAAGGACTTTAAAACAAACCATTTGATGTGTCTGTCAGTGAAAAGACAAGGAATGGCCTGCTTGCTTACAAAGTTCCCTGCAGCAGCCCTTTCACACATAGATAAGGCTCTGCAGAAGGTTCTGGTTTTGGTTTTAATTTCTTAACAGCAAGGATATAAAATCATATAAAGATACATATTAATTCTTTAAAGTCTTGTTAGAAAATGGGGAGTTTTGGAAATACTCCACTGCAGACTTCATACATTCTTCTGGATAAAAACAAAGTGCAAATGACCCTGGTAAAAATAGGTAAGAGGGTGCTACATTCTCCTGTTGACAGACTTGGATGAAGGTGTCTCAAAAATGACACGAATAAAAACTGCTCATTGAATTTTGCTATCTGCCACATTAATCACATCTAAATTTGCAAATTACCCATTAGTCATGCAAATAGTTTCAGGCTAGTCACAGTTTCAGGCTAATTTTAGGTTTTCTTCCCCAGTTCCAATGAATTTCACCAACACTAATACAGAAAATACAAAGAACTTTATAAATGGATCATAAATGTATTACCATTATACACTGTGTACCTTCTGTAAGCACTTCACAGCTTAGATCTTACCACATTCCTCAACCAAACCCCAACACATCTTTGTATTTTCCAAAATGCTTATGTATTACAAGACAATATGATTTTCCCAGTTTCCTAGTGCAAAATTAGCACATAACAGTAAAATGTCAGTTCCGTGTCAAAAAGCAAAAGGGTAATTTTTGTTACCTTATGGTAACAAGATAACAAGCTTCAATTGCTGCAAATTAGTTGCTCCCCTTTCCACTGGTTTGCTCCACATCTCTCTTCCACTAAAAATGCTGACAGATTAAAGTATCCTGCATCAGATGGTGCAGTTATCTGTTAGCTCATGATAACCTGTCCCTGGTGTTTGTACTTCAGATTCTATCTGGCGCTTACATCCAAGCTTTTTTCAAAACTGATATATCAATCCATCTTATACTTATGTTCACGTTTTTTTGTCACTTATCATACATTAGGACCTGGAAGTCTGGGAAAAATCAAAATTAAATGAAAATCACACTATGTGTGATACACCAAGGGTTTTTCTGTAGCTTGCCTTTTTTTTTAATGGAATTTCTCCACAGTAAAAATTTACAAAGTAATCCCATTCTTACTTTAGATACTATATAGCATACAATGTTGAGGGGACAATGTTAAGAAATTAATGTTTTAAAAACCCTGAGCTAAATACAATGCAAGCATCACAATTACAAGAGCAAAACAAAATTCTTTTGTCACACTATATACTTGCTCTTTCATAGGAAGGTTTCAGGCATTATTACACAGTGAAGCTTGTGGCCAAAACAATTTAAAATTGCCATGAACTGCCTTTTCAATACGGATCAAAGGATAACAAACTGTTTCCCAAGTCCTTCCCTTCCAATCCATCACATTTTAAACTCAGATGTACTGTCTACTATGCACAGAAACAACCTCAATGACAATGAAAATATCACTTATTCTTTATAAGAATGCATTTCTAGATACAAAGCATGGAGAACTGAGGAATGTTTTGGCTAGAACTGGAAATCTCTCTAAACATTAAATCATTACATTCTTACCAGCTGCACTTCTCCAAAAGCCCCTCTTCCAATGACCTTTACAACATCATAGTCTTCAGCTTTCATTTGTAAAGCTCGGATTTTTTCCACAATCTTCTCATCTAAAACAAATCAAATAGAAGTTGTGATAATGCATGTATTAACAGAATACAAGAATTTTTTCTATAATTTTTCATTTAGAGTAAAAATAAGCTATTTTCATTTAAATGTTTAGAGCTTTCTTGATAATTCTTGAAATCTGCAGTCACTCTTAATATTCATTAATAAATTTCATTACTCTTTGGAAACCATTAACCCTCTACCTTTAGCTGTAACAACTGAACTGTCTTTTGGATTTTGCTGATTCTCATTTCACACCTCTAATAATCATTCACAAGCTCACACGAAGACTCTGGCAGTGAAGAGAGGCAGAGATGCCTGTTGTGCAGGGGTATAGGACTTGGTACACCCAAAACCACTGCAGCTGCAAACCTGCTCCTACACACCTGCAGGGTTCAACAGCAGTCAAATGGCAAGGACTATAACCTTCATGTACAACTACAGATCATGCAAAGGTATGACTTCAGATCCACTCATTCATTCCATACGATACACTGATTCAAGTTTGCATATGTGTATGTAACTGCTGGCCATCTCAAAGTGCCTTTTGGTGTTTGCTACATTTCTTAAAATGATGTCTACAATGCTCTGTTCAAGTGTTCTCAGGTACAACATTCTGCAGATAAGCTCTGACTGTCAGTATGTGTCTTGCTGGCAGCTGTGAGAATCCGTAAGGGAAACCAGTGAAATTCTGATCTCTGACAAATTCTAAAAACGCACAAGGTCCTAGACTCTTTAATTTTGCAAATGAAGCACGCTATGAATACATTCCTGGCTAAATGCATTTTTTAAGTCTATTCTTATTACAAGGACAAAAGCTAATAGAAGCAATTAATGGAATCCATAATACTGGAGGTAATCTTTCTTAGGCATGGCAAGCTCCCCACATACACTGAGAGGAAGCAAAACAAAGCAAAACAGGTGACTGGAGCAAGAACTCTACCAGGAAAGAGCATGAAATTGTATGAAAAGCTGTGGATGCTTATATTCAGAGAGAAGTAGAGGTGTATATTGTGAGATCCCTGTTTAGGGTCAAATACCATGGAATTTGATCCCTAGAAAGGCATGAAAGAGGATCTCGGATCTGAATACAGGGCGATAAAAGGATCAGAGATACAGTTAATCCAGTATGACATTAAAGATGACACAGTCTGAGGAAGTTAATGATAATGAACATCTAGTAAATAGCTTAACCATTCCCACATATTTACAAAGAGCAGCTTGGCAAGCTACAAGCAATGCAGGAGATGCCTGACCATCAAGAACATTTATTTTGTTCCAAGCAAGAAGTAAGCCAAATCAGGGAGGCACTCTGATCTATTACTCACAAACAGGAATGATCTGGCCCAGGAAGATAAAGTCTATGAGAGCCTTAGCTGAAGCAACTGTGAGATGGTGGAATTTAAGACTCCTAATAGAAACGAGGAAGAAAGATAGCAGACCTTGGACTTCAGAAGAACAGACAACAGCTTGATTGAGAAACTCACTGGCAGGATGCTGTGGAAAGCTGCTGTGAAGGACAGAGGAGTGGGTTGATCTTCAAAGATGACATGTTCATAGCACGAGAACAGTCTGTTCTAGTTAGCTGGAAATTGAACAGGAATGGCAGGGGGAGCCACTCCAGCTAAATGGGCAACCTCTGCCTGAAGTCAAGCACAAAAGGCAAAGATTTGGACCATGGAAGCAGAGATGTCCCAAACGAGTATTGAGTGACCCAGCAGGAATGTCTCAAACAAGCAAAGATAGAATTGGGAAAGCCAAGCTTGCCTGGAATTGAAACTAGCCAGGGTTATGAAGGGCAACGAGAGCCTTTATAAACACACTTAATAAAAGAAAGAATGAGGCAAATATGGGCCCGCTGCTCCCAGTGAGGTTGGGGATCTAGTGCCGTGGACATGGAGAAGATCAAGGTCCTCTACTTTTTTGCCTCAGACTTCACTCTCAAGCTCTGCTCACAGGCCTCCCAGCTCCTCGAAGGTAATAGTTGAGTGTGGGGCAGCAAAGTATTGCAGTAGGGGAAGTAACAGTTAAGGACCAGTAAACTGACTTGACATACACCAAGTCATGAGACAGGATGCATCCAAGTGTGCTGAACAAGCCAGTAAACACCATTACCAGACTGTTCTCTATCACCTTTTATGACAACTTGGGGAGGCTCCTGATTACTGGTAAAGGGCAGATGCCATGTCCTTGTTCTAGAAGGGCAACAAGGACGATTCAGAAAGCTACAGGCTGGACCAGAAACCTGACCACACTGCCTACAACAAGCACAAGGCAAATCCTTCTGGAATCCACTTCCAAACACTTGATGGACAAGAAAGGATAAAAACAGCCAGAATGGATCTAAAAAGGACAAACTGTGTTTGATTAACCTGATTTCCTTCTATGACAAGATGTCTGTCTTGGTGCACAAGGGGAGAGCAGTACACACATCCTTTCCTATACTGTAGCATGACTTTCAACACAGCATTTCAAAGCACCTTTGTAGCCAAACCAGGCCAATGTGGATTGCACACAAGTTACCAGGTGAGTGGAATATTTGCTGGAGTCACAGTCGGTAGTTTTAAGATCAAAGCTGATACACTGAAGGGCAGGGCAGCTTCTAGGAGTGACCCAGACAGGATGAGTAAATGAGATGACAGGAAGCTCACAGAGTTCAACAGCAGCAAGTCCTAGAGTCCAAGACAGTACAGGAAGGCACTTTGAGGAACAGGACCTGATAGCCTTGGTGGTCGATAAGCCAAGCAATGAGGAACAAGCAGCCAGCCTTTGCAGTGACTGCATACAAGTCTGCATGGGTAAATCCATAGGCAGTAGGTTGAGGAAGCAGATTTCCTCCTCTATTCGTCTCTTGTGAAAACATATCTGGAATGCTATGTCTAACTTTGGGGTCCTCAGTGCATGAAAAATATCAAAACATTCTCTAGCTTCATGGAAGTCCACCAAGATGCTTCACATGGTACTCACAGAGAAGCTGAGAGAACTGAACTGTTCAACTTAGGGATGAATAAATGGTTGGCCTCAACAGAAATTCAACTGCACAAGGACCTGGATGATGTCATATAACACTAGAACTGGTTTGACTTTGAGCAGAGTTGGACCAGTTGACCTCCAGTGATTCCTCCTAACCTGTGGAATACAAAAATGCAACTCAAACTTTCTTCTTCTGTGGAAAACATTAGATGTGACAGGGAAGTGGAGAGATTAACATTAATAACGAGGCAATAGTCTGCTAGTAAAGTTGTAAGGACAGAGGCAATTAAAACCTCAAAAAGTAAACAAATTTGCTACATTCAGTGTACCAGTAAGACTGAAGTAATCCAGAGTGTGAATCAGGAAAGCTTAGACAGGAAACACGGGACAGCAACAGTGCTTCACCCACACCAAGTTTATTATTTTGTTAATAATGTGAACTAATTTTACAAATTGAGAAGGGAAGACTGTGCTTGGAAGCTTATTTAACTGCAGATCTGAAGCTCTGGCGCAAGACAAATAATAATAATAAATGTAAATTCACAGGAAGCAGCAGTAGAGAAGGAATATCAACAATTGTCAAGGCAGAGAGAATGTGCAATTACATTTTTGAACACAACATTACAGCTCATGAGGGACAGGAATCACATGAATTTATTTTCAAATGTTTCTAAGATGTTACAAATATTTTCAGATGTGTGAAATGAGATGGCAGGTATTTCAACACATTGAAAAACCAGTCTGTGGTTTTACATAGCTCAATTTCTGATCAGAAACTCAAGGGAGTATTTCTGTGTTCAAAACAGAATGGAGAAACTACAAACCAAGTTACTACAGCTCCAGGGAAACTCTTTAAGCATTCAGTATTGTGATTAAGCAGTAAAAAACCCAATAATATATGAAGCAACCAACAGAGGAGTTACCAGTTTTATCATCCCTGTGAAATGCTGAGAATGGAGAAATCCTACTTGCTTAGCTAAAAGATAGGATAGAATAGTATAGAGCCCTGTCAGTAGGAAGGGACCCACAGTGATCATCAGTCCAACTGCCTGACCACTTAGGGCTCACCAACAGTTATACATGTAGTTAAGGACACTGTCCAAATGCCTCAAACACTGACAGGCTTGGGGCACTGACCGCCTCACTGTGAAGCCTGTTCCAGCATTTGACCACCCACTTGGTAAAGAAATGCTTCCTAATGACCAGTCTAAACCTCCCCTGGTGCAGCTTTGAACCATCCCCACATGTCCTGTCACTGGACACCAGAGCCGAGACCCTCCTCTCCACTTCGCCCCTCTTTAGAGAGCAATGAAGTCACTCCTCTCAACCCTTTTAACTAATCTTAGTTAAAAACAGTATCATCTACGGATGCAAGTTTTGTGAAGGTATCAGTTATACAGATGGACTATTCTGGCATAAAATTTTACAGATATGGAACAGATAATCAATGCATGGAACCAACCTGAAACAAAAAAACTGGGGTGCAAGAAGGCAAGCTTAGATTAACCCTGAAGCCCTGTCATAACTGCAACCCATGGAGGATCACATGATTTAGTTCACGTATCACATAACATGATCTAATTCAAGGTGCAGGAGACCTTTCCAACAGCAGCCTTTTACCAGAGTTGTGAATTTTTAGAAGATTTCACAAGGGTAAGTTTACAAATTTGTGGTTTCTGTATGCACTGATACTACAATTTTTATCTTACAGCCTCATGAATTTGCAACAGAACAAATCCCAGCAGAAGAAAAATGTTATGTTTAAAGGAAGGCATCAGATGGACTCCCCAGCCCCAGAATATAATGGAATCTTTTACAAATATTGTGACATTTGAGTAAAAGTCCTAAAATGTCAGAATATCAACACCTATGACTCAGTTTTCTTCTTTAACACAGGAAAGACCAGGAATGCTGGATACCAAGAATGTTTAAAGACAGCTTTTGATTTACTGTTTAAAAATGGCACCATAATCTTTGAACAAATGAAGTTTCACTTTCTGAAAGTGCAGAGTGTTTGGATCAGTCACTGACAGCTGGGAGCAAGAATGTGGCTGAAGGTTGCAAATGCTTGTGAGAACAGAAAAAATACCTGACTAGGAGAGTAAAGGGGGATGGGGAGAAGGAGAAAACCACACTTTTCTGCTTTTTAAAGTAAAAAAAAAAAAAAAAAAGTTCATATGAAAGTTATTTTCTTTTAAAAAAAAGAATGTGTATCAAGCAGTTCTGGGCTGTGTATATATGATGAACAAAAATGCAAGGGAGTGCAATTTCACCCCACAGATCAGGCAGTCAGTCAGCGAGTGCTGCTGGGGAGCATGGTAAGTCAAAAGCTGCTGCCCTAGGCACTACTCCAGCCAGAAGTTAAACTGAAGGACAGCCAGGAAGTGCTGCAATCCCACACCCAACCAAAACCAAACAGAAAGCACAACAGAAAGACTGAAGTCATTAGGTGTGCATACATAACATCTGGTCAAAGGTGTGTGAAGAACAGGAAGCTGTTGGAGACCTTGCAGAAGCAGCAGAAACTAGAAAGCACAGCTTCAGACAGGCTAGTGCTTCCACCCTCCAGAGAAAAGAGAGGTGGACACAAGAAGTATTTTGACTTGCACAGACAAAAAGAGCAGAAGACAGGGAAACAGAAAGCAGCAGCCCTCTGGCTTCCACAGAACAGATTCCTTAATGAAAATAAGCCTGATGGCAGGACTGAATTGATTTGTATCTACCGAGTACCTAAATGGAAAAGTGGTTAATAACGCTGACATATAACTTGTTTATACATCTGAGACATTCTGTCTTAAACACTATGGCTTCCATGCTCTGCTTGGTAAAGTTGTTTATTTGATATGTCTCCCATCCCTACTCTTATTAGAACAATGTCATTAAGAACGGAACTGGAGCCCAACTTGCTGAGGCAACAGAGAAGACCTGGCAAGGAGTGCTCTAAGACAAGCCAAGAGAAAACCAGAGGAGCAATTAGCTCCTTAACTCGATGTGAGTTCTACACTGCACTACATTTCTAAGAGTCTTCTTGGCATATGACATTTCATCAGTGCGGCTGGCAGGAAGCAGGGAGCACACAGAGCTACAGCCATGGCAGGCACTCACACCACACCAGATAACGCGTTTCTGTTGGTGACCGCACGGCTGGAACATGATTCAGCAGCTTCAAGAGACACAACGAAAGGCAAGGGAAAGAACCAGGACTGTTAATTTTGAAAGAAATTAACCTTAGCAGATAAAACTTCCAAGTAAGCAGTGTCTGCTTGGAGAGGAAAATGGCCAAAGCAACTTTCTAGGAAGTTTATTCAGGGGGTCAGCAAAGCTGCTGCACAACTGTCACATCTGCACTGAAAGTTCCTTCTACCATAAATATGTCCATTGCCCTTACACTCTGCAAGTCTGCCAACCTACAATATATCAGCAAATTATTTCAACAACACAGGTTTCCAGTTCTTGAGTGGTGCTGGATAACGCACAGGAAATCACTGACCCATTGAGGGAGTCAAGACTTCTGGATTGTACCAGGCCTGTTGATGGTACCGCTCCCTGCACCGCTGCTTGGATTACTCAAAATTCGTTCCTTGTACTCTTCTATTCCTGATGATAAGATTATAAATGATCAAATATTTTCAACTGTTGCTTAAATCTGTTGTTTAATTATTTAACTTTCTGCTTCCAGAAGTTACAGCAGCCAACAGACTAAGCAGCACTGGAAAGGAAGACCACCAAAAAAAGCACAAGCCACTAAGACATGATTCAACACTTAGCAAATCTCAGATGACAGAAAAAGTGACTTGGAAGAATTTATTCAACCTATTGTCTTGGTCTAGATGATAGAAGAGGAAAAGAAAAGACCAAGAAAGATTTGTTACAGCAAGCCCATGCTGGAAAACTCACCCTTCTTTTCTAAAATAAGCAAACTAGTTTTTGCTCTCAGAGGACTATGAGATTCCTCTCATTGTTTTGGGCATTAAATATTGCATTCTGCTTTCCTGTTCCATGAATACTCTAAAAGAACACAGAAATTTAACTAGAATCACAACAGTTGATTAAAACAACATAAAAGACTGAAAAGGAAGGGTTGTATTATATGAGATACTTAATGTGCCTCTTATAACAAATACAGGCTCCACTTGGGTTCAATACCTTAGAGAAAGCGGTAAGAAATCAGAATAACAAGGGAAAGCAGGCAATGAAAGAATTTCTTGCATATTAAACAAGCAAAGAAGCTGCTTCAGCAAAGTGGTCACAGAAACAGGATACACCAAACTCCTATAGTATGGGCAATTAATAAACTGCTTTTGGGAAATGAGTTGAAACATCCGAGTTTCAGCCTGAAACTATGAGTTGAGCTGAACATCAATTAATGTCTCAGCTGCGGTGCAAACTATTTCATTTTTAAATTAAAATAAGCTATTAATAAAACATTAACCTGAATAGCAATGACTTGATGCAGGTTGGAAGTAGGGTGTACACAAACCCCTGGGAATATGGTAGGGGAAAAAAAAAATTCTTTCTCAAAGTGTTATTGTGGGAGAATTAAGTGATTAAACTAACCAAAAGTGTGATGATTATTTAGCATTCTCCATAATTTTTGAAGATTTGTGCAATATGGATTAAAACAATCACAATGACTCCACCTCAGCTGCTTCACTGGGCACCCCACTAACACATGGGTTGGCTGTGCCATCTCCCTATGGTTGCCTCAGGAAGCCTTGAGAAAGGATGCAGGCTGCAGGCCCCTGGCACAGACTGCTCATCAGAGTCTGTCAGAACCTTTTGACAGCAGTTGTCATCTAGGCATTTGCTACAGTTCTTCAGATGCTGAGAAAAATCACAAGTGACAAGAACTCACCGTTCCCTAACCTAAGAGTGCAACAACTCATAAATTCTTATCACAATTCCCAACTCTTCTTCCAAGCCCAAGGTAGCTAGAGGCTTCAGCAAGCACATGTAACACTCTTTCCACTGATCTTTGCTACCCTCAGAACAGTTTCCAAGAAGATATGAACGATGGGTTCAGCAACTTCAAGTGGCATAAAATGGCAGTGCCAATACGAACCCAGTTGTTGCCCTGTTTTCTCCTACACCCCAGTGGCTCGTTTTGTGCTGGCAAAGTCTCAGTGAAGTGAAACGAAAATCAGAAACTCGTCTGCTTTTCTTTTGCCTGACTAGTTTCAACAAAAAGAGAAAACAAACCACCTCACACTTTGCTTTAGTTCCCCAATCTGGTACATAGCAAACCACACAAACACCTGTGTTGGAAAGGACTTTGAAAGACGTCACTGTGGCAGGACTGATTCTTTCCATTGCAATGCCAATAGATTACTAGCCTCAAATGTTTACCAGATCCTCATTTCAGAATTATTTTTTTAAGTTTAAATCACAGAAGATATGGAGCACTATTTTTGATTTTCTCCCAGGCAGTACAGAAACAAGAGAGAAGTTCCATGGGTGACTCGTGAGAGAGATGCACTGACACAACATGTATGAGCCGAAATACTCACGTCTAACATGCTTTTTTTTTGAAGTTCAGCAGGTAAGGATGAAGTACAGCTTTGAAAACGCTTTATTAACTACTATGAATTTTTTTGTAACATGTCTCAGAATTTTTTTAATTAGTATGTGGCTATTTCAACTGTATACTGTCAGCTGATTTAACAAAAAAAGGCAGTAATAAAATCGTGAAGGAAAGTATATTTTCATGTTTCTGCCATTGCGGGTAGCCTGCAGGCCACATCAGATACTTAATAATATTTAAAGCAACAACAGGAGAGAACCTAGAGGAGAAGAAGGAGCAACAGCCTTCAAAAAAGGGCAGACAGACAGCAAGAATGTTCAGGGGCTGCAGAAAACAAACACCAGACAAACAAACCCAACCTGTTCACGAGGTTAAATTGTTCTCCCACAGTAATGTAAAAGTGGATCTGAACAGCTCATAGAAAGTTACTGATAAATGTTATTTATGTCATTTTCACAGGGCTTTCCCCTTACTTTACACATACAATGCTTAGTTGTGGGTCACAAAGATACTGTTTCAAACCCTTTCTTTCACAAATATCAGCTTGAATTCCTTTGAACTCAAACTGAGAATAATCCCAAGGTATGCCTCTGCTTCCTAATCTGCTGTTTCTTATTTACTGTATTTTAAGTGATTTCTCCAAGTGAGAAATATGTCATCTACATATGTCCATCTACAGGAGTCTGCCAAACCTCACAGAGAAGCACCGAATTCCAAACAAAAAAACTCACCACAAATTACTACACCACCCACCATTTAACTGCGGAGTGTGAGCAGATATTTCAAGGAGTCCCAGGACAACAGAGAGCAGAAATACAGCTCTTACCAGTAAAGAATCTAAAAAGGAGCTGCTGATAAGATAGCATCTTCAGTAACCTTAACATATGCAATAGAAAAAGGTTTTAAAAAAAAATATGGACCTCACAATAAGCTCCCACAAGCATAGTTGTTCCAAGAAGGCTTACTTGCTGCAACTTACATTTTAAAACAAACAGTCCACTATTTTTACAAGAAAAAAATTCTGCTTATATACATGGATAGAAATCCCTTTGAAAAGACAAAATACAGCTACTATGATCTAACAGTCTTCCATTCCATATGCTCATTGAACTCCAAGATCCTGTCTACAATTAATTTGGGGAGAATCATACACATCTATGCAAAAGTGCAAAAATGCACCAACATATTTTAAGGTACAACAATTTAGTTTTAAAAACTCATAGCAGGCTGAGGGTTAGATCAAGTATGACTATATAAACAATGCTGATATTTTGTGTCATGAATTCCTGGAGAATAATAACTTGGATATGCTTAGCAAATTATATAGCTACACATATATAAGATTAAAAAAATAACAAAATGATTTTTCCAACTGTATTTAGGAAAACAAAAATCTACAGCTTGTATTTTTCAATGTATTTTCAGCAGTATGATGACTCCCCCAAATGAAACTTCTCTCTGTAACAAATGGTCCTCCAAAGCCTTCTGGATATAGAAGCTCAGTTATAAAAATCAGTACAATGACCATCAGTAAGGCATTTCTGACCACGCAGCTTCCTATGACTGAGATCACAGCTATGTCATTGTTCAAGGGCCACTTGCAACTTACATCTATTTAAGAAATTATCAATGTTCTTGTTCTTCCTCAGTGCTGGATAATCCAGATCAAGGACCAAAGAATTCAAGCCGTCCTGAAAAAAAAAAACAAAAACAAGTTAATTGAGTTCTAAAATCTTATTTAACAACTTCACTAAAACTATTACACTGATTATATATTATTCAAGCATGCATTACATTCCTAGTAGGCAAATCAAACAAGCTCTCAAGTATGTTTATAAACCAGCAGAGGAGCTAACACACACTGACTGGCTCCAAGTTCTATAAACAGTACAGCTATATCACCACTGATTAGTGGCACTGGGACTTAAACTGGAGTAGTAGTTTTAATCTTAATCAGTAAGTAATCTTGCTCATTAAACATTGATTTAAGATATTGAGTTCAGTCAATCCATTTTCCCCATTTTCGTTACACATTTCCTACAAAAAAAATTTGCAAAAAATGTTTGTATTTTCCATATTATTGCTCTGATCACAGTCTCTCTACCTTCTCATTCTGGATATTCGAAAACCAACTGCACGTTTTTCTTGGAAAGAAAATTCTTCTTTCTTTAAGAAGAAAATTTACCACGTATTTCAGGCTCACAAGACTAGATTACTTTTTCTAAGTGACTCAAAAGAGGGCAAGCCAGAACTCTACATACCATTCTGCTACCCATTATCAGTGCCTCAGCAGAAAACAATTGAGATCGCTTAAAATGGCAAGGGATGAGATCACCAAATCGAAACTAAAAATAGTATTTTAAATGCCTGTTATGAGACTTAGCTCAATTCCACCTTTCTGAAACCCAGGAAAACTTAAAAAAATTACTCTTTAAAACACAAAGACTTTTCCAGTTACACAGGGACAAATAAAATTAAAAATTACTTTCAGATAAGAGAAGCCAGAGACACCATTCACTGTCAGCAAAACCAGTGTTCAGCATGAACTGGCAGTCTTATTCATTGCTCTAAGAACAAAATTCTGAGATTGTTTCTTCAGGTTTTTGAATCTTGACAGGGCATCACAGAGATTTAAGTCAAAGAAGACCACATCATGTTTATTATAGGCAGCCAACAGAACTAGACAGCTTTTCAGTCTTCTTAATAACTGAGGCTATAGCTAACAATCTGCTGATTACATACTTTTTTCTTAATATATCTTGGAAGGTATCATTTGTTGAAAATATCACTAAAATTATTATACTCATTTGAAAAACATATCTACCTGGATAGTCAAAGGCGAGGCCTAAGATTATTAAATAAATTTTGAATGCCACTTTGTCCTAAATAGGCACATACACAAATAAGACTACCTCTGTGGGTATGTCACTTTGCACCACAAAATACATTAATGGTTAAGACCATTCTCAAAAATAAGAGATTTCTTTTGTTTATTTACTTTTTACCTCCTGACAAATGAAAGGGAAGTGTCTGACAAAGTACAGCTTAGACAAATGATTAAAAACTGTCTGAAAGACTAGGCCCGGAAGACTCTGATCAGTGGCACAAAGTCCAGTTGGAGGCCAGTCACCAGCCGTGCACCCTTGGACAGAGAAGATTAACACAAAGTTCAGTAAGGGGAAAAGCCAAGTCCTGCTCTTAGGGAAGGAATAAATAACCCCAGGCACCAGGTATAGGCTGCAGCCTGAGAAGCTGGAGAGCAGCTTTGCAAAGAAGGACCTGAGGATCCTAGTGAACAGGTGATCCTTCTTCTCTGCTCAGCACTGATGAGGTCACACCTGAGTGCAGCATCCACCCCTGGGCTCCACAAATCAGGAAAGGCAAGGATTTACTGGAGCGAGTCCAGCAATGGGCCATGAAGATTAAAGCACATTTCTCAAAAGAGGAAAGGCTCAGAAAGCTGAGACTCATCAGCCTGAGATGGCTGAGATGCTCAGGGCAGGGGAGCTCATCAGTGTGTATCAGTACCTGATGGGAGGGACTGAAGGAAAGGCAGGGCTCACTGACAGAACAAGAAACAATGGACACAAGGTAGAACACAGGAAATTCTATCTGAAAACCACAAGTTTTTTTCCTGTGGTCAAGTACTGAAACAAACTGCCCACATAGGTTGTGGAGTCCCCACCAGTGGAGATACTTTAAACCTGACTGGACCTGGTCTTGGGCAACCTACTCTAGCTGACGATGCAATGAGCACGGGTGTGGGACTAGATAATCTCAAGAAGTTCTTGCCAACTGCAAACATTCTGTGATATAACACCTATAATATTTCCACTGCTGCTCAGAGAAAAGGTGAAATTTTACTCCTGAATCTATGTGACACAAACTGTTATTAAGGTCTTACACAATGAGTTTTAGAACTTTCTAATAGAAAGAAACATAAAACAGTGTTAATAAACAAAAATGGAAGTCAATAAAGAAGGCACAGTAGTTGCTTTAACAACAATGTTTATAGGAATTACTTCAGCTTGATCATAACTGTTCTTGCAAGATTCATTAAGGATAAAGGAGTGATGCACCAGGACATCATGCTCATCTTTCAGAGGGACAGAAGACTTACTACCTATTCTTAATTTTGACAACATTTTTTCAGAAGATAAAATAAAACCAAAGTAACAAAGTTGTTAAATACTTATGGAATAGTCACTTCATGAATTGCACAGGTACTGCCCGATACCCCGGGCAAATCCAATGGAAAGTACTGACTAAAGGTGATTTCCTGCAAAATAACA